>CM076580.1:252955316-253593981 GCA_034641835.2 Pinus albicaulis | reverse complement strand
CTTGGGAGAGGTTTTTCCCTCACTTTAGGAGCCAAAATTTGTGGAGCCAAACTTTGTGTCTTTTTTATTTTGGTAATGGATGGTTTGGTGTTTCAACTTTCAACAAGGTGATATATGTGATGAGAATTTGTAGGGTTGAAGATTAATTCAAATTCTCTTCTTGATAATTACTTGTGATTTTAATTGAGTTACTTATGTCTTCTCTTGCTTAGCTTATTTAGTCTTTCATCAAGTAAATTACCAAAATACAAAAGACACAAAGTTAGGCACCTAGAGTGAGGCAAAACCTCTCCCTCTTGGAGAGGAAAACCCACAAGAAATTCTTCTTATAGATCTTCAAATAACAAGTACCATGACCAAGACTTAGACCCTTGACCTATGAATGCTTCCAAGACCTCACCACTGCTTCCAATGTTGATCCTTTGTATTTTCATCATCTTACACTGATCTACTCCAACATTTAGAGAACTTGGTTTATACTTCTATTTTCCTTGGTTTAGTCAAGACACTGCTTCTTACTTCATATTCAATTGAAATATATATATTAATTTCTTTTGAATACTAAGAATAGGAAGGTAAATCTCCGATTTACCTTCCTTTCTTTTACTTTCTCTCTATGCAGATATACACCACTTCAGACTTCAGATGATTAACTTGGAAATTCATATCACAGTATTTGCACACTTTTTCAGTCCTGACTTGTATATCTCTTCACTAGATTCTAATTCTTTAAAGGGTGCTAGAACAATGGAAGAGGTCCTGCTTTACAAGCAGGAGGTTGGTGGTTGATTCCATCATGCCATGATATTCATATGGAACGACGGCGATCAATTTTTGGTGATGAAGCTCTTTTGACCATCACCAATGAGCTTATGGTGACATTTTTAAACCCTCACCAAAATATGAAATGGTGAGGGTCAACGAACACCACCATATATACGCATCAATAGTGATGACCATGAAAGGCCCATCACCATAAATCATTGTTGTGGATATGAAATGGTGAGGGTCACTGTTTGTCATTATAGTCATTATTCGTGATAGACCTTGAAGTCACCAATGAACTTATCATGACATTTTTTGACCCTCACCAAATATGAAATGGTGACGGTCAATGAACGACGCCATATATATGCACCAACAGTGATGACCATGGAAGGTCCATCACAATAAATCGTTGTTGTATATTTGAAATGGTGACGATTACTATCCGTCATTATAATAAATATTCATGATGGACCTTGAATGTCACCTCAACACATACTTTTGGTGACACCACCTTTTGTGACGTTCAACTTTTTGGTGACAGAGGCTATTGTCCATCACCATTGCGCATATACAATGGTGATGGTCACTATCCGTCATTATAAATCATTATTAGTGACGAACCTTGAATGTCACCACAACACCTATACTTTCGGTAACGCCACCTTTGGTGACATTCAGTTTTTGGTGACGAAGGCTCTTTTGACTGTCAACAATGAGGTTATGGTGACATTTTTTGCCCCTCACCAATGTCCTTTTTTCTTGTAGTGTCAAAATAATTCTAGGGGCACTCCGATATCTAGAGCACCCTAATAGATGAGCATACCAGAACTAACTAAGCTTAAAATGCAGTTGTAGGAACTTCTAGACAAGAAGCATATTCACCAAAGTGTATCTCCTTGGGGAGATCTTGCACTCTTTGTTACGAATAAGGATGGCACCTTACGAATTTATATTGACTATATACAATTAAACAAGTTAACCATTAAGAATAAGTATCCACTACCTATGATAGATGATTTATTTGATCAATTAAAAGGGGCTACTATTTTCTCCAATATTGGTTTACTCTCTGGGTATCATCAAATAAAAATTAAGGAAGAATACATATGTAAAATTTCCTTCAGAACAAACTATGGGAACTATGAGTTTTTTTTCTTTCCTTTTAGTATTTCTAACACCCCAACGACATTTACATGTCTCATGAATAGCATTTTTCACCAATATATTCATACATTTGTCTTACTATTTATTGATGATATCCTTATTTACTCTAGAAGTAGGGAGGGGCACCAAAAATAATTACAAATAGTATTAAAAACCATACGAGATCATCAATTATACATTAAGTATAGCAAGTGTGAATTTTACAAAGATCAAAATAAAGTTTTTAGGACACGTCATCACCCAAGCGAGGATAACCGTATATCCCGAAAAAATAAAGATTATAATGGAATGGACTATTTGTAAGAATGCAACAGACATCATATCATTTATGGGGTTGGATGGGTATTATCGTTGTTTTATTGAAAAATTTAAAAAAGTGGCTTACCCCATTACTTCTCTGCAAAAGAAAGGGAAGAGTTTTAAGTGGACAACAAAGTGTCAAAACAAATTTGATCAGCTGGAACACTTGCTTACCACTTCCCCCATCTTGTGGATTCCAGACCCTGAAAAGGAATTGGTGGTTTGTACAGATGCATGTAAGGAAGGTGTTGGAGGAGTGTTGATACAAGAAGAAATAGTAGTAACTTACGAATCCTAGAAATTAAAGGATAACGAGAAAAAATATTTAGGCTATGATTTAGAACTAACGACATTGATCCGTGTCGTGGATGTTTGGAAGCATCATTTACTTGAGAAAATATTCCTATTGATATAATACAATATTATTTTCACCAATTACTTTAAAAAAACCACATTAAATGCTCAGGAAGCATGTTGGGTTTCCTTTCTAAGTGAATTTGATTTCGACATCAAGTATTTGAAGGGTCAATAACAATGGGTGGCAGACGTTCCAAGCAGGAAATTTCATTGTCTATATGAGATCCCATTTATTCAAGCTAAAACTAAATTTATTGACAAAATTAAGAATGCCGCTTCAAGAGATTTGGAGTACCAATTTTTATGGAAGCAAATAAAATAACAGAACTCCAATGAAAAAAAACTGGGTTACAACATTAATAATGAAAACTTGTTGATTTTTAGGAACATATTTTACATACCTAATAAACAACACTTAAAACAACTAATTTTAGATGAGTACCATAAAATTCCTTATTCGTCTCACCCAGGTTATCAAAAATTATTTACTACTCTAAGAAAGGACTACTTTTGTGATCTAAAAACACACAAGATTTACTATTTGCGCAAACTCTCTAAACATTAACTAAGGTTTCGTTTTATATAAATGAATGAGAGAGATTTAATTATTAAAGTGCCTTAAATATAAAATTTAGAACTGAAACATAGGCATGAACAACATCAATAAAATATGCAATCACAATGAACATTGATGACGAAGTTCGTCCCTCTTAGACTACATCTCTGGTTTCACTTCTAATGGGCATCCATTGTATTAGGAATGCTCAAAAAGGCCATTTACATACATCTTTTCCATTCTCAACCGTTCAATCAGGCACCAATGGCTACTGTCAACATGTAGGCCTTGGCCTCTACTCTCCAATGCAACTCTCTATTCTAAAAAAAGCCTGAGGATGGCTAAGTTATGCCCAAGAAGGAATTTGCAGGCACAAACAATACACAGTTTATAGGCTCACTGTACAACTCCCGCATTGATGGTGCAATGGGAAATAATTTTATAGGGCCATGGGTAGGTCCTTAGGTCAAACCCACAGACCTCTCAAGCTTTGAATGACAAACATGGCATATAGCTTTAATACTTGGCACAATTCCATATGGTTGAAAACCATATGTTATAACACTAGATTTAATTTGGCACTTTCTATTTAATACATATCATAGTACTTGTACTTGTTATACACTAGATTTCAGACTCTCTAAGCCTAGTACTTGTAATAGTCCTTTTTATATGTCGGCTTATATTATGGATTCCATTTTATTTTAAACTTCCTTTCCCACTATGGGATGGAAATGGGTTCCTTCTAAACCACTTCCCATACACATATACCATTCAAAATTAAGGGATGAGAATTACTTTGATCATTTTAACCAAATTTTCCACTTTGTTATAATTCTAATTTATGAAGATATATTCCACTCCAAACCCCTCATAATCTAAAAACAAGCCAAGAAGGGAATTAAATGGATTGGTTATTGGTTTATTAAGGAAAAATTTTCTTATATGAGAATATCTGGTTTCCTACCACCCCCGCATGCCTTACTCATTTTCATCCATGATAGATTGAATCATAAAGAAATTGATTATAAAATAATTAACATAGAAATTTCCTTTGAATTGAATAAAAATTCTAAGAAAATTTGACTAATTTTTCATATAAAGGTTGGCATTGATACCTTATAAAATCCTCAACATGCAAGGAAAGTGTTAATAAATTTCCATGCCCTTAAGTTAGCTCAAATCCATTTAAAACAACATGACACTATGGGAATTGTAGGAAATCATTTTTTTTTTTTCTACAAAAATAT
Source organism: Pinus albicaulis (assembly GCA_034641835.2). NCBI lineage: Eukaryota > Viridiplantae > Streptophyta > Pinopsida > Pinales > Pinaceae > Pinus > Pinus albicaulis. Next base: position 253,589,586 of record CM076580.1, on the reverse strand, counting down.
ATATGCATGAGAATTCCTCTTTTGATGATATTTTTTATAGAGTTGAGTCCCATGAAGAAGTTTTCTAGAAATCTCAAAATATCTCCCCTGAATAACACCATGTTTTTCACATTTTAAGTGGAAAGAAGAGAACCCTTATCTCTAATTTTGCAACAACCAATGGGTGAAGCCATCACCATGCAAGACTCCACATCCAAGGCGTCAATTACTATTCTTGATAAAGACCCAATATATTTTGATCAAATTATGGTAGAAATCACTTATGAACTTCTCATAGAGGACATTGTCAAAAGCGTTGTAGCTTCAATTAAAATAAATGAACAATGGGATGAATTATCAAAAATGACAATAGATATATCTAAAACGCAAAAATTTATTACGGTTAATCCTTAAAATTATACCATTGAGAACTATATATAATGACAGATAGATGTTCCTCCTGATAGTGTTGATGCTTGCAACGAAAATCGTTTGGCTAATTCTGAGTTCCTAATGAAAAATACCATAAGGTATATCCATTGTAGTAGTTAAAAGAAATAAATATTATCATTCTCCTTACACCAATAATGATGGAATATATTCCTTCTATTAATGTCTTTTACAGTCCCAAAAAGACGGTTCTTATGAGGAAAAGTAGAAAGAAGAGAAAAAATGAAAATGAAAAATAAGAAACAAAATTTTCTTTACAAATAGTATTGGATAGCTCCAAAATTAGGGAGGATCAAACCATTGAGTTAACCTATTTCATTTTGGCTTATGAAAATTCAAACATTTACCATGTCACCAGATTAAAGGAACCTTTGAAGTAGAAGGATTGTAAAATCGTATTGTTGGAACAACAATTGTCTCAACATGGAAATCAAATCCAAGCTTTGTTGAAATTTCAAGAAGATGAGGTTAGAAGATTGCATCTTGAATTTCAGGTTACAAATAAATGAAAATATGCCCAGTTGACTACACTCTAGATTAAATTCCAAGCAACAAAAAATAATGCAAGAGACTTAGAAATCTCCAAAGAAGAAGCCACTAACATCAATCAGTATATCCTTCATGAAAATAGAAATTTCGTAAGAAGTTAAGTCTTGCTCAATCCCAACAAAACCTAGATGAAACATTATTCAATGATATGACTAACAAGGAGACAGAGTATGAAGAATAAAAATGGAAATTTACTGAGCTAATTGTTTGGAAAAATGATGAAAAAATAACCCTTCCTAGCCTACCCTAATTCAATGTGATGCAAAACAAAGAAATCTTGAAATCCTAGAAGGCTAATTTGCACAATTCTAAATTGTTGATTGATATGGAACATCAAAGTTGTTCTCCATTAATACAATCCATTATGTTAGTGAGCAAAGAAATCGAGCTTGAAATATAAATTTTAGAAGAACATATAACAAAATTGAATGCACTAAGGAAGAAGGTGCATGTAAGAAGACAAGAATATCATAATGGGATCAAATAAATTTAAAAGGTTGAATTGAATTCCATTTGGAAATATTTGGTCAAGCCCTGAAGCCATGTTTTGATGACCAAAATAACTAATGATATAATTTCACAAGAGATTCCAATTGTGGAAACACATATATTCAAGTTCCAAGTTAATGTTCGGCTTCATCCTCCTATACAACTAACACATCTTCTGGAAAATTTATGCTCAATGACAATAATCCAATAGATCTCATCTGCAAATTTATCTAATTGGCTAAGAAATTATTCTTATCTGAGCATCCAAAATTTTTTTTACTTTGATATATTTATTTTGATTATTGAGAAAATAATGGAGGAAAATTTTATCCTTCTTTTTTGTAATGTTATTTAAACAACATTAGGACCATGGGAAATGGGTTATAATTTTGGATAAGAAAGTAAAATTTTCACTATTGTAAAGTTATTTTCTTAATATAAGTTTTGAACCACTCAATTTCATGTTTCAACTAGGTCAAGCAAATATGGTACTATAATTTTAATTTTCTTTCTCACTCTGTCATTGAAATAGTAACAGTTCTTACTATTACTTTAATGGTTAATGACTCTAATTGGTCACTATTGATCAATTTATCTTCTTTGTATTGAGGCGTTAAGATTAAAATATGTGTGTTAATACTGTGAATGAATGAACTTCATTTAACTATTTAAATGAATTATTATTTTATTTACAGTTTACTATAGCTGATGAACTGATAGATCTATATCTCATGTTTATTGTTGTATTTTCTTTTCACATATGTAAAATACCTGGTATATATATATTTATATATATATATATATATATATTAAGGATATACAAATATTTTTGTTGAGCATACTATTGGCATTGATGTCAAATGGAAAAGGATTATAGATGCATGGTGTGTCAAGTTTGGAGGAAGTCCTATGGTTATTGCAGTATTTGGGAGAAAACAACCATAGTAATAGGATAAGTAAAGAATTTGTAAAATATTATAACTATGATGGTTGTGAGCCCCAGGATTTGAAGGAATTTATGCCTTAGGATATTTTCTCAAATTTTATGGCATAGTTGGATAATTCTTAGAAAGAGATTTCCAACGATATGTTGAAGTTTTAATTTGGCCCTTAGGAGCACAATTTATGGATGGTAAAAGTTATAAGGCCAAAGTTAAACCTAGTTTCATGGCCATGGTCCTTAGAATATCTCTCATGAGTCCATATTAAAATATATAAAGATGTTGATACTCGAGGCCCTAGATTGTGGGGAATAGGTCATATGGGAAAAGCGCATGGACTTGATGGTTTTGGCTCTACATTCTAGCAAAAACATTTGATGAAAAACCAAGGCCCAAGTCCCCAATTCCTCTGTACCTTCAAAAACATGGAAAATTCATAACATGACACTTGGTATGATTTTACTAGCCGAAGGAGACAGGGATTGATGATGTCAACATAGGGTAACATGTCATGTCGAATGCGAATTTGGCATTGTTGGATGGCCAAGTGGGATAAAAATGGGTGACAAGTAGCACCACTGAGGGAGTGACATGTGGCATAAATATGGATGAAAAGTAATCCCAACGAAAATAAAATTGGTTAAGGTGTTAGTGGCACGGCCCCACGGGATACATAACCCCAGAAGAAATAATCTCAGAGGTTGTCAAAGGAGTGAAACTAAGTTCTCTTTGAGAAATTTTTTGTCGAGATTGGTGACCATATATGGAGGAGAGAGACATAAAGGTGAGTCAATCGGTGACGAAAATAGCTCTATTACAAGAGAACGTGGAAAATAGGTAAACTCGATGGAAATCTAATTGGTATGTGTGTTAGCCAGTGGTCCCCATGAGACACATCACCTCAGGAGAAACATAATATTAGAAGAAATATTCTCGATGAGAATCAAAGTTGCTCAACTAAGCTTTTTCTAAGAAATATAGTCTGAGAAATAAACACCAGGACATAGTTCTATGATGACATGAAGAGAAAAAACTTGCAAGTTTTGTGAACAGAGGTTAAGCCCTTAGGGATATGGTTTAAATGGGTTGAGTAGGTAGTTTAGCAATAGATTCATATGTTATGTGAACAAAGGCTTAAGGACCTATTTCATTAAGAAACACTGTGGGTATGTATTGAAAAAAGGGGGAAGGACTTAGCACCATGAGCATATGAAGCTTGAATGGGCTAACAACTATTTTGGCCTATGTGCTATATTTGGCATCTATGTCATGTCCTTGATTTCTCTACAATTGGATTCTGCAAGAAATTAATGAGTCGATAGTTGTTTGGTGTGAATGATGTAAATGTACATGTTGCTATTGTTAATGAAGTGAATAGTGATTGTCGAGAGTGCTAGATCATCTTACTGAATTAGTTAATGTAGCCTAGATCAAACAAGAAAATTAAAACCTGCTACTTGAATTAATTACGACTGCAAAAGGTTAAGAGGAAAGGAAACAAGGACCACGATATGGAAGAAAATGTTAATGAAGATCAAACCATAAAACTCACATTAGCATGTTAGAGTACATCTTTCGAGCAATTGAAGAGCCATGGTGGTTATACAAGAAAAATTAATGGTGGAAACCTATGAGGGTGTAGGAGGGCCGAGAATTAATTCTAAACATGGAAAATCCTCTAGAGTCCATTCATAAACTTATTATAGCTGCAATAACTACATAATTAAATATCTAATAATGTGCAATACTATTTGCAAAGCCTTACAAAGTTGGAAATGAGACCATGTCTCTGCTAGTTGGTTGAGTAAATTGAGCACATACTCATGCTTTTAATTAAATGTTAGTGTGTCATACTGCATGAACAATGTAAACTATGAAACGAGAACTATAAACTGAAAATGAGAACTCTAGCAAAGAAAACCCCCAAAACATAGAAAAAATACTCGAAAACGAAAAGTATTGATGAAAAAAAACCAATTTTATTTTTATTTTTCTACGGTAAATTTTCAACACTTTTTAAACATGGAAGTGAAAACAATTTTTTTTTGGTGCAAAAAACACCCTGAAAACAAAAAGTGTTAATGCTAGAAAACAAATTTTTTTCTTTAGGATCGATTTTCAAAATTTTGAAATAATGGCATAAAAGATAAAAATATAATGACTCCGACAAACCTTAAAATTTCAAAAGAAAAATGAAAACAAAAAAATTAAAACAGTGAAAAAAGAAAAAAAAGAAAAAAAGAAGAAGTTTAAAATAACAATCAAAAGTAAATAAAATTATATATTAGAAAAAATACATAGAAGAAAAAATGATAAAAAAAAAATATACAAAAATCTATAAAAAAATCCCCCCTCAAAAAAAAAATCAAACATAAAAATGTAAAAAAAAAAAAAAACTTATAAAACATAAAAACACAAAAAAAAATCAAAAATATAAAAATACAAATAAAAGAACGATAAAAATAAAATAAGGAAAGAAAAAAATATAAAGAAAATAATCCTTAATTGAATAATTAAAAAAAAAAAAAACATAAATCTATAAACTATACATTAAAAAAACACATTTAAACAAAAATTAATAAAATTTAAAATTTAAAAAATTTAAAAACTTAAAAATAAGAAAAAATAATAAAAATAAAAAACATTAAAAAAACTAAAAAATATAAAACAATAAAAAATAGGAATTAAAAAAATTATTTAAATAAATAAGAAAAAAATTTAAAAGAAAACATTAAAAATAATAATAATAATAATTTAAGATATCAAAAAAGTAAAATAATAAACAAAATCTATTAAAAAAAAATATTAACTAAAAATAATAAAAATTGATTAAAAAATTAATAATTGTAATTTAAAAAAATAAAAAATTATACAAATTTGGTCCCTTGAGCCACTGGCGGGCTCAAGCAAATTCCTAGAATCGGATTTGAGCCCGTTGGTGGCCGAAGGGGCCGCTTGCCATGCGTGGGTGGATTTGCATCAACTCCGCCCGCCCAAGGAAAGCACCCCCTTGAGCCACCAACCGCTCAAATCCGATTCTGAGATTCATCAAATCCGATTCTCAGAATAAGATTTGAACCATTGGTGCTTGCCTGCAATGGGTGGGCGGAGCTACGGTAGCTCCTCCTGGCTATGGTAGGTGGCCACCAATGACTCAAAGAATCGGATTTGATTTGTTGGTGGCCCGAGGGACCACTTGCCGTGGGTAGGTGGAGCTGTTGCAGCTCCGTCGACTAACGATAGGCAGCCACTAGCGGCTCAATCGATTATGAGAATCAGATTTGAGCCGTTGGTGGCCCGAGCATCCGCTTGCCTTGGGTGGGCAAAGTTGCTGCAGCTCTTCCCGCCCACAGCAGGTGACCTCTCATGCCACCAAAGACTCCAAGCCCATTCTCAGAATCAGCTAAGTCGTTGGTGACCTGAGGGGCTACTTACAGTGGGCGTATGGAGCTGTTGCAGCTTCGCTTGCTCGTGGCAGCAGTAGATCTACCCATGGCAGGTGGCCCCTCAGGCCATCAACAACTCAAAGCTGATTCTGAGAATTGACTTTGAGCCATTAGTGGCATGTAGCAGCTCCGTCTGCCCACGGTAAGTAGCTCCTCGGGCCACTAATGGCTCAAAGTTGATTCTTGGAATTGGATTTGACCAAAGTCGATTCTTATAATCGGCTTTGAGCCGTTGGTGGCTCAAGGGGTCGCCTGCCATGGGTGGGCTAAGATGCAGTAGCTTTGCTCGCCCACAACAAACGGCCCCTCGATCCACCAATGGCTCAAAGTCGATTCTTTGAGCCCGTTGGGGGCCTGAGAGGCCGCCAACAACCCTGCCCGCCCACATAAAGCGACTGGCAACAACTCTACCCAGCCAAAAAGGTGGCCCGTCGAGCCACCACTGGCTCAAGGGATGCAATAATTCGTTTTATTATTATTTTTTATTTTTAATTTTATTTTTAATTTTTTATTTCTTTAATTTTTTAAGTATATATATATATATATATATATATATATATATATATTATTTTTTAAAATTATATATGTTTTATATATATATGTGTGTGTGTGTGTGTGTGTGTGTTTTATTTTTTAAAATTATTTTTTGTTTATGTTTTTAACTTGTTTTATTTAATTTTGTTTTAATGTATTTTATTTATTTATTGTCTTCAATCTATTTTTATTAATGATTTTTTATTACTTTTTTATTTTTAATTATTTATTTTTTTATAACTTAATTGTATTTTTTTTTGTTTATGATTTTTATTATTTTTATAAATTTTATGTTTTAATTTAATTTTAATTTTTTTTTAATACTTAGAATGTTATCTAAATCATTTTTCTGGGATTTTTATTTTTGAAATGTCATTTTTTAATATAAAATTTATAAAATTTGTTACTTTTCAAAAAAAAAAAACATTTAAAATTTCCATAATTTTTATTCATTTAGCGTGTCTTTTTTAGCGAGAATGTCTTAAAATACATACTTTTTAAATTAATTATATCTATATGCAAAATGTATATTTTTTTTTTGAGTTTTTAAAATTATTATGTTTTCGTGAAAATTATTTTATATGTATTGAAATATTAATTAACGATATATAAGTATAAAGGATATCCTAACCAGAAAATATTAATTTTTTTAATTTTTTTAAAATTTTGATATATATATATATATATATTGCAAAGGAAAAAAATGGAAGCCTTTAAAAACCAAATATCTTAGGACGAAAAATATGAAGAGGAATAAGACCACTTGAAAAATGGTTAAATAATCAATATTTAACAAAAATGGTCAAAATCCGCATGACAATCTTCAATATTAAAAAAAAAAAAAATCCACACTTCCTGCATTATAAAATGTAAACTGTCAAAAATAAAATCTATAAAAAAGAGGGTTGATGTTGCATCAACAATTTTCAAAATTAGCATGAAAAATCGCTAATTTTTTAAAAAAATGTTCATACTTGATACATGAGAAAATTTAAAGTGTCAATGCTTTTCAAAATAAGATGATATTTTGGTACCTTAAAAAAAAGTTGTATTATGAATGAACACTTTTCAAAATCACACGATTTTTTGCTACCTAAAAAAATTGTGTATTCTGAATCAACACTTTTCAAAATTAGATGATTTTTTTCTACCTCACAAAAGAGGTTACTCGTATTAGTTCCCATTTCAAAGTTTACATTTTGGATGATTTTCTAAATAATGAGATAGCTAATTGTATTTTTCTCTGAGTTTCCGCAAAACAAAAACTGAGAAACACTAAGGGTGAGTTATGTAGAGTTGTATAGGTGTGGTTTGTTCAAGTGTTCTTCGAGTGAGGGTATGTTGTTGTGAGAGGATATGTGTGTATATGAGAAGAATTGATGGTTGATAGCTATTGTTTGTTTAGACTGATTAAGGTCTAAGAGTAGAGTTAATGGAGCAGTGAGGTGTGCAGTGGAGAGTGAGGTTGTAGAGTAGAGAGGAAGGAGTTGTGTGTGATAGTAGGCTAAGTTATTTTTGTTATATGTAATATAAGTAGGCCTCTATTACTCAGTTTGAAAATAATTGTATGAAAAGTAGGATAGTTTGTTGAAGCAGGTTGACTTGCATTTATAAATAGGTTAGAGCCTCTTTTAAAGTTAAAACTTTCTATTTTGGAAGGGGGTTGGGGTCTCCTCTCACTGGGTGATCAAACAATAATAACAAACAGATTGGTGGTTTTCTCATTAAGGTTTCTGTTATTGCCTAAATCCACCTTAGGCTGAAGGAAGGCGAGATTCAGGGTAACATCATACCACACTCAGTCTGGTAGCTAGCCCTACCAGAACAGGAGAGGGCTCTCTCCGGGTCAATCCCAGTGACAAGTAATCAATAGGGCCTGAGATGACTTGAAAGGAATACTGATTTTAGGCTAGGTATATGAATAAAGGAGTTTGATTTTTATTTTTAGGGTTTTTGTTGGAAAAAGGGAAAGGCAATTTTTGGGCTTGGGGATGAGGCCAAATTCTTGCAGAGCTCAAGTTGGGGCAGGGAAGGCAATGGCTTTGATGTCTTAGATTCAATGAACGGATAGAAAACACTGTTGAGGAGCTGAAGAGGGAAATAAGGTGCAAGGATCATCTTCAAACTGACGAAAACATATAAAACTAAACAAAAGTTTAAGGCAGAGCACCAGCAAACTAATGAATTCTACCGTAGTTACTCATTTTTTTAAGTTCGGAAGCAAAGAGAAGGGAAATGGCATACATAAACATTAATGAAACTTACATATACATGGAAAAAAACATCATCAAAACTCAGAGCCACAAGGATCCCAACAAGTGCTGCAAAATTCTGGACTTTCCTTTGCCAAAAATCTGAAATGAATATACAATGAGGTGCCAAACTATTACCAAGAGTCCAACCTCTGAAAATGATTGAGAAAATACATGATATAGACCATCCTGACCCCTTCCCATGCCTCCAGGGGTTGATCTCATCCTTATAGGAGCTGTTTCAACCAATTCCAAACAAGGAACTAAAATATAGGCAATCAAACAACTTGCCTCTATATGGAAGGAAACTGATTCATTCATTTAATTTTCACTTTTTAGTGAATGAATCCTCTAGAAAAAGTAAATATGTGCCAAAATTACATCATAGTCACCAAATTACATCAAGGTAAATCAAGAATTACATCAAAAGTTGAAACTAGTCAAAACTAGGCGAAATTCTGAGCTGAAGGGTGAAAAACAGGCAAAGTCCTCTATGCGCCGCGCCAGAAACTCAATGCGTCGCGCCACTTTGAGAATATTTTTGAGGCACTTCCTGATGTCCAAATTGAGCTCATGATAGCTCGTTGGAAGGCGCTTCCTGTCTGATTTCCAACCCAAGTGGAATTGTTCAATTTGGAGTTCATTTTCCCCTCCGAAACGACAATCTCCCAAGACTGGTTCCTGCTGGTGCAAAAGGTGGCAGAAAGGTCATTTTTGGAGTGTTTTTGACCCTTAAAACCACCCAGAACTTGATGAAATATTTCAACCATTCCTTAGAATGCATAATTTACCATAAAAAATCCAAAAATGTAAAGTTTACCTCCAGAAGATCTCTTAAATGTAAGCGCGCGTCGAGTGGCGCGACACGTCGGGCAGAAAAACCTGTTTTGCAACCAAAATTTCAAAAATGACAAAATTTACTCCAAATTTTTTGAAATTTGGAGTGAATGTCTCCCATGATGTCCCATGCTTAGCCAAGGAAGCTTCGGCCAAGATTTGGAGTGGATCAGGCCTTTTTCGCCGTTTCAGTGCTCTTCTCAACCTCGCCTTCAAGATCTTCATCCTAGCTCTACAAACGTGTGTGCGGGCCCAATAGTGGTTCTTCATATGTCTGAGCATGTCCTTGTCCCTATTGGCCTTCGCCAAAAGTTTCTCCAGATGAATTTTCATGCTCGTAAGGCAAGTATCCCGCTCAAATGGTGTCATGTCACCTGGTCTCTTTCGGGCCAATTCACGGTCTTCGCGGAATTGCCGCAACTCTATGAGTGTCTGCTGATCCTCCAATTTTTTATTCCACTGCTCCAAGTAATTTATAACCCACTGATCTCTCTGCAATTTCTTGGTTAACGTGTCGATCTCAGCTTTCTGCTCCTGGATGATCTCTTTCAGCTTTGAGCTGGGAGAGCTGGAATCAACATCGATCAATATAAAATCAGTATCTTGGACTCCTGAGGGACCCTCATCCTGCATAGGCTTCTTGCCTTTGTCCTGTACCTGTGCTGATGTAGAAGGCAAGACCCCTTCCACGCCATGTGGAGATAGTACTCGCGCTGCTGTCGGAGATAACGAGACCCCTTCCACCCCAGGTGGAGATAGTACTCGTCGTGCTGCTGCAAATAAGGCTTTGGTACCTCTCTGATAGGTAACAAAAACTAGAACACTTATAGGCTCTGTCTCAGGAACCTAAAACTGATGTGAAGGCTCACCTGCATCGTGAACAATCTCTGGAGGAGGCTGAGGGGCTGTAAAGAAGTCACGGGAAATGAACTCCTCCCATGTAATGCCCTGCAATCCAAGCTGATGTACCATAATCATCTTAATGAGTGCATAATGATCAATGCTATTATGTTGCTGCTCTGGAGTCTTCTTCTGCACAAGGGTAGTCATCCACTCTATGTTTCGGCACATGAAGTATGGAATATTCATCAGTCTCACTCTCGTGAAATGCCTCAACAGTCGGATGTGGTATGCATAAAGGCATGAGAATATACCCTCGCAACTGAAGTATCTAATGATGAGCTTCATTAATGGCGCATAGGACTCCTTCAAGAATCTCAAAGGAAACACCCTGCTGAGCTGCCTCATATAACCAAGCCTGATGTAAGGTTCATAATATGCTCTATCCAGCTGTTGTCTCTTATTCCACTCTTCACCTATGTTTGGTGTCCCGATCGCCTGAGAAATGGTTTCTGGTGTCAAGGTGAAGTTCACTCCAGCAAGGTTCACATGGCCATCACGCAAATGTAGGATAAATAAGCGAACCAACTCCTGATGATGCTGAATCTGAGAAATCATCTCACAATACTGAAAACATGAATGTTGCTGAAAGCATGTCATTGCAAGCGGGCAGGCCTGCAACTGAGTCAAGGAAGTGGGATCTTGTCTGACGTGCCTGCCACTTTTATGAGACCTCCTCGGTACATTTAGCTCTATGGTTGAATCACTATCCTGCTCATATCCTTGCTCATATGATGAATTTGTTTCTGACATGGTACTTTGCAATGTGTATAACAAGTATATGCTAATAGATATGTGGTGAAAATAAGAGTTTGGTTTAACTGCCTCCAATTTCCAAATGTGTGTGAAACGTGAAGGGGCTGTGGTAAACTAGGACAGTGGAAATAGTGGACTGAAGATTGTCAAGTGAGATTTCGAAATGTGTTAAGAATCACTTGACTGTATATATGGATCTGGGATTTGGGGATTTATAAGTGATGTGCGGAAAAAGATTAGTATAGGGAATAAGAGGATTTGGGATAGTGAAATGGGAATGGAATAATATGAGTAGCTTAGGATATAAGGGAATAGGGGTAGGATATTGACTATAGTGTGACAGTAGTGGGGAACACAAGTGCAAATAAAATGAGAGTGTTTTGGAATTAAATACAAGTTTTGACACCCAATTTCAAACCGTAGGAGGAGATTTTGCTATGAATATAGGGTTTTCTTTCCATCAATTAAACTCTTGAATTCCTCCTTCCAAAGAGCACCCAACACGAGTTAAAATAAGATGGCAAGGGTGCACAACACTTACTTGGATCAAAAGAGTTGAATTGTTTTGAAGATTTTATGGAGCGGAGATGAATTTTGCCTTGGAGGCTCTGTGCGCCGCGCAGAAGCCCAGTGCACCGCATCTTGTCGATGCGCTATGCTAGAAGAAAAATACACTGTGTGAAAACACCTAATGCGTCGCGCAGCCCCAGTGCGTCGCACGCTTATCCAATGCGCCGCGCAGATTTGAACACAGTGTTGGTTTTTCAAAATGACAAAATCACCCTCTCACCACTGAACTTCAACTTCAATCGACCTCTTGAATGCAGATGGCATTAATAAACATAGAAATATCTATATAAAGTCATGGCTTTGATTTTCTCTTTGTAAAGACCCACTTTGTAATGTTTCAAAATTGACATTCCTTCACTTTTAATACACTCTATTTTTCAAATTTCCTTTTTGATTTTTGGTTTGAAATGATGTTTTTTTCTTGGTTGATTTTTGCAGAGATGGTGGCGTTGGACTTCGACAAAGGATGACTAGAGTCTGCATTTGAAGTACTCCATGATGGAAAAATTTAAAATACATATTTATTACAAAAAACAAAGTTGAATATTTCTTCTTCAAAACAGAGTTTTGAAGAAGAAACATCCTCGAGCATTATTGACGATGAAGATCTTGAAATGAAAACTTATTGAAGACATCCTCATGGCCTACGAGCATTACTTAACATTTCTAAAGACCAAAACCTAGACCTAGAAAGTGAAAAAACTCTTTTTGACCAAAAACCATCTATGACTGTAAATGACATGAAATCAACTTTGATGAACTTTGATAAATTTCGACCAACCCGACAGGTACAAACATGAGGGAAACGAGAAAAAAAATCCCTTCCGTCAGAAAATGGCATGCCCCTAATGGAATGAAGATGAATGAGCTGAATGAGACACCTAAAAATGGAATGCAATAAGAGAAATGATCTCTGACGGAGGGATGCCAAGACCGACTCTAACATTGGCTCCAATGGGGATGGTAGCTCCTGGGAGGTGCCAAGAACTACAAAACTTTGGGCGAGCAGACAGCGCCTTCGTCCATTGGGCCATGGAATAAAAAACTCAAGCTAAAATGCATGACTGAAAACTGATGACTTGATGACACAAACTAACTCTCACTCAACTAAAAACTAACTCGATACTTAAACACAACTGAAAAACTGGAAAAGATGCTCAAAGTAGAGCTTATTCAATAAAACCTACTCTAATTGTTCCATTCATCACCTGATCAAGTGAAATGGAACAGCTAATGCAAGCATGTAAGAATCCTGGCTGCTATTTGATTTCTTCACAAATGCTTTCTGATCCACAGGAAAAGGGAAGAATCGAAAGGCAACTCCCATGGAAACTTAGAATCAAGTTGACTGCTGATAAACTTGCAAAACATGAAATGACTAGATGACTTCAAGAAAACTTTGAAAGGATCTTCATAAACATAGCTATTGATTTCGATTAACACATCACTGTTCTAGTCCAGGTAATCTTCATAGCTAGATATTAAGATTTTCCTCACATCTGTGTTGTCTTTCTTGGGTGATTGCAGCAAGTTGTCGAAAGGATCCTGAAATTTGTGAATAACCAAACTCTGTTACTGATTCCAAACAGAACAAAAGTATCCTTTATCAATCTCCTCATATGACTGCAAACCTTGAAATGGGCTTTGTAATGAAAAATCTTTTAGAGAAGACAATGAAGGCGGCTTTTGAATAAGATCATTATCAACATTCCTTTCTGTCACCTGGTTAGCTAATGGAGAATAAATTTTACAGCAAACATCATCCAACACACGAGCAATAGGATCATCAAAAACTTGAGAAGACTACTGCAATGTATCCATTGAAACTGTATGACATCCTACGGGTTGTTCATCTTTTCTTTAGAGATATTACAAATATTCTGCTTTATGAACTGAAATGCTTCGAAACAAAAGGGTACATAATCCTCTTGCATCATTAAATCATGTATTTCAACTTCCACACCTTCATCTATAATCTGACCTTCCATTGCATTTGGTGGCTGCAAATTTGGAGCTAGGGAGAGTTTTGTATCCAAAATGATTTCATCAGTCGTTTCAGGGGAAGATTTCTCATTAACAACTTGCTCAAGAATTTCGCTATCTGTCTCATCCTCCACATTAAAACTGAGAGATTGTTGATTTCTTACAGGCTGCTCATTTGAAGACTTACTATACAATTTTTCTCTCAAAAACTGAAATGATTCAAAACAGAATGGTATGGAATCATCTTGTATCATTTGCTCATATGTGGCAGTTTCCATGTTTTCATCTGCAACTTGACAATCAATGACTTTCAGGGGCTGTAAATTTGAATATGAGAAATCTTGAACAAGGTTTTTATTGCATACAAGATGGTCCAAATCAAGGCTTGTTGGCAGTTGATTTCTAATTGTATGGAAGTTGTCTCTGATGAGCTAAAATGAATCAAAACAAAAAGGAAAATATCCTTCACTTACTTCAAAATTTGTTGCACTTTCCTCATCATTATTGTTTGTGCTCAACCTAGTGTTCCTAAATTGATTTCATTAATTGTCAACCAGGGTTGGTAAACTGCTGAAGTGTGGTGCACTATATGTGCCTAGGTATTTGTTTCTCACTACATTGTGTTTAGTGTTTTATGATGTTCTTGGTTTTATGGTTTTATGTTGAAAAAGGGAAGAACTAAGTGCTGGTGAAAAGAAGCTATTGGTTGTGTTAAAACAGAACAAAGCCTAAACTATGGATGGAAAACAACAAATGCAAAGTTTGATAATGACTTCAGTGCAAGAAAATAAATCACAACATGAACTTAAACTTATCCAATTCACTCATTAAAGATGTGTTGGGAGAGCTTGAGAAATGGACAAGTTAAGTATAAATGAAGTTCTCCTAATTAAACAATCAAACAATCAACTTACAATGTTACAACATCTCATCCATGTTTAAAGGTTTATTGGAATATATTTGGAAAAGAACATTTGTAGCACAATAAGACTTCTACTCTAAACTAGCTTCTAATTCTATTGTGCAACTCAATTTAACGCCACTAGGCCTCACTCAAAAGTTATAGATTTCCTTTTTAGAATAGTCTCTGCGAAAAGGCTTGTTTGTGAAATGGTAAAAAGGTTGCAAAATACACTAGGCCTTATACTGATACTAGCTTCTGTCCAGATGATTATGTATTAATATGAGTTTGGAACAAAATAATTTTTGTAAATAATGAAGACATTGGTATTTAAATTTAACAACTAATACAATTCAAAATGCAATGGATAGCAACTAAACTGGAATGTTAATACAGTGAGCTAAGACTAAACTAGAGTGCTACTAGTCTACTTGGAGTACAGTGAACAATGTTAAACTAAAATGCCATTATCAAACTGAAATGTAGTGACAGAGCTGAAATAAATGTATTCTACCTCCGGAGTGCTGTAACTAAATTAACATGCAACTAACCTAAGGAATTCTACAACCCATCTCGTTCAATATGAATGATATTATGGAAGAGTTTGTGAAAACAAGTATGGCTGTATTATTCAATGCAATTGAACATAAACATAAAACTGAAAGCAAATACAACTAGAATCTAAGACACCACAGCTATTTATTATTTGTTTTTAATGATGTTTTGGAAGAGTTTGTAAGAGTAAGACCGGCTGTGACACTTAGTGTAAACAAGAAACTAAAACCTACAATACCACGGCTATGCCTTATTCATCGTGATGATATTTTGGAAGAGTTTATTAGAGTAAGTCTAACTATGATAATTAACGAAAGGAAATGCAACTAAAATATACAACACCACAGCTATGCCTTATTCATCGTAATGATATTTTGGAAGAGTTTATAAGAGTAAGTATAGCTGTAATAATTAATGAAACAAGTATGAAACATAAACTTCATAAATCTTCTTCAGCTAGAAATGAAAATGAGACTAAAATACTTATCTAAACCGTATAAAAAAGGCTGCTCAAGTAGTAGGGGCCCTCTACCACCAGAGTAGCATGAAATCTACTTCAAGATTGATTCAACGCTTTCAAGGAAATGATTCTTCTTTCATTAAAGAGAAATTACTTCAAAACAGAGTGTTTTCGGACTTCTTAAATCTAGCAATCAACCATCAAAATCTAACCTTGTCCCTCGGTTTCCCGAGCATATTTATAACAAAATTACATAACCGTATCTGAGATAACATAGGAATAATTGCCTTTCCTAATTAGAATCGAAATACAACTCTGAAGGTGGTCTCGTAATATGATTAAGGACATCTGAACTGTCCTTATCCTGTTAGGAGTGTACCTCCTAATTTGTGTTCCCACGTGCATAACCGCCTACAGGATTCCGTTCAAACTTCGTGGAGAGCAAAAAATGATAAGGAGATGATGTGGAATACGACCATATGTGCTTTTCTTTGAGATGACACCTGGAACCTGTGTAGACATGAAGACGGCTGCAGAATTGGAAACTAGCTACAGAATGTCTGCATTTTGTAGCTAGATTTAGTTCAAAAAGTACTACAATGACAAAATCATAAAAACATAGCAAGTTAGTCATGATATTCATTCTCAAAGAAATTTTAACTAATTCTATTGATCATTTGAGCCTGATATTAACAATGGACAAAAGAAATGGAGTGGAATGTGGTGGAAGAAAGAACATTCTTGGACCTCAACATACCCCCACTGCTAGATTCTTGCATGTCCTCATGAAACTATTCCATGAACTCTGAGACCTATGTAAGAACATCCAACCCTCTTCTTCTGCTTTTCCTGGTAGTTAAAGGCCGTCTAGGCTTCCTGATGACTAACTTGAACCTTAAATTGGTAAGTGCCCTGATTAACTTTTTGTTTCTCTTTGTCAATTTTTCATTGGCCTTTTCCACTTTGTCCATTTGTAGAGACAGGGTTGAATTCATATTGGTTTTTAGTTTAACTTGCTCCCTCAAAATATCATTTTCAGTTCTCTTATTCCTATTAAGTACTTATAGCTCGTACTTATCTCTTCTTAGCACATCTATTTTGGACTTTGGTCGACTAGGGGTTCTATCTCTACTTTCTGAAGCTCTTCTCTCCAATGACTCAACATAGTTGTAAATTTATTGCTGTGCAGGATATATTTCAGGAGTTTCTTCATCAAAATCCTGCTCAGTAGGTGTTTCTTCATCTTCTATGTTTATGACTCGAGTTTGTTTAACTTTTGTTTTCTTTAGTATCCCCCTCAGTCTGTGGCTCCTCCTCAGTTGAGATGGCCCTTCTCCTATTTCTCTGGAAATTTTTCTTATGATCCTCTCTTTCTTAAACTGCTTCTTAATCTGAACTAATTTTTCAGAAATCATTTCTTCACTGCTTTCTTGTATTGTTTTACCAGTTTCAGTTTTGGAGGATTTCCATTTTCTGCTTCTTTTTGTAGGTTTATCTTTAGGTGGAGGTTCCTTTGGTTCCTCAAAGTGATTTCTCACCAAGAAGTCATCCCAAGTATCTCCCATTTTTGCTAAATGATGTTCAATTAAAATCTTGACTAAACCATGGTGGTATAAGGTTGTCTCTAGAAATTGAATTCTCTTTTGAACACTTGAAGCCATTTTCTTTAAACTTTGAAGCAAGAAAAAGGGCAAGTTGAGTTCTTCTTCTAGAAAATGCATTATCAATCGAATATGGTAAACATAGAAAGTACCATATCTACCTTCACAAGTGATGAATTTTTGTAGGATAAGCAACATGTTCCTCCATTTGTTCTTTAATGCAGAGCTAGGGATACCCTTTTTAAAAACGATTACATCCATACATGGTGACTTGAGTACCCGCTTCCATGCTTCGTTATGAAATTCTCTGTTCTTAAACCACCTTTCTCCTTGTCTAGGCAATCCTGTTGCTTCTGTAATAAAAGCCTCTGTGACAGTGAATTTAATATCTTCAACTTCAACCTCGGCTCCATTAAAGGATCTTGCAAAAGTTTTAGTAACCTCTTTGTGGAAGCCACTGAATTTTTCAAGGAATTACAACCATCCTGCTTGTTGTAAGATTTCTCTGATTTTGGGATAGCCTTCCAAGTACTTAGTGCCAACTGGTTCAGTTCTCACGATGAGGCCCATAACTTCTTCTTCAATCTTCAATTCACTAGTCTTCTGCTCATGGTGAGAATGGCCATTAACAAGTTGTTTTTTCCCTTCAAATGTTTCCTCTGTTCACGGTGACAATGGTTGTTACAGAGATGCCTCTGTCTCACAGACTGAAATGGTTAAAAGTTGGCTACAGGAAAGAGTGATATGGAGTGGTTACGGAATGAATATAATGAGGTGAGGATGATGTATATGAGTTGAAAGATATCACTGAAGGAAAGACCGCGGAGATATTTTGTAATGAATTCAAAAATCATCATTAAATGCTCAGTGACATGACTAATCCAATCACTTCAACACTTTAACCGTTTATATTTTTAAATGATGATCGGATATGGGTTTTGAAATGGCAGAATAGAAGGATTTTTATCCAAAGTTTTTGCAGGAGGTTTGTTAGGCATGATCAACAAAATTAATTAAAACAACTTTTTGAATAATATATAACTGAACTATGCTAAAATTTTTCATGATATGTCACCATAATAATTTCATACCTTTGCCTTTGCTTTGATTTTCTTGTGATCTTCATATGCTTTGTTCTCCCCTGAAAATCATTACTTTTTGAGTCTTCATAACTCCCTTGAATTTGCTTGTTCTTGGATATGCGGGATCATTTTGTTGCAAATCAAATGATTACTAGATAGTGCTTTCAGGCTCTTTGGCTACAAAATGTCTGTCTAGCTGCAGAATGTCTAACTGGCTGCAGAATGTACCTGTAGAGAACTTTGAATATGGTTTGAAGCTGGAATGATGAAAGGTTGTATGAAATGAATAATGAAATATGGTAGGATGGAGTATGAATGAAATGAATAATGGAGTGAAGTATGAGAAGTGGGCTAGAATTCATGATATGTATTATTTAATTGCAGAAAAACATCAAACTTTAAAAATCTGGAATTGAAATGAGGTGGATGAAGTATGGAATGAAATGAATGAAATATGGAATGAAGTGAAGTATGAATGAATGAAGTGAAATGGAGTATGGATGAATGAATGAAATGGAATATGAATGGATGAAATGAGATGGACCATAAGTGAAATGGATCTGCACTTATGATTTTGTAATAGCTGCTTGCAGAAAAAAAAAACAAAATGGAAAAGTTAGAGTGTAAGAAAAATTCTGATTTTCACTGTATCTTTTCTGTATAAACATGCCAATCAGTGATTGGTTTTCATGTTTATACTTTTATTTTATTTTATTTTTTATTTTATTATTATTATTATTATTTTCAATATATCTGACTTCAGAAAATTCGATTAAGTTGATGAAGAAGAAAGATTCTTCTTCATTAACTTCACATCACTGTTTTCCTGGAACTTCTTGACAAATTATTCTCTTGAGAGTGGTTTGTGGTACAGCTTCAATCTATGACCATTCACAAGAAAAGTAACCTCTTCTGCATCTATTTTCCTGATTTTTATTTCTCCATTGTCAAAAATGCTCACAATTTCATATGGCCCAAGCCAATGTGTTTGAAATTTACCTTGCAAATCCTTGAACTTTGAATCAAAAAAGAGAGCCCAGTCACCTTCTCTGAACTTCTTCTCCTTGATGTACTTGTCATTCCATCTAGTCCTTTGCTATTGGACTATACTTGTTTTCTGAACTGCATCTTGTCTGATCTCATCCAATTCATTAATCTACTCCAATCTGTGCTTTTGTGCCTCTGATAGATCAAGTTCTAGCTGAACTGCTATTTTGAAAGTTTGAATCTGGAACTCTATGGGAAACAAAACTTGCTTTCCATAAACAAGTTCATAAGGAGTATGGCCTGTTGTGCTTCTCCATGTAGTTCTATAGGCCCACAAGGCTTCAGGAAGCCTATCTACCCAGTCTCTTCTATGTAAATGGACAGTCTTTATTAGGATCCCTTCAATAACCTTATTAGTAGATTCCACTTAACCATTTTCTTGTGGATGAGAGGGAGTAGATTTTCTGTGTCTGATTTTATACCTCTCCATCATTTGTTCCACTAGCCTTGATGTGAATTGAGCTCCTTGATCTATAACAATTTCCCTTGGAACACCAAAATGAGCAAAAATATCCTCAAAAAGAAAATTAACTACAGATGCTTCAGTAGAAAAAAGTAATGGCTTGGCCTCTACCCATTTGCTAACATAATCACTGCAAACTAATATATATCTCTTTTGTCTTCATGGAGGACTAATAGGTCCTACAAAATACAAAGCCCATTTTTCAAAAGGTTCAATATGTACCTGAGGCTGTAATGGCATCTCACTTGAAGGAGAAGGTTTCCCTACCCTTTGCCAACTGTCACACCTTTTGACATAGTCTTTAACATCTTTAAACAAGGATGGCCAATAATATCCTAAATGAATGATCTTATAGGTTGTCCTTTTATCAGAAAAGTGTCCGCCACAAGGTTCATCATGACATGCTTTCAGAATCTCAGTCATCTCATCTTCCTGAACACATCTCCTAATGATAAAATCTAGACCAGTCTTGTACAACTCATTAGCAATCCATGAATATTTTGCACTGTCATGAATGATTTTTATTTTATCTCTTGCATTCATTATTGAAGGAAATTTTCCTGAAACTAAATAATTAGCAATGTCAGCAAACCAAGGAGTTTGGGTAGAAATTGAAAAAATATATTCATCAGGAAATTGATCTTCAACTGGAGTGTCATCTTTGATGTTTTGGAGTCTAGATAGGAAATCAGCGACTGTGTTTTGTTTTCCAAGACTATCTAGAATGGTAATGTTGAATTCTTGTAAAAGCAATAACCATCTTATGACTCTGCCATTAGTAATTTATTTGTTCATTAAGTATCTAATTGCAGAATGCTCTGTGTGAACAAAAGTTTCATAGCTAAAAACTAGTGTCTGAATTCTCGTTAGTCAATACATACCCTCCATTTACCATTTTTCTTTGGCACAATTACCAAAGGAGAAACCCACTGACTATCTGAAATAGGATAGATAAAGTTGACATTCAACAATTTCTGCAATTCTTCTTTAACAATCTCCCTAAGATTTGGGTTCATCCGTCTTTGAGGTTGTCTGATTGGTTTACAATTTTCCTCTATGTAGATGTGATGAGTGCAAGTCTTGGGGCTTATACTTTTCATATCAATGTACTCCCATGCATATGCAGAATAATTTCTCTGTAAGATCTTGACTAGCTCTTCTTGTTGAGATTTTTCTAGGTTCTTGTTTATGTTTAAAGTTTTTCCTGGAAATATCTCACTTGTAGAGCTGCAAAATTTATCCATAGAATGAAGAGACATCTATCTTGATGATAAAAACTCAATGTTGGATTATTCTTGAAATTGTTCATGTTTGCATTTCGAAGAGGATTCAAAATTTTCTAAAGTATTCATAATTTGACTATCTTCACTAATTTCTGAAATTGTGAAGAGAGGTTGTAAGTCTTCTTCATCCTCTATCCATTGAGTATCATCTAAATCTGTAATTGTCCTTGTTGGAGGACACAAAGTGAATTTCTTAGTTGAACTACCATCAGAGATGTACATATCACCGGATCTACAACTAATAAAAGCATCAGTTGTAGCTAACCAAAGTCTTCCTAATATAATTGGATGCCCTCCTAGATTATTCTTAGGAGTTAGGATCATGAAATCCATAGGGTACTCCCAAGAATCTAGGGACACTGGAATGTCTTCTATTACCCCATCAGGTTTGATCACAGATCTGTCTGCTAATTGTAATAATGTGGGTGTAAAGAGAAGACTAGGAAGTTTCAGTTTATCCATCATTTTTCTACTCATGATATTGATTGCTGCTCCTAAATCAATGAGTGTGTTCTGGATCTCAATTCCATTGATGTGAATTTTAACAACTGGATTTCCTGGGTCTAGATACTTTGGAATAGCAATATTACCCATCATGATATCTGCTATTTTTCCTGCCAGTTGAATTTTCTTTGTCTCTTTTATTCTTTTTCTTGTTTTCTTCATGCTGAACTCCTTTATTGTCTTTGCTAAAATTGGAATTTCCTTGATAGCTTGTAATAATGGAATCTTAATACAGACATTTCTTAGCTCATCTAGGAAATCATAATTCGGCACCATAATTTGTTTTTCTACACCTCTATCAATTTGTAATCTTTCTGGAAAGGGAGGTGTAGGAGTGGATGCTGATGGATGCTCGAATACAGGAGTTGAAATTATTGGTTCTTTCTATTTTGATTTTTCAATGTTTGGGTCCTGAAAATATGTGTCTTCTTCAAGACTTTTATTTTCCCGTAGAGAATCTTCCTCGCAGTTGTTTCGCTCTTGTATGATAAAAAAGAAGGTTTCCTATTTTCAATTATTCTTCTAGACCTAAGTTGAACATCACTAAGGTCTAGAGGAGTAATTAAATAAGTTGGAAATTGTTGGCCTTCTATCATGTATGTATTCTGAGGATTTTTATTGTTGGGGTTTGATATGGGTTGAGCAGGCAACTGATTTGATTTCTAAGGAAATGGTAAGGGGAGTGGTTGATTTTGATGTTGTGGATTTTGAGGATTTTGTTGAGGATTTTGTTGAGGATTTTGAGGAGAAAAATGTGGGTATGGTGGGTAGGATGGTGGATATTGATAGTACTGGGAGTATCTTCCATAGGGATTTTGTGCTCCTTGTGCCCAAGCTTGAGATTGATTTTGAAATTGGGGCCAAGGTTGCTGCCAAGAATTCTAGTTTGGTGGGGGTTGATTATACATTTGATCATGAAATCATTATGTTTGAGGTCCTTGCCAAGGCCTTATAGAGAAAAAATTGAGAGATTCTGTGGAACTTGTAGGAGTATCTTCTTGAAAGATAACTTTAAGAACAAGAAGTGAAGGACAACTCTTGGTCTCATGTTTTTCTGAACAAATTACACAGGTCTCTACAAATTTTGCATCCAAAGGACATTCTCTCAAGGCATGCTTCTTTATACATTTCGAACAAAAGATTACTAAAGCATCAGATTCAACTTTCTTCTTGTTTTGTAACTTAAGGGTTTCTATCTATTCACTAAGACTCCCTAAGATGTTAGATTTAAATTCATCAAGCATATTCCCTATCTCTTCCCTACTTACTATCCCAGAAGAAGACTTACTTACCCTTGCAAGAGCAGGGTCTCTTGGTCCTTTCACAGTTTTAGATTTCCCTCTTTAAAGGTTGATACATAACTTAGATATTTCAGGTAATGTGAGCTGAGATATATCCCATTTTCCCATCATGTTAAGGATATCCAACCATTCATCCCTAATTGTCTTCACCAAGAGAGCTTTTAAGGTGTCTTGGTCTAAGTTTTCCATTTTTTCTCTTTTGATGTTGTAATGAAATCTCTCCAACAAATCTTCTAGGTTTTCATCCTCTTTTTGTATCATCTTGAATACTTCCTCCTTATGATTGACTGGCATACAATAATCCAAATGCCTTTCTAGAAATTCTTGTTTCATGTCTTCCCATGTCCTAATAGAACTGTTGATCAAACTCATAAACCGCTTCAATGCTGCTCCTTTCAATGTTGAAGGAAATAGTTTAATTTTTTGAGCATCTTGTAAGTATTCATAAGTTCTACACAGGACTTCAAATTCAAATAGGAAGGTTTCAGGATCTTCATTTTTAAGTCCATAGAGGTTTGGAAGGAAAGAGGATGAAATTTTTTTCATAGCTGTATTGGTTTCTTCATCTACTATAAGAAACCCAAAAGAGCTTCCCATCTCTCTTCTACCTCTTCCTTTGCCTCCTTCACCTTCTGCACCTCTACCTCCTTCTCCTCTACCTATACATCTACCCCCTCCAAATAATGTGTGTTCTTCATTAAAGACTCCTCCTCCCCCTTCTTCTGCCATAGTTGATTCTTCTGTGGAAGTGGAAAAGTTTGTGTTTCCAGCAGGAGTCCTTGAATCTTCTTCTAAGACAGGTTCAGTGGATGAAGTGGAAGGTCTTTCTAATGGAATATCTGATCTTAGGTCTTCTAGAAGTCTAGGATCAATAAATGATGGAATGTGGGTCTGAGTTAGAGGTGTGCTGGCTCTTGGTCTAGGTGAAACAAGTGGTGTTCTAGGAATCAAACTTCTGCTTCTACTTCTTATAAATCTACCCCTTGAGTCTCTCTCTCTATGCATATCATTTTTTTTGGGAGTTAACAAACAAGGCTACCTAGTTACACTTCCCTGGCAACGGCACCAAAATGTTTGTTCTCAACCTAGTGTTCCTAAATTGAGTTCATTAATTGTCAACCAGGGTTGGTAAACTGCTGAAGTGTGGTGCACTATATGTGCCTAGGTATTTGTTTCTCACTACATTGTGTTTAATGTTTTATGATGTTTTTTGTTTTATGGTTTTATGTTGAAAAAGGAAAGAACTAAGTGCTGGTGAAAAGAAGCTATTGGTTGTGTTAAAACAGAACAAAGCCTAAACTATGGATGGCAAACAACAAATGCAAAGTTTGATAATGACTTTAGTGCAAGAAAATAAATCACAACATGAACTTAAACTTATCCAACTCATTCATTAAAGATGTGTTGGGAGAGCTTGAGAAATGGACAAGTTAAGTAGAAATGAAGTTCTCCTAATTAAACAATCAAACAATCAACTTACAATGTTACAAAATCTCATCCATGTTTAAAGGTTTATTGGAATATATTTGGAAAAGAACATTTTTAGCACAATAAGACTTCTACTCTAAACTAGCTTCTAATTCTGTTCTGCAACTCAATTTAACGCCACTAGGCCTCACTCAAAAGTTATAGATTTCCTTTTTAGAATAGTCTCTGAGAAAAGGCTTGTTTGTGAAATGGTAAAAAGGTTGAAAAATACTCCAAGCCTTAGACTGATACTAGCTTCTGTCCAGATGACTATGTATTAATATGAGTTTGGAGCAAAAGAATTTTTGTAAATAATGAAGACCGTGGTATTTAAATTTAACAACTAATACAATTTAAAATGCAATGGATAGCAACTAAACTAGAATGTTAATACAGTGAGCTAAGACTAAACTAGAGTGCTACTAGTCTACTTGGTGTACAGTGAAAAGTGTTAAACTAAAATGCCATTATCAAACTGAAATGTAGTGACAGAGCTGAACTAAATGCATTCTACCTCTGGAGTGTTGTAACTAAATTAACATGCAACTAACCTAAGGAATTCTACAGCCCATCTCGTTCAATATGAATGATATTTTGGAAGAGATTGTGAAAACAAGTATGGCTATATTATTCAATGCAATTGAACATAAACATAAAACTGAAAGCAAATAAAACTAGAATCTAAGACACCACAACTGTTTCTTATTCGTTGTTAATGATGTTTTGGAAGAGTTTGTAAGAGTAAGACCGGCTGTGACACTTAGTGTAAACAAGAAACTAAAACCTACAATACCATAGCTATGCCTTATTCATCATGATGATATGTTGGAAGAGTTTATTAGAGTAAGTCTAACTGTGATAATCAACGAGAGGAAATGCAACTAAAATCTACAACACCACAGCTATGCCTTATTCATCGTAATGATATTTTGGAAGAGTTTATAAGAGTAAGTATAGTTGTAATGATTAATGAAACAAGTATGAAACATAAACTTCAGAAATCTACTTAATCTGGAAATGAAAACGAGACTAAAATACTTATCTAAACCGTATAGACAAGGCTGCTCAGGTAGCAGGGGCCCTCTACCACCAGAGTAGCATGAAATCTACTTCAAGATTGATTCAACGCTTTCAAGGAAATGATGCTTCTTTCATTAAAGAGAAATTAATTCAAAACAGAGTGTTTTCGGACTTCCTAAATCTAGCAATCAACCATCAAAATCTAATCTTGTCCCTCGATTTCCTGAGCATATTTATAACAAAATTACATAACCGTATCTGAGATAACATAGGAATAATTGTCTTTCCTAATTAGAATCGAACTAGAACTCTGAAGGTGGTCTCGTAATATGATTGAGGACATCTGGACTATCCTTATCCTGTTAGGAGTCTACCTCCTAATTTGAGTTCCCACGTGCATAACTGCCTACAGGATTCCGTTCAAACTTCGTGGAGAGCAAAAAATAATAAGGAGATGATGTGGAATATGACCATATGTGATTTTCTCTGAGATGTCACTTGGATCCTGTGTAGACATGAAGACGGCTGCAGAATTGGAAACTAGCTACAGAATGTCTGCATTCTGTAGCTAGATTTAGTTCAAAAAGTACTACAATGAAAAAATCATAAAAACATAGCAAGTTAGTCATGATATTCATTCTCAAAGAAATTTTAACTAATTCTATTGATCATTTGAGCCTGAGATTAACAATGGAAAAAATAAATGGAGTGGAATGTGGTGGAAGAAAGAACATTCTTGGAGCTCAACAGTTGTCATAGCTGATATGCATCGGTTGATCACTGTACTCGAGCTGCTGAAAGTGAACTTCTTCCTTGCACAAAATAGTTGTTGATTTGTCTGCAAAATTGGCTTTTGTTTGGAGAAAATAATCATCATCATACTGATCAAACTGAGGTAAATCATCAGTATACAACACATCATCAAGCATACATGTCATATCAACAGCTCTCTCTTCTCCAAAATGATCTATAAAACAATCACTATGACAACTAGGATAAGAAACAAAACATTTTGGATCAACAACTTGTTCTTCTTCAATCAGTGAGTCATGGGATTCAACATTATACTCATTCCTTGTGTTGTTCTTTTGCATCATCTCTTCTACTGCACTTACCAACATGTCAAGCTTTACCTCTAGTGATATCGATTTCTTCGGATCTATGTTTTTTGTCTCTTCTTCCTTCAACCTTGCCCTTCGGATTAGCAAACGAGCCTCTACATTTACTGCACTGTTCTGCATCTCTTGACGTGTTGCAAGATTCCTTTCTCTCAACTGAAAATCCATTTCCGGATCAAAGGCACCCGGGTAGTGCAAGAGACCAGATCTAGGAGAAGGTCTTATATTAGCTGGCATCGAAAAATATACTTGGTTAAATCTGGCAGAAAACTGTTGTACTGTCTCCCTTGGCAGTCTTTTCAACTGGTTATATTCTTCTATAATCACGAAAATGTTCTGTCTGATCACCCACCTATCAGGGAAAAATTCGACGAACTACTGCAAATCTAAGATTCTCGCATTAGGCAGGGCTTTGAACCAACTCTTGAATTTGCCTTGCAAAGAAAGAGCAAAAAGCCTAATACTAACATCTTCGTCATCAACTTCAAAAAGATATAGAAAAGTCTCAACATTCTGCACATGTTGCTCAGCGTTGACATTGTTACATTCACCGTCAAATATTGGTAGATATAGGTCATAATTTTTAGGGAAAGCATGAAGAACAGAAGGTAAAACAAGAGGTTTATACCTATCTGGGACTATAAAAGGTGTAGGAGTATATACGAGAGCTACAGGATCAGTTTGGTTTTCTTTAGGCTCATCACTCTGAAGAGAGTCAACATAAGATGTGGGAAAAGTAAGGAGGCCAGGATCAAAGGGAAACTCAGTATTTACATTTTTTGAATAGGTCGAGTGAAGATTTTGATCACCTTTATCATACAAAAAATTCTGAAAAACTTTCAGGACAGCTTCAAGAACAACAAAGAAGTAATTTGCAAGAAAGCATACTAGATCCTGAATACCTTTCCACTTTGGATACCTGAACTTTGTGTAAGATCCTTCCATTTTTTCAGAGAAAGAGTTAGTCCTCCAGTGGAGTCTCTACATGAGTTGGAGTCACCAGATGAATGATTTTCAGCCTTCTTATGTCTGATCGTTGTCCACCATCCACCATCAGATCTGAACTTGATACATGTACTGGGGCAATTCACAAGATAGATGTTACATTTAGAAACTAGACCAGAGATTGACTGAAGCAACGTTTATCTACTATGCACTCGCAGAGAAAGAGCAGTTCGAAGGCTACCTGGCATAACTTCAGGCTTCGTCTGTAGCTTATAAAAAAAATAACACCAACAAGCAAACCATTTTTCCCTAGTATGGTCGCCACTATGTTATTGCCTAAATCCACCTTAGGTTGAAGGAAGGCGAGATTCAGGGTAACATCATACCACGCTCAGTCTGGTAGCTAGCCCTACCAGAACAGGAGAGGGCTCTCTCTGGTTCAATATTAGCGATAAGTAATCAATAGGGTCTGAGATGACTTGAAAGGAATACTAATTTTAGGCTAGGTATATGAATAAAGGTGTTTTATTTTGATTTTTAGGGTTTTGCTGGAAAAAGGTAAAGGAAATTTTTGGGCTTGGGGATGAGGCCAAATTCTTGTAGAGTTCAAGTTGGGGCAGGGAAGGCAATGGCTTTGATGTCTTAGATTCAATGAATGGATAGAAAATACTATTGAAGAGATGAAGAGGGAAGTAAGGTTCAATGATCCTCTTCAAACTGACGAAAACATATAAAACTAAACAAAAGTTTAAGGCAGAGCACCAGCAAACTAGTAAATTCTACCTTAGTTACTGATTTGTTTAATTTCGGAAGCAAAGAGAAGGGAAATGGCATACATAAAAATTAATGAAACTCACAGATACATGGATAAAAACATCATCGAAACTCAGAGCCACAAGGATCCCAACAAGTGCTGCAAAACTCTGGACTTTCCTTTGCCAAAAATCTGAAATGAATATACAATGAGGTGCCAAAATATTCCCAAGAGTCCAACCTCTGAAAATGATTGAGAAAAAACATGATATAGACCATCCTAACCCCTTCCCATGCCTCTAGGGGTTTAGTTCATCCTTCTAGGAGTTGTTTCAACCAATTCTAAACAAGGAACTGAAATCTAGGCAATCAAACAACTTGCCTCTATATGGAAGGAAACTGATTCATTCATTTAATTTTCACTTTTTAGTGAATGAATCCTCTAGAACAAGTAAATATGTGCCAAAATTACATCATAGTTACCAAATTACATCAAGGTAGATCAATAATTACATCAAAAAGTGAAACTAGTCAAAACTGGGCGAAATTCTGAGCTGAAAGGTGAAAAATAGGCAAAAGTCCTCTATACGCCGCAAACTTCAAAACTCTCAATGCGTCGTGTCACTTTTAGCCTATTTTTGAGGCACTTCCTGAAGTCCAAATTGAGCTCATGATAGCTCGCTGGAAAGCTCGTCTCCACCTCTAACCCAAGTAGAATTCCTTCAATCTGGAGTTAATTTACCCTACAAAACTCAGCAATATCCCAAGACCGGTTCCCCGCCGTGTGCAAAAGGTGGTGCAGAAAGGTCATTTTTGGAGCGTTTTTGACCCTTAAGACGTGTTTTTGACCCTTTAAACCACCCAGAACTTGATGAAATCTCTCAGCCATTCCTGAGCATGCATAATTTATCATAAAAAACCCAAAAATATCAATTTTTCCTCCAGAAGATCTTCTTTAAAATACAAGTGCGTTGGCCGAGTGGCGGTACACACGCGTCTGGGCAACAAAAACCTCGTTTCGCAACTAAAATTTCAAAATGAGAAATTTACTCCAAATTTGTTGAAATTTGGAGGACTGCTTCCATCATGTCCCATGCTCAGCCAAGGAAGCTCTTACCAAGATTTGAGGATCGTGCTCGTCGTTTCGGTTGCTCTTCTCAACCTCGCCTTCAGGATCTTCATCCTAGCTCTGCAAACGTGTGTGCAGTCCCAATAGTGGTTCTTCATATGTCTGAGTATGTCTTTGTCCCTATTGGCCTTCGCCAATATTTTCTCCAGATGAATGTTGACTATCGTAAGGCAAGTCTCCCGCTCAAATGGTGTCATGTCACCAGGTCTTTTTCAGGCCAATTCATTGTCTTCACGAATTTGCCGCAACTCTATAAGTGTATGTTGATCCTCCAATTGTTTATTCCGCTACTCCAAGTAATTTATAACCCACTGAGCTCTCTTCAATTTCTCGGTCAATGTGTCGATCTCAACTTTCTGCTTCTGGATGGTTTCTTTCAGCTTTGAGCTGGGAGAGCTCGAATCAACATCGACCAATATAAAATCATTATCTTGGCCTCCTGAGGGGCCCTCTTCCTGCATAGGCTTCTTGCCTCTGTCTTGTACCTGTGCTGATGTAGAAGGCGAGACCCCTTCCATGCCATGTGGAGATAGTACTCGCGCTGCTATCGAAGGTAACTAGACCCCTTCCACCCCGGGTGGAGATAGTACTCGTCGTGCTGCTGCAAATAAGGCTCTGATACCTCTCTGATAGGTAACACACACTGGAACACTGATAGGCTCTGTCTTAGGAACCTCAAACTGATGCGAAGGCTCACCTACATCGTGAAAAATCTTTGGAGGAGCCTAAGGGGCTGTAAAGAAGTCACGGGAAATGAACTCCTCCCATGCAATGCCCTGTAATCCAAGCTGATGTACCACAATCATCTTGATGAGCACATAATGATAAATGTTGTTATGTTGCTGCTCTGGAGTCTTCTTCTGCATAAGGGTAGTCATCGCTCTATGTTTTGGCACATGAAGTATGGAATATTCATCAGTCTCATTCTCGTGAAATGCATCAAAAGTCTGATGTGGTATGCATAAAGGCGTGAGAATCTACTCTCGCAACTGAAGTATCTAATGATGAGCTTCATTAATGGCACATAGGACTCCTTCAAGAATCTGAAAGGAAACACCCTGCTGAGCTGCCTCATATAACCAGGCCTAATGTAAGGTTCATAATATGCTCTATCTAGCTGTTGTCTCTTATTCCACTCTTCACCTATGTTTAGTATCCCGGTCGCTTGAGAAATGGTTTCTGGTGTCAAGGTGAAGTTCACTCCAGCAAGGTTCACATGGCCATCACGAAAATTTAGGATAAATAAGCGAGCCAACTCCTGATGATGCTGAATATGAGAAATCATCTCACGATACTGAAAACATGAATGTTGCTGAAATCATGTCATTGCAAGCGGGTAGGCTTGCAACTGAGTCAAGGAAGTGGACTCTTCTCTGACGTGCCTGCCACTTTTATGAGACCTCCTCGGTACATTTATCTCTGCGGTTGAATCACTATCCTGCTCATATCCTTGCTCATATGATGAATTTTTTTCTAACATGGTACTTTGCAATTTGTATAACAAGTATATGCTGATAGATATGTGGTGAAAACAAGAGTTTGGTGTAACAGCCTCCAATTTCCAAATGTGTGTCAAATGTGAAGGGGCTGTGGTAAACTAGGACAGTGGAAATAGTGGACCGAAGATTGTCAAGTGAGATTTCAAAATGTGTTAACAATCACTTGACTGTATATAGGGATCTGTGATTTGGGGATTTATAAGTGATGTGGGGAAAGAGAGTAGTATAGGGAATAAGAGGATTTGGGATAGTGAAATGGGAATGGAATAATATGAGTAGCTTATGATATATGGGCATAGGGGTAGGATATTGACAATAGTGTGACAGTATTGGGCAACACAAGTGCAAATAAAATGAGAGTGTTTCGGCATTAAAGACAAGTTTTGACACCCAATTTCAAACCCTAGGAGAAGATTTTGCTATGAATATAGGGTTATCTTTTCATCAATTAAAATATTGAATTCCTCCTTCCAAATAGCACCCAACATGAGTTGAAATCAGATGGCAAGGGCGCACAACACTTACTTGGATCAAAAGAGTTGAATCGTTTTGAAGATTTTATGGAGCGGAGATGAATTTTGCCTTGGAGGCTCTGTGTGCCGCGCACAAGCCCAGTGCGCTGCATCCTGTGGATGTGCCATGCTAGAAGAAAAATAAAATGTGTGAAAACGCCCAACGCGTTGCGCAGCCCCAGTGCATTGCGCGCTTACCCAATGCGTCGCGCAGACTTGAACACAGTCTTGGTTTTTTGAAATGAAAAAATCACCCTCTCACCACTGAACTTCAACTTCAATCGACCTCTTGAATGCAGATGGCATTAATAAACATAGAAATATCTATATAAAGTCATGGATTTGATTTTCTCTTTGTAAAGACCCACTTTGTAATGTTTCAAAATTGACATTCCTTCACTTTTAATACACTATGTTTTTCAAATTTCCTTTTTGATTTTTGGTTTGAAATGATGTTTTTTTCTTGGTTGATTTTGGCAGAGATGGTGACATTGGACTTCGGTAAAGGATGACCAGAGTCTACATTTTAAGTACTCCATTATTGAGAACTTTAAAATACATATTTATTACAAAAAACAAAGTTAACGATTTCTTCTTCAAAACAGAGTTTTAAAGAAGAAACATCCTCGAGCATTATTGACGATGAAGATCTTGAAATGAAAACTTATTGAAGACATCCTCATGGCCTGTGAGCATTATTTAACATTTATGAAGACCTAACCCTAGACCTAGAAAGTGAAATGACTCTTTTTGACCAAAAACCATCTATGACTGTAAATGACATGAAATCAACTTTGATGAACTTTGATAAATTTCGACCAACCCGGCAGGTACAAAAATGAGGGAAACGAGAAAAAAAATCCCTTCCGTCAGAGAATGGCATGCCCCTAACGGAATGCAGATGAATGAGCTGAATGAGACACCTAAAAATGAAATGCAATAAGAGAAATGATCTCTGACAGAGTGATGCCAAGACCGACTCTAACATTGGCTCCAATGGGGATGGTAGCTCCTGGGAGGTGCCAAGAACTACAGAACTTTGGGCGAGCAGACAGGGCCTTCGTCCATTGGGCCATGGAATCAAAAACTCAAGCTAAAATGCATGAATAAAAACTGATGACTTGATGACAGAAACTGACTCTCACTCAACTAAAAGCTGACTCGATACTTAAACACAAATGACAAACTGGAAAAGATGCTCAAAGTAGAGCTTATTCAATGCAACCTACTCTAATTGTTCCATTCATCACCTGATCAAGTGAAACGGAACAGCCAATGCAACCATGTAAGCATCCTGGCTGCTATTTGATTTCTTCACAAGTGCTTTCTGATGCGCAGGAGAAGGGAAGAATAGAAAGGCAACTCCCATGGAAACTCGGAATCAAGTTGACTGCTGATAAACTTG
The DNA here is from genome assembly GCA_034641835.2 of Pinus albicaulis. Lineage (NCBI taxonomy): Eukaryota > Viridiplantae > Streptophyta > Pinopsida > Pinales > Pinaceae > Pinus > Pinus albicaulis. The sequence goes on along the minus strand of CM076580.1, from coordinate 253,556,855 downwards.
CAAAACATGAATTTACTGGATGACTTCAAGAAAACTGCAAAAGGATATTCATAAACATAGCTATTGATTTCCATTAACACATCACTATTCTGGTCCAGGTAATCTTCATAGATGGATATTAAGATTTTCCTCACATATGTGTTGTCTTTCTTGCATGATTGCAGCAAGCTGTCAAAAGGAACTTGAAATTCATGAATAACCAAACTCTGTTGTTGATTCCAAATAGAACAAAAGTCTCCTTTATCAATCTCCTCATATGACTGCAAACCTTGAAATGGGCTTTGTAATGAAAAATATGTTAGACAAGACAATGAAGGTGGATTTTGAATAAAATTATTATCAACATTCTTTTCTGTCACCTGGTTAGCTAATGGAGAAGAACTTTTACAACAAACATCATCCAACACACGAGCAATAGGATAATCAAAAACATGAGAAGACTACTGCAATGTATCCATTGAAACTGTATGACATCCTAACGGCTGTTCATCTTTTTCTTTAGAGATATTATGAAGATTCTGCTTTATGAACTGAAATGCTTCAAAACAAAAGGGTACAAAATCCTCTTGCATCATTAAATCATGTATTTCAACTTCCATGCCTTCATTTGTAATCTGACCTTCCATTGTGTTTGGTGGCTGCAAATCTGGAGCTAGGGAGAGTTTTGTATCCAAAATGATTTCATCAGTCATTTCAGGGGAATATTTCTCATTAACAACTTGCTCAAGAATTTCACTATCTGTCTCATCCTCCACATTAAAACTGAGAGATTGTTGATTTCTTACAGGCTGCTCATTTGAAGATTTACCATGCAATTTTTCTCTCAAAAACTGAAATGATTCAAAACAGAATGGTATGGAATCATCTTGTATCATTTGCTCATATGTGCCAGTTTCCATTTTTTCATCCGCAACTTGACAATCAATGACTTTCGGGGGCTGTAAATCTGAATATGAGAAATCTTGAACAAGGTTTTTATTGCGCTCAAGATGGTCCAAATCAAGGCTTGTTGGCAGTTGATTTCTGATTGTATGGAAGTTGTCTCTGATGAGCTGAAAATAATCAAAACAAAAAGGCAAAGATCCTTCACTTAATTCAAAATTTGTTGCACTTTCCTCATCATTGTCATAGCTGATATGCATCGGTTGATCACTATACTCGAGCTGCTGAAAGTGAACTTCTTCCTCGCACAAACTAGCTGTTGATTTGTCTGAAAAATTGGCTTCTGTTTGGAGAACATAATCATCATCATACTGATCAAACTGAGGTAAATCATCAGTATACAACACATCATCAAGCATACATGTCATATCAACAGCTCTCTCTTCTCCAAAATGATCTATAAAACAATGACTATGACAACTGGGATAAGAAACAAAACGTTTTGGATCAGCAACTTGTTCTTCTTCAATCAACGAGTCATGGGCTTCAACATTATACTCATTCCTTATGGTGTTATTTTGCATTATCTCTTCTACTTAACTTACCAACATGTTAAGCTTTACCTCTAGCGATATCGATTTCTCTGGATCTATGTTTTTCATCTCTTCTTCCTTCAACCTTGCCCTTCGGATCAGCAAATGAGCCTCTACATTTACTGCACTATTCTACATCTCTTGAAGTGTTGCAAGATTCCTTTCTCTCAATTGAAACTCCATTTCCAGATCAAAGGCACCCAGGTAGTGCAAGAGAGCAGATCTAGGAGAAGGTCTTATATCAGCTGGCATCGAAAAATATACTTGGTTAAATCTGGCTGAAAACTGTTGTACTGTCTCCCATGGTAGTCTTTTCAACTGGTTATATTCTTCTATAATCATGAAAAGGTTCTGTCTGATCACCCAGATGTCAAGGAAAACTTCGGCGAACTGCTGGAAATCTGAGATGCTTGCATCAGGTAGGGATCTGAACCAACTCTTGACTTTGCCTTGCAAAGAAAGAGCAAAAAGCCTAATACTAACATCTTCGTCATCAACTTCAAAAAGATCTAGAAAAGTCTCAACATTCTGCACATGTTGCTCAGCGTTGACATTGTTACATTCACCGTCAAATCTTGGTAGATATAGGTCATAATTTTTAGGGAAAGCATGAAGAACAGAAGGTAAAAAAAGAGTTTTATACCAATCTGGGACTATAAAAGGTGTAGTAGTATAGAAGAGAGCTACGGGATCAGTTTGGTTTTCTTCAGGCTCATCACTCTGAAGAGAGTCAACATAAGATGTGGGAAAACTAAGGAGGCCAGGATCAAAGGGAAAATCAGTATTTACATTTTTTGAATAGGTCGAGTGAAGATTTTGATCACCTTTATCATACAAAAAAATATGAAAAACTTTCAGGACAACTTCAAGAACAGCAAAGAAGTAATTTGCAAGAAAGCAGACTAGATCCTGAATACCATTCCACTTTGGATACCTGAATTTTGTGTAAGATCCTTCCATTTTCTCAGAGAAAGAGTTAGTCCTCTAGTGGAGTCTCTACATGAGTGAGAGTCACCAAGTGAATGATTTTCAGCCTCCTTATGTCTGATCGTTGTCCACCATCAACCATCATATCTGAACTTGATACATGTATTGGGGCAATTCACAAGATAGATGTTACGTTTACAACTGGACCGGAGATTGACTGAAGTAGCATTTATCTACTATACACTCGCAGAGCAAGAGCAGTTCGAAGGCTACCTGGCATAACTTCAGGCTCCTTCTGTAGCTTATAAAACAAATAACACCAACAAGCAAACCATTTTTCCCCAGTATGGTCGCCACTATGTTATTGCCTAAATCCACCTTAGGCTGAAGGAAGGCGAGATTCAGGGTAACATCATACCACGCTCAGTCTGGTAGCTAGCCCTACCAGAAAAGGAGAGGGCTCTCTCTAGGTCAATCTCAACGATAAGTAATCAATAGGGTTTGAGATGACTTGAAAGGAATACTGATTTTAGGCTAGGTATATGAATAAAGGATTTTGATTTTGATTTTTAGGGTTTTTGCTGGAAAAAGGGAAAGGCAATTTTTGGGCTTGGGGATGAGGCCAAATTCTTGTAGAGTTCAAGTTGGGGCAGGGAAGGCAATGGATTTGATGTCTTAGATTCAATGAATGGATAGAAAATACTGCTAAGGAGATGAAGAGGGAAATAAGGTGCAAGGATCCTCTTCAAACTGATGAAAACATATAAAACTAAACAAAAGTTTAAGGCAGAGCACCAACAAAATAATGAATTCTACCTTAGTTACTCATTTGTTTAATTTCGGAAGCAAAGAGAAGGGAAATTGCATACATAAACATTAATGAAACTTATAGATACATGGAGAAAAACATCATCAAAACTTAAAGCCACAAGGATCTCAACAAGTGCTGCAAAACTCTGGACTTTCCTTTGCCAAAAATCTGAAATGAATATACAATGAGGTGCCAAACTATTCCCAAGAGTCCAACCTTTGAAAATGATTGAGAAAATGCATGATATAGACCATACTAACCCCTTCCCATGCCTCTAGGGGTTGAGTTCATCCTTCTAGGAGCTGTTTCAACCAATTCTAAACAAGGAACTGAAATCTAGGCAATCAAACAACTTGCCTCTATATGGAAGGAAACTGATTCATTCATTTAATTTTCACTTTTTAGTGAATGAATCCTCTAGAACAAGTAAATATGTGCCAAAATTACATCATAGTCACCAAATTACATCAAGGTAGATCAAGAATTACATCAAAAAGTGAAACTAGTAAAAAATGGGCGAAATTCTGAGCTGAAGGGTGAAAAATAGGCAAAGTCCTCTATGCGCCGTGCCCAAAAACTCAATGCATCGCACCACTTTTAGCCTATTTTTGAGGCACTTCCTAAAGTCCAAATTGAGCTCATGATAGCTCGTTGGAAATCCCTTCCTGTCTAATTTCCAACCCAAGTGGAATTCTTCAATTTGGAGTTCATTTTCCCCTCCAAAACGGCAATATCCCAAGACTGGTTCCTGCTTGTGCAAAATGTGGCAGAAAGGTCATTTTTGGAGTGTTTTTGACCCTTAAAACCAACCAGAACTTGATGAAATCTTTCAGCCATTCCTGACCATGCATAACTTACCATAAACAATAAAAAAATGTAAAGTTTCCCTGCAGAAGATCTCTTAAACGTAAGAGCGCGTCGAGTGGCGCGACTCGTCGGGCAGAAAAACCTGTTTTGCAACCAAAATTTCAAAAATGACAAAATTTACTCCAAATTTGCTGAAATTTGGAGTGAATATCTCCCATCATGTCCCTTGCTCAGCCAAGGAAGCTTCGGCCAAGATTTGGAGTGGATCAGGCCTTTTTCGTCATTTCAGTGCTCTTCTCAACCTCGCCTTCAGGATCTTCATCCTAGCTCTACAAATGTGTGTGCGGGCCCAATAGTGGTTCTTCATATGTTTGAGCATGTCCTTGTCCCTATTGGCCTTCACCAACAGTTTTTCCAGATGAATGTTGACGCTCGTAAGGCAAGTCTCCCGCTCCAACGGTGTCATGTCACCTGGTCTCTTTCGGGCCAATTCACGGTCTTCGCGGATTTGCCACAACTCTATGAGTGTCTGCTGATCCTCCAATTGTTTATTCCACTGATCCAAGTAATTTATAACCCATTGAGCTCTCTGTAATTTCTCAATCAGCGTGTCGATCTCAGCTTTCTGCTCCTGGATGATCTCTTTTGGCTTTGAGCTGGGAGAGCTCGAATCAACATCGATCAATATAAAATTAGTATCTTGGCCTCCTGAGGGACCCTCATCCTACATAGGCTTCTTGCCTCTGTCCTGTACATGTGCTGATGTAGAAGGCGAAACCCCTTCCACGCCATGTGGAGATAGTACTCGCGCTGCTGTCGGAGATAACGAGACCCCTTCCACCCCGGGTGGAGATAGTACTCGTTGTGCTGCTGCAAATAAGGCTCTGATACCTCTATGATAAGTAACACACACTGGAACACTGATAGGCTCTGTCTCAAGAACCTCAAACTGATGTGAAGGCTCACTTGCATTGTGAACAATCTCTGGAGGAGGCTGAGGGGCTGAAAGAAGTCACGGGAAATGAGCTCCTCCCATGCAATGCCCTGCAATCCAAGCTGATGTACCACAATCATCTTAATGAGCGCATAATGATAAATTCTGTTATGTTGCTTCTCTGGAGTCTTCTTCTGCACAAGGGTAGTCATCCGCTCTATGTTTCGGCACATGAAGTATGGAATATTCATCAGTCTCACTCTCGTGAAATGCCTCAACAGTCGGATGTGGTATGCATAAAGGCGTGAGAATCTACCCTAACAACTGAAGTATCTAATGATGAGCTTCATTAATGGCACATAGGACTCCTTCAAGAATATGAAAGGAAACACCCTGCTGAGCTGCCTCATATAATCAGGCCTGATGTAAGGTTCATAATATGCTCTATCCAGCTGCTGTCTCTTATTCCACTCTTCACCTATGTTTGGTATCTCGGTCGCCTGAGAAATGGTTTCTGGTGTCAAGGTGAAGTTCACTCCAGCAAGGTTCACATGGCCATTACGCAAATGTAGGATAAATAAGCAAACCAACTCCTGATGATGCTGAATCTGAGCAATCATCTCACAATACTGAAAACATGAATGTTGCTGAAAGCATGTCATTGCAAGTGGGCAGGCTTGCAACTGAGTCAAGGAAGTGGGCTCTTCTCTGACGTGCCTGCTACTTTTATGAGACCTCCTCGGTACATTTAGCTCTGCGGTTGAATCACTGTCCTGCTCATATCCTTGCTCATATGATGAATTTGTTTCTGACATGGTACTTTGCAATGTGTATAACAACTATATGCTAATAGATATGTGGTGAAAAGAAGAGTTCGGTGTAACTGCCTCCAATTTCCAAATGTGTGTCAAATGTGAAGGGGCTGTGGTAAACTAGGAAAGTGGAAATAATAGACTGAAGATTTTCAAGTGAGATTTCAAAATGTGTTAACAATCACTTGACTGTATATAGGGATCTGGGATTTGGGGATTTATAAGTGATGTGGGGAAAGAGATTCGTATAGGGAATAAGAGGATTTGGGAGAGTGAAATGGGAATGGAATAATATGAGTAGCTTAGGATATAAGGGAATAGGGGTAGGATATTGACAATAGTGTGACAGTAGTGGGCAACACAAGTGCAAATAAAATGAGAGTGTTTTGGCATTAAAGACAAATTTTGACACCTAATTTCAAACCCTAGGAGCAGATTTTGCTATGAATAAAGGGTTATCTTTTCATCAATTAAACTCTTGAATTCCTCCTTCCAAATAGCACCCAACACAAGTTAAAATCAGATGGCAAGGGCACACAACACTTACTTGGATCAAAAGAGTTGAATCGTTTTGAAGATTTTATGGAGCGGAGATGAATTTTGCCTTGGAGGCTCTGTGCGCCGCGCACAAGCCTAGTGCACCGCGTCTTGTCGATGCGCTGCGCTAGAAGAAAAATACACTGTGTGAAAACGCCCAATGCGTCGCGCAGCCCCAGTGCGTCGCGCGCTTACCCAATGCGCCACGTAGACTTGAACACAGTCTTGGTTTTTCAAAATGACAAAATCGCCCTCTCACCACTGAACTTCAACTTCAATCGACCTCTTGAATGCAGATGGCATTAATAAACATAGAAATATCTGTATAAAGTCATGGCTTTCATTTTCTCTTTGTAAAGACCTAGTTTGTAATGTTTCAAAATTGACATTCCTTCACTTTTAATACACTATGTTTTTCAAATTTCCTTTTTGATTTTTGGTTTGAAATGATGTTTTTTTCTTGGTTGATTTTTGCAGAGATGGTGGCATTGGACTTCGACAAAGGATGACCAGAGTCTGCATTTGAAGTACTCCATGATGGAAAACTTTAAAATACATATTTATTACAAAAAACAAAGTTGACGATTTCTTCTTCAAAATAGATTTTTGACGAAGAAACATCCTCGAGCATTATTGACGATGAAGATCTTGAAATGAAAACTTATTGAAGACATCCTCATGGCCTGCGGGTATTATTTAACATTTCTGAAGACGAAACCCTAGACCTAGAAAGTGAAATGACTCTTTTTGACCAAAAACCATCTATGACTATAAATGACATGAAATCAACTTTGATGAACTTTGATAAATTTCGACCAACCCGGCAGGTACAAACATGAGGGAAATATGAAAACAAATCCCTTCCGTCAGAAAATGGCATGTCCCTAACGGAATGCAAATGAATGAGCTGAATGACACCTAAAAATGAAATGTAATAAGAGAAATGATCTGTGACGGAGGGATGCCAAGACCGACTCTAACAGTTTCCATGTTAAATCCCTGTGTCCATATGTGTATGATGCCCATATTGATGGTGTGTGTTTTCATGTGAATGATTTACATTTTTGTTTATGTACTTTGCCATGAATTCTCACAGGAGAAATTTCTACATAAAGGAAATAAAGAATCAAGTTTAAAAGTTATAACTCTCACTAATTACTCATTCACCTCCCCCCCCTGAGTAATTCCTTAATTCCAACAAATTTTATATCAATATTTCTCGTTTTCATTAGATAATAGCTACATGATTCTTTACATCATTTCATTTTAAAAACATTTAATTCTTTATCTGCTGTAAGTCTCCATTCGTTGGAGAAAACATTTAATTTATCACCTGCTAGATGTTTGACAATTATGTATATGTTTGTTATGTTGCATGTTATTGATGCTTGATGATGTTGGTGCTTATTATAAATTGGTTAAAAATGGTTTTGTGTGATGCATCATGTGGCAGGGATCAGTGTTGAAGAGGTACAAGGTAAGGTAATGAGAATGAGAATGCAATACAAACATGTGAGGCAAGCTGTGATGGAAAAGGAACAATAGGAGAAACAAGGCATGCCTATTATGTTTTTATGGTTTGGGTATGTTTGTTGATGTATGCTCAGTTGATGAGGTGTTGTTGCAGATTATTATGTAACAAAGATAATTTGAAGAGGTGAAAGGCAAGACAATGTGATGCATTGAGTTATGATATGTTGATGCTATGTTGTGAAGGCGTTGTGGTGATTTTTATCAAATTGCTTACATATGCTTATATTGTTATTAAAATGTTCATTACTATATCGTTGATCACTATTATGCTTGATGTCAAGGCATGTCGAGTTGATTGCAGAGTTAATGTATGTATAAATGAATAAGTATTATTCTGCCTTGGAGGTGAACAAATTGCTTTTATATTTTTTTATTGCATGATTGAGATGATTGCATGTTGATTATGCTGCATATATTTTTATGGCAAAGGAGCAACAAGGTATGATAGATATGGTTGTGTTTATCACTTGGTTGTTATGGTTGCAAAGATACTCGGTATCTTTGTTTCTTTTAGGCACAAGGTATGCTAGATATTCTAGAACTATTCACAACATAACAAAGGCACAACGAAGTATCATGACAATGTTAGTGTATGCACAATTGTGTGAAGAGGTGAATTGATTTATGCTTGTTTTGATGCAATGATTATAGAAATGTAGTTGCATGTATTGAGTTGTTTTCTTATCAGAGATTGTTATGTTGCAAAGATATAACGCAAAGAAAAAGGCAAATGCATGAATAATGTTTTTATGTTTGTGATTTTGTGATGTTGTGATGTGTTATAGTTTATTTTGTATTTCTATTGTATGTTGCAAAGCCTATGGCTATTATGTTGTTGGTCTAACCATTACAGGTGATCGAAAATATTATTTGGTGAAGCATTTATTTATTTTAATATTCAAAATCTAAAAAGGCCTGAAACAAATGAGTGGAATGCAAAGAGAAGTATTTTCACTTCATATCCCTGTTTGGAAAACCAACATCCATCAAAGCTTTCTTATAAAAATGTATGAGCTTCCTTGTATGTTGAAGCTTGCAAAATTGAGGTAGAAACCTCCTACAGGTTGGAGCTTACATAAACTCAAATGTAATAAGAGAGTAGGGGCTTTAGTTTGCATCACAAGAATAACAAAGTTGTGGATTTATCTTTTTGTGGGTTTCGACATATGGTGTTCATATGTGTTGATGTGATGTTTTGATTTGCATATTACTTGTTCACATATTAAATTTGTTATTTATAATGCGTTAAACTCCTCATTTAATAGTTCAATTAATGAGATAAAAGAAAATAAATTTAATGTCCATGAATATACTAAATTGATTCACCCCCCTCATATTTTAGTTAAGTTTTCTTCAAATTGTTGTGTTATAAAGTATTATCAAATATATGAGATTCAAGGTTCAAATTCCCAATGGGTAAAACCAATACAATAAATAGATTGTTATTATTATTGTTGTTGAATGGAAGAATGATATACCCACTAGTGGGATGCTATCACCAAGATTGTACAAAGCTTGTTCGAGCTTAGACACCCCTTGGAATAGTTTAATTCTCCCAACATTGGCTCTCATCCTCAACCCCTCCCCATTATATTTGAACAAGTGACCTGGTGGGGAATAAACCTCACACAAACTAATTTATTTACACCTCATGGGTAGTAATAACAATAATTATTTAGATAAATAATATGAGTTAAAAATATATAATTTTAGTAACAAGGACCAACCCAAGATATCTACCCATGATGAGATGCTAAAATATCTTTAAAAAATTTAATATATATATATAGTTGTTATGTGTTGATGTGATGTTTTGATTTACATATTACTTCTTGTTCACATCTTAAATCTATTGTTTATAATGTGTTAAGCTCCTCATTTAATATTTCAATTAATGAGTTAAAAGAAAAGAAATTTAATGACCATAAATATACTAAATTGATTCACCCCTCTTAGTTTAGTTAAGTTTTCATCAAATTGTTGTGTTATGAAGTATTATGCAATCCATGAGATTCAAGGATCAAATTCCCAATGGGTCAAACCAATCAAATAAATAAATTATTATTATTATTATTGTTGAATGGAAGAATGATCTACCCACTAGTGGGATGCTATCACCAAGATTGTACAATGCTTGGTCTAGATTAGACGCCTTTTGGGATAGTCTGATTCTCTCAAAGTTGGCTTCCATCCTCAACCCCTCCCCGTGATATTTGAACAAGTGATGTGGTAGGGACTAAAACTCACACAAATCAATTTCTCTACACCTCATGGGTAATAATAATAATAATTATTATTATTATTATTATTGTTATTTTATATGTATAACTAGGATGAGCCTAGGATTGAGCCAACCCAAAGATATCTACCCACTATATATATATATATATATATATATGAAATTTGTGGCCAATTCATCTATATATATATATATATATATATATATGCTATTAATTTCCATATACATATATTGCAATTTGTGGTTTGGATGCTTTTTGGGATAGTTTACATCCCTTAAAAGTGGTTTCCTTTCTCACAGTGAACTATAGATCTAATGGAAACTAAACCCCACTCAAACCGAATGATGTACATTTCTTAGTTGATATAGTAATTTGTTGGGGCCAACAAAGATATAGATAATTTCCATATATATATATAGAGGATGGGCACTAATTTCTATATATATATATATGATGCCACTAATTTCCATATACATGTATTGTAATCTGTGATTTGGATGCTTCTTGAGATAATTTACATCTCTCAAAAGTGGTTTCTTTCTCACACCTTCCCTATAAAATTTGAACTATAAATTTAATAGAAACAAAACCCTACTTAAACCAATTGATCTACATCTCTTAACTATACTCAACATATAAAATTTTAAAAAACATGAAATAATTTAAAAAAAAAAAACATGAAATTCCTCATCATAAATATTCACCCCCATTTTACTTTAAAAATCTTTAACTTAAATTATCCCTTATTTATAAAACATGCCAAAATAAGCCTTCATAATATTATTAAAAGAAATCGTTTTAAAAAACAGTAAAGTACAAAAACTACCGTTGATAAGGAGGTAAGATTGTTCAAGAGCACGATAAAAACTGATAAGACCGTCATAATGCTATATACCATGGTAGATTTACCTGTCTTAATTGGCATGATGTGCTATTTCTGAATCATCATAACATAGGTGAATGGAAAGTACAGATTTCACAAGTATAACGGGGGTAAGGAGAAAACTATGTAGTTTTTGTTCTAAAATTCACATCACAATGACAATGAGAGATTCAGTGCAGCTGTTCCAAGGGCAAGACTCGCGAAAAACAATAGTTTCTAGCACATAGATCTTATAATAAAAAATACCGTTCATGTTCAATTACGAACGCCTTAAGGAACCATCAGCTGCCTTCATCATCGTTATGAACTCGTTGAAGCTGATGACCCCGTCGCCATTACAATCGAATCTTCTGATCATGCCCTGACAGTCACCCAGACTGCAAGGCTCTTGCAAACTGGTTAGAACATGTTGAAGCTCATTGGGAGAGATGGCTCCATCCCCATCCCTGTCGAACATTCTGAACACATCTTTCAGGTCTTGGACTCTGCGTGAGCTGTCCACCCCCTCGGTGTTGAGAGCCAAGAACTCCGACAGATTGATGTGGCCATCTCCGTCCAAATCGCCCACCCCAACAATCACCCGAAGCTCTTCCTCCGTCGGGTTCCCACCCAGCGATCGCATGAGCTCGCCAAGCTCTGACGGCGATAGTTTCCCGTCGCCGTTAACGTCGAATTTCTTGAATACTTGCACAAGCTCCACAAAACTCCTCGACTGCAGGCAGAAAGAAGAACGAGACGACACTTGAACGGCCTTATCGTCCTTCCCTTCCCTTCTCAGCGACGGCTCCCGGTATGGACTGGATGACCCTTTCGGGGACTGGGAAGCCACTGATTTGGTCGCCGGAGACAACGATCGGGATGTGGAAGGCAATATACACTGCAAACATCGTGATCGTCGACGCGATGGTTCACCCTGCGATTTTTTGCAATTGAGAAAACACTGAATACCCATCGCAACGCCCCGCGTTATGATCCCACTTCTCCCTTGCTCTGCAATTGATTGATTGAACAGTTATGTGTCCAAAGGCACTCACCGCTCATATAAATCCTTGTGGATGATATAAATATAGAGCGCTGGTAACCCAATGGCTCGGGTCATGGACATGGACCGGTGGAGTCTCAATCTCTTTTGTGTGATGGGTGTTTGTCGTAATCCTGACCCTAAGGGTATCCTTCCGACGTTGGTGCTTCAATAGGCACAATCTATTATTATTTATTTATATCTGGGAATTTATGGAATGGGAGGAAGTACATGGATCAACTTTCAATGGTATGTTTTTTTAGATCTAGGACAATCGGTAACTGGTGAGAGTTGTCTGAGCAAGGCTCGGGTTCAAATCCAACTGGCTGCCACTATAAACCTAGGCTAGGTGCAACAGCTTGCAAGCCGCACACAATAGCAATTAACTTATGCCTCAACAAGAGCCGAGACGTCCACTATGGGGTCGCCTACTCTTCTAGCCAAGACACAACAGGCGTATGTCTCCACGGGGGTTTGATCCTGGGTGGATCTGCTGAAAGTCAAGTGCTTTCACCATTTGCCCCCGCTTCACGAACTAAAAGGTAGTGGGCTTGGCCCGGAACGGTTAATCTCTCGCGGTGAGCCACGCCCTCGCTCAGGATTGAGCACAGGACCTGTCCGTCTTTACGAGAGCGACCTTACCACTACGCCGCCTCCACAGACCTTAACTTTCAATGGTATGTTGATGATTGTATGGGGCCAGATTGGGCATCCATCTGTCATAACCCTAAGGGTATCCTTTCGAGGTTGGTACTGGGAAAGGTACAAATTACTATTATTTATTTATATATGGGAATTTATGGGATGGAAGGAAGTACATGGGTCAATTTACAATGTAAGTATGTGTTGTATTGGCCAAATTGAGCTGGATGCGCCTAAAATGACTACCATCATCAACCTTTCTGTAACCGCAAAGATACAAATTTTATATTACCCAATACTTTAGTTCACTTACCACTCTAGATTTCTCATATAACTACCACCTGCCAACCCTCAAAGTGTATTGTCCATAAATACCACTCTAGATTTCCGATAGAACGGTCACCCGCTGCCAACCTTCAAAGGGTATTGTCCACATAAACTAGATCACAATACTCAAACTTAGGTTATGCATTGTATGTTGAACCATATAAATAGATCACAATACTCAAACTTAAAGGGTTACCACTTATTGCAAGTTGAACCCTAAATAAGAAAAGTATGGACAAATTTTGAAGAATGAAGTAAAATTGGATTTTTGTTTATTATTTTTGGTGGATGGCACCAAATTATGGGGCCGCCCTCTAAGGGAATAGAAGAAAGTCAAACACTCATCAACAAGAATTAATAATGATATAAAAAACTTTACATATGACTCTAGATCATTTGAACTAATTCTTCAAATGTTTGTATATTGTATATATAACTATACAATAATTGTTTATTATATATTTAAACGAATTAGGTTTATGGCTTTTCATTGCTGATACTTAATGTTATTTTTTTCATCTACTTAACAACTTATTACTATCAACCTCATCGTTATCGCGAAAACTATAGTTATGTTTGTAATATATGAAGCATATTGTTAAAATTAAAGATTTAATATTAATAAATTTAGGGTTTTTGGTAAAATGTATACAATATTAAGTATAATGTTGATTGGTCATGGCTCATTGTTAAGCTGGAAAAGAAGATCTCTATATGTGTAATATTTCAAAATTGCAATGGCACAGCAAGCCTGCTGAAATAATGCACTCCTGGGAGATTGATGCACATAAATGAGTTTACAGCCCTTGGATCCCTTAGATCCGCAGATCTGGAGTCTAGATCCAAAAAGGGAGAAAAAACAAATCAAACTAGGTGTGGTAAACAGATCTCCCACCACCTAGTCTAGCTGAAAAACACCCTACAAGAGGGGCTGCAACTATGCACAACAAACTACTTCAGAAATAACGCAGTCTTAGAGAGAATGAGTAGGAGGCCATTAAATAAGATCAACTTGTGAATATACATCAACAAATCAGAATTACAATGATGCTCTTACATTATACAGTAGGATACATGAGACAATAGAGCAAGAAATCTTCAGAAAAGAAAGCTGCAACACATATATAAACTGCAAAATGGCTTAACAGTGTTATTTTATGGAGCTGCAGCAGCTGAATATTACACTTCAAATCTAGGACAGATCTGTGGATGAAAGATCAGATCTATTTTAGATCTGCACTCTAGAGAGACTTTATTACAAGATCCCCTTGGGATTTTGACCAAATCATGCATTACAAAGAGTAGCCCTGAGTTTTAAGTTGTATATCTGTAAAATGATTTAGAAATTTCTGAAGATGACTTTACATTAGAACAAATCAGATCTAAACAAAACATGGATCAGCAAGCTAATCCATGGATCACCAAAGTGAAAGGTAAAGCCCAGCACCAGAGATCTCTCATAAAAAATGGGGTCAAAACACCCTACAAGACCTCTACTGAAAATAACGTAGTCCCTCAAGGGAAACTGCGTTGTAGCTTGAATAACAGAGATGGCCTGATGCCAAGATACAAATCTGAAGCTCAAACAGTGGATGCACTCTTCCAGGAGGTTAAAAGACACACTCACTGAGAAGAGGCTCCAATACAAGCTATATTTGAACAAATCTAGAGTTCCACTTGCTGCAGCCTACAAAAGAAAACAAACCCTCACTGAATCTGCTTTGCAATTGGAAGTTGAGTTTGGCCCAAAGCTAGATAGTGGATCAAATCAGCAAAAACTCCTCCAAGAATCCTCAATGGAAGAGGAAAAATCCATGCATAGGAACTCCAAGTGCTAGGCAGCACAATTCTCCACTGAACAACAAAGAATGGTATTTGTCTAAGTAGACAAGATACTCAGAAATATAGATAATCAACAACCTTCTCTTTCTGCCTTCCCCTTTATTTTATAATATGAAAGCCTTTGCAAACCCTAAACCACCTTGATGAGTTAGCTCCTTTCACATGAGGGGCCTCCTTCTAGAACTGCGTTGTCTCTTCATGAGGTACATTGAATCTAGACAACACTGTAGATTTGGTCAAGGTTGACCCAGTCTCATAGCTCAAACCCCTTTCACACCTACAAGTGATTTATTTACATGGTCTTGATTTATCCTTGTTCATATGGGCATTGATTTATTCATTCTTTTGAGGAGTTTTACATGTCCTCATTTATTCATTTATTCATGCAACAGAAAGTAAAACAAAAATTCATATTCCTCTTAGCTCAGGCTAAGTAGGAATATTACAATATGGCACCATCATTGGCTCTCTCAGGCGGGCAGACTGATCCTTATCAAATAGGTCTTGGAAGCCACCCTTGTGTATTGGATGTCCCTTGCTTGGATTCCTAGGGGAATTCTCGCTAAGATACGCCGTAGATTCCTTTGGATGGGGAAGAAAGAGGGACACACATTTGCATTGATAAAATGGGATAGCATTTCTTTGCCCAAAAATGGGGAGGCTGGGGCTTCAGGAATATGGAAATTTTTGCCAAAGCTCTCGCTACTAAGATGGGATGGCAGATTTTGACCTCTCACAATCTTTGGACTGAGGTGGTTTCACAAAAATACATTTGACCACTTTCTCTAATGGATTGGATAAGAATCCCCTCCTGGAACACTCATCACATCTCCATGATCTGGAAGGAACTCCTAAAATCACTATCTTTCATAAGAGAAGGCTTGTTATGGTACATTAAATCTGGTACATTTACACATATTGGATTGGATCCATGGACTGGATGCGACAATGCTTATAACCTTCCTCCTGTGCTCATTGAACACCTCACTAGATCTGGGATCATCTACATTGCACAGATCGTAGTCCTGACTACATCAGCTTTATTTGCACAAGGTTGGATGTGTGCTTTTCAACTTAGCCTACCTAATCAATGGCATGAGGTTTGGTATCACTATATCATTGCTCTCTCAGAATCACATGTTCGCATTACGCAGGGTGAGGATGAGCTAGTTTGGCATCATGCGGCACATGGACAATACACACAAAGGGATGGTTATCCATTTATCTATTCACATAATCAACCATTGAACACCACCTCGTGGTGGAGCTTTATCTGGAAGTTAAAAGCGCCACCACAATCCATTCTTTTTATGTGGTTTATTCTTCACAACATTGCACCGATTGGGGATTGTCTGCAGAAGCGATCCATTTATGGACCATCCTTGTGTATTCTGTGAAAAGATGATTCTGAATCCGTCAACTACCTATTTCTATTATGCCCTGTAGCTCGAGCTTTATGGAAACAAACATTAGCTGCTCTTCATATCACAATCAGAGGGCATGGGACAGATCTCTCTGATGCATGGCAGACTTGGTGGAATAATGAATCTTCCCACAAGGCACACAACCTCCCCGTCCTTGTATGTTGAGGGTTATGGATCATCTGCAACAAGTGTATCTTCCACGCAACTACTCCCAATTGGCCTCTTGCATCTGCCAACATCATTTCTATATATAACAGCCTCCCACAAGATGAGCCTCCCAGCCCAATCTGCACCCTAGCCCCAGAAGCTATAAATCACGAACATCTATGAGCCTACTTTGATGGATCTACCCAAAAACATGGATGTGGTGGTGGTGCTATATTATAAATCAACGAACAACACCTTTTCAGAATTAAAATGGGGTTGGGGAATGACACCAATAATTATGCTGAACTCATATCCTTGAGACACCTTCTACAGTTTTCCATTGAACATGGTTGTCATCATTTAAAAATTTTTGGAGACTCAAAGATTGTTATCAGTTGGTTCAACTAGACATCTATATGTCATGTGCACACACTTCGTCACATATTGGAGGAATCTTGGCACTTGAAATCAAAATTTGATTCTATCACTTGTTGCCATATTTACAGGGAGCGCAACCATCTTTCTAATGCACTATCCAAGGAGGCGACGCTCCAACCTCGGGGGGACTTGGTTGATTGAAGAACAAACTGGACAAGAAAAAGTTAGATATTATCATCGCCCATACATAGAACAACATCTGGTAGGGGGCATCTAGCCCGATTTTCATGGTTATTTGCAGGCCCATGTTTATAATATGTATTTATTTTCTCTGTATGTAGTGAATCTATATCAACAGACTTTATATTGAACTTCAAGTATCCCCAATAGGGGTTTATTTTGGACCTTTATTTTGGTATGTGACCACAGTCAAAATTTCGATGAATATGCCACTGGAATCTACAACATGTAATTTTATACAATATAATAAAAATTGCAATTTTTCCTAGGGGAATTGTTTTTTAGATATTTGATATTTAAAAAAAAGTTAGTAAAAATATCATGAAAAATATTATTTATGAAATAATTGTAATTATGTTGATAATTCTAAAATATATATAGATTATAAATTTAATCTTTTTGAAAAATGTATATAATGTCAAGTATATCTTTACAAATTAGTATAACCATATAAATTAAATAGTTGGTAAACATTGATACACATAAAAAAAAAACTTACTTCATAAAACACTTTATATTACCAAGGCTAAAAAAATCATAATGATTAGCTAAATTATGAATTTATTTTTAATTATTATTATTATTATTATTACTATTATTATTATTAATTATAAAAATAATTATTATATGAGTTAAACATATATATATTAAAAAATCATGTAATAGGATTTATAATCATGGAGATTCACGCGGACTTTAATTTGGATATTGTTAACATGTCAATAGGTTTTTTAACAATACCATGGATTACTAGTACCACATGGCCAAAAAACCATAACTCATGTTCATATGACATTTTGTTTTTCAATTAAGAAATTTAATTAAAAAAATATAAAGGGCATAACACCTTTTGAGATAAATCTCAACTTTTGAACTATGACTACTACCAAGAATATTCTTGAATATTCAATGGAGGTGAAATTCCTATCATCCACCTAGTAAGTATTGATAATTAAATTACAATTCTAGAAACCTTACTCTAAAATAGACACGCCTATCAATTTAATCACAAATTTGGTATTTTCCCAAAGGCTTGATAAAAACCCATGCACATTATCATTTGCGCTATAAAATAAGTCAATCTCATTTTTATTATAAATTGATGTAAGCCATTTTTACTTTTCTTTAAGA
This sequence comes from Pinus albicaulis, assembly GCA_034641835.2. Classification (NCBI taxonomy): domain Eukaryota; kingdom Viridiplantae; phylum Streptophyta; class Pinopsida; order Pinales; family Pinaceae; genus Pinus; species Pinus albicaulis. Next base: position 253,538,744 of record CM076580.1, on the reverse strand, counting down.
TATTCAAGAATAAGTTTAGCTCATATAGCTTATAATGAAACAATTGGTTGTTTCTTGCTGTGTCATGACACATTATTGGATCTTGCATTGAATGCAAATTCAATAATGGAGATTTGATCATTTGGATTATGTGTCCAATCAAATTCTAGAAAAAATATCAACTCATCATTTAAATTATTAATATATTCAATACCATAATCAAGAGTTCTCTTTACATATATTTCTACTTTAAGATAAAATATTAGATACTATGGTAACGCAAGTCCAATAGTGGACATTTGTTCATTTGAATTATCTATCTAATTAGAGTGTAAATACATATCAACTCAACATTTAGATGATTAATGCTTCAATACTATAATCAAGGGTTCACTTTACATATCAAAATACTTTCTTGGCAACTTTTTAATGGCCCTCATGTGCCTTAGTCATGAAGTGGCTAAGCATATTAATTGAATATGTAATGTCGAGTCTTCTTCTTGTTAAAAAGTTGAAAAATATCATTGATCTGTAAACTCTCACGGATATTCCACTAGAGAGTTCATCACAAAAAATATGATAATAAAATAATAAAATATTGAAATTTTACACTATTATAGTTTTATTAAACTTTAATATTGTATATTTAATTGTAATTAGTGCATGCATGCGAATATAAATTATGTCAAAAAGTAGAAAACAACAAAATAAACTCACACACACACATAAGACACAATATATGCTCTCTAGGATACACTTTCAAGAGAAAACCTAGTCGAAAGGTGAGGCACTTCACTCTATTTGTCTATCTGAAAATATGGCTATAGGTACAAAGAATTAATGCTTGTGTCCCATGGGCTGATATAGTGCACATATCCTCCTATCTCTCCTGCCTATCTTTTCTCAGCTATGGAATAAAATGCTCTTGAATGAATGGAATGCCCCTTCTTCCTAGTGGTCCGATTATAACACAACTCGATAGCCTACTAGTGGTTAATTTTGACTACATCAACTCTTAACTAGAGTTACAATATAGACTCTTCTAGAGTATTTTACATCATAATCACATGGCTATCCAATTTTCCATGAATAATGGGGGCTAACACAATATCCTCAAAAGCTACAGGTGTGAAAACAAAAAGGTTAACTTCTAAGTGGCATAAATTTTGCATACGAACTCCAATTGATGTGGTTCTTGCGTTGTTGGAAATGTCTCTTTATGTAGAATAACATGACAAGGTGTTGCGCTAAATAAAAAAAGTTTTACCTCCAAAAACATCATTTGATGCCTCAAAATTCTTTTAGAAGGTTGCAGACCCTATTTCACCAAACTGAGTCCCGCCGGTAAAAATGGCCATGTGAGTTGATTTGTCTACTTTTGCAATCCAAATGCATTGAGATGGATGAAAAATATTATAATTATACAATTAGGATCACACCTCCCAATTTTGGGAGGATTTTGGTCCCTAAAATATTTTATTGAATTAGGTGAGGAAATGTTTCCTCCACCTTCTCTCTGGTGTACCATTTAGCTTTGCCTGGAAATTGTCCCTTCAACCCAATATTCCAAAGGTCATGTTGCCCCTATCTTGTAGTTATGTACCTCCTCTACAAAACTGTATCTTCTATCAACTCTACATGAGATTCTGGTGCTAAATCCTCCACAAAATGTAGGACCTATTCCTATTCCTGATCTAGCATGGAAGGCTTATGAAGGTTCAAAATCTCTACATTCACAATTGAGTAAATGCACATATATGGTGGTAAAATGAGTCAATAGGAATTATGACCCACCTTTTCTAGTATTTCAAAGGGAACATATCTGAGAGCGTTGATTTTCTTACCATACCCCTGTAACCTCTCCTTGTTAAACTATAGCCATACTTTGTCTCCCACCTTGAATGATTTATCTGTTATGTGTTGATCATGCCTAACCTTATACTTCTCCTGAAAATTTTGTAGTGTTTCCTTTACCTGTAGATGGATTTTCTTGATCTTATCTATAAATGTTTCGACCCTAAAAACATATTTTCTAATATCTTCCCTCAATCCTCCTTGCTTCCCATATGAAATATCCAAAGGTGAAGGTGGAAAATATCTGTAACAAGTCTCAAATGGGGACTTTCCTGGAGAAGTGTGGACTGTTGTGTTGTAGGAATGTTGTATATATACAAGATTTTCATCCTAGGTCCACATATTATTTTGGTTGTATCCCCTCAGAAGATTCACCAATGTCCTATTGACTACTTATGTTTTCCTTTTTGTCTATGGATGGAATGTTGTAGATATCTTTAACTGTGTTTCCATATTCTCCCACAATGTAGTCCAAAAATGCACTAATAAATATTGTATACCTATCTAAAAATACGCTCCTTGGTATCCAAAAGTACGCCCATACCCGTCCAAAGAAAATTTCTGCTACTTCTCTCCCGATGATGGTATTTTTATAGGGCATCAGAACACACATATTGTTGAACCTGTCAAATACTAGGAATAAGTTTTCATGTGCATTCTTGGTTGTCTGTAAGCCTCTAACAAATTCCACGGAAATTATTTCCCAAGGAAATGTGAGTATAAGTAATGGATGATATAGACCCTGTTTCATATTGCTAGGCTTGATGGTACAACAAAGTATACATCCTTTTATGAATCTAGCTACCTTCTCTTGCATCTTAGGCCAATACACATACCTTTGCAAGTTAGCCACAATCTTCCCTACCCTTATGTGTCCTGCAACCTTGGAGGTGTGAGCCTATCTAATCAGCTACAATCGCTCACCTTTAGGAACATATAGCTTCTCCAGCCTGTAGAGTAACCCATCCTAGGGACGGTAGTCAACAATGTTGTCACCATCATGCATATGAATCTCACTCTGATACTGCTGATACACCTCCTTGAAGTACTCATCTTCTGAATATGTCTCTCTATATGCATCTTTTGATGGTGCCAAAACCACTAACATTTAAGGGATGTCACTGATATAAAGTACCAAGTACACCTCAGACCGTTTCGAGTAGGAGCCTATCAGTGGGTGGTTAATGATATGTCTTGGCTGCGAAAACACGTAAAGTGACGTATGATGACTTTGGTGAGAGAAAGTGTGTGACCTTGAGGATAGTCAAGTGGGATGCATGAACAATTCCAATACATGAAGGGAAATTAAGTGAGCCCTTAAAAGCCTATAATAGTACACAAATTGAAAGGAACACATGATCATAATGACATCACAATATAACATGCAGAATAGTCCAAAAATTAAGGTGATGAATTATTACAACAACACACATTCAACAAGATTCATACAAATGCAAACGAAATAGTTCATAAGCATAAGCATAAGTTAAATAACATACATTGAAAATAAAACAAGAATAGTCATACGTAAATTCAAAACATATGCATGGAAGTGTGTCAGCTCTAAGATTTTATTAAATTGAAATTTCCAACCATACATACACCATTTATGGACCACTAACCCCAATAGTGGAACTTTGCAGTCAATAACACCTTCTCCTCCAAAGACGTATACTCCCTCTACGTTGCTGACAATCCAAGGCTCTCTGGAAACTCCTAAGCTCCTTCTAAGCCTAATCCTAACCAAAAGCTTGGCTCTAAAAATCCCTTTACATGAGTTATGAGGATATATTTATAACAAAGGGAGGTGGTGATGCTTCACATTCCCCTTTGTGACTCTTTGAATTTCCTAATGACTCTTCAACTTATTTTACAAAATAACTCAATACATTACATCATGAATTTTCACATTGGGCCAATATTAGGACTTGGAATTTCACTTTATAATAATTATAAATAATATTACATTTACACTCATACCCATATAAGACAAAAAAGTGTAGAGACAACTTGACATCCTAACAAGACAAAACACTATGTTTCTTTAGTTTTGGGAAACTTCAGCTCAACCTATTCTACTTGATTCTTCTTGGTCACATATTTGTACCAAGATCGATATTGTGCGTTGACATCCCCAATCTGCATAATGGTGTCTGGTTGGAAGAGGACTATAGCCTCCATAACATTCGGGCACAATGATTTGGAACTAGTATTGAATTACTTCTCGAGCAAGAGAAACATTGTTCTGATATGGACAAGACCACCAACGTAATTCTACATATTCTGTCTGTTGAGATCCAAATCCTCCTTGGTAGAAATCTGTCTTAGCTGCTCCAAATACTCTTCAATCTCCTGCCTAACTTGGTGGTTGCGTTTAGCATTAACAAGCAAGCCAACTAATGGGAACATGTGTGTTCTCACCATGAAATCCAAACTGTTGTATAACTGTATATATGGGGCTTGAATACTTCCAATGAATGAGGCAAACTGCTTGTTGTTATGAATCAACATTCAAACTCTTGCTTTCTCCAACTCTGCCTATGGCTTAATTTTCTTTAACAAGTTAAGTGGCTCCCCTTTGTATCATATTTTCCATTCATGCACGATGACGATGGAAACTTGTAAATTCTTAAGATTTTTGAAAAATTATTTGATCTATTGTTGCGATGCATGAAAGTGGAAAACTGCCTTATGTATGGTTATAAGCTCCTAATATAGGTCTCGCATTGTCTCTCCAACTGTTGATACTTCACCAAACATCACTGCTCTCATTGCCTCCAAGTAGACCTATGTGGAAGCTGCATTCTCTGCTACTGTACGAAGTTGTTCTATCTCTTGCCAAGTAGCCTGTAAGTTCTACGACAATTGATTATTCTCAACAATCAAATATTGAGTGTTTGATCTTGGTGCATTTGAAAATGCCAAGTTGGCTTTCATAATGGCATTTGGATTGCTACTGGTGTCTGCCACTACCACCCTCTATCTCACAAATGTAGACGATGTGTGATCATCAGGAAAAGGAATTCTTCATGCTTGTACAATATTCTTTTATAATTCATCATACAACATATTATACACATCCATTACTAAATCATCATCAAGAGGAACTATGTCCACTTCCTCACTTGAGGCTACCTATGTGGCTGCAGGTGTTGAAGACTGATTGATGACATATGGTTCAATGGGAATCAAGTCAACATCTTCATCCTGTGCCTTCGGTTACAACTGCATATCCAAAACTTCAATCAAGTCTTCAATTTGTTGAGCAAGCTCCCAATCTTGCATCTGTTCGTCGTCCTCTTCTTCTGTAGGTTGATTCTGTTCTTGCTCTTCTACTTGATTTTGCGTTGTTTCTATTTCTATTATGCCTTACCTTTCTGCTTCTTATTGCTTAGTTTCCTCCTCTTGTTTTCTCCTCCTTTTTTCCCGTTATTCCATCAGTTCTTCTTCTATTTTCTGTGCCCTTAGTTCTGATTCCTACAAGCTAATTTTTTTTGTCTTTCTCTGCTATGCTCTCTACATCATCTACTTCCTTTTTGTTTATGCTACCAAATATGCTTGCATGAGGATTGGATACACTTTAATCTTGTACTTTGTTTCTTCCTTTAGAATGTCAACAACCTTTCTCTTTCCCTTATATTGTACTGGGTTGGTAACTTCTGCTACTGCTACTTCTGGAGTTGTTGCCCTCTAAGGACTCTCTCATGAAGTTCCTGCTATACCAACTGACTCGCAGGCTTTGGAGTCATTGTAGCGATTTTTGTGTGGATCCTCCTCGGGTAAATGAAATGTCCCACTGATATAATTGCAATAGATTCTTGCAGAGTGGTATTTGAAAATTTCCCTTAGATCATACGGATTGAAGTCTTTCATAATTAACTCAAACTTTTCTAGGGATTTTTCTTCGGTATCTACAACTTTAAGATTCTTGATCTCCCATAATATGATCTATAAATGAAGAGTGGGCCATGGTGATTTCTTCTTCCTATGCAATGCTACCAACAACCCTATGGTGAGATGATATGAAACTTCTTGCATGACAATATTGTTGGTGGAATACCTTGGAAAAATATGCAATGACTTCTGTTCGCCGAACACTTAAGAAGTGTGCTATCCGGTAAGGAAAAACAATCCACAATCTTTGATTTTGACTCCATTTCTCCTCGTGACATGCAAGGTGTATCTTATGCAAAGATAATATTGTATAGTGGAATGATGAAGTGGTCAGTTAGCTACTCCATAAATCCTCAATGACTGCGATCTGAAAGCAACTTACAATGAACATACATGATAGGGATTCATGGTGTCTATGTCTAGTTCATTCCAGGGAAGTGATTCGGTGCACATACCACATATAGAAGATATGAAGACATATAGAACCTTGCTTGCTCATCCTTAGGAGGATCCCATGCCTATGCTACATGGGTTATCAAATACCAAGCCAACAAACCTGACTAGTTAAATGGTCTCCCTTCATTCACAACTTGGTTCAATAAAACTTCCCACCCTTTAGGAAAGGTCTCCTTGCTATGATGACCATGAATTTTTCAAGCTAATATTAACAAGAGATGGTAGGCCCTCCTAACGAACTTTGTCCTGTATAAATCGGTAGGTGTGTGTCGAAACTTTGAAGGTTGTTTCACCAATATTTTGACAATATCTCTTGTGTTCACATAACTTTTGCTAGCATAGAAGTATGATTCCATGATATTTTATGGATCGAGAAGATGATACATGAGTTCATAATATTCCGCTTGAAATGTAGCAAGCTTATGTATGTTGACACTATTCAATGTCATGGTCTTCTCATAAATATGTGAAACAATCCAGCTGATGACATCTAAACATGGGAAGCCTGGATATCTGCATGCAACCTTATGTAATCTTGGCCACTGAACACTGATGTAACCCTCGCTCCCTCTAGATCATCTCTGAAGCTCTTTGCTGCAAAATCTTCTTTAACCTTGTGCCATGTTATATATGAATCCTTTTCAACAAACACTAAAATGTCCGCATACACTAGAAAATCTACTAGAGTTTGCTTAAATGCTTTTCCAATACTAATTTCAATGGTCTCTTTTGAATAAAATATCTTTGGTTCCATGGTAATAGTGATTTCTAGAGAGAATTACTTCAAAAAATGTGGTACCAGTGGGACATAAAAGGTACTCATGGAAAAAAAACATTATCGTTTTGCAAATTTAACTTCAAATCATGATCAAGTAGAAAACCGAAAAACTTGTGAGAGGGATTGCACAATTTTCATCAATAAGAAAGGGATATTGGCTGTGGGAGCTGTGCACTGGACAATCCCAATAGCCAAGGGTGCAACCTAAGCCTTGAGATTGCACAATGCACAGTTCAACCTTGGCAATGGACTGAGAGAGATTGCACATTGCGCAGTATTAGTGGTCAAGGTCGTAGAATGGTCTCTGGAAATATGAAATACAATATTGGGCCAGCCTATACTATGGATTGCACAATCTCAGAGGCCATGCTGTCAGATTGAGGCTCAGACTTGTGCAATTCCTAGATGGGCAAAGTAAAAACTGGTTAATAAAAGTGCAAATATGCCTCGTGGAAGTGTGGGAAACGAGCATATATAAGTGATGGTGTGAGCTTGATTGAAAATATGGCTAAGTATAGATCAATAAATGTAAATCAAGTGTAAAAAAACAAAAAATGGAAGGAAGAAAAAATGTGTGAGGAGAGTCACTGAAATAGTGACCATTGGTGCAAAAATGAGGAAACCGATTTGAAACTTGTTAAAGGAAAAAAAAATCTTGAAACAAAAATTTTATAATCTTAAATAAATTTAAATCCAAGAATCATGAAGAGAAGTAAGTGAAAAAATACTCACAGAAGAGAAACGATTAAAAGAGACAGAAAAAGGTGGCAAAAAATAAAGAAAGAAAAACTCACCCGGAAAAGTGACGACAACTCCATCGAAGGTTCCTTGATCTTCTTGGGAATGTTAGAGCTCCATGATCGAATATAAAAATGAGCATTATTACGAGAAAAAGTGACACTTGGAAGAAGTTTATGAAAATAGAAAATGTGCCTCCTTCATGAAAGTAATAATGGATCCCTATTTTCTAAGAATTCTTTTCACTTTTTATATATATATATATATTTTATTTTTATTTTTTTATATTTAGGGAAAATTTAATTGCACATGACTGGGAAATATTGCACAATTCTAGGAATTGGGAAACTTTCTGGCTCAGTGAATTGCATAGTTTCCGAGCTCAAGGGAAGTATTTGTACAATTTCTAGGTTTAGTGTTGGGCTTCCTTCCATGACTGTGTAGTTTCTGATCTCAAGGAAGTGCTACTAGTCAAGATTGTCCAATTCCAATAATCAAGGATGGCTTGCCCTCATGGATTGCGCATTTTATAGATGCAAGCCCAAAATTGTTGTAAATACAAGTCAGGAGGTTATCTTGTGACTAAGAAAGATCAGTTAAGTGTGAAAACAAGAAAAAAAATCAGAAATGAAAAGGATAAGTCTCAATCAAATCAAGAATACTTGACAACAGTACAAGATATGATCTCATTGATTAGAAGTAAGGCTCTAAAATTTAAGCATAGGAAACATTTTGGAGGGTGGTTGTAGCCTCTAAAACACTTGGAGACACAATGGTAGAACTCCAACTATCTATATGTATCTTGTATCATGCAAAAAATGTCTAACTCTTCTAGAAGTATTGTTTAGTTCATTGATAACCACAACTTCTTCACTTAGCTTGAGTTAAAGGTGTAGTCCCTACCATTATCTTCATCGGTGGCACACTGACTAAGCCAAGTAAAACAAAGTTGTTTCAATTTGGGATGAGGAGTATATAAATGATCAAGTAAAAGAAATTGTCAGAGTCTTAGTTTTTATCTCTAGCATTGTTCTACTTCTAGCAAGCTTGGACAGTACCCCAACAAAGTCACTTCATGAAGACAAACATTTATCCACTGCTAGCGACCCTAGATAGTACCATGTTGAAGTTTCTTGCATCACCTCTTTGCGCAAGAAGTATTTCTCTTCATTCACCCTTTATTTTATTTATTTTCATTTTATGTTCATTAAACTCTGCATATGCACTTATTTATTTCATGGGGTAGAAGAGGGATCTCGACTTATTGAGAGAAAAAGAGGTTATTCCTTCAGAGAAGGATGTTTATATACACCTCTGACATACTTTTTAAGGTTTTCCTCCACTCATTACTCTAATCGACTTAGTTGATAAGGATTAACTAAAAATATAAATACCAATTGGAGTAGGCAGTACTAGTTAAATATTTGAACATCATAATTCCACTATGATTTTCTCTGAAAAGGAACATGTTTTCCATCAAAGTATCATCGACTAAAAGAATGAAAGATTCATGCAAAAAAATGGAATAAATATATAACCAAGCATTGATAGTATAAAAACTTCCTCTTGGGTTTCACCATGATTGCTCGAAAGCCAAATTTGGTATCATGCTGAAGCTATCCTATAACTAAAAGAAAGAAAACAAAGGGAAAGAAAAAATGTGGAGCGGAAAGAAAATGAAATTAAAAGAAAACAACTAAGAAAAGAAAATAACTACTCCTACTCCTAACCTAATCAGAGCATAGGCAAGACTCACATGAAATGATACTTCTACTGTAGCCACCAACACATTGGCTGGGCTATGTATGTGAGGGAACACATGTCAAAAGAAATATACAAGCATAACAGTAAACAAAAAAGATAAAATGATGCAAAACAAAACATTCGAAGTTTATAAGTGCATGAATAAAAGTAAGCACGAAATTTGTATGGAAGACATTCTGTGGATTCATTGCGATGTTTTGACACATCGAGACTGAAAGAAATGCATGAAAAAAATTTTGAACTACGAAGATGGGCGAACATAAAGAAAAAAGAAAATTTTCATTTCAGAACCAAGCTCGCCACATATTATTTCTCCAATGTTTGAGAAATTGGATCGTGTAATACAGATGAAGGATGTAAAATTTTTAAAACAAATTTATCTTCAATGTGCGTGACAAAGTGATGGGGAGCCTCGAAAGATTCAACATTGTTTTGATCAGAAGTGGAACTCACCTGTAGGCTGCGAGAACCTGATATAACTATCATCTCGGGATGAAATTCCTCGACAACTTGGGGAAGTTCCAACTCATCAGAAGATGGATCATCAATAATCAATAACTTAGAAAGCTCAAGATTTGAAAATCATAATCGTGACCAAATGAATCAGTGAAAAGGTCACGAAAGCCACAAACAGAAAGTTCAAGATCACAAACAGAGGCATCCTCATGATTTGATGAATCATAAAGAGGATAAGATGGAAAACAAAAAATTTCACACTTTATGTTTTCAAGAAGATGAGATGAGATATTGGGAAGATCAAGAATAGAAGATTCATCATCTCCACATCTGGATGAAAAAATGACATCCCTCGTGTTATGGGAATGATCAGAAGGAGAATATCATTAGAAACTAAAATTTCACAAAAATAAACAGGAATTATAGAATCATGGAATATATCAGGATGATGCAAGAGAGGTGTGGTAGGAATAAAGTCATCCTTCATCACAAATTATTGTTCAACCATGGGCTCCCACACATTATCATCATAACTTATATTGCAAGGTGGTTGTAGAACACCAACTCCATCCAACACTTTATCCTCATGAAAATCAAAATAGATATTCTAAATATGATAACAAAAAAAATCACAATCCATAGGAACAAAGGAACCAAAGGATAGAGGAAGAGGAGATAACACTTCATTGTAACCATCATATTGGCTATCCAAACATGCACTGTGATTTTGAGTGTGTGGGGTGGGAGAATATGGTGGTATATCAACAAAGAAATTATACAATTATCCCACTAAAATTGCGAAACCTAAGCTATTTGATGAGAAGGGGATGAAGGGTGACTTGGAACAACAACTCCATTAGTCACAAATTTTGAAGCTTTAATACCAAGGTATGTTGGGAGAGGTTTGAAGGATTCAAGTTCGTGTGGATTTCTGAAATGTGAAAATGATGTAGGAATATGTCTACCAAGAAAGACCAATTAGCACATATTAAGTAAATTTGAAGAAAATATGAATAAAATGATTGTGAAAATCCTGGGTAAATTCATCAGGTGATTTTCAGAATTTTAGAATTATTTGTCACAAAGATTGATGATCATACATATAAAATGAGAAAAATAGCTCTGTGAAAAGATGTTCGAAAGAGTGTGTGGAGGCATAAGGAAAGGTGTCACACTAATTCTGTATGTGACCTTTGAACATGAGAATGAATAACCTAGAACTAGCATCGTCACAGTGGATGTTGTGTTTTGTGCAAAAATCAGGAAAATGAGTAGTATGCTTAAATAAGGTTGTTTCACCCTTGCCATTGAATTTCAAATTTGACAAGTCATGAATGATTCTAGCCAACACCTTCAAATTTTTGGGTTTAGAAAAAAATTATAGAGTTTTGATTTAGGGTAAAGCCATAAATGAGTGCGGAAGTTCAAACAGATTTCATGGGCTCAACTTGTCATCTAGCTCTCCTTCTAGCATCATAAATGTTGATGGTGCTATATCTGCCAACATTGAGGGTATCCCCATGATATGAAGTCCCAAGTAGACCTCACACCATTTTGAGTAGGAGTCCCAACAGTGGGTGGTTAATGATATTCCTTGGCTGCACGCATAAAGTGATGTACCGTGACTTTGGTGAGAGCAAGTGTTTGACCCTACAGATAGTCAAGTGTGATGCATGAACAATTCCAACACATGAAGGGAAATTAAGTGATCCCCTTAAAATCCTATAATAGCAAGAATCTTGAAAGGAACACCCAAGAATAATGAAATCACAATATAACATGAAAAATAGTCCACAAGTTAAGGTGATGCATTAATACAATAACACACATTCAACAAGATTCATTCAAATGCAAACAAAATAGCTCATAAGCATAAGTGTAAGTTAATCAACATAAATTAAAAATACAATAAGAATAATCATACTATATTCAAAAAATATGCATGAAAGTGTTCAGGCTTTGATATTTTTTTTAAAAGTGAAAGTTCCAATCATACATACACCATTTACGGACCACTAGTCCCTATAGTGGAACATTACAGTCAAGAACACCTACTCCTCCAAAGAAGTATGCCCCCTATATGCTGCAGAGAAGCCAAGGTTCTCTTGGCAACTCCCAAGCTCCTTCTAAGCCTAATCCTAGCCAAATGCTTGGCTCCCAAAATCCCTTTACATGAGTTATGAGAATATATTTGTAACAAAGGGTGGTGGTGACCCTTCACATTCCCCTTTGTAACTCTTTGAATTTCCTCATGACTCTTCAAATTATTTTAAATAATTAATCATTAAATTACATCATGAATTTTGACATTCTAATATTAGGATTTGAAATTTCACTTTCTAATAATTATAAATAGTACTACATTTACACTCATACCCATATAAGACAAAATAGGGTAAAGACAACTTGACAAACTAACAAGACAAAACACTATGATTTTTGAGTTTTGGGAAAGTCTAGCTTAGAAAATTCTACTTGATGTTTTTCAGTCACATATTGGTTTGAAGCTCGGTACTGTGTGATGAAATGCCCAAACTACGTAATTGTGACTCATTGGAAGTGGACACTAGCCTCCATAGTATCCAGGTACAATGATTTAGAACCAGTCTTGACTTCCTTCTCGAGCAAGAGAAACATTTCTCTGATCTGCACAGGACCACCAATTTAGCTCCACATATTCTGTCTTTTAAGCTCCAAATCCTCCTTCGTGGAAATTTGCCTCAGTTGCTCCAAGTACTCTTGAATCTCCTGCTTGACTTGATGTTTGTGTTTAGATTTGGTGAGCGAGCCAACTGATGGGATCCTGTATGTTTTGACCATGAAATCAAAACTATTTTATAACCATACATATGAGGCTTGAATACTTCCAATGAAATAGGTGAGATTCATGTTGTTATGAATCAAAATTTGAACTTTTTCTTTCTCCATCTCTTCCTATGGCTTCATTTTCTTTACCAAGTTAAGTGGTGCCCCATTTTATCACATTGTCTATTCATGCACGATGATGATGAAATCTTGTACATTCTCGATAATTTTTACAAAGTATTTCCTTTTTTGCAAAAAATCCCTTCATGTGGACAACTACCTTATGTATGGTCATAACCTACTCATATAGGTCTTGCATGGTCTCTCCAAGTGTTGATACTTCACAAAGTATCGTCTCTCTCATTTTCTCCAAGTAGACTTATGCGGAAGCTACGTTCTGCATTATTGTGCATAGCTGTTCTATCTCTTGAATGGAAAACTATAATTTCTGCTCCAATTTCTTTTTCTCAACTAAAAAATACTATGTGTTTGATCTCACTACACCAATAATGGACAAGTTGGCATCAACAATGGTGTTTGGATTATTATTGGTGTCTGCCACTATCTCCCTCTCTCTGATGAATGTAGGTGATGCGTGATCATCCAAAAAATTATTTCTTCATTCTTGTACAATCTTATTTTGGAATTTATCATGTGATATATTGTACACATCTATTACTAGATCATCATTCAGAGGAACTATGTACCCTTCCTCACTTGTGGCTAAGTATGTAGTTGGAGTTAGTGAAGAGTAAATGATGACCTGTAGTGCATTGGGATTAGGTTAATATCATTTCATCCTACGGCTCTGGTTCAAACACCATATCTGATAGTTCAATCAAGTCCTCAATCTGTTGAGCAAGCTCCAGATCCTGCATTTATTCACTTTCCTCTCATGCTGCTGGTTGATTCTGTTCTTGCTCTTCTACTTATTTCTGTGCTATTTATACTATTATTTTGCCTTGAATTTATTCTTCTTCTTCCTTCTTTGCTTCTACTCTTATTCTCTCCTCCTTTATTCATTTTCTTCCCTTAGTTATTGTTCAAATTTTGGCATCCTCAGTTTTTCTTCCTGCAAGCTCTGTTTTTTAGTCTTTCTCCGCTCTACTCTCTACATCCTCTACTTCCTTTTTTCTTCTATTTCCAAAGATGCTTACATGAGGATTGTATATGATTTCATCTTGCAGCTTTTTTCTCCCTATAAAATGTCAAAAACCTTTCAATTTCCCTTATCTTGTACTAGGTTTCTGCCTTCTTTTGCTGCTTCTTCTAGAGTTGCTACTCTCTGATGAGAGTCTCATGAAGTTCCTTTTATATTGACTAGCTTGTGGGGTTTTGATGCATTGTAGCGATTTTTCCTTGGATCCTCCATCATCCAGAGAAATTTCCCACTAGGTCAGTTTTAATATATTTTTTCATAGTTGTCTTTACAAATTCCCCTCGGATCATACGGATTGAAATATTTCGTATTGAACTCAAAATTTTCTATGGGCTTTTCTTCAGTACCTGCAACTTTGAGATCCTTAATCTCGTATAATATTATATGCAAAGGAAGAATGGGACATCGTTCTTTCTTCTTCCTATGCAAGACTGTCGAAAACCTTGTGGCGAGATGATATGACACTTCTTGCATGGTAAAATTATCAGTGGCATACATTGGAAAAAGATGAAATGACTTTTGTCCATTGAACATTCTAAGAAGTGTGCCATCCATTAAGTCAAACCAATCTGTGATCTCTGATTTTTGGTCCATTTCTCCTTGTGACATGCAAGCTGGATCTTCTTCAAAGATACACTAGTATAAAGGAATGATGAAGTGGTTAGTTGGATGCGCCATAACTCCTCGATGACTGCAATCTGAAAGAAACTTATAATGAGAATATACAATGGGGTGTTGTAGTTTCCATGTCCATTTCATGCCAGGGAAGTGATTATATGCTCAAATCACATCCAAAAGATACACAGACATATAGAAACTTGTTTTCTCATCCTTAGGATGATCTCAGGCCTAAACTACATGGGCTACTCAGTCGTCGAACCAAAAAATATGATAAGTTGAAATTCTTCCCTTCATTCACAACTTGGTTCAATAAGACCATCTATCCTTTAGGAAAGGTCTCCATGCTTTGTTGACTATGAATTCTGTAAGCTAAGATGATCGAGAGCTGGTAGGCCCTACCAAGATACTTTGTCTTGTATAAATGGGTAGGTGTCTCTCGAAACATTGAAGGTTCTTTCACCCAAGCTTTGAGAATATCTCTTCTGTTCACATAGTTGTTGGTGGAATACAATTATGAGTGCATGAGATTTGGTAGCTTGGGAAGATGCTAAATGAGCTAATAATCTTGTGCCTGAAAGGTAGAAATATTTTTTCTATTGGAACTATTCAATGTCATGGTCTTCTCATCAATATTTGAAACACTCCAGCTGATGACATATGCACATGGGAAGGCTGGATATATGCATGCAACCTTGTGTAATCCTGACCACTAAACACTGATGTAAACATATCGGTCCTCTAGATCATCTCCGAAGCTATTTTTTACAAAATCTTCTGTAACCTTGTGGCATGTTAGATCATAATCCTTTTCAAAAAATGATTGAGTGTTTGCATACACTAGAAAATCTACTATTGTGTGCTCAACTTCTTCCCTAGTACTTATTTTAGTGGTCTCTTTTGAAATAACTATCTTTAGTGCCCTGGTAACAATGACTACTAGAGAGATGCACTTCAACAACTGTGGTACTTGTGGTACAAAATATGCACTCATGGAAAACAAAAATTAGCCTTTTGCAAATCTAAATTCAAAGCATGATCAAGTAGAAAATTGGGCAACTGATGAGAGGGATTATGAAGTTTTCATCAAGTAGAAAGGGGGATTGCATGTGGGAACTATGCACTGCACAGTCTGAATAAAAAAGGGAGTAGCCTGAGGTTTGAGACTGCACAATGCGTTGTTCAACCTGGGTAATGGACATAGAGAGATTGTGTATTGAAAATTCTTAGGGGCCAAGGTGGCATACTGATCCATGGAACTACAGAATGCACAGTTGGGCTAGCCTATACTATGCATTGTGTATTCTTAGAGGCCAATATATTGGCTTGAGACTCAAACTTACATAATCCCAAATTGGAAACAAGTGAAACCTGACCAAGGAAAGTGCAAATCTCCCTGGTGGAAGTGTGGGAAACGAGAAATATAAGTGATGGTGTGAGCTTGAGTGAAAATATTTCTAATTATAGATGTATAGATGTAAATAAAGTACATATACACAACAAACAAAACGAAAAATAAATGTGTGAAGAGAGTCATCGAAACGACAACCATCGATGCAAAAACCAAGGAAACCGATGCGACACTTGTGAAAGGAAAATGACAACTTGAAAGAACACATATAAAAGCTAAAAAATGATGAAAATATAGAAATAATGAAGAGAAACAAGTGAAACAATACTTACAAAAAAGAAATGATAAAAAGTGACATCAAAAGTGGCAAAAAACGATAAAATAAAAACTCACTCGGAAAAGCGACGAAAACTCCACCGAATTTTCCTTGATCCGCTCAAGAATGTTAGAGCTCTAAAATGGAATGTACAAAATAGATCTAGGGGCATTGATTAAATATATTTGAGCCAATTAGGGTTTATGACACACATGCCTAAAATCAAGGAAAATGTGACACTTGGTGTAAGTTCATAAAAATATTAGAGGTGCCTCCTTCAGGAAACTAATAATGGATCCCTATTTTATAGGGATTTTTCTTTTTCTTTTTGGATTTTTTGGGAAAATTTCAATGCACACTCTTGGGAAATATTGCACAATTCTAGGGAATTGGGAAACTTTCTGGCTTTGTGCATTGCGTAGTTTCCGAGTTCAAGGGAAGGATTTGTGCACTTTCTAGGCTCAATGTTGGGCTTCCTTCCATGACTACATAGTTTACGAGCTCAAGGAAGAGCTTCTACTTAAGATTGTGCAATTCCAATCATGAAGGCTGGTTGGCTGGCCCTCATGGACTACACATCTTCTAGAGGAAATCAGTTATGAAACCAACTCCAAAAATAGAAGAAAAGAGAGATAAATGCCTTAGAAATAAGCCACTTCAAGGGGGAAACCTCCTTTACATTACATAAATGGACAATAATTGGATGATACAAATGAAAAAAACTCCTTTTATATATAGCAGTCCATGGGGTCACAATATAATCCTAGCTAACCTAACAATAATAATGTAAGGGCACAATAATAACAATATTGGGGTTACAGGGGTACAAAAAATAATAATAATGAGGCTACATTAACAACAATAAGGGACTACACTAGTAATATAGGGACCTAACATGCCCCTCTCCTTCAAAAAAGTGTTGTCCTCAACACTTGAGTAGCTCTGGGTGCTTCTGTATAAAATTCTCATCCTCCCAGGTAGAATCTTCAGTGGGTAAGTTATTCCACTTGATGAGATACTCTGAAATTGACCAATTTTGTAGCTGTCGATTTCTTGTTTCCGTGACTGCTTCGAGTTCTAATATGATTTTTCCCTCCTCATCAAGTTCTGGAAATATTGTTTGAATTGGAAGTTTTTCACCTATAACCTTCTTTACGCATGAAACATGGAAAATTTGATGCACTCACGAAGAAGCAGGAAGCTCCAATTTGTATGCCATAGTACCAATATTTTGCAACACCTTGTAAGGACCATAGTAATTTGGCGATAATTTATTATCCTTATTATCCTGCTTGAGGGATGTTTTTTTGTATGGTTGTAGCCGTAAAAATACCCAGTCTCCTACATAAAATCTTCTCTCATTGCGATGTTGATCTGCCTGTTTTTTCATTCAATTTTGTGCCAAGTTTAGGTTATCCTTTAAGAGTTGGAGAACTTCTTGTTGATGCTCGATGTGATCTTCCACTGCCTAAGCCTTAGAATTTTCTCTTAAAGATGATGTGATGGATGGTGGATGATATCCATAAAATGCTATAAATGGGGTCATTTTTACTGTAGTATGGAAGGAAGTGTTATAACACCATTCAACGAGAGGTAACCACTTTACCCATTGTATTTGTTTATCAGATAAAAAACAACGAAGATATCCTTCCAAAAATTTATTCACTATCTCAATTTGACCATCAGATTGAGGATGATAAGATGAGCTATGAGCTAGTTGAGTACCCAAATAAGAAAAAAATTCCGTCCAAAAAATTCCAGTAAAAATGGGATCTTTGTCACTTACAATAATCTTTGGGTATCCATGTAACTTTTGAATTGTTTCCATAAATGTAGTAGCAAATGTACTTCCAAAGAAATTTATAGTCCCTCCATTTGCAACCATCACTTGACATTCTGATGTTGTGTATAGGAAGCAATTCAATTCCTTGGCTACCTTACAATGAATACAATTATGGGTACTACCTGAATCAATAAACACTATTACATTTTTCTTCTTTATATGTCCTTTTATCTTAAGAGTTTGAGGAGTGGTAATTCCTGCCAATGCTTTACACAATATGGCCGAACTCATTTATTATTCTTCTAGGGTTGGTTCCTGGTGTATATCCTCTTCTTTTGAAGTTTCTTGTTCATTTTATTCCTCCTCTTCACAATCTATGTAGAATAATTTCTTCTCAGCACACTTACGACCTTTAGTGTATTTTCTATCACAACTGTAGCAAATCCATTTTGCTCTTTTTTTCCAATTTTTGTGGTGTCAACCTTTTAGGTTGTGGAATTCTAGGAGTAGCAACACTTCCATCTTTATAGATGTGAGTGGTAGGCTTCCTTTTTGCCATAATTATACCTTTAACTTTTCTTGCTAACCTGAATGCCTTCTCCAATGGATCGGGCTCCCTAACGTGAACCTCATGTTGGATGTTATCCTTTAAGGTCCCTATGAAGACATTAATCTTGTGTTCCTCTGGAATATCGGTGACCCTTATATTCAATTTTTGGAAGTCCTAAATGTGCTACACCACTGAACCCTTTTGTTTGAGATTTATCAATCGACTAAAAATGTTTTTTCTCTTTGTATCCTCATAATGTGCTATCATTTCCTTCGTAAAAATTGACCAAGTGACAATTTTTTACAGGAGAAAAGCCATCGATACCATACAAAATGTATTTTTTTCTAAATATAAAGTTGAAATGTGTAACTCTTGTGTGTTTTTCACATTATTGGTATCAAAATATTGCTCCATTTGTAGTATCCATGTTACGAGATCCTTGCCATCAAACTTCCTCATACCGATCTTTGGAATATGGTGGGTCTTCCATCCAACATTAGAGTTTATGAAATTACAATTAAAATTTATTTTTTTCTCATCATGAGTTTCCTCTACTATATTTTTTCCATTAGGAAACATTTCTTGTATCAACTTTTTCAAACCTTCCATGCCTTCTTTTAGATCATTCTTCATGTTTTCCATTTTTTCATCGATCTTAGCTTCCATGTCTTCCATACTAGCTTCCATGCCATCAATGCCATTCTTCAAACCATCCATATTAGATTCCATGACTTTATTCAAACCATCCATCTTAGCTTCCATTCCTTTATTCAAACCATCCATCTTAGTTTCATGCCTTTCTTCAAAACTTCCATTTCATTTTTTGTTTCTCTTTGTGAGAGCGAAATTTGGTGCACTTGCTTTTGTAATTTTGATATGTCATGTTGCATTTCTTCATCTTCATGAGTCATAATAGAGCCTTCTGAAGTATTAATGGGTGTTGAATTATTTTTAGGGGGAATTTTAAAACCCAATAATGATATATATTTTATAATATTCCCTTGGAATCAATTCAAACTGATTCTTCAAACAAGACTTATGCAATTCGGAAAAACAAAAAATACACACGCTTTTCTTGCTTTTGAGAAGATCGATATTGAAACTGAATTATCTCTGTGATTTAGGATATTTAATATCTTAAATTTGGTCCTATATTATCCCTCTGAATCTTATTTCGAATGCCATAGGTCTGACCTGATTTGGATTCTTCAAGGAAAAGTTATGCCCAATCTCCCACAATGACTTAATTATGGTCTGGTTCAGTATAGAGAACTTGTACAACATGCCACGTGTCACTTTTTCCTCCTTCGGCTCTGAAATTGATATACGTGAAACTATAGTCTGTGTACTTGCGGCCATGTTTTATATAATTCCAATCCAATGCTCAGAGAGAGAGTTATGATTCTTTTCCCAAAGTCAAATATTTTAGATGAAATTCGGGAGCCTGCAAAAACCCTAACTTCCACAAATCATATCTCCTAAACTATTGTGAACCAAGATCTGAAACTTTTACACAATGTGTCTAAGGATTTCGGCTTTGCGTGATAAAATTTTCAAATTTTTCACCTTCATAGAAAAAGGTTATAGCGAAAATTCCACGATGACCTTTGTTTTGATGAAATTCAGGATCCTGACAAAACACCAACTTCCACTGATCACATCTCCGCAAATATTGCGAAAAAAGATACAAAATTTTTACATGAAGTTCCTTGTGCTTTCTGATTTCCGTGCGAAACATTTTAGGTTCTGAATCTTTGTATACAACAAGTTATAGTGAAAATTCCATGATGACCTATTTGGAGCAGCGAAACCCTAGAATCCAAAGCTCTAATACCAAATGTTATGAAAACAACTCCAAAAATAGTAGAAAAGAGAGATCAATGCCTTAGAAATAATCCAGTTTGAGGGGGAAACCTCCTTCACATTACATAAATGAAAAATTCTTGGATGATACAAATGAAAAAACCTCCTTCTATATATAAGAGTCCATGGGGTCACAATATAATCCTAGCTGACCTAAAAATAATAATATAAGGGCACAATAATAAAAATATTGGGGTTACAGGGATAAAAAAATAACAATAAGGGGGCTACAATCATACAACAATAAGAGACTACACTAGTAATGTGGGGACCTAACAAAATCCAAGAATTGTTGTAAGACCAAGACAGGAGGTTTTCTTGTTTAGAAAGATAGTTTAAGTTTGAAAACAAGAAAACACAAGCACAAATGAAAAGGATAAGTCTCAATAAAATTGGGAATACTTTACAATAGTACAAGATAAGATCTCATGGATTAGAATAAAGGCTCCAAAATCTAAGCATAGGAAACATTTTGGAGGGTGGTTGTAGTCGCTACAACAACATCATGGGTGAATGGCTCCATGTGCATAAGAGTCCCCAAAGTTGTTATTTTTTATGTGTGTGGCCTTGAAATTATGTCAACTAGGTTGTTCGTGCTACCCTTGTTATAATTGATCAACAAATGAATTTTTTGTAAAAACCCCATCCACTTGTAATTCCTGGTCTGGTATAGCTTACTCTGGGCCTACAAGTATTGTAACAACTGGTGACCTATGTGGATCACTGTATGCTTTTCCATCAGATAGTGCTTCCACTTCTTCACAACTTACATCATGACATATATCTCCTTATCGTAGGTACGGTAGTTAAGAACTACCCCATGAAATACTTCAAAATGGTAGTTTACATGCTTTCCTCCCTGCATCAAGACAACTCCCATAGCATACCCACTTGCATTTGTATCCACTTCAAAGGGCCACTACAAGCCTAGTAATGCTAGAGCTGGTGCTTGATTGATATTCTTATCTAGCTCCTAGAAAGCCTTCTGTCAACCTTTTCCCCACTGTAACATATTTCCATTTGCGGTTATAGTGTGAAGCGATGTTGCTACTGCTAAAAAGAGGCTATGAATTTCCTCAAGTACTATACTGCCCGAATGAAACTCCTAACCTCAGAAAAATTAGTAGGAAATGGCCATTTCATGATGTTATCCATCTTATAAGGATATATCTTTAGTTCTCTTCCATCGATCACATACCTCAGATACACCGAAGACTGCTGGGCAAACATGCACTTCTTGAGATTTGCTAGTAGCTAGTGCTTCTTAAATGTTTCTAGCACCTGTGTCAAATGTGACATATGCTCCTTCCAGGTAGCACTATATACTAAAATATCATACAAATATACAATAATAAATGAATATATAAAAGGGCACAATACATCATTCATTAATCCCATAAATGTAGCTAGTGCATTGCATAAGCCAAGTTACATACCACTCATACAAACCTTGCTTGGTTTTGAAGGTAGTCTTCCATGTATCTTCTTCTTTGACTCGAACCTAGTGATATACAAACTTCGAGTCCATATTGGTGAAATTATTTTCCTACTACAACTGATCTAGCATATCATCTGTCCTAGGAAGGGGGTATCTCTTATTGAGCTTGATTTTATTCAATGCCCTATAATCTATACTGAACCTCTAAGTCTCATCCTTCTTTGGAACAATGATGATGGATGACCCACATGGTGATGTAATCAGTCGAATGACACCCCGTTCCAACAAATTCTGCAACTTTTCATTCACCTCACTTGCTTCTATAAAAAATCCTTCCTGTACAACCCGATATTTGGAAATGGGGAGTCTGGAAACAACTAGATCTCATGCTCCACTTCTCTCTTAGGTGGCAATCCTTCAAGATATCGAAACACATCCTTGTATTCCTATAACAACTCCTCTAATTGTCGTTTATGTTTATTATTACACCCACCTAAGGATGCCTTACCTCTTATTGAATCCTCTTTAGACTGAATTTTTCTTAAAAACAATCTGACATACTTATTACTAGAACTGATCAATTTATTTTTGGTTGGCACTTACCAGTAATTTTTTTGACTTTCCTTTGTGCGTGTTGATGATAAACGATTTTCCATCCTTGATGAGCCGGTACTGATTGGATATCCTCATGAATATTTCATCATGTATGTACATGTATGGAATCCCAAACATGACTCCACATACATCAAGGGGAACCGCATCTAAGTATACTTCATCAATAAAATCATCGCTGATAGAACATCTAATTTTACACTTTTTTGTTACCTTCAACTCTACATCCTTATTTACCCATCCAAATGTATATGGGTTTGGATGATCACGAACTTCCAAGCTCAAATTTTTTGCCAACTCTCTACAATGAGATTATCCTATGATCCTGAGTCAAACAGAGCATAAATATTTGTCCTCTTGACCTGTATCTCTTCCTTTTGCTGAAGGCGACTGAGACTCACCTCCTTTTGTACTAACTCACAAACAATATTCTCACATACGTATGAGTTTCTTTTAAATTGGTTGCTTGAATATGTGACCATGAGATTCTTCTTCTTTTTATATTTCTTCTTGTTCTTCGAGTTTAGCTGTGGATGCAACTTCCAACACTTCTCCTCTATATGTACATCAATGTTAAAGTGGTTGCTAGGATCTCTGCAATGGTCTCTTGTTCCTACCATATTTTTTATATTTCCCCACTTTTTTCTTCTTCTTCCCCTCCTTGAAATCTTCCTGTTGCTCCTTTTGCTTTGATCCACTTCATTGTGCTCTTTCAGGCATATGTTCCCTAGGTATTGTGCCTCTACATAAGCCCCATCCACCAATTTGGGCTTCAAAAAAGTCACTTGCTCATGTAAATGGTGGTGCAGACCCCCAAAATACTTGAGGAGTATGTTGGTGTCCAGGTAAGAATGATTTATCCACCCTAATCCGACATTAATTTTATCAATCTGGGAGTGTATCCTTTCAAGGCAACGCATAAGGTATATGCAGGAACAAATGCATAATCCATTCAACCAAGGGTTTATAATTAAAATTCAACACAATGCTGTAATATGAAATCAAATGCTAAACTCAAAACAATCTTAATAGTAACAAATAATAACGACAATCATAACAAGGAAAAAAATCACACACACGCAGACATAGCACCTGATCAGAAGAGCGAGCCCAACTCTTTGATCAGGGCTACGTTAGTCACGGAATGCTTTAGATCAGAAAAACTAGAAGTATTTTATTAATCTGTAAAATGTTATTACAATCTTCCCTCTGGAACCCCCATTTACAAGAACAATATCCATTTTATACACAGCGTGAGAGAATAAAATATTTCCCTGGAATGTAGCAATCGCACATTCGGAAATACATAGCAGTTGGAACAGCAAAAACATCATCTATCCAGAATAGAACAAGGGCCAAGAGTAGACCCATAGAATCATGAATCTAGCTACGTAATCTCCTTGTAGCTGACCGTTACCAGATTTGTTGCAAAACCGCTGGAGTGAGGGTTCCTATTCTCCAAATTGTAATCAAGCACATATCTTAGTGTCGCAAATAGGTAAGACTCTGTGACTTTACTTCATTAATTAAAATATTCCAATTGGACAAGCTAGGGGTATTTACCTCATAAGTTTAGCATAGAAAATGTAGGTAATTAAACACAAAATGATAAAAAAGGATGATAGAAATAGTCAGAAAGGTAGCCAGATTTGGTGCCCAACATCTGCCCCCAACTAGCCTTCTGCATGCCCTCATGCAGTCCGCCGCCTCCGTAGGTCTGGGTTCTACAAACTGTGAGCTTCATGAAGCCCTTCAAGATTATACTCTAAAGCCATCTCTATCCTAGGAACTTTAAATCCATTTGAAAGGAGAACTTCCTTCCACCAATCTACCAGAACGTTGTATGCTGGGGTGTAAACTTCTGCAGGCAACCAAATAACAGGGTACTGAAAATGAAGCCCCATCCACCAGATCCCACATTTTTGGACACATGCCACATATCTGGGTACTCTAGAAAGTTCTTGCGCAAAATTAGGTGCCCCAAAAGGTTCTCTGTTCCAGACAGCTGCTGTTGACATCATCCATCTTCTCTGACAACAATTGAGGGCCTCTTTTTGAGAAATAGTTAATTGATTAATAAAAAGGTCAAGGCACCACCTTTGTGTCCTTAGCATTCTTTCTTTGTTCTCCTCAAATTTAAAAAAGGTATGGTGCTTGTTGTACACTGTATTTGACCTCCCATGTTCCCCTCTTACTATAAACGACTTTGTGACTTGATTAGACTCAAAAGTATCACAAGCCTTCTGCCAATGAATTTGATTGAAAGCATAAGAGGTGAGGGCCCTCAGATGGATGTCTCCTACATATGGGACTGGATTAAAGTCTTTGTCCAATCGTAACAAATACCCATGCAGATAAAACTCACACATCAAATGCTGAGTTGGCACATCATGATTCTTCATGATTTGGAGTAATTGTACACCATCTTCTATTTCATAACTGACCTTGTTCTTAATGCTCTCCATGAAAAGTAAAAGAAAATTTTCATGCAAAAATAAATAATAACAAGAAGCAGGGGGACGACATGCCATCACCTCTTCCACCAGTTTGAACATCTGCTCCTTATCATCTTTCAATCCAGCCACTTGTTTTTCTAGCTTCTCCATCTTGAGCTGCTACTTCACATGCCTTATCCTCATAATATATATGCACTCCACATATCCGAAAAATGGTTGTGGAGGCTCTTTCCTCAGTTAATTTGATCTCATTATGATACTGGGCCAAAGTAGACTTCCACGTCTATAATTTGGCTGTTAAGGCATACTCTTTGGCTTCGAACAACTGTTCAATTGGGTCTATTTCAGTTCCTGCTTCAACCCTGACGACTTTAGATTTCTTGGCCTGCCGCTTGTATTTGTTGATTCATTTCGGCATCTTGTGCACATTCCTTCTTAAATCCCTTCCATTTTGAGCCGCATCACTTCCTTAAACTACTGTTGGTATTTCTGTTTTATGGGACTGCCTCTGTCAGGCCAATGGTCAGTCCAACCTCCTCTACCTATTCTTCTTCTACTACTTCTTGCTTGACTCTTTTCACGCTTATGTGATCCATTGGTGCATTCGTTGGGACCGCTCTGCTTGGTCCCTCCTCTTCACCAATGGTCATTTTATCCTCCTGTACATTCTCCATGACTAGTGGTGACCCGGTAAGATGCTCCTCTGCTGACATGCTTGTTAGGGCCTCTTCTGATCATGGCCTTCATTTTAAATTTGAAGCCATAGGAATGGAAACATTTTCTTCCTCTCTTTGTTGCAGTGAACGAGTTACCCTTGCTCCCCTCGCAAGAAAGATGGGGAATTGGACCAAATCCTCTGCATTCAGCCTCGAGGTTGATGCTGGTTCTTGTGGAGCAGCGTCAGCCTCATACCTTAATTCCCCCATCATTTCCTCCGCAGTTTCTCTAGTCGAAGTGGTTAGGACTCCTTCTTCAATTAGATTACCCTCCTCCATTGGTTCCATGACAAAAAGAGATCCATGTGGAGTGACCTTGGTCACAATGTCAACCAATTCACCCTCTTTCATTTGTTGTGGGTTTACCTCCATGCCCATCACACTTTCTACTTGCTCAGCTGGCTCCGTGGACGGGGCTGGTTCTTGTGTAACAACCTCAGCTGTAATGCCACTGGGTATCTCTACAGCTTCCATCGATTCCACGAGTTCAGCTTCTTCTTGGGAAATTGTCTGTTCTTCATGCTCTTCAGTCTCCATTTCCATCTCTTTAGGCTCCTCCTGATCAATGTAGTCATCATCCTCTGCAATTCCATGCATGGCAAGGATAATTTTAAGGATGGAAAATTATCTTGAAGTTTAAAAAATTGGCGAAACTCACTAGTCCCTAATATGCAAATTATAAAAGTTTTATTGATGTATTTGTAAAATTATTCAAAATTTTAATCATATTATATATATTTCCTATATAATGTTGGCGATTTTTAACGTAAAAAAATTTTATATTGTAAAATTTGGGCGAATCATTTTTATAAAAAAATGGAAATTGACGAATCTTTTTTTTGGAAAAACCATTGAAAATTAGCCCAGCTGCGAATATTAGCCCCTAAAATTTTCCATGCTGCAAGGCTTCATCTTCCTCTACATCCTCCTACATGGCTTCAACTTTTTATGCCCTAGAAGCCATAGTGGCTTCTATTTCCTCTTTTGTGGAATTCTGAAACAATTCCCACGTAATCGGGATCTTCTCAATGGTGTTCATTACTAGCAACTAAACCAGCCCATGGTGAGAGAGGACTGCCAACACCTATCGTGCCCCCCGAGCAGAATTTTCCATCAATTGAAGGCTTCTTAACAGAAAATATGGTGCATTCATTGAGAAGGTTTATGCTTGTGGAAATCGCAGATGAGCTAAAATTCAGAGGTGATATTTGAAGATAGTCGAATATCTTCCTTCACATTTCATATATTTTATGAAAACCTCTGCAACCTCTCCCCATGGACGAGGTAATGAAGCTCTATCATATCCCCGACCCTTCTGCGCAATGGTTTCTCCAACTTGCAGAAAATCTTTGGGGAGCTCCGGAAGGGGTGTTCTTCTTGAAAAACATCATTCTCCACCTTGAAGCAATCCACTGACTTCTGCGATGGTTTCTTCCGTCACTGGAATTTCTATTCCTCAAACCTGAGAAGCTCCTTCTTCCAGATTCAATGCGAATTCCATCGCAATTTCTTCATCCCATCCGTTCAGCCTGTCAAAGTACACATCCCAACCTGCATTTTAAAATACTTGCCATACCTCCCAATTTCTCCGAACTCTCATTTAATCCTCGAGTTCATGTCGCACCGATCGACCACCCATTGCTACAAAGGCAGAGTTAGCACGATGGCTACAGTTAGCTGGCAGGTGGGAGTGATAGGGCTTCAAACTGTAAGTAACTAAAATATCATCATGGCCACTTTCGAATATAATGGATAAACAGTACTAGTATGCTTTGGGAGTAATGATAGATTATGGTAGTACTATTAGATATTCTCAGGATTTAATGCGAAATGTTGGGAGATGACTGATATGAATTTTTTGCATATGAGTACACATTCCAACTCATATGGTAAAATTACAACATACTTGAAATCATTAAATTGGGTTTGGTGGGAATCGTGTGTCATAAATACCTTTACGAAGTACGCCGTCATTCATTATGATGGTTTCCTCTCCCCAACTAAATGACGACCTTCCTTGTCATGTTTGATCGTCCTTTTGGAATATTTAATTAAATCCATAAAATCAATGGAGACGTACTTGCGGACTTACCTTAAAGTGGAGTAACAGCAAAAATATCCATCGTAATAACATCATAGTAGATAATGACATCAGTGAATAATATGAACGGTGAGTAATGACAAGAGTGAGTAACAACAACTATGGAGTAGCAACATCTATAGAGTAACAGCAGTTGCAGAGTAATAGCAGTTGCGGAGTAACCAAAACTTCCATGTAGCCACAAATTCGGAGTAACAACAACTCCAGAGTAACAACATCGGCAGTGTAGCAGCATCTTCAGAGTAACAACATCAGTAGTGTAGCAGCAACTTCGAGGTAATAGCATCAGTAGTGTAGCAACAGCTTCGGAGTAACAACATCGGCAATGTAGCAGCAACTTCAGAGTAACAACATCGGATATGGAGTAACAGTAGTTGCAGAGTATCAACATTAGTGAAACAAAGTATCTCTATAGTAGCACTAATGGGGTAACACACCGATAGTTACTTTCCTCCTAGCCATATTTGTTTATTATTCCTACAAAATACAAACGAGTAAGTAATAACCACATTTTATCATCATTTTTTTTTTTAAATTTTATTTTTTTTATTTTTTTAGATTTTTTTTTTTTTTTTTTATTTAGTGGAGAGTGAGAGTGTCTTCTATTGCAATAACCATTAGATTAGCTGAATCTGAAAGGGTTTTAAAAAAGGCATATTTACAAGTTGGACGATGGTATAATTTTAGACGGTGTCCATTCACCACAAACGTGGTCTGATTCTCATAAATTGTAATTAATGTAACTGTCCCATTGTCAAATACTGTGTCCACTTGATATGGTCCCATCCAACGAGTGTGAAGCTTGCCTTTGAAATCCATGAATCGAGAGTCATACAGTAACACCCAATCCCCTTCATGAAACACCTTAGTTTTGATGAATTTATCATGCCATTTCATTCTCTGTTGTTGAACAGTAGTAGTTCTCTAGACAGCTACTGATCGAATCTCATCTAACTCATTCAACTATTCCAATCAATGTTTTTGTGCTTCTGATAGATCTAAACCTACTTCCAAAGCTGTTCTGAGTGTGCTAATTTTGAATTCTACTGGAAACAAGGGGGATTTCGCATAAACTAATTCAAATGGAGAAAACCCCGTTGTGTTCCGCCATGTTGTCCTATAGGCCCATAAATCTTCTAGAAGTTTTTGTGCCCAATCCCGGCAATGACTTGCTACTGTCTTTGTCAAGATATTTTCCAATACCTTGTTTGTACTTTCTACTTGCCCATTCACCTGTGGATGATAGGGGGTTGTGACTCTATGTTTGACCCCATATTTCTACATCACTTTCTCTATCATATGGGATGTGAAATGTGATCCTCCGTCTGATACAATTTCTTTGGGAGTCCCATACCGAGCAAAGATTTCTTCAAAAAGGAAATTTGCCACTACTTGCTCTGTTTCTCTCATGACTGCTCTAGCTTCCACCCATTTTGTTACAAAATCGGTACAAAATAGGATGTAAGCTTTCTGATGAGAAGGTGGGTTAAAGGGTCCAATGAAATCAATGGCCCATTTCTCAAATGGTTAAAGGACTATCTAGGGTTTAAGGGGCATTTCATTTTCCTTCCCAGGTTGTCCCATCCGCTAACAACTATCACAACTTCGAATATAATCCCGAGCGTCACTAAAAATGGAGGGTCAATAATATCCCATCTATAGCACTTTATGACCTGTCCTTTTGTCTACAAAATGTCCTCCACATGGTCCATCATGTGCAACCTTCAAGATCTCATAGATATCATCCTTTGCCACACAATGACGAATCTGCTAGTCAATCCCTGTATGGAAGAGATATCCTTCCATCCATGAATATCGGGTACTCTGGTGAATGATCTTCATTTGCTCCTTATAGGAAAAGTTACGAGGCACCTCACCTGTAGCAAGATAATTAGCAATATATGCATACCATGGAGTGTTAGCAGAAACTGCAAAAAATATGCTCATCTGGGAAATTATCTTCAACTGGTGTATTCTTACCATCATGTTCTATCCTAGACAAGAAATTTGCAACCACATTATCCTTCCTTGGTTTATCTACTATAGTAATATCAAATTCCTATAGTAGTAACAACCACCTTGTAACACGACCAGGGGTAACATGTTTATTCATTAAATACCTGATGGCTACATGATTAGTATGCACAAAAGTAGAATAACCAGTAATATAATGTTGGAACTTGTTGATGGCATAAACGACAGCAAGGAACTCTTTCTTAGTCACTGTGTAGTTTAATTTAGCAGGAGCCAAATTATTACTAACATAGTAGATTGCATAAGGTACTTTATCCTCCTGCTGTCCCAGTACTGCACCAATCGCTGTTTGGGAAGCATCTGTATGAATGTGGAAGGGTAACACCCAGTCCGGTCCTCTAAGAATCGGGGCACTACAGACTAATTCTTTAATTCTTGTGAAGGTTGCATCACAGTCATCTGACCACACAAATTCTGAGTCTTTTGTCAGTAATTGAAATAATGGGTGTGCTACTTTTGCAAAATTTTCTATGAAGTGCCTATAATAACTAGCATAGCCAATGAAAATACATACCTGTGTGGGTGTTTTAGGTGTTGGAAAGTGCAGAATTACCTTTATCTTTGTTGGGTCCATCCTGATTCCTTCAGCCAAAAGAAAATGTCCCAGAATAATTCCTTTTTCCATCATCATGTGACACTTTACTGTACTCAGGGAAACATGCACTTGTATACATCTTTCAAGAACTCTTTCTAAATTTTCAGCCCCTCTAAGAATGAGTCTCCATATGGAGTGAAATCGTCCATATAAACTTCAACACCATCATCTATCAGATCAGAGAAGATTCCAAGAATTTCCCTCTGGAATGTTGCAGGGGCATTACACAGGCCAAAAGGAAGGACCCGATATGCGAATGTTCCCCAAGGGCATGTGAAAGTGGTTTTGTCCTGTTCCTTAGGAGCAATCTGGATTTGATTATATCCACTAAACCCATCCAGAAACAAGAAAAATTTCTTGCCAGCCAGTGTGTGTAAAACTTGATCGATAAATCATAGGGGGAAGTGATCCTTCTACGTTGCCTTATTTAACTCTCGATAGTCCACGCAGATCCACCATTTACCATTCTTCTTGGGGACCATTACCAATGGCGAGACCCATTGGCTGTCTGAGATACGGTAGATAAAATCCACATCCAATAATTTCTGACGCTCTTCTTTCATAATGTTTTTCAATGAAGGGTTCATCCTTCTCTGAGGTTGTCTTATAGGACTACAATCTTCTTTCATATATATGTGATGGGTGCATAAGTTAGCAGGGACCCCCTTCATGACTAAATAATCCCAGGCGAATGCTTCCTTATGCTTTTGAAGAAAATCTACCAGCTGCTTCTTCTGGGATTCTGACAGACCTGGATTAATATTCAGAGTTTTCCCTGGTTCTATCTCCACTTGAACACTTTCATGAGGTGCATCAACATATTCCCCTAATTCTTCTATTGTTTCAATAACTTCTTGAGTTTCTCAGCTTAGGATGGATTCTAGGACCTGCTGATTTGACTCTGAAATGGAGCAAGGATCGTTCATGAAGGAAGTAATCACATCATATTCTGATTCCATCTTCAACTAAAGGGCATGCCCGATAGCAAGGACCGGTCTCACTTCTTCATCTTCGACCTCTATCATAGATACAACCTTCTTACCGTCTGCTGACTTTTTAGATGCATGTGGTTCTACAAGTGAGTATAGTACCAAGTTATTGGTGTTATGCCCATTAGAGATAACCATATTTCCTAAAAGACACCCAATATAAGTGTCTGCAATAGCCAGCCATGGCTTACCCAAAATTAAGGGATGACCACCCACTAAAGATTGTGTATACAATACCAGGAAATATATGGGGTAATGCCATGCATCTATTGAAATTGTCACGTCCTCCAACTTCCCTATAGGTTTAACTGTAGATCAATCTACAAATTCCAACACTGTAGGTGTATGCTTCAAATTTTGAAGGCCTAATGTATGCATGGTTTCAGTAGTGATGACATTAATGGCAGCGCCCAGGTCTACCAGTACATTTGGAATCTCTACCCCATTAATTTGTACTGTCAAAACCAGGTTCCTCAGATCTCCATATTTCATTGGTATTCATTTTCCCATCATGAAATCCGATAATTTTCCCATAACATGTATAGTGAGGGGGTCTTTAGCTTTATTCACAAGTTTCTTTGAGCAATATTCCCTAAGATTTTTTGCATAAATTGGCACATCCTTCATGGCTTGTAACAAGGGGATTTTAACAAATAAATTCTGCAATTCTCCTAATAAATCAAATTCAACTTGTGGGCTTGGTTTACTCATAATCAATCTCTCTAGGTATGGTGGTTCAGATTGATGTTGTTTTGTAGGAGGCATCTGGTTTTTAACAGTTTATTTTGGCTCTCTACTGGTCGGTTGTGCCTCTCTTTCTTCATTATCAAGTTTCTCAATGATGACCGGAGGGGTTTGGGTATCAACTGTTCGACCTGATCGCAAATTCATTACATGCAGTTCTGCAGTAGAGATACTGTACAAAGGCATGTTGAGAACATCAGCTTGATGGGATCCTTTGTTATTGGGATTAGGATTAGGCTGCATTGGAAGCTGAGGATGGACAGGTTGATTACCAGGAGGCACATTGGAGGGTAATTGGAGTTGTTGCTCTGGCATATGTTGAGGAAACTTCCCTAAAGAGGGTCCTCACCAAGTTGGAGCCCATGGTGAGATCATAATGGCTTGAGGGTTCCATTGTTGCCACAGTGGGTATTGGTATTGCGGCCACATAGGGGGACAAGGCATAGTTTGAGGATTCATGTTATAACTATTGAAATACTGAGATGGATCTGGGTACATACCTTGATTCCCCATCAGTGGTCGAACTTGCCACGGATTTTTGGCGCCCATAAGGTACAATTTCTCCGTGTCCTCCCTTGCTCCTTGAAACACTGCTTTCAAGCCCGGCAAGGAAGGGCATGAGCTCGTTACATGATTCAGCTCACAAATGTCACATTTTTATATGGAATTTAATGGGAATTTGCTTTCCAAATGATTATTTTTGCACTTTGGGAAAAATATTGCCATGGTCCTATCCAGTTCCTGATGCTTCTGCTTTACTTGCAAAGTTTCCATTTGTGTTGACAGGGTACTGAGAATATCTGAACTTAAATTATCTAGCAGGTTCCCGATTTCCACTTTCGTAACTCCCTCGCTGGATCCTTTTACTGAATGAATCCCTGATCTGTTTCTTGAAAGCCCCCTCGAGTACTGGATACAAAAGTCACAAATACCTTCGAAGGTTTCCTTGGAGATGTCTCCCTTTCCCACAATATTCAACAGTTCCATTGATTCCTCTGGAAAGGATTGAAGGAGAATAACCTTCAAAATTTCCTTATCCAATTCGGAATGACCTGACCTCTGCAAGAGGTATTTAAAACTCTCCTCACAATCTTCCAAACTTTCATCTTCTTTCTATGTGAACTTGAAAATCTCCTCCTCGACGTTCTGGGATTTGCAGTAATCCTGGTACTTTTTCAAAAAAGTTGTTTGCATATCATTCCATATGGAAATGGATTTCCCCCGAAGTCCCATAAACCATCATAGAGCCGTCCCTTTTAGTGTAGAAGGAAAAATCTTTAACTTCTGGGCATCTTTCATGTAATCATACCCTCGGTACACTATATCGAACTCAAATAGAAATGTGTCGGGATCCTCTGAAACAAGCCCATGAAAGTTCGGTAAGGTTGCTAATGGGATAAGCTTTGTAGGTGCGCTAACTCCCAAATTCTCAATGGGAAATTTGATAGTGGAGGTTGTGGGAGCCATAAATATCTTCCAATAATCACTAGGGATTTGAACAGGCTCTGTGGAGGATGGTCGGGGAAACTCGCCGGTCTCTTAGCGATACCAATACCCACTCGTTTCTCCTCCCTGTGTCCTGATGGTTCAATCCCTCGACTAAAACTTTCTTTCCCTTACTAGAGTATTCTAACTTCATCGATGTTGTACTTGCAATTTCTTCCTCTAATAATGCTAGCACAAGATCCTCTCGGTCCAGTCCACTACTGATTATCTCTTCCACTGTTGGGGGACCTTGTTGTACCAAATCACCAAGGGATACCGTGGCCTGCACGGGTTGATCCAGTAACTGTCCCTTGGACTTCACTCTCCTAGCCCCTGGCCTTGCAGCTGCGCGAGAAGATGCTTTGGATTCTACCTTTTCTATAATCTTCTGAATATAATTTTTTCTTCCCAAATCTGGTCTTCCCCTTTTTGGGGCTCTCCCTCCACCCCTCTTATTTGGTTCTTTGTTCATAAAAAAATTGATATGATGGAAGGTCTGTGTATGAACCTACAATGCTCCAATCTTGGAGTAAGGTGTCAAAGGACCATTCCTTCCCCAAGATAAAAGAGTTCGTGAAAAGGAAGGAAAGACAACAAAACAAAAAGCTAGGGTTTCAGGCCCAAAGCAGGGCGTTAAAGAACTCCTTCCTCCCTGGGACAAGAACCAAAACAACAAAATCCATAGGAAGACCTAATACTCCCAGATATGAAGCAGGGTGTCAAAAGACTCCTCCCTCCCCAGGGCAAAACTAAGTGTTCCCCACACAAAAATAGTTTAAATAAAAGAATTAACTCCACTCAAGGCCTAGAGCAGGGCGTCAAAAGAATCCTCCCTCCCTAGGATGAGAAGATGGCTCTAAATTCAAAACAGAAAAAAAAATAAAAAAACCAAAATCAAAACCTACGCTCAGGACCTGAAGTAGAGTGAGAAAGCTCAATTTCTCCCCAGGATGATAGATTTACCCTCTGTTTGGTTCGAATCATCACTCGCACCTTTTTAGCCTTCTTGGAAACGACGCCAAAATGTTGGTGTCCAGGTAAGAATGATTTATCCACCCTAATCCAACATTAATTTTATCAATCCGGGAGCATATCCTTTCAAGGAAATGTGCAAGGTATATGCAGGAACAAACGCATAATCTGTTCAACCAAGGGTTTATAATTAAAATTCAACACATTGTCGTAATATGAAATCAAATGCTGAATTCAAAACAATCTAAACATTAACAAATAATAACGACAATCATAACAAGGAAACAACTCACACACACACAGATGCAACACCTGATCAGAAGAGCCGGCCCAGCTCTCTGATCAGGGCTGTGTTAGTCACGGAACGCTTTAGAGCAGCAAAACCAAAAGTATTTTATTAATATGTAAAATGTGATTACAATCTTCCCTCCGAAACCCCCATTTACAAGAACAATATCCATTTTATACACAACACGAGAGAATAACAGATTTCCCTGGAATGTAGCAATCGCGCATTCGGAAATACACAACAGTTGGAACATCACAAACATTAGCTATCCAGAATAGAACAAGGGCCAGGAATAGAACCAGAGAATCATGACTCTAGTTGCGTAATCTCCTTATAGCAGACCGTTACCAGATCTATTGCAAAACCGTTGGAGCGAGGGTTCCTGTTCTCCAAACTGCAATCAAACACATATCTTAGTGTCACAAATAGGTAAGACTCCGTGACTTTACTTCATTAATTAAAATATTTCAATTGAAAAATATAGAGCTATTTACCTCATAAGTTTAGCATAGAAAATGTACGTAATTAAACACAAAAGGATAAAAAAGGATGATAAAAATAGTCAGAAAGGTAGCCAGATTTGGTGCCCAACAGATTACATCTGGGTTCTTTGGAGAGATACCCAACGTGATAGCCATCTTTCTGCATTATGTAGTGTACTCCTGCATGCTTTGTCCCGAATTTTTCTTGAAGTAATGCCATCAGATCCATTGGTCCTCCATGTACCCAATGGGATAAAACTATGAATTAATGAGGTTTTTGAAATCTTACCACTTATTAACGGGAGGTTTTCCCTCCAACCTCGGGGTTTCTTTGTGGATCTCGCACCAAGTTAGTACATGAAACTCTAATTTTAACCATGTGAATGTGATATTTTTACCTTCCTTAATTTGATGGACCTTGAAATAAACTTCCTATTGCTGCAACCAATAGTTCAACTTTAGAGTGTTGATATCATTGTGGTATGA
Organism: Pinus albicaulis; assembly: GCA_034641835.2. Taxonomy (NCBI): domain Eukaryota; kingdom Viridiplantae; phylum Streptophyta; class Pinopsida; order Pinales; family Pinaceae; genus Pinus; species Pinus albicaulis. The sequence continues at coordinate 253,502,981 of CM076580.1, read as the reverse complement.
CTTGATATCGATCTTTTCTTCCATTTTAAACAGGGAATGATTCACAATGCTCGAATCAGGTTTATCTTTTCTAGGTTATTTCTTTGGGTTGTTCTCCATTTATCCCCAATATTCTGATCCCCATTCCTATTTATCCTCTGCATTAGAATCACCATCTTCTCCAAATATCCCTAGCCTGTTATTGAAGTTGCCATGAGGAGGCTTGCATTGCGTTTAATATCAGTGACTTGTTTCTCCAGTTGCATAATCCTCACCTCTACAGAATCATGAGGTTCATTTATATATTCACCAACCATGATTAGGGTTTTACGATTTTCAAACATGACGATATATATCCCTAAAATCTCCACAAAACACCCAAAGAAACCTACTTTGATACCAAATTATTGGTAAAACTTTGTGGATATTCAACTGGAAATTTTTTCACAAAAAATATGATAATAATATATTAAAATACTAAAGTTTTACACTATTATAGTTTTATTAAACTTTAATATCTATAGATTTAACTGTAATTAGTGCATGCATGCAAATATAAATTATGTAGAAAAATAGAGAATGAAAAAATAATCTCTCACACACACATAAGATACAAGATATTCTCTCTGGGAAACCCTTTTGGAGAAAACCCAGTTGGAAGGTGAGGTTGCTTTGCTCTATTTCTCTATTTGGAAATATGGCCATAGGTACAAAGAAGTAATTCATGTGTCTTGTGGGATACTATAGTGCATAGATACTCTCTTTATGCTCTACATCCTATCTCTCATAGCTATCTTTGCTCAACTATGGAACAAAATTCTCTCGAAAGAATGGAATGCCTCTTCCTCCTAATGGCCCGGTAATAACACAACCCGATATCCTACTAATGGTTAATTTTGACTACATCAAATCTTAACTATATTTACAATATAGACTCTTATAGATTATTGTACGTCATAATCATCTACCTGGCCCCTTTTCAATGAATAATGGGGGTTGATGCGACATCCTACCAAACTATAGGTGTGAAAACAAGAAGGTCAACTTCTGAGTGGCATAACTTTTGCATACAGACTCTGATTGAGGTTATGCTTGCACCGTTGGAAATGTCTCTATGTGTAGAATATAATTAGAATTTTTGGTGCTAAAGGAACAAAATTTTACCGTAAAAAACGTCATTTGATACCTCAAAATGCTCCAAAAAGGTTTCAGACCCCTTGTTGCCAAATTGGGTCTTGCTAATAAAAATGGTCTTGTGAGCTGATTCCTTGAATTTTTCCATTCCAAATGCATTGAGATGGATGAAAAACAATACGATGATCCAATTGCGATGACACATCAAGCATGAGCATAGAGAAACATCAAATTATTTTCGTTTGTATAATTTTCTATGAAATGTTTGATACTGCATTCCACTAGAAAGAAATTGAGTTACTTTCATGAAAGTTAATTTTTTAATAATTTGTTTTGCATATTTTCTATAAATTATCAAATCTTCCCATTCTTCATTCATATTTTAATTCCTATAAAGAATGAACTTGTCCAAGATTTATCATATCAAATTATTGAAGTAGATGAAGTTTAACTTCTTCAATAAAATATGTTACATGTTATAATCAAATCATCTATCCATAAGGAAATTTACCAATTTTACCTACCATGACCTAGACCTTCGAGTGTGTTCAAAATCATATGGTTGTTTGTTTAATTTTCATGCAATATTCTCTTGTCCTTTGTTTACAAAACCATCTAGCTAATTGATACAAGCCTCCTCTTTTAATTCACCATTAATATATATATATATATATCTATATATATTTCATTTATTATATGTCTCAATTAGAAGCTTGTGTGGCATAAAACCATTGGTGCACTATTAAGACACTCATTTTTTGAAGTTCACTAATTCAAAACCCCATGGATGTTCCACTACATATCCTTCAACAAAAAAAAAAACAAAAAAAGTATCGCCTAATTAGAATTTAGAAAATCAAATGGTATTAATTTTAACTATAGGTGCAAATTTTAATAGTAATGTATGCCTTCCTTTCACCTGAATAACCATTTGGAAACTATAATAACTTTATCTTTTCGAAAAATTAATACATTCCCATATATCATTTTTTAGAATGGAACCATATATTTTTGACATTCCATTCATTCATTCTTCTAAAAGATAAAGATAGGAAACTAAGCAAAGTCCTATATTGACTTGTCAATAAGATAATTACAACCCATTAATGATGCCAACAGAGATAATTTGAATAATTAAACCTTTGATATCTATTTCTCTAACTTATGATAATATCTATGCTCTTCGAGTAGCTACAAGGCATTTGTTCCTTACTCAATTTTGAGTGCAATGTCTCTTTAGTATTAGAAGTATGGCCTCTTATCTACTATAAACTATACACATTATCTATCTAAAAAACAAATTAGCCCAATAAAACCAATTTTCCACAAATACTATATCATTGACAATTATTTCTTCAATGTAACTCCTTTGCGCATTGATCTAGCTAAACTAAATCTATGAAGATGATCAAGGCTAATTCTATGCCTCATTGATTGTTGTATGGGAATGAAGGCTCTACTAAGGCTTAGGTTCAAGTCTTGGCTACTTCTCTAATACCATAAGCCAATAATAACCATCAATGCATTCACATGGCTATGTTTCTATTATCTACAATAGATAAAACTCTACAATGTTAATGTAACATTACATAATATATATACTTGTTTTCACACAAACTGAACAATGCTACAAATTGCTATGTATTTTTTTGATAACAAATAGAAATCAACTTAAATTACCCTTAGAACTTTCAATACATGTTTTCATATAGGTAATGATCATCTCTCTCTCTCTCTCTCTCTATATATATATATATATATATCAAGTAAAAAGTGTTCCAGTGATGAAGCTTCACTAATCAAGGGAATATGGTTCAAAATGATTTCACAATATGATGCTATGGTTCATTCAACACCCATCCTTACACATTTTTCTCTATGTGTATAGTCATGCTACAATATAAATTATATATTGTTTATTAATTGAACATGAATGAGAGAAAAAACTCCTAAGTCATATAATGTTGTGAAACCAGCTCTGAAAATGGAAGAAAAGATACATCAACACCTTATAATTAAGCCACTTCGAGGGGGAAACCTCCAATATATTACATGAATGAACAATTCTTGGATGATGCAAATGAAAAACTTCATTTCTATATATAGGAGTCCATAGGGCCACAATGTAATCCTAGTGGGGCCACAATGTAACCCTAGTCGACCTAACAATAATAATGTAAGGGCACAATAATAACAATATGGGGGTTATAGGGGTATAATAATAACAATAATGGGGGATACACTAACATAATAAGGGACTACACTATTAATATAGGGACTTAACATGCCCCTCTCCTTCAAACAAGTGTTGTCCTCAACGCTTGATTATTTATTGATGCTTCTGTATAAAATTCTCATCCTCCCATGTGGAATCTTCTACAGGAAAGTTCTTCCACTTGTTAAGATACTCTGAAATTGATCATAATTTTCAAGTTCTTTTTTATGTGCCTACTTAAAAACTTCTTTCGATGTGATGTTGATCTTCCTGTAGGTTCTGCACCAAATTTAGGTTATCCTTTGAGAGTTGGAGAACTTGTTGTTGATGCTCGATGTGATCTTCCACTAGTTTATCATCCATATTAGCTATTATTTGATCCTTCATACGACACAACTTAGCCTCCATTTTTGCTTTTAAGCCATCTGTATCATCTTCAGTTTCTCTTTGTAAGATTGAATTTTTTTGCACTTGGTACCGTAATTTTGATATCTCATACTGCAATTCTTCCTCTTCATCAGTCATAGTGTAGTTTTTTGAGGTCTTAATGGGTATAGAATTATTTTTTGTAGGCATTATAGAACCCAATACTTTTAAAAATTCTAAAATATGCCCTTGGATTCACTTCAAACTAATTTTTTTTTACACAAGACTTATGCAATTCATAAAACAATACACACCTTTTTCTTGCTTTTGAGGAGCTAGATATTGAAACCGAATTATGTCTGTGATTTAGGATCTTCAATATCTGAAATTTGGCACTGAGGTAACCCTATAAATTCTCTTTTGAATGCCATAGGTCTGACCTGATTTGGATTCTTGAAGAAAAAGTTGTGCCCAATCTCCTACGATGACCTAATTATGGACTGGTTTAGTAGAGTAAATTTGTACGTCACTTTTTCCTCCTTCGGCTCTAAAATTGATAGAAATAATATTACAGTCTGTGTGCTTGTAGCCACTTTTTACATAATTCCAATACGATGCTCAGAGAGAGAGTTATGAATATTTTCCCATGATCACTTCTTTGAGATGAAATTCGGAAGCCTGCAAAAGACCTAACTTCCACAGATCATATAACCAAAAATATTGCGAACCAAGATCTGAAAATTTTTCAAGAGGTTACTTAGTATTTTGTCTTCACTCTGTGAACATTTAAGCTTTTGAAACCTTGTAGAAAAATATTTATAGCGAAAATTACGTGATGACCTGTTTAGGTTAAATTCAGGAGCTTGAAAAAATCCCTAACTTCCATAGATAATATCCCTGAAACTATTGCGAACCAAGCTCTAAAATTTTTCGACGATGTTCCTAAGGATTTTATCTTTGCACTCCAAAAATTTCAGCTTCTGAACCTTCGTAGAAAAAAATTTATAGAGAAAATTCCACAATGACCTGTTTGGAGTAGCGAAACCCTAGAATCCAAAGCTCTGATATCAAATGTTGTGAAACCAGTTCCAAAAATAGAAGAAAAGAGATATCAACACCTTAGAATTAATCCAGTTCGAGGGGGAAACCTCCAATACATTTCATTAATGAACAATTCTTGGATGATACAAATGACAAAACCTCATTTCTATATATAAGAGTCCATGGGGCCATAATGTAATCCTAGTGGGGCCACAATGTAACCCTAGCCGACCTAACAATAATAATGTAAGGGCACAATAATAACAATATGGGGGTTATAGGGGTACAATAATAACAATAAGGGGGGCTACACTAACATAATAAGGGACTACACTATTAATATAGGGACTTAACATATAAGTAATGGAATTTATTTAAAAAAAATGAAGAAGTAAAATAATCCACTACATTCCAAAGTAATATGAACCAAATGAATTATGTAGCCAATGATTGGGAGAAACGAGTGAGTCATGTGTTTTTGTTCATACTTAACAACCCTTAGCATATTCCACCACTCAAAAAATATCCAAAAAGTTAGTAAAACACCTAACACTAGCGGCACAACCTATTAAACATGGGCATGATATACTAGATTCCATACATCTTGTAAAACCTAGATATGACCTCCAACTCATCCCCAATCACTTTGTACAACACTCAAACTTAATATATTTCTATGTATGGGATAATGAAGAAGAGTAATATGTATAAGCCTATGGTTAGGAAAAATTCTAAGTTGCATAAGGCTATGTGGATGAGGCTTGAGCTAAGCAAGACTTCAAAAACCACCATATTTTTCTACTATGGAATTAGTGATTACCATAAAATTGAAACAAACAAGCAACAATATCCATAGATAATTAGTTTGAAAGTGATTTAAATAGTGGGAAGTATAGATCTATTGGTGTTATTCATTTTGCATTGATATTAAAAGTATTAACTTAAATGTAGAGTTATAGTGTAGAAATAATCCTCACACCAATAAAACTAAATATGGATTCTAATGATTTGTGACCATAAACAACACTTTCAAGCCATAATAAGTCTGTTTGTAGGGAATCTTTGGCATCAAAGTTGGACATGGCTTTCATTATAATATTTTCCACACTAAGGTGGGTCATCAGAAATTAACCATGGTTAAGAAAAGGAAAAAAAGTTTCTCAAGATATTGTTGAATCTCTTTAGACATAACAACTGAAAAAATAAGTCTCTGAACCAGCACACAAGTCCTTCATTGGGGTTAATTTTTTGCGTCCAAGTGGGATACAAATACTATGGATAATTTTTCTGAATTAGAAATTATTGTTGTGGGGAAATAATGAATTTAATCCCTAATTTAACTTATTGAGCTTAACAAGCATGAAAAAAATCCAAAAGATTATGACATGAGCTCTTCTTAAGGAGTATTTAACATTTGAGTTGAGTATGGGTTCCATTATGAGGCCTTAGGCATAATTTACAACCCTTAAGTCCTAAATACCAATCAAGAGAGAAAAACAACACTATCCAATGCTAATAATTTCTTCTCAATATTAAGCATTGTGGAAGGGTGATTAAACCAATATATATGACCTCTATGGGGTGTCATTCACCTCTAAGTGGGATATGGCTACAATTATTAGGATAGTTGTGAACTAAGAATAGGTATCAAGGTCTAACCAAGGTTATGGGAGGAAAAAAAAAACTTATTCTCTAAGTTAATATTCTTGGGCCTATGTTGAATGAACAACTTATATAACCCATTAAGCTTATATAGCTATATAATTGCATGAATGGGCCCTTAAAATCACATGGGACCCATATATACTATATCTTTTCTATTAAAGGGGTATATATGATTTGATTAAACCATAACACAAGCCCTAAACAGAAGCATTTATTTGTACACACAAATAATGGTTCTAGAGGTTATGGTTGAGATTCATTAACATTTTAGTGGGATATCGGTTTCATGAGTAAGTTTTATGTAACAAAAATGGGTCTCAAATAATAAAAATCATCAATAGAGAAAGAGATGATTCAAACCGTAATTGAAATTTCTTGAGCTCAATATGAATGCTTAGGTAAGAACAATAGCTATCCCATAGGCCCTAAATGTAGATTCTTACGCTTCATTCCCATGAAAAAATGATCCTTTGGTATCAAGTTTGGATATCAATACCATTACAAGGTTTTTTGCGTAGAGGATGGGTCACCAGGCCCTAATAATGGTAGAGAAACATAAATTACATTCTCATGATATTTTTGAATCTTATCAAGATTAACAATTTTGAATAAATCCTTGTATCAACACATGATTCATTTTTAGGGTTCTTTGCAAGGAATGTTTTCTACATATGCCAAAATTAAGTTGTATGCACTAGACATGGGTATCAATCCTAAAAGTGGTTAAGGGGGAAACAAGTGTATTAAGCCTTAATTGATTTTTCTTGAGCTCATTCACCATGAACACCACCTAGGAACTATTACATCTACCCTCCCTAAGGAGTCTTTGGCATTAGAGTGAATATGTTTTCCATTATGAGGTCTTGGGCATCATGGAAGAGTCTAAGGTCTTTAACCATATTTGAGAGATGTATAAAAGGGATCCAACACTAAACCTTAATGATTATTTCCATGTTCCATGCAATATTCATCCAACCACCACATATGATCTCTATAGGGTGTCATTCACCTCTAATTAGGATATGGATGCCATAACTAGGTTAGTTTTGAACTAATAATGTATCTCAATGTCTAACCAAGGATAGGGGATAAAAATAAGATGCTTGTTCCCTAAATGAATCTTATCTTTCTTGATAACCATGAAAAACACCTATAGCTCATGATTCTTCTTTGCTTATAGAACCACGAACACATCCTTGAACCACAACATGAGACCCCTACAGGGTATATTTGGACTATTATGTAGATATGAACACCATTATTAAATAAAAACGTATTCCTTACATAAGAATTTGTCATCATGAGTATATTCCAAGAATGGTTCTCAAGGCCATGGTCGGGGTTATTTGGCATCTAAGTGGGATACAAGGACCATGAGTAGGTTCTATGTAGTGTAAATGGATATCAATGCTTAAAAATCCACGTAAGGGGTGAAATGAGGGAATTAAGTCCTAAATTAACCTTCCCGATATCAAATTCCATGTTTAATGGAGGATAAAACTTGGGCCTTAGGCTCAAACATAACTTCTTAGGTTTTTATCACCATTAAAAACACCTCCAAAACATAATGCATTCAGTTTCTAGGTGATCATTCAATTAAAAGTTGGATATGGATTCCATTTAGAGGTTTTTCACATCAAAGATGGTTGAGAGGTCTTATCCATGGTAAATGAAGGAAAAAAAAATGCTACAGAATATTGTTGAATCATATTGAGCTAAAGAATAAAAATATTTTGTAAACCAATGCTTGAATCCTCTGTATTTATTTCTAGTAATCTTAGTGGGATAGAAGCACCATCACTATGTTTTTTTCATTGAAAATGAGTCTTAATGCCTAAAAATGGTCAAAGGGGGAAGAAGGGCCTTAAGCACTATTATAATATTCATTATTACACACATCATTCAAGAAAATTAAAATATTGTAGTAAGCACAGACGTGATACTCAAGAGAGATATTTGGGGAAGTTATTCAACCAATTTCATATTCCTTCTTCAAGGGTATTCATATAGTATAAAAATATCTAGAGAAATTATCACACTCCAAGTAATCATTCATTGTGTTCTCTTTATCATGTAATTTATTAGATATACATTCATACATTCACTTATGCTAATTTTTAATGTCTTAAACTATGATGAAGTTTACAAGGGCCTAAGAGGAATCCCAACATCTCCCCCATCCTCAAAGTCTTTCTTTGTCCTAAAGAAAATATTTTGGAACATGATGGGTATTTACTCCTATCAAAGTATCATTACTATTCATTAATAATGCCTATTGATTTCCATGGATATATTATCTACAATAGACACTATTTGTATAGGAAGACACACACAAAATTTTATATTATAATTGCTATTCTTTACCGTAAATATTTGATCGAGGAGGTGCCTATGAAGTTAATGAGTCTCTAGCCCTTTGATCTTGCCCAATAATAGTCCTCATTATTATTACAACATGGTGCCTTTGGGGTAGTGTCTGGCTGATATTGTGCTCATCTTGATCCTACACAACACCCTATAATGGGGTGAATCACTTTAACATACATACAATTTATGTACTTTTGGAATTTGAGCTCACAACCTAAGGAATTGCTATGCAAGTCTTACACTATAGGGCTCGATAAATTTAATAATGATTATGCCATAATTATGTCCATTAAGATCTTTATGTGTGTGTTATGGAAGACTAATTGCTAAGATTTCCACAATACCTAGTAACAAACATAAAATGAATTGGTACCTTTCCTTAGATTATAACTAAAACATGAAACAAGTAGTATGTGAAGGATCACATACCTATTAACAAAGTTCTTGTAGAATTAATTTTAGTGTTTTCCACATCCAAATTTCCCTCTATGCCTAATTATATGCTTTCCAAACGCTTTCCATAGCTTCTGCATGATGCTCCAAAAGAGATTTTCATAGACAAAAACATTCAAAGTGATAAAAAAATCTCGCATATAAAAGAAAAGGTAAATGTAACAACTAATTTAGAATAAAACATATAATTAAATCAATAATGAGTCTTAAACCATGCAAGTGATCAAGTAATCTCACAAATAACATCAAAATAGAAAAAAATAGGAAAGAAAAATTACTTTGTATTGAATTGAAAGGAAAACAAGCTTACAATCTGGTTGCATTAATGTCACAAGCCTCTTCCAATGGTCTCCATCTTTCCTCCATTCCTCCAGTCCTATGCTCAATCTATATGCAAGAGGAAGTGGTTTCTAGTTCCTCTTCTCAAGGGATATGATTCTTAAGAGGGGTAGAATAGTTCCATGTACCAAGGGATGAGGTGTAGGTATGTAGTGTTTCAAGGTTTATAATTTGGATAAGATTCCTCCACCAAGCTTCTAGAATTTTCTTTTTTATTTTTACTTGCATGAAAAGGATTGTGTAGTCTATAGTGGAAGACAATGCGAAGGTCTGTGTAGGAAACAATGGTAAAAAATTCACAAGTGTGGTTAATGGTTAGAAAAACTGTGCAGATTCTCAAAAACGGTTTTTAAGCAGGGAAACCCAAAATTCCTTTTGTCCTTGGTATTGTTTTACTTCAAGCTTCATAGAGGATTCACTTGGGACACTTATCAGATGGCAAGAGATCCAAATTGTCTGTCAGGGTGACAAAATTTAGTGTAACATATTTACCCCTAAAGTGCAAAGCCAAAAAAGATGTTTGATGAGTGAAGCACTTTATCATGTCAAAGGTTTGCATTAAAGAGAAATTGGTTGAGGGATGGAAACAAAAAATCAAGGATTACCATATCAATTCATATAAACATTACTGATATAAGCATTCCCATATTCAGAGTACAAGTATCTCAAAGAATTAGTATGGAAATATATATGAAGATCCATGTCAACAAAATACATAGTATGGACACAACCATCAATGCATCTATGTTTAAAACCATGAATATTTAATAACTCCATGGAGCTTGGATTGATTAAACTAGATCCAGGGTCTTGATCTACATATTTCAATGTATGAATCTAACCATGTGAGTAAATTTCTTGATGTTGAACATGGTAGAAACCATCCAATTACCAGTCAATGATGTAAACCATTAACAAGTACGAGAGAAACCACTGGTAATGAAAATGGCTCTTGAGGTACTCCTATATAATATATGAAGTGTGATTAATTTTTTTGAAGTAGAACACTTATAGAATCATTTGATTGAAGGAAATTATGAGAAACCATCGTCGAAAGTGAGAAACCTGCCATTGAGGCATGCACACTCCAAGGTACCCAAAGAGGTTTCTAGACCAATTTCCTAGATAATGAGTTGATGTCGATAGGAGGTGAACTATCACAGGAGGGCCTACGATACGAAAAATAATGTCAAGTTTTGAAGAAAAAATTGAAGCAATTAAATACTCACTCAGGGATGACCGAAATTATTGAAGGTTATGAATAGCAAGGTAATTTTGACTGACATTGGACTTCTCTTGAACATATCAGCGATATGAAATTTCGACTTGGAAGCATTTGGATAAAAAATAGAACCTAAAACCATTTTGAATAATTTCAATGAGTTATGATCAATTTGAGATGCAAATCGATTTCCCAACCCAGACACAAAGGTGACAAAGTGTCATGTTCAATAGCGACGTACTGCCTTTTTACAATACAAAACAAATGTTTCTTTCACATTTCCCCCACCATTACTAGCAAGTACCTCTTTATTTTAACAAAATATTGAGGAGGATAACATATGTTTTTCATGTAAGCTCATCCTTTGGATGAGTCCTTCAAAGTATTTTTAACGAACCCTAGGAAGGAGTGGTTCGGTCTCGTCATGATTGAGGAGTCCTACATTGTTTAGATTTTACGAGTCCAGTTAAGGGATAACTCGATGTCATTTTAATTTTGAAATATTTTGAAAGGACATGAAATTAAAAATAATTTAGCTCTTTCAATGTAAATTTTAATGAGCCCAGAGAAAGTAAAGCTCAATGATTTTCAGTCTTAAGGAGTTAGGAGAAAAACATAAGTAAACTTTATAATCTTCTTTTCCATAAATTTAGTCTCTCAAGCCCGAACAAGGATAAAACAATGTAGGAGATAACTTTATTAACCATGATTAGTCAACGTATACATTTTTCATAAATATTCTACATGATCCGTAAAAGGGGTAAACTTATATCAATCATACATTTTTTGTTTTCTTTAACGAGTTAGAAAAAAACAAGTATACTCAACAATGTTTTCAATTTTCGAAAGTCAGAAAAGAGATTAAAGATAAATCTAGGTTTCACTTTTTTGTAATTTTAAAGAACCTAAAAAAGAGATAAAAGTGTACTCATATCATTGACTTTCAATTTAATTAATGAGCAGGAAAAAATGAAAAGAACTTGGCATTTTCATGTACATTTTATGAGCATGAAAATATAGTAAAATAAGCTCATGATTTTTATGAGTTTAATGAGTCTTGAACATAATAACCGAAATTAACTCGATATAGGTTTCATTTTTACACAATCTTAAAACATACACAAAGTATTCTTGAGAGTGGTTTCATTTTTAGACAAGATTGAAACAAAGGTAAACTATGCTTGAGAGTAGTTTTCATGCCCCTAGCATAGTGAATCAATTCAAGGTACAAGCCCCCAAGATTCATTTGATTCACCTAAGTAGACTCACAATTACTAATAAGATAATGAAGCTCCTTCAAGGATCCATTTCATTTTTTAACGAGGTTGATACAGTAAATGAAATATCCTTTGAAGGGACTATTTAAATTTTTAACGGGGTGGACACAGTAAAAGAACCATCCTCATGGATCCCTTTATAATGGCTTCCAACGGGAAGAAACACATTCCAAGAGACACATCCCGAGGATGGCTTCCAAGAGGTCCTTATCAGAAGGAAGAACAATTATCTGGAAGAAACACATCTCAAGGGACTCAATAGGGATAGAAATATCAATTTCGAATGTCCCTATTTAAGGATCCACCATGTCAATTACCAGATGTAAATAAAAAGAAGTTGAGCAAACAATGAGAGGATCGCTTACACTGATAACTGAATGCATGGGACAATCTGCCACATAATTAACCGTGGTAGGGTAGATACCACTTCCATATAAGGAAAATTCAGGGATGTTGAATGGTTGGTATTATAATCAAGAAGAACGAACAAAAGTTATTCAATAGTCACAATGCTTCTATTGTGAGGGAAATACATCACTCAAAAGAGTGAAAAAACAACAAATTTCATGACATAGACATAGTCTCTCCCAAGGAGAAAATTAAAATCCAAGGGGCCATGGACTGCAATAAGATAAATACAGACAATTTTACCTTCCAAGGTAATAGGAAATTTAGGAAGGATCCGTAAAGGTTCACTGATGGTTTTGTTAAAATCTAACACATTCTTCCTAACAGGGAGAAGATGAGGAGAACCCAAAGATTACTAAGAGATTGAGGATAAAATACTAATAGAAGCACCTTAATCTACATTTATGTGATGCACATTCTTATCATAATCCTTAACAATGATTTGGAAAGGGGTGGAAGAAAGAATATGAGGTTCTTCCAATCTACTCTAGTCAAAGGAAATGACCTTAGTACTTGGAGGGGTTTCCATGGAAATAGGTGAAATGCCAACTTGTGTAGAACAATATGAGGTAACAAGAAGAACTTGAGCAGTATTAACCTCAATATCTAAGGGGAGAGTTGGATCGACTAAAGGTGGAAACAAGTCAACCACTTGATCAACTAACGGTTTATCAATATGAGTGATATGTGTTTAAATCTCCAATGGAAGAGTGTTATTGACTATACTTTGAATTATATTAATAACTTCATCAACTGACAGTAGGTTGGGAGAAATATTACGGTAATCATTTGGAAGTTAGTGTTGAGAAATAATAAGTTTTTACAACAATTTTGAGGCTTCCTCCATATGAGGGCAAAGGTGACTATGATGAATCCCTTTGCATAATGTACAAGGAAACATAAATTTACCCCTTTTCCCAGGAACTTGATAATCATTGGTCGATGGATCAATAGTAAGTTGATAAGAATTTTTAGCCACACTTATAACACCTTTGGAATACCAAGACAATAAATAAGAAGGTGGTCGCCCTTACAAATTTTTCAAGAGAATTTGAGCTTGTGGTTTCTTTTGGATGGTTCCTCAACATTTTCTATACTAAAATCTGGTTGGTTGACTTATTTTTTACCTTGATTCTTTTCCCTCTTCTCCCCTTTATTATTCTTTTGATAAACCTAGTTACTAGCATCAAGGATTTTACCAAGCGAAGAAGAAGAAAGGGTGGAAGAAAATCCAGGTGAATAAGGTAAAGGTTTAACCAATGGTTGGTGTTGTTGAGATAGAGTACTTGGTTGAGGTGGTATAGTTGGAGTATTTGAGACTAAATAAGTTGAAAAAAACCACACTGGTAAACCTATCATGAATCCAGGAAGTGGCAACATAGCCATTTAAGGAGGACTGACATTTACAAATTTAGCAAAAGGACTAGGATTTTTTTTAATGGGAATTCTTTGATCAGTAAATTTCAGAATTGTTTCCATTAGAATCAACTGAAATAAATTTTATTAAAATTTTAAATAATTTTCAAAATCCACACCTAAGGTCTGTAAAAGGTAAAAACAAGAAAATAACACATGCTAGTAAATCTAAGGAGTCAAACCATGCAAACAAAATTTTCAAAGTGAAATCACTAGTTGGTGATGAAATACAACATCACAAAGATAAATGTGTAAAGTGAATAAAGATAGAGTGGGTGGAACTAGTTACGCTGAAAACCTACTTAATGAACAAGATATGGTGTAAGTAACTTTACTTATGCCATCTTGAGTGAAGAATACCCTCTAAAAAGGTTCAAGTGAGTCTATAAAATGTCTCTTCCAGGTACAACAGAGACTTCCCCTTCATCATCACCTTGGTTAATATCCTTAATATTATGGTCTATAAGGTTACCACTTACAACAATTTAATCTAGGGTGAAGGTAGTAGATGAGACGTAAATGCAATGGTGGAGTAACAAAGCTCAATCCACTTGAAAGTTACTCAACACGGTTAATTTGAGTTTTAATATCAAGTGACTCCCAAGTACCTTTAGACATCATTTGTAATGTGTGAAAATCACTCTACTGTAATCAATGAAGTGGGGTCGATCACTCCACTGTGTCTGATATGATCTCATGCTTAACTCCCTTCTTAGAGGAGCTTTCAAAGCCAAAGTGTAACAAATTTATTTACTCCTATCACAAGATTCTAATGTTTGTTTCTATATTTGGAAAGTTAACTCACTTCCCAATTCCAAAGTCCTACTATCTAATCTAATGTAGGTGTAATGAGCCCTATAAATATAAAAATTCTAATTTATTTTATTAGGGCTATTTTTTAAGCTGTTACTTACTCAAAGGATAAATTTATATGAAATTGGTGGTGTTATGAATTGATTCAACACTTTAATGCAACTGAACATGATATTGCGATATTTTCATTTCAATAAATATCTATATAATGGAAGTAAGGAAATTTAAATAGTTTTGTAGCAAATAATAATGCAAAAAACAAGAATGTCTAACACTAGATATTCAATCATACTCTTCCAATGCAGTTCAAAGCCCTGAATTCCAAAAAATGTAATGTAATCTATGCACAACTTTCTTGAAAACTCTACAAATGTAATTTATGCATAATTTCCATTCATGTTATGAAAATGAGAATTCTACCTATGCAAATGTAATCTATGCAAGAGAATTCTTCAAAACAAACACAAGATGATTCCAAATTAACGAAAGAACAATAAGACTATTTTCCTTCACCAATGTAACTAAAGAATTGAGTGTAATTAAAGGAAATTGGGTGAAAATTCCAAAGATAAAAAGTTATGAACTCAAAGGAAATTGAGGGGGAAATTTATTTGCAAAATTGAAGTGAAAAACATGCATTTTTTTTAATAAATTGAGACGAACCTATAAGTAATGACCTTGACAAAGACATTGAATCAACTTTTCAGAGACTTAATGAGACTTTAAACAAGTTTAAGAAATCATCAAAATAAAAAATCTGGACTTAAATAAGAAATCAGTTTTCTTCAGTGCACATACATATTGGTACTAAGGACTAAGTGTGCAATCTGCGCACTGTTTCTAAAGGAAAACTACACAGACCTAAAATTTTTATAAAAAATAAGGGTCTAGAGGTGTCAAGAATCACAACATGATACAATGGAGAACTCTCTCTCTCCCCAGTATGGTTGCGAATTTTTTATGGCAGACCAATTTCTAATGTAGAAAAAAGTAATCTCCTTATATTTTGAACAAAACCTAGTAAAAAACATCAAAATTATCGCTACCTTTCCTTAGCCTGTAACTAAAACAAAAAACATATATTATGCGCAGGATCATTTACCTATTAATGAAGTGTGTGTAGAATTACTTTCAACACTTTCCGCAACCATCTTTCCCTCAATGAATTAGAGGTTTTCCAAATGTTTTCCACAAATTCTCCATGATGCTCCAAAAGGGATATGCATAGAAAAAAACATTCAAAGGGATCAAATCATCTCACATATAAAAGAAAAGGGATCAAAATAAACACAATTAGGAAATAAAAATTACTTTGTATTGAATTGAAAGGAAAACAACATTACAACTTGGTTTCCTTGATGTCACAAGCCTCTTTCAATGGTCTCCGTCCTTCCATTCATGAAAAACTATTTAGACCCTAAACCATCAACATAATTTTACAAATCAAGGTCCCCTCCATTCCTCTAGTCTTATGATCAATTTATAGAAAAGAGGAAGTGGTTTCTAGCTCCTCTTCTCAAGGGATATGATTCTTAAGAGGAGGAAATTAGTTCCATGTACCAAGGCATGAGGTGTAGGTATGTCGTGGTTCAAGGTTTCTGATTTGGATAAGGTTCCTCCACCAAATATTCTACAATTTTCTTTCTTATTTTTACTTGCATGAAAATGATTGCGCAAACTATAGTGGAAGACAATGCATAGATATGTGCATGCGACAATGGTAAAAGCTACACATGTGCAAGTAATGGTGAGGAAAAATGCACAGATGCTCAAAAATGGTTTTTATGTAGTGCAACCCAAAATTTGTTTTGTCCCTAATATTGTTTTACTTCAAGCTTCATAGGGGATTCACATGAGACACTTATCAGACGGCGATAAATATGAATTAACAACCATGGTGACAAATTTTAGTGTAATAATGTGTAGGTTATCTAATGTATATTTCATAAATGCCTTATTTTATTTTTGAAATGTAAATAATCTTGGAATCAATACTCTTTTCGAGTACTATAATCAAATGCTCAATCAAATGTTGCAAAATATTCTTGGTTAATTCTCAATATTTCGTTGAATTTATTAATGGCATTGGTCCAATTCCTATATTCTCACTTCTTAATCAAAATTATTTATCTATTTTTTAGTTGAACTCCTTTCTCTACCATTATTAGTAATGGGTGTTCTCTAAGGGTTTCTTTATAATTTCAAATATTTGGTAATGAACCAAGATTTTTACATTATGTTTGCATATAGAACAAATCTTTAGGACTTAATTAAAACTCTCAATGATAATGACTTGCCTATTTTGATAAGGAAACAATTAACTAGTTATAATATATTAAGATTCTCTAATTATTAATAAAATCAATTATAAAAATATCTTTATGATAATATCATGATTTTATAGACACAATTACGTGTCACTGACATGAAATCAATTTATTTTAGTAAGAAACTAATATTATCTATTATATATTGACTTTAATTACTTAGAATGCAAAATGCATATGATTCAATTGACTAATACTCGATGAACTCAATTAAACACACAAATTTTCATTTTGCAACTAACTTTTGACTCAATTATAGTAAAGTCAAATTATCCTTCATGTAATAGTTCCATAATTTTTAACTCCATATACAATATTGATCTAAAACATAAATTTTGTAGTTATATACACAATATGGACTATAACATTTTCCACCACATGCCATATATTCTTGGGAACATTTACTAAGAGTAGACTCCAAACAAATATTCATGTGACAACTTTACAAAATATAAGCAATACATTAGATATTACAACACATTCCTTTAAATACAAACATTATCAATCTAGTTCACATGACCCTTTTTGGATTTTGACAATTTTGACCTATATAAGATTAATGCAAGTCAACTCTCCTTTCACAATATTTTCTAGACAACATAAAATTATTAGTTCGCAATCAGGTTTTCTATCAAATCTCTACAACCTGTTGACTCCTCATTCATTATTTTTAATTTATACCAAGGATGGATCCATATATATTGCATGTGTGACTTGGTCTATCCATGAACTGTAGCAGTTGGTTAACTAACTAGTAAAAACTCGGGATCCGCAAGTTGCTTTAGTTGAATAGATAATCAACACAATCAACTGGTCAAATGAAAAAATATAAATCCTTCTATTTCATTATATTTACATGCTTTAACTCATTTTATAGTTACAAAATTAGACAATTAATTATTATCTTCACACATAGGAATTTTGCTTCCATACTTCTCACTACTTGCTGGTTTGTAGATATGTTCTTCAAAAGGTTGCATTAATGATTGAGGATATGAATACTCTTTGATACTCGTCACTTCCATGGTTCGGTACTACCATTGGAAATGATATTCTCTATTATATGGTGATTTAGATTCTATATTAATCCAAGTTAAACTATGTTTTATAATTGGTGTTATTATGTGGTTTACTAGCTCAAACTATCACCATATAAGACTATCTCTTCATTCCTATTTAGTCTCCATAAATTGCTCCTTCTGTCTCATTAAAAATGCTTTTCAATCATCACATGAGATGGGAAAATGTTTCTCATTTGAGTCATTATGAACAATTGTGGAAAAATAAAAACCCCCCATTTTGTGTTTAATATTAAATAAAAATGGGTACATTCCTTTTTGTTTCCTACTTTTTATTTCTCCCCAATTGAGCCTTTTCCTTATCATATATTTTCCCTATCCAATTCAGACACTTTCTTGTTCTTTTTAATGTCTCTTGGGACATGAATTTCCCCTCTCTCACCAAACCACACTTTACCTTTTTACATATGCCTTTACCAAATTCCCACGGCATGACAAATGAATTATCGCCCATTTGCAACAATGTTTCTATCTCACGTCCCTATCCCTTGTGTCGAGAGACTACACAAATCAATTTATAAAATATCGTGACACGACATTAATTTTATCATCTAATGTTGTCAAAATATTTTTTTTCCTATCTCATTAATATTTCCCTACCCTTTTGGTTACTAAGGTCTTAGGTTTCCCATATGGCCCCATAAAGGGACGTAAACTTTTTCGTTAAATAGTTTTGAAATTTTTGTTTCCAAAAATTTATTATTTCATGAACCCCGTTCATTTTAAATGGTACATTATCACATCATGCTAGGGAATGAAGACCATGATGACATGTCTTGCAATTCCACATGGCCTGTAACTCCCTTCACAAAATTGTGCATGACCCATAACTCTACCATACACACAGACGATACATTAGGCCATGAATCATGTAGACACATCAAAGTGGATAATTTTAACTTATTGTGGCATATTATTAGGCTCATTTTTTCCCCGACACCTTCAGGTTATGTATAAGCTTCCCTAACCCAAAATTATATATAATTCCCATTTCATTAATAAGTTCATTGAGAGGGAATGTGTTGAATTTCAAAATCGTTTGTTGGAATTGATCAAACCTTGGAGGATTCATGAGCATAAATTCAAATAAGAGGTTAAAAAAGAGTATTCCATTTCTCCTTTAAATGAAACACACTCCTTTATAATTTCCATGATCTGTAGGCTTTATGGAACTAAAGGAGTAACACGTTTTCCTTTGGAATGGGTTCCTCTCATTCAATGATCCTCAATGGGTTATTCTTTTAATTGGGAAACTATCCTATCTGATGACATATCCAAGTAGGTTAACTATTTTAGACTCTCTATGATTAGTACCTACAATCCTTATTTTTATATGTCGACATATAATATGGATGCCATTTTATTTTAAACTTCCTTTATCATTATGGGATGGAAATGGGCTACTTCTAAACCACTTCCCATACACATATACCATTCAAAATTCTAGGAGGAAAATTAGTTTGATCATTTTAACCAAATTTAAAACTTTTCTATAATTCTTATTTATGAAGAGATTTTCGACTCAAAACCATTCATAATCTCGAAAGATTCCAAGCAAGGAATTGAATGAATTTATGATTGGTTTATAAAGGAAAAAATTTCTTACCTGAGAATATATGTTTTCCTAACACCCCTTCATACCTTACCCATTTTCATCCATGATATTGATTCATAAAGAAATAGCCTATAGAACAATTGAAACAAAAAATTACTTTGAATTCAATAGAAATTCTAAGAAAATCTAGCCAAGTTTTCCTATATAGGTTGTCATTGATACCTTCTAAAATCCTCAATATGTTGGATGGGCATTAATGAATTTCCATGCCCTTAAGTTAGCTCAAATCCATTTAAAAACAAATTACCCTATGGTAGTTTTAGGAAACCATTGTATTTTTGTTACTACAAAAATATATATGCATGATAATTCCTCTTTTGATAATCTGTTCTATAGATTTTATTTCCAGAAAGAAGTTTTCCATAAATCTCGAAAACTCTCCCGTGAATAACACAAAATTTTCCTCACATTTAAAGAGGAAAGAAGAGAACCATTACCTATAATTTTTCAACAACCAATGGGTGAAGCCATCACCATGCAAGAATCCACATCCAAGGAATCAATCAGTATTCCTGATAAAGACCTAGTAGATGTTGAGAAAATTCTTGTAGAAGTCACTGATGAACTTCTCAAAGAGGACATTGTCAAAAGGGTTGTAGCTTTAATTAAAATACATGAGAAATTGGGTGAATTATCAAATATTAAAATAGATATATGTCAAACACAATAATTTCCTGAGGTTCCTCCTTCAAATTATACTCTTGAGAAGAATAAAAATATATATATATATATATATATATATATATATATCTATATATATATATATATATATATATATATATATATATATATATATAACAACATCAGTGAGATGTTCCTCCTAACAGTGTTGATGTTTGCAATGAAACCCATTTGACTAATTCCAAGTTCCTAGTGAAAACTCCCATAAGTCATATCCCTTGTAGAAGTTCATAGAAATAAATATTAGCAAGCTCCTTACCACTAATCGAGATTGAATATAATCCTCCGATTGATGTCTTTTGTAGTCCCCAAAATAAGGTTCTTATGAGGAAAAACAGAAAAAAGAGAAAAAATGAAAATGAGAGAGAAAAAACAAAAATTTCTTTACAAATAGTTTGTTAGGGAGGATCAAACCATTGAGTTAGCCTATTTCATTATGGATTATGAAAATGCCAAAATTTACGATGTCATCGGATTATAAATTTTTTTTGAAGTAGAAGGATTATAAAATCCTGCAATTGGAACAACAATTGTCTTCATAGGGAAATCAACTCCAACCTTAGTTGAAATTTTAATAGGATGAGGTAAAAAAATCTCAACTTTAATTATAGGTTATGAATAAATAAAAATATGCATAGTTGAATACACTCCAAATTAAACTTTTGTAAGAAACAAATAAATAGACTTAGAAAGATTCAAACGAGAAGCCACTGACATCAATTAACAATTCCTTCGTGAAAAATAGAAATTTTGTACTAATGTTAAGTCTTGATCAAGCCCAATATAACCTAGTTCAAACATTATTGAATGATATGATTGACAAGGAGAAAAAGTATGAAGAAGTAAAAGATAAATTGACTGAGCTAATTGCTTGGGAAAATGATGAAAAAAGAACCCTTCCTAGCCTACCTTGACTCAATGTGAAGCAAAAGAAAGTAATTATAAAATCCTATAAGGCTAACTTGAAAAATTCTAAGGATTTGATTATGATGGCACAACAAAGTTTTTCTCCATTAATATAATCCTTTATGATAGCAAGCAAATAAATAGAGCTAGAAATAAATATTTCAGAAGAAAATCTAATAAAAGTGAATGCACTAAGGAATAAGGTGAAAATAAGCAGACAAGAACATCAAAACAAAGATTAAAAAAATTCAAAAGGTTGAATTTGATTCCATTTGGAAATATTTGGTTAATCCATGAAGCCATATTTTGATGACCAAATTAGCTAATGAAAAAATTGCACAAGGGATTCCAGCTATGGAAACACATATATTTGAGTTCCAAGTTAATGTTTGGCTTGATCCACCTATACAACTAGCACATATTCTAGAAATTCACGCTCAATGACAATCATCCAATACAAATCCTATGGAAGTTTCTCTAATTGGATAAGAAATTATTTTTATCTGAGCATCCAAACAAACTCATTAGGGGAATTTTGAGTTCTAAAATGGGTCTCCTAAGAAAAATGTACAACCAAAATAAACTTTATAAGAACCAATATGATTCAAGATGATGATATTAACCATGGGGGATCATTCACCATTTCTTAAGTAAAAGGGTAAAAATATTAAAAAATAATAAAATAATAGGAGTACTCTTTGGATGGAAAATTTAATTCCTCATCCAAGGAGTACCCATGTTGCATACTTTTGATGGACCCTTCTATGCGAAAAATGAGAAATACATGAAAAAACGTGGTTGCAATCATGTTTTTTCATGTATTTCTCATTTTTCACGTAGAAGGGTCAATAAAAATTATGCAACATGGGTACTCCTTGGATGAGGAATTAAATTTTCCATCGAATGAGTACTCCTGCTCGAAATTTGAGTAAAAAATTTGGGAGATAAGTTGAAAATACAAGTTGAAAAAGTAGTTTTTTCTTTTTTTCCCTCTAAAATTTGATGATGTCATCAAATATTATTTTATTATTTCCACTATTATTTTATAATTTCCTTAGGAGGCCCATTTTAGACCTCAAAATTCCCATAATGTTTACTTTTCTCTATTTATTTTGATTGTTGAGAAAATCATGGAGGAAATTGTTTCCCTTATTTTTTGTAATGTTATTTAAAAAACATTATGACCCTAGGAAAGGGGTTCTAATTTTTTATAAGAAAGTAAATTTTTCACTATTGTAAAGTTATTTTCTTAATATAAGTTTTGGACCACTCGATTTCATGTTTCAATGAGGTCAAGCAAATATGGTACTATCACTTTAATTTACTTTCTCATTCTTTCATTGAAATCATAATAGTTCTTGTTATTTCTTTAATGGTTATGATTGAAATTGGTCAATATTGATCACTTGGTATTATTTGTATTGAGACATTAATATTAAAATATGTGTGTGGATACTGCAAATGAATGAAATTCATTTAACTATTTAAATGAATTATTACTTTATTTACAATTTCTTTATTATAGATGATGAACTGATAGATCTATATCTCATGTTTATTGTTGTCTTTTCTATTTCACATATGTAAAACACCTCGGATATATATATATATATATATAATATATATATATATATAAGTTTAATGATATAGAAATAGTTTTGTTGACTGTAATGTTGGCATTGATTTCAAATGGGAAATAATGGTAGATGTATGGTGTTTCAAGTTCAGAGGGACTCATATGGTTACTGCAGTCTTCAATAAAGAACCGTCATAGTAGAATGATAGTTAAAGAAGCCGTAAAATATTATAAGTGTGAAGGTTGTGATTCCCAGTATTTGAAGGAATTTAGGCTTCAAGATATTAGCTCAAAATTCCCTATAAGTAGAATAGTTAGATAATTCTTATAAAGAGATTTCCAATGATATGCTCAAGTTTAAATTTGGCCCTTGGGAGCGAAATTTATGGCTGGTCAATATTAGCAGGCCAAAAATCAACCTAGTGACCGGGCCATGGGTCCCATTAGAGTAGTCAGTGTACAATGACTCTTAAGTATAGGTGGAAGAATGGTATTAGTTGTTTCAAACTCAAGAGGGGTGATTCTAAGCCACATCACCTTAACAATCATCATATTGGCACACAAATGGTTGATAGGCGGTCCCACAGGGACATGTATCATCAGAAGAAACCTTCTAGGGAGAAACCTCCTTGGAATATCTCTTACAAGTCCATAAAAAATCTTCAGATCTCTATATTTGAGACCCTAGGTTGTGGGGAATAGGTCGTATGGGAAAAGTAATTGAACCCGATGGTTTTGGATCTAAGTTTTAGCAAAGGAATTTGATGAAAAACTAAGGACCAAGTCCCTTGTTCCTTTGTACCTTAGACAACGTGGAAAAATCAGAATAATATATTTGGAATGATTTCACTAGCCAAAGGAGACACAGGGACTGATGATCTCAACACAGGGTGATGTGGAACCACTAAGGTAGTGACACATCATATCCTTGCTGAGATGACATCAACATGGATGATAGGTCATCCCTGTAAAAATATAATTTGTTTAGGTGTCAATGATATAGTCCCATGCGACACATAACCCTAGAAAAAATGAACTTAGAGGTTATCAAAGGAGTGCATCTGAGGTTTTTCTCAGAGAATTTTCATCCAAATTGGTGGAAAAATATGGAGGCGAGAGAGAAAAATGTGAGTCGACAGGTAATGACAATATCTCTATTCTGAGAGGACGAAGAAAACAATTAAACTCAATGAAAATATAATGGGTCCGTGTGTGAGGCAATGGTTCCCATGAGAAACATCACTTTAAAAGAAACATAATCTCAGAAGAAACATTCTCAGTGAGATTAAAATTTTCTCAACTATGTTTTTCTCGAGAAATAAAGTATGAGAAATAAGCAGTAGGATAGTTTTATGAAGATGTGAAGACCATGGGTACACAATTTTTGTGAATAAAGGTTAATCCCTTAGGGATATGGTACAAAGGTGCTCAATACATAGTCTAATGGTAGGTGTGTGTGTTAATGTGACCAAAGGCTTAAGAATATATTTCATTAAGAAACACCATGGGTATGACATATTGAAAAAAGGGTTGGGTAATTAGCACCATGAGCATATGAAGCTTGAACAGGTCAACAAATATTTTGGCCTATGTGAAATATTTGACATCTTTACCATGTCTTAGAGCTCTTCACAGTTTGATTCTACAAGAAATGAATGGGTCAATGGTTGTTTGGTGTGGACAATGTAAATGCGTAGGTTGTTGTAGTTAATGGTGATTTAGGAGAGTACTAGATCAAGGCAACAAGGACCAAAATTTTATTGAATTAATTAATGGAGCCTACCTCAAACAAGAAAAATTAAAACCTACTAATTGAATTGATTGCGACTGCAAGGGGTTAAGAAGAAAGGAAATGAGGACCATGATCTGCAAGAGAGTGTTAATGAAGATTGTACCATATAGCTCAGATTAGAATGTTGGAGTACATCTCTATAGAAATTGAAGAGCCATGTTGGTTATACAAGAAAAAATTAATGGTGGAACTCTCTGAGTTTGCAGGAGGACTAAGAATTAATTCTAAACATGGGAAAACCTCCAGAGTCCATTCTAAAATTTATTATAGCTAAAACTACATAATTAAATATTTTATAGCATGCAATCATATTTGCAAAGGCTTAGAAAGTTGTAATTGAGACCATGTTTGTGCCTATTTGTTGAGTAAATTGATCCCATATTCATGTTATTAATTGAATATGCATGTGCCACACTGCATAGAGTATGTGCTAATTAATGAGTTAACCAATTGTATTGTTCTAATATTTTCTACAAAACAAAAACTTAGAAACACTAAGGGTGAGTTATGTAGATTTATATAGGTGTGGTTTTTGCAAGTGTACTCTGAGTGAGGGTGTGTTTCTATTAGAGGATATTTGTGTGTATGAGAAGAATTGAGGGATGAGAGCTTCTATTTGTTAATAATGATTGAAGTCCAAGAGTAGAGCTAATGGAGCAGTGAGGTGTGCAGTGGTGAGTGAGGTTGCAAAGCAGAGAGGAAGGAGTTGTGTGTGATATCAAACCAATTTATTTATGTTTCTATGTAATAGAAGTAGACCCCTATTACATAGTTTGAAAATTGTATGAAAAGTAGGATAGTTGGTGGAAGAGGGTTCTGGTTTGCATTTATAAAGAGATTGGAGACTCTTGGAAAGTTTTGGATTATTATTTTTGAAGGGGGTTTGGGCCTCATGTGAGTGGGTTCTCACAAAAAATAATAACAAACAAATTGGTGGCTTTCACATTTGGGTTTCAATGTTAAATCCTTCTGTCCATATGTGTATGATGTCCATATTGATGGTGTGTGTGTTCATGTGAATGGTTTACATTTTTGTTTATGTACTTTGCTATGAATTCTCACATGAGAAATTGATAAATAAACGAAATCAAGAATTGGGTTCAAAAGTTATATCTCTCACTAATTACTAATTCACCTCCCCTCTCAGTGATTCCTTAATTCCAACGAGTTTTATATTAATATTTATTGTTTTCATTAGACGAGAGTTACATGATTATTTATATTATTTACCTTTAAAAAAAAATTATTCATCATCTACTATAAGTCTCCATTAGTTGGAGCAAACAATTAATTCATCATCTACTAGATGTTTGACAACTAGGTGTAGGCTTGTCATGTTGCACGTTGTCGATTCTTGCTATAACTTGATGTATTATGGTTTTGTAAGATGCATCATGTAGAAGGGATCAATGTTGAAGAGGTGCAGGGAAAGGTAATGATAATGAGAATGCAATAGAAACATGTGATTCAAACTGTGATGGCAAAGGAACAATAAGAGTAATAAGACATGCCTATTATGTTATGATGGATTGGATATGTTTGCTGATGTATGCTCAGTTGATGTGGTGTTGTTATTTAAGACATTATTATGTAATAAATATCGGTTGAAGAGTTGTAAGGAAAGGTAATGTGATGCATTGACTTATGCTATGTTGATGCTATGTTGTAAAGGAGTTGTGATGATTGTTATTTAACTACTTGCATATGCTTATATTGTTATCAAACCATTCATTAGTATATTTTTTATCACTATTATTCTTGATTTCAAGGCATGTTGAGTTGATTTCATAGTTAATGTATGCACAAATGAATAGGTATTATTATGCCTTGGAGGTGAACAACTTGACTTCATATATTTTTATTGCATGATTGAGCTGATTGCATGTTGATGATGTTGCATATATTTTTATGCAAGAGGAGTAGCAAGGTATCCTAGATATGGTTGAGTTAGTCACTTTGATGTTACAGTTGCAAAGAAATTTGGTATGCTTGTTTTGTTTTGGCGTAAGGTATGTTAGATATGATAGAATTGTTGAGAATAGAACAAAGGAGAAACAAACTATCATGGCACAATTGGTGTATGCACAATTGTGTGAAGAGGTTAATTGAATTATTATTGTTTTGATGCACTGATTATAGAAATGTAGTTGCACATATTGAGCTAGTTTGTTATCAAAGATTCTTATGTTGCAAATATTGTTGTGATGCAAGGAAAAGATGCAAGGAAATGACATGATGCAAGGCAAAAAAATGAGGCAAAGATAAATGAAAATACATGAAGAATTTTTTTACGTTTGTGATGTGTTATAGTTGCTTATGTTTTGCTAAATTATTGTAACAACTCCCACTACACAATATATATATATAGATTGTGTAGTGGGAGTTGTTACAATACATTAGCAAAACATAAGAAACTATAACACATCACAATATATATATATATATATATATATATATATATATATACACTATGTTGCTCTTAAACAATTAATGCTTCTTTTAACCTTATCTCTGTTACAAATGAATTTAATTTGATTGTTTATGAAGTCCCCTTCATATTATGAATTATTAAATTTTTATTGTCACCTACTCAAGAACCTTATTTTCTTTCTCATTATCCTATTACCTCTATAACCATCTCAATTGTTATTCTTTAATAGATATACCCCGCATAATTACATCCTACCTTTACCTCCTATACTTCTAATTTGATTTACGTTTGAATTTCAATTAATTTAACTCCCCATCCTATGCTCGATACCTAATAAGAACTATACCATTACGATGATGATATTAATAATTCATAGTTAGGAAATATATCTATTACCAAACCTTGGAGCACCTAAGGTAAGTACACAAAGCTGGATAGTATTGATTATTATTTCATTTCAATACTTCCCATCTGTAGCAGTAGCCCTCTGATGGACTTCCACATGCCCCATTTCACGTGGTTTCACATGGGGTTATGGTACCTTTGAACCTCCACATGTACACTAGGGATCAGTTGTGAGAATTAATAGATGAGATCTCTAGCCCGATACCCTAAGGGTTTTGACTACTCTCTCTGGTTTTCATTTGTCATTTTGTTGAGTGCTCTGCGACTGCTCTGGTCTCTGGCCTGCGTGATAATTTTTCCACCATGAGCGTAGTCAATACGATCCCCCATTACTGAGACCATCACGTTATCAAAAACAGAGTGAATTGATACACTATTGTACGTGAGTTTCCTCAACAAGTTCGAGGGTTTGGACCTCCCTCTATTATCAATTTCAGTATTTTCTTCCTCCACATTCTCAGGTGAGATTGTTTTCATTTCAATTTTCTTCAAAAATTTTACATTTGACCTTTTTGCAATTCCGAAGGGTTTGAACTAACATATTTCATTTTCAACTGTCAGGATAGAGCTACCAACTTCCGAATATTGGCTAACAATCATGGATAAGGTATTTTACATTTAGGTATTTCAATGGTTTACTTAATTTTCGTATTATCTTTGTTACAAGGTTTTTATGAAATTGTTTTATGTATGCAGATTGGCATTCCTACTCTCCATAAGTAACTATTGAATATTCCAAAATTTCATCATGGAAATGGCTTCCACACCCCTTCCACTACTTTTCCTAGTCTTCAACATTGAGATGAGTTCATTTGCATCCGATTCTTGAATGACGCAGACACATATGTCACTTTTCAGAGATATTTTTCTCTGCAGAATTGGAAATTAATTTTGTTGATTATTAATCTCTATTATTAATTAAAACCCCCAATTATTTCCTTTTCGGTTATTTCCTATGATCCATATAACTATTTATAGATCTGCGCATAATACGAATTTGTTTTCTTTTACCTTTTAAATGTATACCTTTGTACATTCGTATGATAGATGCATACCTCTGTATATTCGTATGGTTTTATTTGTAACTTCCCTTACTCATGGTAAGTTTCTTTGGAGACTATATATGTCTATTCACTCTCAGTACGAATTTTTTGCCTTATCTTTGAACTTTCCGGCGAATTTTAAATTTATTATTGTTTACTTCTAAATAGAATAACATAGTTATAACACATAAAATGTGGTTATCGTCTCACTTAATTTAATTTCTATATGAAATTAAGTTAAAATCTCTGAGCATGGTTTAGTTTTGTGTATTTAACAATACAATATTTTCTTCTACTCTTTAGTTTGATTTCGAAATTTATGTTTAACACAATCTTTCTAATTTGGGGATTCTAGTATACAAAGGATGTTTCCCTCATCTTCATTTTATTTCTTTTAATTTACACTTGACGTAATTAGCTTACAGTATAATGTATTTATGATGTTACTCAGGATGTATGCTATTCTAAGACTGTGTATTCATTCATAAGTTTTATCTCTTTGTTCTCGCATTACAAACACTGTTTCTTAATATACACAATGTGTGCCATTTTTTTGTCTAATAATTCCTTCTGAGAATTCATAATTATGTGTTTTCTATTCTAGCCCTTCTTCTTCATATTACCTCTATATATGAGGGAGAGAATAATTGAAAATTTCTAGATTTTATTGACTATCTAAACTTGAACTTCATTGACCATTAATTAATGTAGATGATATGTCATATTGTGTAGAATTATATTTAAATTTAAAATTTTTGGATTCATTTATTTTTCCAGATTTCCTTTTTATTTATTCTCACTGTAACATTTGTTATTAAAATTTAATAATACCCTTCATATTTTATATGTATGAACAATATGCTTCAATCCATTCATCTATGTCGTTTATGTAGCTGATTTAACTATGACTAGTTTAGATTCTTTTATTGTTATATTAACCATGTTAATTATTGTAATTCATTCCTGGTTTTAACTTCTATCATCTATACATAACTGTGAGTCATGAAGATATGAAATTCAGTCATGTATTATAGAGTAAGATTAGTAAATCTGAATAGTACGTACTGAGGAATACTTTTGTAATAGTACATTATGTATAATTTTTTTTTTTTTGAAGGGCCACGTACTTACCAGAGTTTACACATGTTGCAAATCATAGGGTCTTCTTTCAAGAAAGGTTCGATAGCATATCCTTCTCATTATTTTTGCAGTGCTTCACTCTCTTCATAAATTAATTACATATTGTCTTCGATATACTGTTCTTAAATTTAATTTTAAATTTCAGAAAGTAACATGGGTACCCACTACCAAGATTGATGCCCTTTCTCGATGATTTCCCAGCACTTCGGCAAGTTTGTATGCCTCCTTCCTCTGGTTCATAATGGGAATTATTTCAACTTCTTCGTTAATGTTTTCATATGTAATTTCAATTCATCCATGCTTACAGTATTTTCTTACTGTAGGTAGAAGTGAAGACCAAGTATTGAAGAGTATTTCCAGGTAGTATCCTCTTCCCTCCTATACTCTTATTCTTAGGATATATTTCCTTAATTTTGTTTTCTTATATTATCATTATGATTCTAATTTAAATTTCACTGTTTTATTTTGAATTTTGATGTTATGCTCTCTACATAATGTATTGTTCAACTATCTCATTTACCATATCATCTGACAGACAATTTATCTCATTCACAGGTGGGTCACTAGACCAATGAATACTCTACGACATTCTCTCAATTCTGCATGTTTTGTCTTAGCTATTTAACATTATACTAGGGTTGTGGCCCTATTGTATTTATAGTTTCACTCTACAATTCTAAATTGTAATACCATGAACAGTTAGATCCTCCATTTTTTATAGAGAATATATATTAAACAATTTATGTATAAGAATTTGAATAATACATATTTTATTATCATCTATATCATTTTGGCATACGTGTGTATTTTTCTCTGAATTAGTATTTGTTTAGTAATTGTTTTGTTCGATGGAATATAATTAGTCTCTATTTTACATTCCTATCTGAAATTTATATTAGCATTTTCAATCTGTTGACATATGAATTTTTGTACCACTACTGTTATTTATATTTGAATATTTATATCTGTTTAATTTTCGAAAATTTTTAGTACTCATTGTTAACTATATATAGTGGTATTTATCAGTTTACTTCTGTAATTATACTTATAAATAAACATTATATTTAGACCCTTTCTCGAGTTTAGAGATCTTTCTTGTTTATCTAATATAAGTTCCTGAGCCTATGTAACAGAAATTGAGACTTAAATATATTAAATTATAGTTGAGACTCTATCAAATACATGTGGAAAAATGGACATTGAAATGAACACTGTACAATACATAGATAATACATCACTTAACTTTGTACAACAATTTAAAATTTTTCAATTCTAATAACATGTGAGAGAAACATATCTTTCTTGTTTC
This sequence comes from Pinus albicaulis, assembly GCA_034641835.2. Lineage (NCBI taxonomy): Eukaryota > Viridiplantae > Streptophyta > Pinopsida > Pinales > Pinaceae > Pinus > Pinus albicaulis. The sequence continues at coordinate 253,471,982 of CM076580.1, read as the reverse complement.
TACTTTCAATTTAACCCCTGAATACATTTTCATATTTATTGTAAAATCATAACAATAGAATTAAATTCAAATTTTCACTAGGTAGAGAAAATCACAGTAACCACATACCACTGTATAAAGACTATTTTACCGTCAACCATGAGCTTATTCCACAGCTCTCCCTCGAGTCAAGACCAATTTTTGCCCAGTGTAGACAACCTCTTTTTCATATTAGTGATGGCTTATTTAAGCCTTCTTTCCCTCAACGTGTTTCCATAACAACGTCCCATTACTATGAGATGCTCTTTTCCCATAGCCTAGGCTTTTTTTTTTTTTTCCCACAAAATATTCTTTTAAAACTAGATTTTCCTCAGCGCAGTTTTATTCCTACCCCTTCTCGGTAACTTTTCGCTTTACTGAGAATTTTATTAGATCTTTTTCTCCTATCTAATAAAATTTATTTATTTATTTTTTCTCTAAGGATTTCTGGAGAGTTTTGGGAAAGTCTTGGGATTCTAGTCCATCTTCATGGATAAGAATTTATGGTTTCAAATACTCTGTCTTTACACATTAATATTAATTCCACATTCATTTATTAATTTCAAAAAATAACATGTTCATACACAATTATTCCCTAGGTCCATCGAAACCTTAGGTTTATTCACTAATTATAAAAGCTATAAATAGGGGTATTACATGTATGTTGCAAAGGCTATGACTATTATGTTGTTGATATAACCATTATAAGTGGATGAAAATATTATTTGGTGAAGTATTCAATTATTTGAATATTAAAAATCTGAAAATGTGTGAAACAAATGAGTGGAATGAAAAGAGACAAGTATTTTCACTTTGTATTGTTTTTTGGAATACCAACATCCATCAAATATTGCTTATAAAAATGTGTGAGGTTGCAAATTTATATAGTTAGAGAGTTAGACAAAGTGTGAGATGATTTTTGTTTTTTATTACGTGACACATATAAAGTAGATGTGAAGAAGATTTGAGGAGAAGAAGAAGAAAGAACAAAGATGGAGGTATGCATATTTATAGACTAGGTAATCAACACATTGTTTTCTTGTATGTCTCAGGGGATTATAGTCTCCTTTCAAGTTGTAGATTGATAAAAAGAATAGGTTGGAGCATGTTGATCTAGGATGCTCCTGTGGGTTGTAGCCTACAAAAAATTTATGGGAGTTGGAGCTCCCTTCCAAGTTGAATCTCGCAAAACTGAGGTAGTAGCCTCCTGTAGGTTGGAACATACACAAAATCAAATGTAATAAGGGAGTAGGAATTTTCCTTTTCATCACAACAATAACAAAGTCATGGATTTATCCCTTTATGGGTTTCCACTTATATCTAGTGTTCAAATGTATTTTTGTTATGTTTTGATGTGATGTTTTGGTTTACATATTATTTGGTGTTCAGAAATTAAATATGTTGTTTATAATGTGTTAAACGACTCATTTAATAGTTTAGTTAATGAGTTAAAATAACATAATTTTAATGTCAATGAATGTACTAAAGTGATTCAACCCCATCTTAGTTTAGTTAAGTTTTTGTCAGATCATTGTATTATGAAGTATTATGTAAATTATGAAATTCAAGGTTCAAATTTCCAATGGGTCAAACTAATATATATATATATATATATATATATATATTCCAAGCTAGGCTGAGCCTAGGTTGGGGCCATCCCTAATGTTGAATGGAAGAATGATTTGCCTACTATTGGGATGTTATCAATAAGATTGTACAAAGCCTGATCAAGCTTGGACGCCCCTTAGGATAGTTTAATTCTCCCAACGGTGGCTCCCATCCTCAACCCCTCCCTATGATATGTGAACCAATGACCTCATGGGAACTAAACCCCACACAAACTAATTTCTCTACATCTCATACGTAATAATAATAATTATTATTATTAAAAAGAATTAAGATATGAGTTTAATATATATATATATATATATATATATATATATATATATATATATATATATATAAAAAGATAATATAGTATATATTTATAAATACAATGAGCCTAGGCTTTGGCTACCCCAAGGATATCTACCCACAATGGGATGCTATAGCCTTAGCTGGGGCCAACACAATGATATATGCCCATAGTGGGATGCTATCATGACCACAACCAAAACTAATTTTCATATATATATATATGATGATGATGATGATGATGATGAACATAGGCTTGGGCCAAACCAAGGATATATACCCATAGTGGGAATTAGGATGATAGGGACCAATGCTAATTTCCAAATGATGTAATCTATATAGGTCATATATCACGAAATGAAGAGGATAGATGCTAATGCTATTACTGGGATTGTGGGAACTAATAGGATTGGAAAAATATCACCAAATATCATATCATTAGTATAGCTCCATTGAGCTTGGATGCCCCTTGGATTAGTTTAATTCCCCCAAAAGAATATTCCATTCTCTACCCCTCCCCATGAGGTTTGAACTATAGACCTAGTGGAGACTAAACCCTACTCAACCAATTGGTCTACATTTCCTAGATGAGTTAAACATATATAATTTAAAGGAATATGAAATTATTAATCATGAAAATTCACTCTCATTTTACCTTAAAATTTTTTAACTTGAAAATTATATTTTGTTTATAAAACATGTGAAAATAAGCCTACATAATATTATTAAATAAATTTTTTCTAATAATAATAAAATAAAAAAACTACCGGTTATAAGGATGCATGATTTTTAAAGAAAGCAATTAAAAAAAATAATTCCATCATAATTAGAAGAAGGCTTCCTATTTGCACTTCAGGGTGGAAAGATGTTTGTTGACTTTTAAACAAATACCCATCATTTATTCTTTGATTTATTCTTTAGAAAATATATTTCATGTGAACATCTCATCTATCATATGAGAAGTGAGAAGGGTGACAAATATTTATTAATGAAATTTGAACCGACATCCAGTGGTCGATTACCACCTTCCTCCTCGAGCGAATTGATCTCCCTCCTCATGCAGGTGGGTGAGGGCAACCGTTTCATTAATCACTAGCGTGGATTGTGTCTCAGCGGTTTGATCCATCGCCCATCTGTATGGTTCGTTCCACTAGGCATTTTAATTTGCTAATCTGAAACCCTAATATGAAAGTGGGTTGTTTATTAAATGTATCGGAAGTAGCTTCCAAGTTGCGTTAGGTTTAACGATCAGCAGAAATCAACAAAGGAGCCATAGTTTTCCATAACACTAAAACCCAATATTTTAGAGGAAATCCAGTTTTGTATAAAGAACGACACACATTTCAACTTTTAGTAAACTCCTCTCACAAAATTCCTTCAATTTCGACATTGTGTTATTTCGACATTTAATAAATCACTGACATAGAATTCCTTCAATTTTTCAAAGCTATTGTGTCATATATTTCGAATCATCTTTAAAATTAAAGCGCAGTTGTCTTGAGTGTGAAGGAGAATGTTTGATACCGCTAAGTTTAGGATTACATCTACGCATAAAACCACCACAAAGAGCCCATAATCAAATATGTAGTTTTAGTGTTATTTTCTTCTTCCTTTTTGTTTTGGGATTAATGAGCTGAGCCTCTCTCGCACCAGCACCGACACCGTCGCCCAAGGTAGGAACACCCAAGGTGTTATCAATTCAATACCCGACAGTGCCATCGCCCGCTTCTCCTCCTACTGCCACTTCCCCAACTGTCTCTTCTCCTTTGGCTTCTCCATCTAAGGTCTCCACAACTCAAACTCAACATCTAACCCCTCGTCTCACGGCCTAATCACCACTTTGCCACCGAGCGCTAGCAGCAAGGCTATCTCTTCCGCCAGTTTGGAGACTATGGCTATATTTGGATTGGTCTTGCTTGGACGATCCACTTTCCTCCTTCAAGATGCATCCTGCGTTCTCTTTCTCTTTCTCTTAAATGAGATATGTTTTCTCTATTTCGTACGGTTTTCTATGATTCCACTTTTGGCTTGGATTGACAGACAGTAGAACCACTATATTCATTCTACATTCTTTATCGTACGCCTACTGCATTTTCTATTTTAATATATATTTTTGTGGGTATAATTTCAATCGATGAATTTTAAACAAAACTTTCAAAAGTATTCTACATGCAATTTTTAACAAACATCAATCCAACAAGTCTTTTGTTAATCTAAAAATAGTAACGCAGAATTTATTGGCACTTTTACCATTGATGTGAACTTTGTATGATTTATATTATAATTGGGATAGATCTACACAGATTTAATATGAGTAGAGAGATCAATTTTTTTTTGTTGTAAACTTATTTTAGAGTGCAAAAAGTAATTTATAATTTTTTATTTTTTAAATTGAATTTTTGAATGTTATAGAGATTATATAATTATGTGTATTGAATCATTTGATATTAATTCGTATTAAAATATTTTATTCATAATTCACATTGCATATTTTATTTTATAAGATATTAAAATAATTTCTTTTAGCATTTTTTCTATAAATAAATATTTAAGAAATCGGATTCGTTCCTTAGGGCCTTCGAATCCCGAATCCGGTGAATCGAATACAATTCTCCAGGATTCATACCAGATTCTTGGGATTCGTCCATATTCGTATAGGGTACAGTGAATCTCGACCGTACCTTGTACGGATATGGCCGAATCGCGTATAGCCGGATTATTCGTTTCAAAAAGTGCGATTTTTGGTTTAAAAAACCGAATTTGACTCATTCTTTCTCACTGTTTTGTGATTGTAAAGTGAGCAAGGAGCAAGGGTTTGCAAGAAGAAAGGGTTAGCAAGGAGAAAGGGAGTTCTTTCGAAGAGATTCGAGCATCCGGTAAGTGCACTGTCCCTCTATATTTTGCATTTAGTTTTCTGTTACTGTTTGCATGTGCATATGTCTTATATATGGGTCTGGACAATAGTGTTGAGTTAGCATTGGTCAACTTGGATCTCAATGCACCAGTGCTAGAGCCTATCACATTTGATGATAGAGTATAGGTGTCATCCTCCACACCAGCAGATGCAGAGATGACAAAGGAGGAGGATGCATCAGAGCCAGAGGAGAGCAGTGGTGAGCATGATGATCGGGATGAGGACAATGATGCTGAGGATTGATGACTCATTGAGGCTTCAGGGTTGGAGTCTTGTAGACTGTAGTTTTTTTGTATTTTCTATTTTTATTTTCCATTGGTAGTGTACTTAGGTAACACATTTTGATTCTGATGACTTAATGAGAAAACTATAGTATCTTACTATCTTGTCTTTCTGAATAAATTTGACAATTGTATGATGTATCAATGTATCAAATTTCAATGTATCATGTATGAGTATCTAAGACCTTAAATATATGTTTGAATCAATGAATTTGTGTAAAAAATATCTAATTTTTAATATATATATATATATATATATATATATATATATATATATATAAAAAACAATATATAACGTATCATATCCCGGAAGTGTCCTGTTCGGGGGGTCACCATATCCCAAATCCGATTCTCGAATCGTTGTATCCCCGTATCCCCGTATTAGGTGACATAGATAAATATATATAAAGTTGATATAAAGTATCAAAATATATTTGAAAAACATAAAGCTTAAACATTTTACTCACATTTTTTTTTTTTTACTTTGAATTATATTACATGATATTAGGTTATATGGACAACTAGTTAAAAATGCATAGTATATATTTTTTCTCTTTTTTATTATAGGAAATATTTCTTTTCTATTTAGAGAATATTTCATTTTTATTTTAAGAGGGATGAACATACTGACACATCACCTTCACACTGGGACACATTATCTACCAATCAAGAGCTTAGATGGATCAAATCTCACACTTGAAAAAATATTAACACTTCAATTAATCCATTTTAGTGTTTGGTAAATATGTGATTAATATAGATCTATAGTGGTAATTTTCCATTATTTAAATTTTATATTTTGATATTTTATCATTAGTAATATTTTATATTAAAACCGAATCGCTTACACATTTTCCTCTTATTAAAAGATAACTACTCTACTTTACCTTTAATTTGTTCTTTTTCTTTTGGAATAAAGGTTAACATTCATTCTCTCTCTCTCTCTCTCTCTCTCACACACACACACATAGATATTATTTTATTTATGTAAATTTATATTAAATTATATTATTTAAAATAGATGTTGAAATATTGTATTTATTACTTGAAGAGAAAGTGAAATATCAAGACTTAATTTTAGTGTTAATAGATTTTAAATTGTTCATTTATATGGTTATTTAATTTTTCTTTGTTTTTGTTATTTTTTTAGAACTTGACATATTTATACATATCTATGTCTATAATAAATATTTATTTTTTATTTTTTTGTTTTAATTGACATTAAACAATTTTTTATTTTTTATTTTTTTGAGAAAATGACATACTTTATACATATACATGTTCCTTATACTAAATTGTAAAATAAATCCCTCTTACTCAAACATCTATAATTATAGACTAAAAATTATATTATTAATTTTATGATTCAAAATTCCAAAGCTTACACCATAACCGAGACCACTCGATCTTCCTCAAAATGGAATTTTATTACTTTCTTGTATAACTCCCATGTGAATATCGACTGTTAGCGTTATTTATTTAGAACAAAATATTTCTGATTTTAGAATTTTAATGTAAAATAGAGGAATAACCATGGATGTGGTCTAGAGAGGCATGGCCATCTATCCAGCCACAAAAATGTATAATGTGAAATACTAAGGGTTAATTAAGAATACTAAGTGTTAATGAAGAAGTCACATATATGGGCTCATTGGATAATAAAAAAATGGAAGCATAAATTCATAAAGTTGAGTTTTATGAATTGCGGGATTTCGGTCTTCCATTACTGTATTGAGAACGTAAAAGGATGAGGAAATTACATTTTTGACTTGATCGAGATTGAGTTTGTTAATTTTTTACATTTTTTTTTAATTAAAAAAAATAAAAAAAATAAAAAAAAATTTCAATTTTATTATAAATAAATATTTTCATCATATTAAATATTTCTTATAATAATTTTTAACTTTATTAAAATAAATAACAGTTTTACCAAAAACACAACAGAAATAAATATTTCATGTTTGATTCATTAAAACAATCAATTATATATATATATATATATATATATATATATATATATATATATATATATATATATATATTTCATTAAAACGATGACATAAATTCTCTTTACACAAATGATATATATATATATATATTTCATTAAAACAATAACATAAATACTCTTTACATAAATACTCTTTACATAAATCGTTTATATATATATATTTTTAAAAATTCGTAATATTTTTTTTTGAAAACATTATAATTCGAGACCTACCTAATTTGATTTAATACATTTATATTTATATTTATAACATTTAATTTAGATAAATAAATAAAATATTATAATGTATAAATTAAGATTAATATAAGAGGCCTAGTCTAACTTATAAAGGAAATAACTTTTTTCACTAGAATTCACTAAAATTTGATATACAATTTTAAGGTTTTTGTCATTTAAAATACATTTTTGAATGCATATATGGATTCAACACCATGAAATCCGCATGGGGAACTTGAATTATGCATATTAAACATTTAAAACTCAAGTTTTTTAAAATATCTCACAAATTTTGATTAAAAATAACTAGAAAAAATTTCGTAAAAAAATAATTTCATCTCTAAATTAGACTATGTCAATATAATATATATAATCCTTAACTTTTTCCCTCAATTTAAAAGAATTTTTGATACCATATGAATTTTTTTTTTTTTTTTTTTGTAAAATTAAGCAGATTATATTAGTTTTGTTGTATAAAAATACAGAGATTCCTGGGAGTCAATGTGACCTCCCGGAGATGTTTTTGTATCATGCCTTCGCATTGCGTCCAATGGATACATTTTGCTGAAGATGGATGTCACTGGCCAATAGAACTGTCTTTGGAGCTCGATACGCTCTGGTGTGCCCAGAAATTCCGGTCAACACGGAGTTGCGCTGTCTGAAGATTGTGAGCGAGCATTCTTCAATGCGGTTTTGAGTTTTCAGAGATCGGTGTGACAGGATGCTGCTTGATTTTGCCCGAGCCTGGTGGCTATGTTCTCCCTTGGGCGTGACTTTCTCATATTCGATCAGGCATTGATTGAGTTTTCCATATCTTTCCTGTAACGAAGACCATCGGGTGCCTTGTGGCCTAGGCCCGTGCTTGCAGATCCGATTGTTGGATTTTGTGGCAGTTGGCTTTGAGTTCTGCCTCCTCCTGATCATGCCAAAGGCTGTGGTATTCTTCCAGATTGGAGTCAATCCCTTCATTTTCCAGTGCATCAGCCAGCTTGTTTGCTTTCCTTCGAACAGCTTGGAAGGTGATCCCTTTCATGTTGCAGAGTTGGCCTTGGAGGTCTTTCAGTATTGCCGATAGCCTCCATCTTGGGGTTACCTTATGCACTTGTGCGCCCATCTGGAGTTTCCGGATCAGCCTTATTATGATCTCTGAATCTCCCTCCACTATCAGAGGTAGGAGTCTGTATCGACCAACCAGAGTGAGGCCGTGGAGGAGAGCGATTAGTTCTGTAGCGTTATTGGTGTTCAGTCCGAGATTGCCATGATAGATAAGGTGAATTGCTCCTGTGTGATCCCTTACTGCTCCCCCATAGCCTGCCATGCCCGGGTTTTGTCTTGAAGCCCCATCGAAATTGAGTTTGTATGTGTTAAAAGGGGGCAGAGTCCATTTGTCCTGTGTTGTTCCTATTGAGGCCTGGTTTCTTCCAGCAGAGTTGCTCCTTGTTTGAATATTCAGGATCTGTATAATTCTTGCCTCGTTTGGAGATGCGTTGCCCTCTATCTTCTGTATACCCATGGCTTTGACCGTTTTTGTGATGAGCAGTCGAACTTTCCCTGTCAGCATGTTTTCTGCCATTGCTGTGTTTTTGAATATTCTTGCGTTTCGCTCTTTCCATAGGATCCAAACTATGGCGCCCGGAAGTAGATTCCAGGCACTGTTGACGAGGGGATTGGAGGATATGGAAGATCTCCACTTGCTTAGTGAGATTTGGATGGAGTTTCTGTCTCTATCTAATTGTCTGAAGACCATGGCCATGTCATCCCACAGAGAGCAAGCCGTGGGACAGGTATTGAGCAGGTGATTGAGCGTTTCTGGACCATTCTTGCAGAGCATACATCGAGAAGGGCCTACGAAACCTCGTTTCTGAAGATTGTCCCATGTGAGTGCCCTTTTATGCAGGACCAGCCAGGAGAAAAGTGTGATTTTTGGCCATGTTCCTCTATTCCACAGAGTTTGCCATTTGTGTTCTGGTTGCTGATCCGGGGAGGCCGCCAAGAGCTTATATGCTTCTTTGAGGTTGAACGTGACTTTGGGGTTACTTCCCCATATTAGGATGTCCTCTTTGTTGGATCTTAGGATTCTTCTTTTGTCCAAGTCTTGTAGAAAATGGTCGACATTCCTTGGGCCTACTGGGGTATGCCATTGTTCTCTGGATATCCATTTTTGCCATATGGTTGCTTCGCTTGCCAGTTGCCAGTAGTCTGCTACCGTAATCTTACCTTCCTCCTGCATTGTGACAAAGGTTGTCTCATGGTCCAATGTTGCATTGTGACAAATATTGTCTCTTTATGAAAATTTACCATGGTCAACCATGGTTACATTATGAAAAAGATTGTCTCATGGTCCAACATCACATTTTGACAACCATGGTCATCCATGGTAAACCATGCTCAACTATGGTCCAACATCACATTCTAAAAATGATTGTCTCAATATAAAAATCAACCATGGTAAACTATGGCCCAATGTCGCATTGCGGCATATTCGCGCAATATGAAAATCAATCACGGTTAATGATACTCAACCATTGTCAACCATGTGTTTTAGGGTTTATAATATTCATCTTAGGGTTTATATACCTTGGGTTTAGAATATTAATCCCTTGGGTTTTGAATATAAATCCCTTGGGTTTATTATTTTTTTGGGCTTATAATATCAATCCCTTGGTTTTAATAATATAAGGGTTCATATTCGTAGGGTTTAATATTATTGATAGGGTTTGTAATATAAATCCCAAGGTTCAATATAGATCTCTTTGGTTCTTAATCCATTTATATTTTTATATGAATAATTCCTTGAGTTTATAAATCATAAACCCATGGTCAACCATGGTCCAATGCCGCATTGTGACTAAGATTGTTCCAATATAAAAATTAACCATGGCCAACCAAGGTCCAATGTCACATTGTGACAAACATTGTCTCAATATGAAAATCAACCATGTTTAATCATGTTCAGCCACCGTCCAATGTCGCATTGTGACAAGGATTGTCTCAATATGGAAATAAATCATGGTCAACCACTCTCAACCATGGTCAATATGAAAATCAACCATGGTCAATCATGGTCAACCATTATCCAACACCTCATTTTGTCAAATATTGTCTCAATATGAAAATAAACCATGGCAAGTAATCTTCAACCATGCTCAATGATGGTCAATCATGGTCAACCATGGTCAATCATTGTCCAATGTCTCATTGTGTCAAAGATAGTCTCAATATGAAAATAAACCTTGCTCAACTACCGTCAACCATGCTCAACCATGGTCAATCATGGTCAACCATGGTCCAACATCAAATTGTGACAAAGATTTTCTCTATATGAAGGTCAACCATGGTCAATAACCATGATCGAGCATCACATTGTGACAATTATGCCCATCCATGGAAAACCATAGTACAACGTCGCATTGTGGCAAAGATTGTATAAATATGGATGTCAACCATGCTCAACCATGTTTAAGCATTGTCCAATGTCACATTGTGATAAAGATTCTCTTAATATGAAAATAAATTATGGTGAACCATGGTCCAATGCCGCATTGTGACAAAGATTGTCTCAATATGAGAATCAAGTATGGTCAATCATGGTTGAGCATGTTTGTTTTAGGTTTTTTAATATTTATCTTAAGGTTTATATACCTTGGGTTTAAAATATTTATCCCTTGCATTAAATATTATTCCCATGGGTTAAATATCACTCCCTTGGGGTTTTAGTGTTAATCCCTTGCGTTTATTAGTGGCTTGAGTTTATAATATTATTAATTCATTTAGTTCATTAATCCCAAGGGTTTATAATGTTAATCCATTGGGTTTGTAAATCCATTTGGTTTATAATGTTAATCCCTTTGGTTTTATGATTTACGATGGTCACCCATGGTAAAATATTGTCTAACTTCACACTGTGACAAATATTGTCTTAATATGAAAATCAACCATGGCCAATCATAGTCAACCATGGTAAAGAATGGTCCAACATTATATTGTGACAAATATTCTCTCAATATGAAAATCAATCATGTTCAATCATGCTAAACAATGGTCAACCATGGCCCAATGTCGCATTGTGACAAATATTGTCTTAACATGAAAATCAACCATTGTCAACCTTGGTCAACCATGTTTGTTTAGGGTTTATAATATTTATCTTAGGTTTTATATACCTTGGGATTAAAATATTAATCCCTTGGGTTTAATATTATTCGCTTGGGATTTTAGTATTAATCCCTTGGGTTTATTATCGTCTCGAGTTTATAACATCAATCCCGTGCGTTTAATAATTTAAGGGTTCATATTCTTTGAGTATAAAATTATTGATATGTTTTATAATATTAATTCTAGGTTTTAATATAAATACCTTGGGTTTAATAATTTAAGGGTTCATATTCCTAGGGTATAAAATTATTGATATGGTTTATAATATTAATTATAGGTTTTAAAATAGATACCTTGGGTTTTTAATTTGTTTGTATTTTAATATGAATAATTCCTTGGGTTTATAAATTATAAACCCATGGTCAAACATGGTCTAATGTCACTTTGTGAAAAATATTATATGAATATGAAAATCAATCATGATCAAGCATGGTCCAATGTCCGACTGTGAAAAACATTATCTCAATATGAAAATCGACTATGGTCAACCATAGTTAACCATGTCCAATAATGGTAAACCATGGTCAATCATGGTTAATATGAAAATCAACCATGCTCCAACATCTCATTGTGGCAAAGATAATATCAATATGAAAATCAACCATCATCAACCATGGTCAGCCATGGTTCAACACACGTTCAACATTGCATTGTGAAAAATATTGTCTCTATATGAAAATATACCATGGTCAACAATGGTTAATCATGGGCAACCATGGTTAATAACCATGGTCACATTGTGAAAAAGATTGTCACATGGTCCAATGTCACATTGTGACAACCATGGTTAGCCATGGTCAACCATGGTCCAACATCGTATTGTGACAAAGATTATCTCAATATGAAAATCAACCATGGTCCAGCATAACATTGTGATAAAAATTCTCTCAATATGAGAATCAATCATGGTGAAAGATTGTCAACCATGATGTTCCAATGACGCATTGTGACAAAGATTGTCTCAATATGAAAATCAGCCATGGTCAACCATGTTTGGTTTAGGGTTTATGATATTTATCTTATGGTTTATATACTTTGGGTTTATAATATTAATACCTTGCATTTAATATTTTCCATTGGGTATTTAGTATTAATCCCTTGGGTTTATTACTGTCTTGGATTTATACTATTACTAATTCATTAGGTTCATTAATCATTTTGGTTTATACTATATTAATCCCTTGGGTTTGTTAATCCCTCGGGTCTGTTAATCCCTTGGGTTTTTTAATCCCGTAGGTTTATTAATCCCTTGGGTTTGTGTTTATTGCTTCTGTCAATGATCCCAAGATTTTATAATATTAATCCCTAGGGTTTAGACTATTCATAATTCCTCGTGTTCATTAATCCAATGGGTTTTTGATACTTAACCCTTGGTTATTTAACTTGTTGGGATTTAAATATAAATAATTCTTTAGGTTTATAAAATATAAACCCATGGTCAAGCATGGTACAACATCACATTGTGACAAATATTGTATCAATATGAAAATTAACCATGGTTGCCATGGTCCATCGTCACATTGTGACAAATATTGTCTCCATTTTAAAATCAATCATGGTCAACCATTGTCCAATGTGACATGGTGAAAAATATTGTTTTAAAATGAAAATCAACCATGGTCAACAATGTTAAACCATGTTTATTTTAGGGTTTATAATATTTATCTTAGGGTTTATATACCTTGGGTTAATTATAATATTTATCCCTTGGGTTTTTAGTATTAATCCCTTAGGTTATTAGCCTCATGGATTTATAATATCAATATGTTGGGTTATTAATTTAAGGGTTTAATATTGCCTTTATATGAAAATAAACCAAGGTCAACCATGAACAATCATGGTCAACCATGGCCACATTATGACAAAGATTGTCTCACAGTCCAATGTCACATTTTGATAACCATGGTCATCCATGATAAAACATGGTCCAACATCACATTTTGACAAACATGGTCATCCATGATAAACCATGGTCCAATGTCACATTGTGTCAAATATTATCTTAATAAGAAAATGAATGATGGTGAACCATGGCCAGTCATGGTAAGTCATGGTAAACCATGGTCCAATGTCACACCGTGACAAATATTCTATCAATACAAAAATAAATTATGGTCAACCATGGTCCAATGTCGTATTGTTACAAAGATTATCTCAATATGAAAATCAATCGTGGTCATCCCTGTTTATTTTATGGTTTATAATATTTATCTTATGGTTTATATATCTTGCATTGAGAATATTTATCCCTTGGGTTTAATATTATTCCCTTTGTGTTTTAGTATTATTCGATTGAGTTTATTAGTGCTTTGGGTTTATATCAATACCTTGGGTTTATTAATCTAAGGGCTCATATTCCTTGGGTAGAGTATTGTTGATAGTTTTTATAATATTAATCATAGGGTTTAATATAGATCCATTTGGGTTTTCAATCCATTGTGTTTATAATATAAATTCCTTGGTTTTATTGATGGCTAGGGTTTATAATATTAATAATCGCTTACATTTATTATATTAATCCCAAGGGTTTATAATATTAATCTCTTAGGTTATCAATCTTAATCCTTTGGATTCTTAAAATAAATTCTTTGGGTTTATTAATCCATTGGATTTATAATAATAATAATATCTTTGTATTTAATATTATTTCCTTCGGGTTTATAATTTCTTGGGTTTATAATATTAATAACTTGATATTAGTATTATAAATTACCATTATAATTGCTACTTATTTAATAATATTATTAATTAAAAATAGTAACAATATTAATTAATAACAATAGCCTTAATAATAATAATTATTTTTGTAATAATAATAAATTTTTTAAAATAACGATAATATTTTTTTTATTAATTAAATATTATGCTTAATATATAATAATAATTTGGTTGTAATACTAATTTTTTAATATTATATATTTATCAATGTCTTGGTAGATATTAATGTAGTGTTTCTAGTGTTATATAGCATGGTAAATTTACCTATCTTATGATATTTATAAATCATAATAACATAGGTCAATGGAAAGTACAAACTCCATAAATATAATGGGGGAAAGGAAAAAAACATGAAGGTTATGGTCTAAAATTCACATCAAGTGACAAGGAGAGCTTCATTGCAATGGTTCTCGAATGAAAAGGGTACGACTCGCGAAAAAAGGATAGTTTCCCAAACACATAAATATTATAACACTACAAGAAGAAAGGACATTGGTGAGGGTCGTGCATGTGATGGAACTTTAAGGTCTGTCACCAATGTAACATATTGTGACAGTCTTCAAAAAAGAGTTTTTATAAGTGCGTATAGTGATGGTCCTTTAAGGTTTGTCACCAAAGCCATTTTCAGTGACACTTTTGTTGAGGGTTGTTAAAGGCCTATCACTAATTCTCTCTTTGGTGACACTTCTAGTGATGATATTTTATTAACCCTCACCAATGATCTTTTTGGTTACTTTTGGTGGTAGGTCGAGAAGTGTTCGTCATCATTGATCGTTCCAATGAATTTTTTATGATGCTATGTGCATGTTACTATATTTTTTTTCAAAAGATAATAGTTTAAGACCATTGTTGTGGAGTATTTTTCATTATGTGTCGAAGGCCATATCATGGTTAGAGTTAGTGAATTTGTTAAGAAGAAATTAGTGTGTATCATTTCCCTCAAGTAATGAGAATATAGCTTTCCTATGAGTCAATACATGATTAATCTCTATTAGGTTTATTATCTAACAAACTCCCTTTCGATAAAGTTCCACTAGTATGTGTTGAGTCTCAAATCTGCATCTTTCTTATACACCTTTCCAAACCTTTTTCATTCACCTGGACCTTCTCAGTCACCAATATCATTGCATATTAATTGTAAAAGAGCTTTTAAAATGGTTTTTAACTATGTTTTGTGTCTGCTGTTTGATTTAGATTTTTGCTCATTTAGCTACGGAATCTTGTCACTTTCCGCAGCTGCTGCAACTTTCCGCAGCCATTTTTTCAAATTCTATGTTGCAGGTGTCTTCAGGCAAATCGAGCCACATGGGCAAGTTCGAAATGACGTGGACATGGATCGTGTCCTATTGGCTCGGTCGAATTCATCTCGAAAGGCTGTGGTCAAAGGTGGCCAAGTGGTGGTCAACCGTAGAGTCCCACAGTGACAAAACTCTGTTTCTCATCACGTGGAGATTTCCGTGGCCGTTTCTAAAACACGGGAGGCACATCAACACCTGTAAATAGCTCCATAAGCCGAATCCAACATCCAATCTCCATATATTTACTCCTCACGGCGGCCATAATGCTAAATCTCTGGACGTAATGGTTCACGTGTCTTCCTTTAGCGCAGACTTTAGGGAATTAGTTATATCTCTCTCTGTTATAAATAATGCGTTCTCATACGCATAATAGTTAGAGATCTTTTGTAGCTCTGTAATGTAATTGTATCGCCATTGTGCTGTGACATTGTTTCTCTGTTATGACTGCATTTTAATATATGAGAAGACCTTGTTCAAAAGCGTAATTCGTATTTGAAAGCTGCTCCCCGAGGTCTGTGCAGAGGGCCCCTGCACACGCTGATGTTTTCTGTACTACTGTATAGTTTCATACTTCATTTCTTTATGTTCATTGTGCTATAGTCATTCTTGTATATATAGATTACATCTTTCATGGTATTTACATTTCATCTCTGTCCATAATCTTTCATGTTTTATATTTTACTTATGTCTGTAATATTTTATGTTTTATGTTGTTGTTAACTAATCAGTGTTCTTGTTTCAGATTACAATAGGCAGCCCGGGCATTTGCACATCTTTTTATAATGACTAATGACATGGAATCAATATTGTCCTTCTGCTGATTTCTTTTTCTTAGTTTTTGTTTAATTCCAGCATTGTTTTGTTTATTTCAGTCTTGCACATTTGCTTTAAGTAGTCAGATTAGATATTAAACTGTTCATGTCATTTTCAGTTACCTCCGAAAGCCATAGCGAGACTAATGGTGAGGGATTGAAGTATGAGTGTGTAATTTGATATTAGTTAATTTTTCTGCAATTTAGATATCAGATTGCTCAAGTTGTTTATGATTACCTCTGAAAGCCATAGCGAGACTAATGGTGAGGGGTTAGAATATGAGTTGATGTAATTTGATTTTAGTTTTACTTTACTTGCAATCTTTTCTTTGAGTAACAGTTTCTTTTGTGTTTAGACAGCAACAAGGGTAATGGTTTTCATGATCAGTAGTTCATTGTTTGTTTAACTAGGATAGCAGCACATTTTCATTTCCTTTTAAGAACTAATTTTCTCATTGTATGTTGCAAAATCCTTTTGAAGTTTGAAGTTTGGTAAATCATTATAAAGGACATCATTGCCTTGAACAATCATAACCATACTTGCCTTTTAGAATTTTCATTAGGAAACCAACCAAGATAAAAAAAAAAACCAAAAACAACAAAAAAGTAAGAGATAGGTTATCTTGCACATATAGTGCGCCACACTTCATCAGCTTACGAATCCCGGATTGAAAATTTAATGTAGCAATTTAGGACACACTAAATTGACCAAAGAGTATGTGTAGAAACTATATTACTTAATAGATATTCAAGCTTTTTCAATTTTATTAATGAGAGAGATATAGCACTCCAAAACACTCTTGGCACATCTTAACATGCTTTGGCACACACTAGAAATATTCCTTGGCACCTTCCATGTCTTAGAACATATTTTTACCTAAAACATCTTGACATGACTAGGACACCCAAGCACAACTTGGCAAGCCCTAGCATAGCATAACACTCTCCTAACATGTTTTGGCATGCCTTGTATTCCCTAGCATGCCATAGAACACTTTGGCATGCATTAACATACATGAGAACATGGCACACATTAGAACTTGACATGTATTGGAAGCTATTATTAGTGTTTCTAGCATGCCTATTTTGATAAAGTCCTGACTTATTAACCCTCTTATGTGTTCATTTCCTTGCATTTTAGCTTGGTTCTTATTTTTGTGTCCTTGATATTTCTTGCCACATATTTGCATACCCTATAACCCTACAACTCCTAGCATGCCTTAGCATATTGCATATCTTGGAACTATTTGGCACATGTTAACACACACTGGAACTCCTTAGCACACTATGGCACTTCTTGACATGCCATGGTATTCCCTAGAACGCCTTACTAGTGCTTAACATACCTTGTAATTCCCTCCTTGACATAGTAGCTAGCACTTTTTGACACTCCCAGACACACCCTCATATTCATTCGCTTCCATGAATTTTGACCAAGTGCTCCCTTGTGATTCCCTAGTACTTTATAACACTCCTTAGCATGCATTAGCACACTTTTTCACACATAATTAGCACTCTTCCACATGCACTTCCACTTCATAACATGTGTATCACTCCCTAACACACATTGGCACTTGGCACGTGTTGGCTCTTGGCAAGTATTAGCATGTATACAATTCATTAAGATTCCTTGGTATGATTTGGCATGCTTTAACATTAAAGTTATTCGAGATCAATTATTGAAAATTATATGAGAAGTAACAGAGGATGATTTGGCACTTAGAATGCACTAACACTTGCCACTTGACACCTATTTCCACCTAGTGTTGGTCTTCCTAGAATGCTCCTCCTAGAAAACGTAAATTGATGACTTATTAACCCTCTTATGTGTTCATTTACTTGTAGTTTAACTTGTTTCTTATTTTTGTTTCCTTGATAGTCCCTTGCACGTATTTTCACACCCTTTCACAACTTGGCATGCCTTAACACTTGACACATCTTAGCATATTTGACATGCCTTCAAACTATCTATCACATGTTAGCATTCCCTAGCCTGCCTTGGCACTCATGCCCTCACACCTAGACTTACATTTTTTCATGAGTTGGGAACCAAACCAAGTCCTTAGCTACTACAGTTCATGTGAGATTGGCTTGCTTCAGCCACAATAACTTGACCAATTGCACCTACTACAAGTAGATTGTGCCTTGTTCACCTAAGAGTTGCCTACACCTCATCTTAGGTCACTCATGTCACACAATATTATTCATTCATTTCCATGCATTTGAAACTATCACTCCCTTTTTTTTTCCTGACACTCCATAACACTCTGTAACATGCATTGGCATGTTTCCCTGGGCTCTAGCATGCATTAGCACTGCCTAGCATACCTTGTCACTCCCTCCTTAGAACACCTAGAACTCACTAACACTTCATATCACAATCTCTTAATCGCTCATTTGCATGCATTGTTTTCACCTAGTGCTCCAATCTGTGTCCTTAGGAGTCGCTAACACTTCCTATCATGTGTTGGAATACCCTGCAGCAACGTGACACATCTTAGCTGCATGCCACTCTGGCACACTAGCATGAATGAGGACTACCTAGCATACCATGTCACTTCCTCTTTAGCACACCTGAAACTCATTGAAACTCCCTGTCACACACTCTTGTTCATTAATTTCCATGCATTTTGACATAGTGCTCCCTTGTGTTTGCCTCTTACTCACTAACACTCAACACACATTGGCACTTGGCACATATTATGTAATATTCCTAATTTTCCATCAGTTAATTGGAATATTACAGTTCTTACTTTTCTTAATTAAGTAAGTAAATAAAATGGTGGACGGACAGATAAACCCCATAAATGAATAAAATACACTTCTGCTATGTGAATGTGGTTAATTAGATAATAGATCATCATTATGAAGTAGTGGAACAACTTAATAATGAAGAAGGAGTGGAGGTCATTGAGCATTAATGATGAATATGATGGAGATATTGGAGGAATAAAATTAAGATCATAGATAATTAATGATGCAGTGATGGAGGAAGTGGTGAAGTAAATGCACACATGATGAAGTGAGTAGAGATTAAATGGAGAGATTATAGAGATCATGGAGAGACAACGCAGTCTTCGTGGAGACTAGTGGCCACATGTGAAGCGAAATTATGAGGTGAGCGAAGGCTAGGGAAGGCTCACAACCATATAAGGAGGATGAGGGCATCAAATAAATCAGTTTGGAATTTGAGATTGTATTGTCGTTTTACATTATTTGCATGCTTTAGTTGTTTAATTAAGTCTGTTGTGCTGTTTAGAGCATGGGTGTTCCCGAGCGGGAATCCCACCCTTGCCCACGGGGGACTTCGAGTGACTAATATAGGAAGGTTATTTTGAGTAGAAATTCATGATCCAACATTGGTGCCACACTCAGCCCCTCTCTTCTGCACATACAGATTCAAGAATTACATAATTCTTGTCTTAGGTTTTAAGAGGAGGAAGGTAGTTCTTAGCATTTCAGCTAAGAAACTGATGGAGGGTTCATACTTTCATCTTGTACTTCCATCTCAGTTTTCCAGGAGAAGCATTTTCATATCCAGCATCAGGCCGACATTTTATACCTCCATGCAACAAAAATTCCTTCAAGAATTACGCAGTCCAGCCAGGTAGATCCAATGGAGGAAGGAAGTTCCAAGTATTTCAGCTTGGGATCCTATGAAGGGTATTTCCCTCACCTTGGAGAGATAATTTCCATCAGCTATGAGATATATTCCATCATCTAGAAATAGGCTAGAGCTTCATCCCTCTTGACAACATAGTTCAGTCTAGCAGCTGTGCAGTGTGCAAGTGCAACTTGAGTATTGGAAGGAGGATCTAGATCTCAAGCTTTTAGCTTGAGGATCAGGAGAAGGGTTTCAGAATGAGGAAGGTGCAATCACTCCCTATCAGCAACAAAAGAAACTGACAATGCAAAGAGCTCCAAAAAGATCTACTATGTCCTCTTTCTTTGCAAAGGAAGGTGACTAGCATATAGATGGAGGAAAATTAGATCATGAGACTCTAATTGATTATATAAAAGAGTGCAAATCTCAGTCTAGAGCATTCAAGGAGAATCTAACTCTCCAACAATTTTTCTAGCTCAAAGAATAACAAAGATCCCGTTGCAGTAATAGAAGAAAAATGCATAATAGATTCTTCTTTCTTACATTTGATGGGTCAATCCACATGCACAAAAAAGGCTTGGAGGAAGAAGTTAGATGAATTCCTCCTGCTACATCCAGTAGTAGAAAGAGAAGATGTTTAGATTGCAGCACTGCACCTTGAGGGTGAAGCAAAGGATTGGTGGTTCAACCATTTGAAACATGAAAGAGTGACTGCTTATACAGATTTTACTTAAAGGATGATCAAGAAGTTTGATAGAAGAAAACCAGAGGTAATTCCAATTGAGACATTTCCTAAAATTGATGAGAAATCACATGAGGAGCCATGGGAAGATGTCAGCATTATCACTCCAGAAGAGGAGCAACTTCCACCACCACCAGCTGCAGAAGTACTTGCATTAGGAGAAGGAACATTTGCATCTTTGCAAGATGGTCTTGATCTCTTGACATTGGGAGTCACATGCATAATTCAGAAGATGCATGAGGAAGAGGAGGCAGATACCAGCACTAGTGCATCAGTAGAGGAGCAGCCATTGCACCAGTTGGAGGAACCCTTGCAGCTTTGCAAGATGTTCCTAAGTATCCCCTTATCCAAGGTTTGCAAACATTTCCATCCCATATTATTTCAGTACCTCAACTTGAGATTTGTGGGGAGATGCCATTAGGGAAATTTCATAACCAAGGATTAGAGCACCTTGCTGATATGGAACAACAAAATATCACTACACAGAGGACCCCTGAATTTCTCAAGGAGGAGATTTATAGCCATCCTAGTTTTTCATTGATGAGATACACACAACACTTTGTGTTGAAGTGTGGAGTTTTGAAGGATCAGATGAGCATAGTCCTAACTAGTACAATGTCGGGCTATGATTTCAACATTGTGTATGGCCATGAGACAGTAGATGCACCATCATGGAGATCAGTAGTGTTGTCACTGAGGAGTAGTGATGAGTTGGGGGCCCAACTATTATTGGAGAAATCTGATGGTCACTTCACTTATGAAGCATTGGATGGGAAGATGGTCGATGATAAACATCTTGTGATGGATAACATATTCCATTATTTTGATAGATCTTTCTTGATGAGCACCTCACAGGTCAAAGAGAAGATTTTGCCTACATCATATTTGGAACCTTATGGGTTCTACAAGGTCATTGATGAGAGGTACTCATGGAGAGATCTCCAGGAGGTCTCAACATATCATGGAGTGAAAATACAATCATTAGATTGGGGAGGATATTATTCTCCATTGGGTAGATACCAAATTGGAGCATGATAGGAGTCACTGATAGTTGGATGGATGGGTGAGGATGATGAAAAAGTAGTTGGTGAGCTACTTGCAGATCTATGATATGGGGAAACACGAAGAATGGTTACATTAGTTGCTTTTGGGTGAGTATGGTTACTAGCCAACATTTCAAATTTGCATTATCCATGCCTTGCATAGTACCAGTGTGATGCAGTAGTAGGAGGCATGGATGTGCTAGCTACTCTTGAGAGAGTTTGGCCATCAAATAACATATCCTATGTCAATGGGTGTGTTATGGTTTGGGACATTGCATGGCATTCACATGATGTGGCAGTAGAGAGCCTAGTTATGTTGGGATGATATGACATTTTACATGTCAATCAGTATGTTGTTGATCCATGGTTTGCATGATGATGATGTGAGGTGGCAGCAAGAGTCATTGCTTCTTTGGTTATTCTTGGGAGAGTATGAGCTGAATTTCTCTCATACTTTGCATAATGATGATGTAGGATCAAAATAGGAGGCGTTAATGTGTTGGATTATGTTAGGAGAGTATGGCCACCATACTTGGTATGATGATGGGGTGGTATGGAAGAAAGAGGAATTGTTGCGGTGGTTTCTATTGAGAGAGTATGGTCCAAAATTTCACATGTCACCCCATATATCTCTATTCTCTATTTTGCACAATGTTGATATGGTGCTTGGAGAAAGAAAGGCGAACAGGGCCAAGGGTCGGAGCATGGAGAGATACATCTTACTCCATGAAGCATGGGTTGGGGAGATAGTTCATGATTTGGGACTCTCCTTTTGGGGAAGAAACCACTCCACTTCATATGTCACATGCATAGAAGAAGATCTTGAACAAAAAATGGTTGCCACTTGGAGGTTCATAGATGAGGAGAGGCATCTAACTACACAGTTAGAGGCCATTCTAGACATTCTAGAGAGGCAGCTATGGAACTCAATATTCATAACATATTGTATCAGATGGGGGTACCTTCCATATGAGGATGCCATTTGGAGGGAGATGGATTGTTGTAGCATCTACTTTTGCAGTTTCTTGAGGACAAACAACATTTTGGCGGGGAGGACTGTAATATTCCCAATTTTCCATCAGTTAATTGGAATATTAGAGTTCTTACTTTTCTTAATTAATAAATTAAATAAAAGGGTGAAGGGACCCATAAACCCCATATATGAATAAAATCCATTTGTGTTTTCTAAATGTGGTTAATTAGATAATAGATCAACATTATGGAGTAGTGGAGCAGCTTAATAATGAAGGAGTCAATGTCATTGAGCATTACTGATGAAGATGATGGAGATAGTGGAGGAATAAAAGTAAGATCATAGAGAATTAATGATGCAGTGATGGAGGAAGTGGTGCAGTAAATGCACACATGATGGAGGGAGTGGAGATTAAATGCGGAGATCATGGAGATCATGGAGGGACATCGCTGTCTTCATGGAGACTAGTGGCCACATGTGCAGCAAAGTTATGAGGTGGGAGAAGGCTAGCGAAGGCTCACAACCATATAAGGAAGATGAGGGTAGCAAAGCAAATCAATTTGGAATTTGATATTGTATTTTCATTTGAAATTCTTTTCATGCTTCAACTATTTAGCTAAGTCTGTTGTGTTGTTTAGCACATGGGTGTTCCCGAACAGGAGTCCCACCCTTTCCCATGGGGGAATTCGATTGCCTAACCTGGGAAGGTTATTTTGAGTAGAAATTCATCATCCTTCATTGGTTCCACACTCAACCCCTCTCTTCTGCACATACAGTTTCAAGAATTATGAAATTTCCATCTTAGGGTTGGAGAGGAGGAAAGTAGTTTTAGAATTTCAGCTAAGAAACTGATGGAGGGTTCATCCTTTCATCTTGTGCTTCCATCTCACTCTTGCAAGAGAATATTTTTCATATCCAGCATCAGGCCCACATTTTATACCTCCATGCAACAACATTTCCTTCTGTATTGCGTAGTCCAGCTAGGTAGATCTAGTGGAGGAAGGAAGTTCCAAGTATTTCATCTTGGAATCATGTGAGGGGTATTTTCCTCACTTTGAAGAGATAATTTCCATCATATTTCAGCTATATTCCATCATATAGCAGCAGGATACATCTTCATACCTCTTGAAAATGCATTTCAATCCAGTGGTTGTGCAGTGTGCAGCTGCAACTTGAGTGGTGGAAGGAGGAGCTAGATCTCAAGCTTATAGCTTGAAGATTAGGAGAAGGGACCATCCCTTCATCTATTGATATGATTGGGTGATATTTCAGTTGATGGATAATTATTTCAGCCCCATATCAGCAGTCATCCCCAAGGAGTTCATAAGTCAACCATTAGAGGTGTAGTGGGCAATCTAAAAAGGGTTGAAAATCCAAAGTTAAAATCTGGCCAAACCATTTATGGGTTTGTCTGGTGATTTCGAGTAGAATCTATGGTTATAATAACAGATCATTCTGAGCACTCCAAAAACCTCCAGACATGGTTCTTCTTCCCGGTAGTAGTAGTTTCCAGCAGCAGCAACAGTAGCAACACAACCTTTTAAGTGCTAGTTTTCATTATTGTATTTCATCCAATTCTTCTTGGTTTGATTGCATATTATTTGGAGCACTTTTTACTTTATATTTAATATTTTTTATAGTAGTATAACTTAGTTGTTCTTCTCATGGTTATAATGTCTTGATGTAATTTCCACTTACAACATATTTTTCAGCATTATCTAGATTTTAGTACTATATTCTTGTTTTTCTTAATTCTGAATGTTGTATATGTTCTATATTCCTGTCTCTTGAATTTTGGAATATTACATCTTGGTATGCTTCCCTAGTAGTCTAACATGCATTGGAACTATGTATCATATCCCAACACTCCCTCCTTAGCAAACCTGGAACTCCATAGCATGCCCTATAACTCCCTAGCACATATTGGACGCACTTCACACTTTGTGGTACTTGAAGATTCTTGGCATGGTTTAAGATAAAATTTATTTGAGATCAATTATTTACAATTAAGAGAGAAGTAATAGATGATGATTTGGAACCTAAGACATGCTAGCCCTTGGCCCTTGGCATGTATTGGCACTAGTGTTGGTATGCCTAGCATACCCCTCTTGAAAAAATAAGGTCATAAATTATTAACCCTCATATGTGTTCATTTATTTTCATTTTATCTTGTTGTTCCCTTTTGTTTCCTAACACTCCTTGACACACGTTCGCATACCCCAACACCTTGCACATCTTCTCATGTCTTAAGACATGGCATGTATTGGCATGCCTTGGCACTATCTAACACATGTTAGAACACCTTAACACTTCTTGACATGCCTTAGCATTCCCTAGCATGCCTTGTCACTCCTCCCTTGGCATGCCTAACACTCGCTAACACTCTCTGACACACACTCTTATTCATTCATTTCCACTAATTTTGACTCGATGATTTATGTTTGACGGGGTTCATGTCTAGAAGGAGTTCCTTTAAGGGAATAAAAAATTATCTCACCATTATTGACATAAGTAAGTGCGAGATTCTACTTGAATGACATTAGAAAACTACACAAGAGATTTTAAGAATGACATTTTAGGGTTTTTTTTTATGGTATGGGCATGGTAAGAAGTGAGTGGTCAATATTGTTATTTTATTTCTCATTAAAGTGCTTATACTTATGAGGGACCCTTCTTGAGACAATGACACCCTTGTCATGCTTACTTTACAACTCCTAATATTCTCAATATAAAGGCCAACTTGTACACTAAGGGAAGGCATGCTGGTCTATGGTGTCATGAATGACTAGGTGAGAGTGTTAATGTACTATGAGAGGGGCTGAATCATTTACTTTGTGTCCTATATGGATGACATGTTGTAGATGTGTGTCATGGAACCACAGGTCCTCTAGAAATATTGTGTAAGATATAACCCAACATAATCAATGTCTTGAGAGAAATCTGTGGAGAGGGATCAAAATAAATTATATTGGTGAGTCCGCCAAAAAATATTTATTAGAGAGTGACACCATGGTGATCAATGCCACACATGGAGTATTTTGAGCTAGCAATTATTTTTTCTAAAAAAATGTTTTGATTGTCACTGAATTGGTGGAATTCTAAAATTCGTGACGTTGTAAATTATGTAGGAACTTTGTTGCCTTTTTTTATAGAGGCTAAGGTTTTCAAGGAGAATATAGGGTTTGTAGGGTCTTAGGGGGAAAGAAGCATCAATGTATAAATCTTTAGTATACTAAAGAGTATGGATTATATGAGTAGTTTATATGGATTATATTACATTGAATCCACCTTGAGATGGAGGTTGTTATGTGTTAGGGAAATTAAGGAGATGAAAGTTTAAACATTTCTCTTATCATGCCATTATCTTCTGATGTTTTGTTATTATTATTTTTTCTTTCAATTTATCTTTTGTTATCATCAAGAGTAATTCCAATGAAAAAATAGAAGAAGACACGAGATGTAGGGACATGCCAGGGAAAAACCCCACTCTTTGGGGAAAACCCAGTCAAAATTATTCCTTTAGTAGAGTTAATATGAGAGGACTAAGACCTTCAGACTATATAATTCCTCCATCAAGTCATCCTTTCACTGTGTTAGCACTGAGAACTCCATGACACTGATATCTCCTTTTCTTGCACCTAAACTCCATCCTCATTACCTTAACCGAGTTTGAGATAGAAACATAACACCGAGCATCATTATTGAGATGAAAAAGTATCATAATTGAGATCACCAAGCATATTCATTGCATTTAGTATCATAACATAGCACTGATTATGTGGTAGATATGTGTTGACATCGATGCATTGTTTTGCTGCAACATCATAGCATGGAAGTTACCCAAATCATAGCAGATATGGTTACCTGAATTTTGTAATAGGTTGGAGACCTTATCCTCCAACATGAAACCTGTGATGATGATCCGAACTATATGTGGTCTGAAAATTCAGATATGTCCAAAATTTTTGTGGTAGAAATGCAAAACTATACCCCTTTATATATATTTGTTTGCCATAGTAATTGAGCTTACATGACAATGTGAAGTGTTGTTTTCTGATTTAAGATGACTTGAAGACTGATTGAGTTTGACTTAAGGATGAAAATTTGATGACTTGTATCACTTGACTTGAGGGATGTGTTTGAAATAGATTTCAAGGATGATTTCCTTGAAGAATATGACTTAATGGAGGAGCCTTTTGACAACCTAATGCTACATGATTTAAAAGCCCCAAAATTGGATCAATTTAAATATGTAACAACTAAATTAGAAGTCTACAATTGGGACCTTAATCTAAATATGACCCAAGCATGAAACCTATGCTCTAATAAGTCATTTAATAATAATAATAAGTTATTTCGAAAAATGTATTAATAATTAAGACTGAACCTAGTTGCATTATTCAATATTATGACTCCTAGAGCCTCATCCTTATTCTTGTTGATGAATTTTATTTATTTGTTATCCCTTGAATAAGAAACACCATTTTCATAAAGTCCTATAACTCTTCACTCTTCAACAATGTTCCCATATCTTGTGCCCAAATTCCATAATTATGTCCATTAAGATTTATAAGATGTAGCTTGAAATTCATAATGTTGACCCACTGATTTCGTCATATTGCAATTAGAAACCTTGAACCAATCCACTAAACAAATTTGACTTTTTAAGAGCATCTACAACTTGCATAATACTTGTAGGAAACATGCTACATGTCAAACCATTAGCTTTAATACCATGTTGGAGAATCGAGGGATTTTGTATATTAGAAAACTCTTATTCTAAAATAGAGGTAGTGTATAGATACATTGTTACAACACCCAAGAAGAACCAAACATAGTTAAACATATTAAGAAGTGTAAGAAACAAAATTACTTCCATATACAACACATATAATCTATTGTTCACCATATATTAAATACACCCAAAAGACTATCTTTTCTAGAACAAAGATGTAATCAACACAATCCATACTTTTCTTAACATGAAATGAATAATAACATAAGAATTATTTGAATGAAAAACTAAATGGAAACGAATAATGGTAGAATGGATGAATTCAAAAGGTTGAGTTGGAAGTCCAAAAGATAATGCAAACCCTAGATAAGGAATAAACACATCACAAGCAGGATTGACCTTAGAAAATGAAGATAACAACTCCTCAACCACCCAAGCTAAACCTAATTGACATCCTAATTTCTTTTTGATCCCTTCATAATGATTCATAGATATGAAATTGAAATGGGTATCTTTTTCTCTTTATAAAAGTATACCTCAAGATCCATTTAAATTTGGACAGTTTGGGTTGTTTGTAAAATAGATAAATTGAATTGACATTAAGAATAACCATATTGAAACCTCGTCGAGAACATGTTTTAGCAATAAAGAATTGATTTTGGTGACAACGTGGGTTGTCTTTAAAATAGATAATTTTACAATTGAAATTAAGAAAAACCATATTGAAACCTCACCGAGAAAATGTTTTGGCAATAAAGAATTGAATTTGGTCATAGAATAATATTTAAAATTGTTTTTCATTGACTAAAAGCTTTTTTTCCTTATACACAAGAAAATAGGTTAACTCAGCAATAAACAAAAGTATCTTGCAATAGTGAAAGCCCGCCCCTTAATGGTCTACCAATGAATCATTTCAAATAATATAATTTTTCTTGAATAACATTAACGAATTAGCTCTCACTCTATTTTTCGTATACAATACAATAAAAATAAATTACTTAAAAATGAAAAATTTCAAATAAATTTCCATAAAATATGGTGATATAATAATACAAATTATACACTTGAAATAACCTAGTCCCTTCCATAGAATGAGAGGAAAACACTGAGATTGTTTTAACAAAAATCAAACACAAGTAAAACCTTATGGAGATAAGATGAAAATAGAAGTTGAAAAAGTAGTTTTATTATTTTATTATTTTATAATATTTTTACTCTTTTACACAAAAAATGGTGAATCATACCCCATGGATGACATCACCATCTTGAATCATAATGGTTCTTATAAATTTTATTTTGGTTGTACATTTTCTTAGGAGGCCCATTTTAGACCTCAAAATTTTTCTAATGAGAGACTGGACAAGACCCCTATTTGGGTTCGACTTCTTGAACTGAAAGTATAATTCTGGTTGGAGCAACCTATCAGAGAAATTGGAAATAAACTGGGGTAATGTTTGGAGGTCAACCTTACTTTCAAATAATCTATGGAGATGAAGGTGGAAAGGGTATTGGTAAATATGGATAGCAGAGATGTCGTATGGGGTGAAATTAAACTCCAACATCAAGACATCTTTTATCTTCAGAATTTAGACTACGAGTGAATCCCCTTTAAATGCCATAGATATCAGAAGCATGACGAAAATGCTACGAAATATCCACTAGGGTTCCATGGAAACAAAGGAAATAAAAAGCCCTCATCTCCCAAGATAAAAGAGAAAGTATTTGTCATAACAACAACAACTCCTCCCATTATTTCTGCAAATGTCTCAATTGTCCCTACTATCTCGACGGCTTTAGATTAGAGATCACTGTGATTTTTCCTATAATAATATATGGGGATTCCATGGAGCACAACTATGATCAACCACAACTTCACTTAACCACTACTTCAATTATGCCACCCTCAAGTACTCTCTCTTCATCTGTTTCTTTATCTTCTATTGCTAGCTTTATTTTGGATTTGGGGAAATATTGGAATACAACAAAGCATGCACTCCATGTATATATGTTATTGAAAGAAATTATAAGTTTGTGTGGCTAGGGCCATGTGGTAGATATCAAAATTTTCAATGAATCCTAGAAGTCACATCTTTTGGGTGGGCTTTGTGTGGCTAGGGCCATGTTGTAGATATAAAATTTTTCAATGAATCCTAGAAGTCACATCTTTTGGGTGGGCAACTTCAAGAACAAACCAAATCTACTTTCCATTGTGGCTAGTAATTGGCCATGGTTAGCTTGATAGGAAAAAAGGTATTGTAAGAAAGCCTTATGCATTTTGATAACATGATTAAATCATTAGATCCAATTACATTTATACATGTTGATGTAGAACTTTGATGGTGGTGATAAAAATGTCTTGAAGTCAAAACTTAATAACTGTATTGAGCTTAGTTAACCCAATAAGGGAGTGCAATCATTTTGTTAAATTTCACGATTCTAACAAATAAAAATAAGCATATTAATATCCAAGATGAATGTTGAATCCATAATTTGAAGATGTATATGAAGACACCAAGTATGCTCATGACCCTAGAGAAGTATGCACGGAAAAATATTTAGTCACATGTACCATCATATTTTGTTGATTATTGTAGCCTTGCAATGAAACACCTTTTCATGTAAAAGCCATTCTTGTTTTTTCTTGATATGGCGTGTTGTAGCTAAAAGGGAAATATAACAAGAGGTTTTATCTAATATATTTTTTAATTGATTAAATGTTGTTTAATGAATTTTCTATCATAATTCCTTAGATTAGTAATTATAGAGTGCAAGACCAATTTGGATGCAGTCTATATCTATAACATTTTCCTAGAGAATTAATGGGAACATTATTTGGGTACACAGGAGTCTTCATAAATGGAGGTATGTTCATAAAATGCCTTATTTTTCAATGTTTATAGCTAGGTTGATGTTAGGCCCTAGAGTACAATAAGTTACTGATTATTTTGTGTGTTCCCAATGTTTGGCTAAAATACATGACTAGTCTCCAATTTGTATGTTGTTTGAGATGAAAATCATATAACTAAATCATAATGGATGAGCATATATGAAGAATTTTCTGTAGAGATGCTAGAAAGTTTTTACAACGAATAACTAGTGGTTGGTTATTATAGTGGTGAAATATGAATTAAAGAAATATTGTTTGATGCCCAGTGTTAATGGTAGATATTTTGGAATTACAAGTTTACAACAGGGAGGACATAACGATATTATATACATTATAGAAATTTTTTTGGAATTTCATCCAAACCATGACAATGATATTCCTTGTGGTAACAATGGAGATTGGCTGGGTATGGACAAACAAGGTACACCTTTTATTATATTGAATCAAAATGAGGACCATATGGTAAGATGAATCACATATTATATTTGGAGGAAGTTTAACATGGTGTGTGTAGATTATGTATATTGGTCATTGATGTTTTTGAGCTTGATCTTAGAGTTGGTACTTGGGAGGAGTAATGTAAAAACATGTGATATTAAAAAATATTGTACTTATTTCCTCCATGATATGGAGCATGTAAATAATATTTAACCATATCTATATATGTATTATGTAAAAGGAATATCATTTTATGACTCTTGTAAGAAGGCATACTTATTATCCATGTGTCCTTGATGATTTGGATACCTTGTTTAATATAGTGCACAACCGCTGATAGAGTATGGGTCATGTGTTAGTTGAATTCTCTTTGAGTGGATTGTATTGTTTGTAAACTCCACGGGGTGTGATAGGTCAAAACCTGAAGTTTCCTATACATTTAGGTGGAGTTCATTGAGAATATGAATGAACCATTTACTTGAAGGAGATCTTAGTGGGTCGGTAGTTTCCATCATTAGGTCCCCATGTATTTTGATGGATTTCCACTCCTTTATGTGGATGCTAACAATTTGGTAATGTCTACATGATCGAGGAATGAGACACAAATGGCAAGTTAGATCATATATATACTTTATTGATAAAGAGTGTCTTTAATGTATTGAACAAATGGAAGATGATGATGTTTTCTTATCTAACAAAGATAAAGACATGTCCAACACACTAAGGGTGAAAGTTGGGATTATTAACTCCCACCTATCATATAGAATATTATGTGATGCATATCATCATACATGAAAAGATTGTGGCCATGTTAATGTATTGGTCTTTATGATGTAGAGTTGGTCTCAACCTGTGTATTCTTCTTATGTGTTTTTACGAGTTTGTTAGATCATGGCTTGATGAAATATTTTGGTTAAAAATATTTTTTTAATATATTGCACAATTGAAATTTCCTCAACAAGTTTTTAATGTGCCACTAACTTATCATTTAGATTAAAATTTCAAAGATTAATTTTTTTATTTTTTATTTTTATCTTTTTTATAAATATATATATCAATTAAAAAAGACAAATTAATTTTACATGAATTGCATTCGATCACATGCATCCATAGGTTATTCATCCATCAATACCTATGCGAACCAATGAAAAAATAACTTTATGGTCAGGTATATAAAGAACTAGACTGAAGATCTAGAAAATTTTCCTTGTTGCTACTCAAACAAGCCATGTTGGGAGAAATAAATGGGAAAAAATTGGAGTAATCCAACAATCCACATGGATCCATATGTTTGTTGAGCAAGTTCACTTTAACATATTGACGTTACTTTTAGAGATGGTGTGCCAATTACTCTCTATAAAATAAAAATTAAAAATTTAACTACCCATAGTTTTTTTATTGTTTTATCTAGATGAGAAAATAACAAAATGTCATGCATGGAAAATAGTATCTATGTCTCTTCAACGTGAAAATGACATAAGTTTAATAATTTTGTTGCATGTGGGGGGAGAATCTTAGGGTTTGGTGAGCGTTCAGGGTTTGGAAAAAACTGAAATCTGACAAGGAGGATCACAAGGAGGGTGTAGCGGAATGGAGCTGGCTCTAAGAGATCATATGGAAGCATCTTCAGGGGGACGAGAGATCCCCTCCTACCAGAATGTAACAGAAGGGGAACACAACAACAAAAAAGCAGGGCCCCAAGGGGGGGTCTACCCCTAATGTAGGCCCCGTATTGGGAGCAGAATGGAAGGCTAGAACTAGAGGGAAATGTCTTCCAAGGGCTTTGAAAAGACCTTGCTTTTTTACTCCTGCAAATAAACTGGATGAATACCAATATATGAAATATCATGCATTGATATTCAAATTCATAGGCATATGGCCAACAAAGAACGATTTGATCAAATGGATACATGCAAATGACAACCCAAGGGTCATATAGATTTGAAATTTGTCCTGAGAGGGTTCTTTACAATCATATTTACCAATCTTATAGATAAATAAAGGATCTTTGAAGGAGGTCTGTATTTCTATTACAACACAAGGTTATTTTTTTTCGGTAGTAGGAAGAATGCTATACCCCTGATCAAGAATAATTTCTAGCTGCACCAGTTTCGGTATGGTTATTTACACTCCCAGTGGAATTATGGGACCCCAAAATCTTGCAAGGCATCAGTAACTCTCTTGGTAGATTTTTCAAAATTTCTAAAACAACCCATCGAGGTTGATATACTTCATTTTCTCATATATCGAAATATAGGAATATATCTAAGCTACTAACATAATCAATATAACTTGAATATGAGGGGATATTCTGGGCACTAAATTCTTGATTATGAACACATTCTATTCCATTGCCATAGATGCGAGGAATATGGACATCTTTATAAAACTTTTTCTTTGAATAATCACAAACAGCTACAAGGGAAGAAATCAGAAGGAGGAGAAGGGTCACTTGAAAAATAATACGAATTCTAGACTGTTACGAGAAAAAATAAGAACAATAAGATGCATGCAAGAAAAAAAAATAAGCCAAAATATATAAGTACACAAAACATTTATGAAATATTGCAGGAATTGGGGGAAAACTCGAAGGAAGGAGAACAAATTAATGATGAAGGGCAAGGAATGGTAAATCAAAAAGTTGAGAAAGCTAAAAACAAGGCACCACGGGAATAAAAGGAAATGGAAGTCTATGGGAAACCGGATGAGAAGTCTCCAATGGAGATAGAGATGAGCAGGGAGGAGTTAAGTACAAAGGAATTAGTCTTAAAAAAACCCCTGCAAGAATGGAATAATCTTGATGATAGATTTATCCCGGATGACCAGAAGAAGTTGTACAAGGAAATATTTGAAAAATATTTAACCTCCCAATCTCAGAAACTGATGGATACTTTGGAAAACCAGAGATCTTAGAAGACCCCCTCCCTCTCAGGACCACAACACCCAATCTAAAGGAGGAAAAAAGTGGGGACGAAATAATCTACAAGAATCGATATAAATGGTTGGAGAAATGTTAGTTAACTTAGGAAGGGTAATACCATTATCAATGGTATTCCAACAACTCCACAAAGTTTATCAATGAAATTAATCTCCAGGAATATAAGAGGCTTAAATAGTAAAGGAAAACATAGGTGTCTAAAAGAAATATTA
Source organism: Pinus albicaulis (assembly GCA_034641835.2). Lineage (NCBI taxonomy): Eukaryota > Viridiplantae > Streptophyta > Pinopsida > Pinales > Pinaceae > Pinus > Pinus albicaulis. The sequence continues at coordinate 253,438,076 of CM076580.1, read as the reverse complement.
AGAACAGAGAAGCCACAGGTGATGTTGATTTAGGAAACTAAGGTTTCAAGTAAAAAATTAGAAGAAGTCCTTAAACTTTCAAAGCCTCATTATGAAGCAATGGAAATAGATTTGAGAGGCAACGATGGAGGAATAACTATTATGTGAAACCCCATTGATATTATGGCATAAGGTTGGGTTGGGCTACCGCGCATACTAACATGTCAATTTAGGCAAATTGGAATGAAGGAAAAAATCCTAATGTCCTCTTTCTATGGGCCTCATATTCCAGGAGAAAAAGAGGTGTTCCTCAATAGTATAAGAATGCTTAGTAACATGTAGAATGAGAAGTACTGGTCGCTGGGAGGAGATTTTAACATGATCATTAGCTTAACAGAGAAAAAATGAGGTATAAGGAGACAGGAGTCGGAAATAGAACTCTTTAGAGATATAATAACTGAACTAAGGCTTTTTGATATGTCCATAGTGAAGGGAAAGTACACATGGAATAATAGAAGAGCTGCTTCTCACAAAGTAGCCTCAAGATTGGAAAAATTCCCAGTATCAGAAGCCCTGGTTAGCACTGATGTCTTCTATGAAGCTACTATCCTCTTGACCTTAGGGTTGGATCACTGGCTAATAAGTATGGAAATTGAAATGAAGGAATGTAACAAAAAACACCCATTTGAATTTGAGGTTTTTTTGCTATGAGACCAAACCTTACTTGAAAAAGCTAAAGGTTAGTGGGAAGCAATTCGAGCCCAAGGAAGGAACGAGATGCACTCATTTCAACTTCGTCTAAAATACCTAAAACAACAGGTGAGAAAATGGAATAAATCTGAGTTTGGAAACATTCAGCATGACAAGGAAATATTGTAGGAAGAAATGTAGCAGATTCAATAAAAAATGATCCTAAATGGAAGGGCATAAAATCTAGTTATAGTAGAAGGAAACCTTATAATTAACTTGAAGAGTGCAAAAAAAAGAGGAAATACTTTGGAAACAAAAATCCCACATTCAATGGCAAAGAGAAGGGGATAAAAATATTAAATTCTTCCATAAGGCTTTCATACAGAGGAGACAACATAACCATATCTTCTCCCTAAAGGAATCAGGAGGAAATAGAGTAGTTCAACATAATGAGATGGAAACCCTGTTAGTCAATCATTTCAGTCATATTCTAACAGAACCCGATCAAAATAGAGAAAAATATATTGAGCACATCATAAGAAACATACCCTCAATAGTTAGCCGAGATCAGAATCTGGCCCTTATAATAGAGATTACTATAGAGGACGTCGAAGAAATTGTCAAAGGCCTTGAAAAAAATAAAGCCCCTGGCCCAGATGGCTTTACGACTGAAATTTATTAGGCAGCTTGGTCCTTCATGGGTAGGGACATATGGGAGTTAGTTGAGGAGTCCCAACGTTCACGATGGGTATATCCAACCCTCAATTATACTCTCATTTCTTTAATTACAGAGTAGGAAAACTCGGATGTACTGGTAGGTTTCCGGCCTATCGCCTTATGCAGTGTAATATAGAAAATCTTATTTAATATTATGGTAAATCATTTGAAACCTATCCTCTCGGCACTAATTTCACCTAAGAAAGTGGGCTTTGTGAAAGGAAGAAAAATTTTGGATGGCATAATTATGGCGCAAGAAGCTATACATTCTCTTCGTACCCTTAAAGCAAAATATATGTTTATTAAACTTGATATATCTAAATCTTATGACGATATTAGCTGGAATTATCTCAAAGATATTATCTATGCCTTTGGCTTTGATGTTAGATGGATTTATTGGATAGTTTCTTTTATCTCATATCCTAACTATTCCATTATGGTTAATGGAGTTCCCTGCAATCCCTTTAATGCTACCTGGGGGCTAAGACAAGGAGATCCTTTCTCACAATTTCTCCTTATCATTGTAGTTGAAGACCTTGGGAATCATATAAAAAACAAGATTAATGGAGGACGGCTGAAGGGACTTAATATTTGGGGGGCAGGTTTAAACCTCTCCCAGCAACAGTTTATAGATGACATCATGATTTTTTGTGAAGCTACTTTGAAAGAATCTAAGGATATCCTATCAATCCTTAAAGACTTCATGGAAGCCTCATGAACCCTTATCAATAATGAAAAATAAAATGTGTATTTTTTAAATACTAATATATTGTCCCAATGCTTTGTTCACGTACCTTGGGATTTAAAATAGGATCCTTGCCTATGAAATATTTAGGAATCCCCTTGAGTCTAAACTCCCTTCAAGTTTCAGGATGGAAATATCTCCTTTAACACATATAGGATCATCTTCAAAATTGGGCTTTTAGGGCACTTAACACTCCCAGTTAGGTTTTCCTATTGAGAGCAGTCTTACAATCCATTCCAATTTATCAACTCTCGGGGCTGGCAGCACCTAAAAATAGCTGCAATGATATGGTCAAGATGTTTAAAAAAAATCTTTGGTATGGTTCTCCACAAGCCTGTAAATGGGCCCTTATTTCATGGGATAAGATTATTAAAATAAATAGGACAACAAGCTTGGGGTTAAGAGATCCATACTTGATGAATCAGGTGATGGGAGCTAAAATCTAGTGGAGATGGCTATAGGGGGGTGGGGATCTGTGGAAAACAATATGGAAAAGAAAATATGATATGGCCATTACTATAGCAGGAAAATTAAAAGTGAAAATAACTCCGAAAGTATCCAACATTTGGAACTTGGAAGCCTTAAAAAGAGATCTTATTCGTGAACACATTTTTTGGGAAATCACGGGAGGTAAAATTTCCCATTTTTGGGAGGATTCCTGGTAGCAAAGGGAAACAAATTTCAGTCGAATTGATCTAGAGGAGATCTTTCTATTCACCAATAGGCCGAGAACTAAGTCATTAGCACATTTCTGGAATGAGGAGAGAGAGCTTCAATGGAGGAAATGGAAATTAAAGTACCATTAGCAGAATGCTCGAGAAAATTGCCAATGGGAGAATTATGAAAAAGAACTTAAAACTATAAAATTAATTTCAGCAACAGGAGAAGATATCTCGAGATGAGAATACCGCACCAAAGGCATGTTCACTATGCAAGAAGGCTACAAAATAAAATCTAATAATTTACACAACATAGCTATTCCCCTTTGGAAAAAAAATATGGCCGGAAAAACATAGGCTAAAAGTTAAATATTTTTTATGGCTAGTTAGTCATGGTAAAGTTCTTACCTGGGATCAGCTATAGAAGAAAGGGATGCATGGACCATCAGTATCTACGCTGTGTAGGAAGAATTAAGAAACTATCAAAAATCTGCTAAATAACTGTGGTGTATCCGCAACCCTGTGGCAAAACCTCTCCTCCCTCTTTCAGATAATGGATTGAGATAATAGGAGAATCAGGCATACTATTGAAATATGGAGAAAAGGAGGGTACAAAAGCACTGTCCTTAATAGAGTGTCAAGACTATCTATGGGGTTTCTTATATGGGCTATTTGGAAAGAACTAAACCACAAAAAATTTAGAGATGACTATAAGCAGCATCAAGAGATATGGAAATTGTTCCTGGATAATATAAGAGAAACCTTCCTCATAGAGAAATGGAATGAAGATGATCGGAAAGTAAATGGGAAAGAGGCTAGAATTTTAGCTATGCTTAATTTGAAACCCAAAATGCTGGCTTTGACATCGTGGAAACAAAAACCACCATATATACACCCTTAATAAAAATTCCATGTTCCTCAACAGGGGTTTGTGAAGCTTAACTATGACGGATCCTCTAAAGGAAACCTAGGTTAGGCAGGAGAAGGAGGAATATTTTGAGATTCACAGGGTTTAGTTTTCAGAATATATGCAATGGAACCAGGTTTTGCCACAAACAATGAAGCTGAACTTATGGAAGTAAAACAAGGTCTATAGATAGCGGTGAGAGAATATTACCACATAATCATAGTGGAAGGGGACTCAGCCATGGTAACCGGGGTGCTGCAGAATATCCATAACGGGATAGGCTGGGAGAAAATTAGTCAGATCTAGAGAAAAAAATGCCTAATATAGGACATCAATACAATCCTCCCAAGCATAGGCTACCCCATTCCATCGCATGTTTGCAGAGCGAGAAACGAAGTTGCCGACTACTTGGAAAACTGGGGTTGTACTCATGAAGTATGGAATTTTTACATTAACTAGTCTGAAATGGTTCAAGAAGAGGGAACTACAATCTCTATAGCTAATTGTGGATAGAGATAATGAGGATTCTCAGGATCCCTGATTGGGGTGCCAAGTGGGAGATTGGAGAGGAGAGGTGGCATGAGACCGTGCATACCAAATGGGTACTAGATGAGGGCACACATACAAAATGGTAGTTACTACTACCCCCATAACATGATGACTGACGCGAATGATTATGGTTTCCAACTAACCATGTCAGAATTATATGGGAAACATTGCCAACGTGTTAAGGGAGTTATGAAGGATGGTTAGGGGAAGGGTGGCATTTCATCCCGACAGTTTACAGTGGAAGGTAGAGAAGATAGAGCTGCCATGCTTGAGTAGGTAGAAATGTTGAGTTCTCATTCCCTCACTTGATATGTTCTCAGTATATTCACTATGCTTGTTTCTTCGAATGATGATGGTTCTAAGGTCTTCAAACTGATTAATTTTCCTATGTTTTATACCTCATTTATATTCTGGGGGTTTTACCTTTCATCTCGATTTTGCAATGGTGTTCCTTTGGATTGGGTTTATAATGATAATTTTCTGGTTCCAAGTTGTGGTATTCGGTGCATGGGAACTGTGGGTTTACGAGTCCTATCGGGATGCTTGCTAGTAATAGTTAGAGGGTATAGGCTTTGTTCCAATTCTACATGTCTTGCTTTTTATTTGGCTTGTTCACATATGGAACTTGTTTGTATTTATTTCTTTTCCCACTGCACCATGAAATTGACCTTCCGCTCTATATGAAACCCCAGTAGTTTAGCTTACCAGGCTTATGAGATTTACTGAATGACCTTGAATGACCATTCTGTCAGAAGCACTCGTTTTAATTTTTTATATAAATTTTCACCCACTCAGTATTTTTGTAATATGTGGGGGTTCGAATAAACTTATACTAATATTTATCCTTCCTTCTGGGGTTATGCAGGGTGTCCTTGTTCTTCTGGTTCTCTAGTGGGGTTGTTGGTTTTAAATTATGTTACTAGTTGTAACATTCATGTTTCAAGGAGGTTTATTCCTATACTTATTACAAGGAGGCTATTTCATGTTTCTAAGGGGTTCATTTATGTTACATAAGGTCTCTGTTCTACTTTATGGAAGTTCTAGTTGCTTCGTTGGGTGTTTCGTTGTCATTGGGTTTTTTTATCTTTGGATGCTGAGGGAGTTCACTTCTTGTCATGGGAGTCTCTGGCCTCGATGTGTTCAATTTTCGTAGGAGAATGGAAATTTTTTCTCCATGCATTTTCTATTGTGCCAATAAAAGAAACTTCATATTTCCTTCCTTCTAAATCGTCGGATGATGGGAAGGAGGAATGATGGCATGTACTGGCCTGCTAATTAAGAGGATTTCACTCCTGACAGTCCATAATTATTTCACTATTGTTTCACTAAAAAAATTATTGAAATTCTGTTGCAATATAAAGGTATCTCTAATTTACATACAGATTTTTCTTTAGCACTGGTCATGGACTTGCCTCAACACTGTCAGTGAATCCAATGGTCTATACTGCAAGAAAATATGGTTAAAGGCCAAGCAGAAAAAAAAGAGGCCAAAGATAAAGGAAAACAAAAACAAAGTAAGCCTAAATTGGGCCCTAGTAAGAGAGGAAGGAACTCTACTAAAGAGGTAATGGAAAACCTTTTCAATGCCTACTCCATAGGTATTCTGTCGCAAGTTAGAGCAATTATCTCGGATTGGGAACAAGACTACAACACTAAGGAGGAATGGGAGATACAAGAGGAAGAAATGGAATTTCTAAATGACCCCAGTAACATGAGGATCATATTGTCATTATTCTAGTAGTATATTCATACATATTGGACACTCAAATGTGTACTATCTAAGGCAATTATCAACATTCAGGAAATTGGAGGGGACCCAAAAGTTGCCTCCATTTTAAATGAGATAAGGAGAGACATTCAATAAATCTGCCTTGCACAACACCATAACAATGTTCGTCTGGGCCGCATAGATCGACAACTACAAAGCATGCATCAATTGGACATGCCCATTTCGATTATTAAGGACTTCACACCAATTGAGTCTTCAGATGGTTATGTTACTCTATTTTCTATTTTTTGACCATGCGTATTTTAGATAGCATTTACTTTTTAAAGTTATTGTATTTAAGGAACAATAAATTAGACATATCTGATAGTATACAGTTTAAACATTTTCAGTATTGGTTGGCCTATAACTCTTTAAGGTGGCGAACAAACATGGTTTCCTACGGGTAGGTTGAGGCCATCTAGTTTTATTATATGTAACCCAATTTTAACTTTTTGATTAATAGAAAATAGGAAGGATATGCTAAACTTACAAAAAGAAAAAAATAAAAAGAAATAAGTGAAAAAAAATTAGCAAATGAAACCACAAATGCAGGTGATATATAATTTCTTCTAACAATGAAAAGGATAAAAATAAAAGTGATATATACATTTTTTTCACCCAAAAACATCCCCTCCCTCTACTCTTATAGGATTTATTTTACACTTTTTGATGCACTTAAGGTGAATGATACAACAAGGATTTTGTCATTATTTTTTACACCCCATTAGAAGGAAAAACATTCTTATCTTTCCTTTTTAATGAACTATCTCACTTTTTGAACCCATCATGTCTTTGGTCCATTCATGGTGGTCATACATATTTTTTTTCCCTTATTACCTACTTTCAAACCCTGTGTTGTTTATGTGGTTATGATTTTTCTCTTGCTCTAGCCCATTTTTAGGAAGACTCTAAGTCCTGCATTCTTTTTTATCTAAACCAACTACTGAAAATTGTGGCTCTATATTCATCATATTAAACCCATATGTTGTTCGATTGCAAAGGAGCCTAGCAGAGTAGGTGTGCATTCTCCAATGTTTTCAGTAGCAAAGATGATACATATGTCAGGGATCCGAACACCCACAACGTCAGGGGTAAGCAGAATTCGACTCCTACAGTCGTGGGTTCAACTGGCCTGGCTAGGTAGCTAAGGTCAGTGTACTATGTTGAGAAGGGAAAGTTTAGAATGAACTCGAGGCCTTGCTACTCTTCAGCTAGTCAAAGGGCCTATCTACATCATTTTTGTCACTGGCTAAGGGCATATTTACTGTGAGGTTGAGTTGCAGGAACATTTATTGTGAGGTCAAGTTCATATGGATTGGAGGAAGAAATTGTTCAACATTACCAGAATTACCTTGAGGACAAACTTAGTTACCAGAAGGCCAACCCCATCAAGTATTTTGACCATATTTATGAAGAGGATGAATCTATGTGGGAGGTGGATTTATTATTAGATAGGTCAAATTATTGATCTGGGATGAGAACATCATTTTCTAAGGTCATATCCTTAAGCAAAGAGTAGAAAAAGTGGTTGAAGGTTCTAGTGTTTTGGAACACTGAGATCAACTTCTTTTACATGTCGATTTGTTTAATTGTTTCCAGATCTATAAGCCAGCTTCAAAAATGAATTGCAAATATTTAGATCAAGATAATAAGAATCATGATTTTGTCCCTTTTATGTCTTTGTTGCATGTGTTCATTAATTTGTCTTTCAAGTATCTGACAAAATGTTTGACTTTGAAATGTTTGAAGAAATGCATCAAGAGGTTTAAATTTTTGTGAATTAGAAAAAACATATTTTAGCTTGGGAACATTATATGACCATATCTTCCTTTATCTTTTGGAATTGCCTCATGCTCTCATCATCCCATTTAAGATATTAGTCCTTTAACAAATTAGATATGGGTTTGGTAATCTCTCAAAATTTAGTATGTACCTCTTGATGAAATTTATTCTATCGAATGGAGGTTCTACTAATTTCTTGCTTCTAGGTAATGGGATTTATTGAATTTCTTCTATGATGGTTGGATCGATATTGATGCCTTCCTTTGACACTATGTTCCTAGGGAGATTTCTCTCATAAATTTTGACGACTGACTTTTTTGGATTCAAGGATATCCCATACTTTCGACATCTGTGGAAAATCAATTTAAGAAGATGAAAATGGGAAATTTTTTTTTGACATAGATTACCTTAGGGATTCCTCCCTTGTATTGGAGAAGAGACAAACTAATTCGAGGGAAGATACAACTGAGGTGACAATGGTAGTCTTTCTAAGTTTCCCTTGGGTTTTCACATTTATAGTTACGGATTTTTATTTTAAGTGACAACTTGGGTGGTAACAGTTTAGCACTATTGCCAAGGATAAAGCCCATTTCCTCATGTCTTGAGTTTTTACATTCATATATTGATGATCCTGTAATTACAAGTTGTAAAATTTCACCTCATGAATCTGCAAAAGGAGGTTGTTTTGAAGTATATTCTACAATGAAACCCTCATAGGTCATTTTTCACTAGAGAAAAACTAGAAAGATATTATAAAAGAAAGGTATAGAAACTAGCATGTCAGTTACACAAGTCAAGTAGCTCAAGTATTTAGTTTTTTGATGATAAGAGTTCCTTATTTTAATAGATATGGCCACACCATGGTTAGATGATATCTACAAACCACTTGAATTCTATCAAATTAATGAAGCTCCACATGAAATTCTAGAAAATGCCATTGATAGAAATCTTGCATTCCAAGGAAATACTTTTTTTGTTCACCTTGGATCATTGGCCAAAATTAGGAGTGTGAAATTTAGAATAGGAGGAGCGAGACACTTAGATGTCACCACAAAGTTTTTTGCATTATCTCCTGTGGATTATGTTGTGCAAAAATCACCATGAAAATATTAGAAGTCTAGAGGTAACCGTCCTTATATATTACCTTCATTCAATTGATGGAAAGTTTGGTTTCTATATTAGAGAAAAGGATCCCCAGAACCTTAAGGCAGTCCAAATTTCAACAGTTAAAATTTTGAAGAAGATGACCATTGCTAGTAAAACATATCAACCTAGTTATTCAAGTGCAAATATTGCTTGAGTTGAAGCAATATCTTGAATGGTTAATACAACTGATTTTTCTCTTATTATTTTTGTTGTAACAACATTAATAAAGTATATTAAACATATGGAGTACATATTTATCGAATAGAACATAGCCATGAAAAACATATTGGTACAGTTGGAAAGAGCTCAGTAATGTAATCAATATCCAGGAAGGGAAAATTTTGTATGGGATATGTTACCCAATACAATGCATGGACATATTCCTAAGAAGATTTGGTGGCATTGTTAGACATTTGCATGTGTTTATATTATTCACTGGCATTATACAAAGACATATTGTTAATTATGGAATCACGCACTTTTCTTGGCAATACCCTTATGGCTCCCTATGGAATTGAACATTGCTCAATTATGGGTGTTGTGATGTTTTTGATAAAGATGTCATATGAAAAGCGATCAATTCATCTATTTGTGTGTGTTTTGATGGCAGGTTCTTGTGTATTCAACATTGTGATGATGACATGGTGATTTATTAGTTAAGAGGGTGTACATTACATAGCCCCTTTTATTATTTGACTATTATCACTTTTAATATATTCCACTCCTCATAATGTGTCACTGCTACATTAGATGATGGTATTGATCTCATCTATGAGAACTCATTGTATATATCATGTATTTTCACTTTACTCATTTATTTATCATGTCGACTATGGTTATTTACAGTTTATTTAGCCATGCACATGCAGATGGTGATTGAGGTTATTTAACTCACTACAAAAAAAAAGCACATTGGTGAGGGGCGAAAATGGTCACAATAAGCTCATTGGTGAGGGTCAAAAGAGCCTTCATCACCAAAAACTGAACGTCACCAAAGGTGGCGTCGCCGAAAGTATAGGTGTTGTGGTGACATTCAAGGTCCGTCACCAATAATGATTTATAGTGACGAATAGTGACCGTCACCATTTCATATGAGCAATGGTGACGGACAATAGCCTCCATCACCAAAAAACTGAACGTCACCAAAAGTGGCATCGCCAAAAGTATAGGTGTTGTGGTGACATTCAAGGTCCGTCACCAATAATGATTTATAGTGACGGATAGTGATCGTCACCATTTCATATGGGCAATGGTGACGGAAAATAGCCTCCGTCACCAAAAAATTGAACGTCACCGAAGGTGGCGTCGCCGAAAGTATGTGTTGTGGTGACATTCAAGGTCCGTCATGAATATTAATTGTAATGACGGATAGTGACCGTCACCATTTCATATGAACAGCAACAATTTTTTGTGATGGACCTTTCATGGCCGTCACTATTAGTGCATATATATGGCGATGTTCATTGACCGTCACCATAAACTCATTGGTGACATCAAGGTCCATCACAAATAATGACTATAATGACAAACAGTGACCCTCACCATTTCATATCAACAACAACGATTTATGGTGACAGACCTTTAATGGTCGTCACTATTGATGCGTATATATGGTGGCGTTCGTTGACCGTCACCATTTCATATTTTGGTGAGGTTCGAAAAATGTCACCATAAGCTCATTGGTGATGGTCAAAAGAGCATCCGTCACCAAAAACTGATCTTCGTCATTCCCTATATATGAATATCAGGGCACGATGGAATCGAACCACCAACCTCTTGCTTGTAAAGCAGGTGCTCTTCCATTGAGCTAGCACCCTTTAAAGAATTATACTTTTAAAAATTATATCTTGAAAATTCATAGATTGCAAATTCTACAACTTTCAATAAATTAAAGTCTCGACAATATTTTACTAAACAAACAAAACACCATCGACATTGCAGGTCCCTACCTAATGGTTATGGAAGTTATGAAAAGTAGGTGAAGGGAAGAATTAGACTTTTAAAAATGATACATGGACTACCACCACAAGAATCCCCCAAGAGAGATCCAGTGGGAGAATCTCCTGAATCAAATTCAATGGAAAATGAAGGACTAGATGAAAGAGAAAGGCCTCAGCAGGATGGGGAATCCACCACCTCAAGTCAAGGAATAGAAGAGGTCCTCAAAAATTCTTACAACACTTTGAAATAGAGCTAAGGGTAGAATATCTGCTTAAGATCTACTTATGAAGATTGCTTATGTAAAATAACTCAAATAGGCAAGCAAATCCATGATTATAAAGTGTTATTTGGCATTTCAATCACTAATTTCAGGGCCAAAAGCCTAAATAACCTAAAGCACTCAAATATCCTAAAACAATGTGTGAAATAAAGACAAAGAAAAAGAGAATATGTTCTCGAACAATAATACAAAACAAAGACAAAGAGAATATGTTCTAGAACAATAATACAAAACACATCCAACATTTTGAAGTATTTGACTTGTCTTGGTGAACATGTGTCCTTAGCAAATACAATGTAGCAATACCTCCCCCACAAAAGAGAAGACATGTCAGAATAGTATGTTTGACACAGACAAACATAAAGATGCCACAATAGCTACTCCACTCAACACATGCACAAGCAATACAACTTAGATGTTGATGACAAAGTATGGGATAGAAACAAATATCCTAGATGCTAGTTGTCTCACAAAAATTAATTCAGATTTTACATATTGGTATGATGTTGTGGTGAAGTTCCCAGTTTCTAACCAAAAGAAAAAGTAATAGATCAACATAACATACACTGCCGACATGTAACCTAGCCAATGGCTTCATCATATGCCTCATGCTAGGAATTGGATTTTGCATACTAGACCAGTGATAGTTAGGTTCTAAATTTCAACCTGATTATTTCAAACAGCATATGAGCAGTAGTAGAGAAGTCCTATAATAGAACTTCCATCACATTATAGAGATTTTGTTGTATCATTTGTTTTAGTTTTAGGGCTCATGTTTCAAACAATTTTAACATGGTTTTAAGGTTCCAAAAATATCATGGGAAAGTCTCCCTTATTGCAGTATTTGTAGTATTTGGTGGTAGCCTCCATGAACAGTTTGACATCAATAATCTTGTTATAATACAACTGTTTTTAGTAGCATGTTGTCATCCTCCATGATCTCCAAACAAAGCAAACAGATTACCATCCAAGCATAAATATAACTCGGCATATAAGATCAACTTTTTCTGGGAGGATGTGAGGTCATGTAACATACTCTTGTAGGATTATGAGGCAATATGAAGATGATATATAGAAGAAAATGACCGCAGATTCGATGGCAGCATGTGAAGAGACCTAAATAGAAGATACAACAGTAGATATATCCTTTGATTGGTGGTTCTCTAGAACCCAATAGTGTTGGTCTTTCCAATGGTTGATACCTCCAACTGTGGTAAATTTTCACCAACAAATAGAACTAGGGTTAATGACAACACGATTATGGCTCTGATACCAATGTTTGGACAGATAGGGCAGCATGAAAACAAGTATAAAAATACAAGTGCAATCAATAAATGTTTCCAACAATGATGTGGGGTATTTAGGAAGCTTGTTGTGGGATAATTTGAGGGATTTCAGACAACTTTTCAGCCTTGTGAACAACAATAATCTTTATTACTTGTTTGTGACTACATCTAGGGTCATTATAAGAAAATTATAGCCAACAATAAAACTCTAAATACCCATCAATCAGAACAGTTCATCTTTCCTTCAAGCAGGAACCAATTTAAATCTTCATGTGTCTTCACCTTACAGATATTTTGTGGCAGAAATAGTGGTGGTAAAAAATATCATAAAGGCTGTTAATATCTAGTGAAAGTTTTTTTTTTGAAACCCTTGGAAACATACAACAAACCCTTGAATAAAGGCACTAGAACCTTTGTGAAATCCTTAGGTAGCATTTGAATTGGACATCAGTATGTCATTATAAACATTGGAGTGCTTTGGTATTCAGAGGCATTTCAAGAGCCCTTTTCATATCTTACTTGGAGTGGTTTGTGGATATACCTCTCATTGTTGGGTGTTCCTAGACTAAATCCTAGCAATCTAAAGCATGTATCAGATCCTAGTAATCTGTTGGGTGTTCCTACTAACTTGTTGGTTGTATCAGATCCTAGACCAGCAGTTGTTCCTCCTCGGCAACATACATTCCTTAATTCATAGAGAATAACATGAAGAAAAGGAGACCTTGAACCACATGTATATGCATAGCCTTATCTTTGATCGTTAGCTTGAGTACAACAGCCTGAAATAAGTCTAGCCTCCTCATCTTAGATATTATCTAGGCTTTACTCAGACAGTGCAGTTAATAAATGGGTTTCAACTGACCAACAGTTAAAACCCAAAACCGCAATTTGAACTTAGTTCAGGCTAGCAATGGAAAAATTGGATCTTTTAATCATCCAAAAGGTTATAGAATTTCAACATTATAATTGCCCCATGGCCAGGAAAAGCCAATCCTTTGAGTGTAGGAACCTCTTTTTTTTTATAAAAAGGAAAGGTTATACAGGTGATAGAAAATTACTTGGTTATATAGGTGGTAGAAAGGTTAGAAAGGAATTTGGCCAGCCCAACTTTAGAAATGGCATCCACAAAACCATGTTGCATTAGTTTAGGTCCTTCAATCTACAAACAACAAAAATGTACTGCTTTAGGGTTTTTTCAAGGTGTTGAATCCATATATGTAGTCAAAATTCCATTTTAAATAACAAAATTAAGATTTGGCCAAAAACAAATTTGGGGTAATAAGACAAAAACTCAAAAATGTAACATGTTTAGATTCCAAAGATTACATTTTTTGGTAGCCATAGTGCATGGGTTGTCTATAGTTGCACACAATCCATGTTATGTCTTACACCATGACCTTATCTTAAGGCATATAGACACACCCTAGTCTAGTATTGATTATGTGAGTCTCTCTATATATATCATTGAATGTTCTGCTTTAGCTTATCCATCCATCCCTTGATTAGTCAATCGATCGATGATGGTGAAAGTGTCATCCATTCTCTTGCATTTTTGGTGCATTCAAGTTTTCATTCACCTCTGCAAATTCCATGCTAGCAGTCAAGGGCACAAATGGGAATTGAATCCAAGAAATTTGGAAGGGAAAGGAAAGTTGGCTCATTATGGTCATCCCTATAGAAAGATCAATGCCCCAAGTTTCTTTCAACTTCACAGAGGTGATCTGTATATAAATCTAACCAACTGGGGAGCTACCCTCATCTCCCTCGCTCTCCTTGATGATAAAGGTAATCATCCCTAAACCCTACCCTTCAACTGCTTTACCATCATTTACTCAGAGGGAGCTAGCTCATTAAGTATTGGTATTTATGCATTCAGGCCATCTAGCAGACGTACTTCTTGGCTATAAAAATATTGCCTCATACATGGTATGTATTTGCATTTCCCTTTGGAAATTAGTACTACCATCATATGCTAGAGTTTTAAGATAAATTTACAGTTTCTACTCACATATTGGAATGGATCTCAAATGTATGTGTTACCATGGGGAATATGAGATTTTTTATTAATGCAGAACATGAGCTCCAGTATACCTTAGCCTTGGTGGATCGTGTAGCCAACCGTATCAAGGATGGAGAATTCACGCTAAATGGGAAAACATATCAGCTGCCTAAGAATGATGGCAACAACACAATCCATGGTGAAAATTTGCCTTTTCTATTCTGCATGCATGTTTTATCCAGCTAACTAGAGCCCTATAATGACCACTACTTGGGAATAAAATCTCTCTTTTTCTGTATATGTATGTTTGTTTGTGGAGGTCTAGAGCATTACTATTTTAGGTAACATATGTGTAGTTTGGTGATCTGAATGAATTTAATAGGGCTGAGAGGCTTTGACAATGTCCTGTGGGAAGTGAAGGAGCAGAGAGGCTTTGACATGCAGAATTTTATATGACAAAAAGAGTCTTTGAGCCACAAAGGAGGGATCTAACATAATTTTGTTGATCCCCTACAACTATCAAGTGTTCAGAAAAGGATGTGTTAAAACGGGTCTGCACTACAGCAGAAGATACAACAAGTACCGCTATATTGTATGGTGTTCCTATCAAGCGCTGAGGCCCAGACTTAACCATAAAATTGCCCCCTTGTATCAGTCTTAAAATTGGTTTAAATAAATGCCAAAAATGACGCACAGGTTGGCTCAAATTGGTATGTTGGCTCCTTAATCAAAAGACACAACTGTTCAATTCATACACAAACAACTATAAATAACTAGTCATGCTCATCATTTTGGAAAGAAAATTTCGGTGAAAAATACAGTGAGAATTCAGAGATAAAACAGGAGGCCAAGGAGATTAAAAGGGAGATCATAATTACAATGTTTTGGGCTAGAAGGATATATCTCTTGCAGACCTATTTGCACCTGTGGAAATAAATTTTTTCGGAACCGAATTCAGGCCTGAAATTTCAGCCCTATCAAAGCCTGAAATTTCGGTCCTAACAGGGCTGTAACTTCGGCCTTTCCAGACGCTCGGACTTGAGACTCTTCTCTGCAACTCAGACCCTTCTAATTCGGACCTGTGGTGAAATATGTGACCTTGCAACAGTCTTGTAATTCAGATCTATAGTGGTAGTTTTGAAGACAAATTTAGACCTGCAGATCTCTGTTTTTTTGGTATTAAGGTTCCCTCAAACTCATAGTGGACAAGTATATATGGAGAAGCAGAGTGCTAGGCTTGGATAAGCACATCTGTGGAAGCTCGATTATCATTACACAGGACTGTTACCCTACAAACTTGGATTGTAGAAATTACAGTTTCAGTTAAATGAATTTGGAGGCTCGGATCAATGTTGAAGAAGCTCGGACTACTAACTGTGGAGCTTGGGTTAGCTCGGACCTGTGTGAATGTTTCAAGCTCGGTTGAAGGCTTGGTTTTGGACAAAAACAATGGTAATACAGTGGGTTCAGATTCTGGAATAAATTCTGTGGAGAGGCTTGAAGGTGCTCGGAGCTGTGGCTGTCCTGTGGTAGCTTGAAGTGTAATCTTGGACTATATTATAGTCATCTGGAAGCTGCTGGGAAAGGTGTAGTCTTGTAAAAGGTTGAGTTGAAGCTCAGACCTATTGAACTATGGTGTAATAGGTAAAAACTCAGAACACTGACCTCGGTGTGTGAACAATCATCACTTTATCTCGGGCTACAGTTGGATAGACCTCACCACATTGAATAAGTGTTGCCTCAGACCTATGACAGATCAGAGACACATGGAGTAAGGACAAATTCGGTTTATTGAAAAATTAAAGAATTTGGACCTGATATCATTCTGGACTCAACTTCCAGAATCAACATTTAAAGAACAAGACTTCTTTGATATATGTTGTTGTAGCACCACTTCTGGACAACGTGCCATTTTTTGGGCAACATTATTTGTGGGTAGCTGGTGGCAATCTTTGAGAATTTGTTGGAGTAGTTTGGAAGGCTATTATTTGGAGAACTCAGACATAAGGATAGTCACTTGGAGAAGACTTTGGAACCTTTGGATTATAGTCTTCTGAGAAAACGTTGATAAGAACTTAAAGAAGTCTTGAAGCAAACTTGAGGACTTGAAGCAGATTCTTGGAAGTGTATTGAAGGCAGCTGTAAGAGACCTTTGTTGAGATTGTGTAGATCTATTGAGGACAGTGAAGTCAAAGCCCCTCTCAGTATTTCCAACAGTGAGGCTGTATATTCCCAAAAGGATAATGCAGAAAATAAGGCAGTTTCAATACCCTAACCAGGGTCAAGAGCATTACCTATGCTGTCGAGATTCATCTGAAAAGAGACACATAACTGTGACCCAAAAGGTATATTCAGAACTCTGGGTATTTTTACTAGGGATAGAACATTGTTTGTGCTCTCTTATGTCAAAGCTTCACGTGCCCTAATCTTCTGTTCTTGTGATAATGAAGATTGGGAAAAATTTTAGTCATTGTAAATACAATGTTTGGACAGTGTTTGAACAATCATAACAATAATGTAACTATAATTCATGACATCTACATCGAAAGAAAATATGTGCCCTAGATTGTGGGGCCCTAGGGCAAATTTCTGAGTGAGTTCTAGTTTTTGGAATGATGGGAATATCGAGCCCTAATCTGAGCAGAAAACAGTAATTGAAGAAGCCTCCTAGGACCTCAGATCCGTCTTTGTAAGTGCTTGGTAAGGGTGATTTCCTAAGGCTAATAATTGAAGCCTAATCTGGAAACGTTCTAATTCAAAAGAAAAGCACTACAACAGAGGAGACAGTGAGTCATTGGATTGGTAAACAATATGAAAGCATGATTGAAACATTGCGGCTCTGAATGTATAGAGGCGTGAAGCAGAAAACACTCGTTTGAGATTCTGTCCTGAAGAAGTCATTCTACCCTCCTGAAGAATTGAACTCCTCATCTGATGTGCAAAGATTTGTCTACATGAAAATTTATATTGGTTGATCAATAACGGAACAAGAAACAGATCTAGTTTATTGAAATTGAAATTTAATAACAATTACTCGAGTTTACTGTAGTTTATTGAAATTGAAATTTTATGTTCCACTTATTTAAAAATGTCATCTGATCACTAGGTTTACTTACTAGGACCTTATCTCTGGTTGGCTCACTTAACTAGAACCTTGCCTTCCTGATCTCTTTCCTACCATTCTGTAGAGAAAACCATCCCATCTCAAAGTGAGTTGGGTCTGGTTTAGATCTAATCTCCCTATGTAGTCCTGGTCTTACCCGAGGTAGAAAGTCCTGAAAAGTCTTATTGAACTCAAGTAAGGTCCTGAAAGTTCTTACTGAGTTCATGTAATACATTGATGCTTTTAATCGAAAGATTCCAAGGTCAGAATTGAGTTTAATGAGGCTTTGTTCCTCTAGCTTATTCATCATCATAAAAAATTTGATGGATAGTGGGTATTGTATTCTTTGTGGCAATGTATTTTTAGCAAAATTCAAATATGACTGGGCAGGTTGACATAAAATTCCATCAGGTTGCTACCCATTTTGTATAATACATCCCGAAGAAAGATATTGTAACCGGGCCATAAACCAAAATCCTAGGTTTTACTGAAAAGATAAAGCTTCAATCTGTCAGTTATTAATAAGAATGCACATTCAGTTGTTGAGTTCTTTTTCTAGTTTTGTATCTGCTTGTATGCAGCTAAGATCAAGTCATAAAGGAATATAGTGGTGATGCGGCAGTCTACAAAACATTGTCTGATTTAGTCTTACATTTATCCACAAAAAAATATGTTAAGCAATACATCAGCAGTTGTTTTCAAAATTATGAATTTCAATTGATAATGGGAGGGTCATTTCTGTAGGATGTGGACGAAAAGAATTACAATCACAAGTGTGCTTCCTTCTTTTCTGGGACTTATTGCAAGGCTCATTAGGAATCCTCTGCATGGTTATTTGTTCAGTTGCTCCTATTATGCTTTTGTTCTAGCTAAACTCTTTTATTATCTATAACATGAAGCAATATGTCTTGTAGCTTTTGAAGAGATGCAAGAATGCTAAAGAAAAGTAGCCAAAATCCATCTCCTTTATGTGCTATCATCCATGGTTGGTTGGATATTTTGGGAAGCTTTTGGCCATATTTGAGGAGTTATATTTTTGACTGGAGTATTATTCCTTTTCTGCGTAGGAAGTTACAAAATATTCTCGCATTTTTTGACATACTGTGTTAGGCCCATTATCCTTGCTATAACCATCCAGTTCTTAGTGTGAGGCCTGGAAATTGGCTGGCAAAAACTTCCTTCTTCACTCTAATTTGTAAAGTATATTTGTTGCAAATACTTGAACTCTATATGCAGTCTTAAATCTTTTAATAAACAAATAGCAAACCCAATAAAAGTGATCACTCCCTGAGCACAACAATATCTGTTTGACATAATTTTTTGCGCAACAAACTGAATTCATGGGATAACAGAGGAAGAAATCTGTCCCTTTACTAGACTAAGTACTATGAAGAGGCTTAAATGAACAAAAATAGCTTTGGTCTTTCGGCTTGTCTCTCCTATCCCTTTCAAGTTACAAATAGTTTGTTAGCTTTACATGGAAAACCAGTTGTTATCTAACTAAAAGTTGTGAGCCCCACGAATTGATAGAAAGCTTTTTGGAAACAAGTGGAACAGAGTTGGATCCGAAAAATGGAGAGCGAGGGAAAATTTTCATTTGAGCCGAACAGGGGAAGCCTCCAGGGTTTTGATCTCTATGCTTCCCCTGCAAACCCTGGCGGAGTTGCATCTGTGGGGCGATGGCACCAGCATTTACCCAATTGCGGCCATGCGACGGATGCAAAGATTACTATGGATTGGTGGAACATTCTCGCGGCGGATATTATTTGGATCCCCTGCAGACTTGACTGCTAGTCTGTATTTACGATTTTGACTACACACCTAGACGAAATCCCTCTATTATCGATTGTGCGTGACCTATCTGCAGGTGCACGCTATTGAGCCTCAAAATTGTGCTTTCCTTTACCTCATTTTACCTCATTTTCCCTTGTCCATTTCTATCTTAAACCCAATTGATCAATAAATATAGTTAAAATTACTTCTAGAATGATTTACATGACTGACTTGTTGAATTTTGTGATTTTTGCCATTGTTAAGCATTTTGACCGGAACTAGCTGCAGAATGCATACATTCCGTAGCTAACCGGCGATTCTGCAGCTGCCTTCATGTTTGAGTATGTTCCAGGTGGCCTCTTGAGAAAAACCGCATATGGGCATGATCCACGTCGTGTCTACATGGTTCGTTGCTCATCATGGAGGAAGAAATGAATTCTGGGTATGGTTTTGAACGTGGGGAACACATTTATGAAGGAAGACTTCTATTAGGACTGTCTCAGTCCAGATGTCTTTTCTTCTTCACGCAGCCACCTCAAAGAGTCCTAACATGATTCGGATAAGGAAAGACATTGTTCCTAAATTGTTGTAATTATTGTTATGTGCATTTTCTTTATAAACTCTTGGGAGACCGAGAGCTATGTTAGAGATTTTATGTTAGATTTGCTGCTAAATTTTGTTTAAACTCTGTGTTACGTTCTTGAAGACGCAGAGTGTTATGTTCAAACTATTGCATCGTTAATGGAGCAGACAAAGTTATTTTTAAGGCGTGATTTAATTTGGAGTTGAATGTTGTCAAGTGGTAGAGGGCCCCTGCCTCTTGCACGGATTTATTTTGCGTAAATTAGATAAGTTTTTCTAGCTGCCTTTACGTTTTGCATTTGAATTGGTAGTTGTTTTGTTTTAGCTACTGTAGTCGTAATCATTCTAGCTCTTCCACAAGAAGACACTCTTCCAACAGATTAAAATGATGAATGTTGAATGACTATGGTATTGTAGGATTAGGAGTTGAATTTATAGTTGTTTTAACTAGCTACTGTAGTTATATTCATTCTAGCTCTTCCACAAGAAGACACTCTCCCAACAGATTATAATGATGAATGATGAATAGCTATAGTACTGTAGGATTTAGTTGTAGTTTTTGCTATTCACTATCACAATTACACTTGTTCTAATCACTCTTCCACAAGAAGAAACTCTTCCAAGAAATTCTTAAGAAGTTCAAGACATGACCGTGATAATGAATGATTTAGTTGTGTGTTTGTACTAAGTATCATTTCTGTTCTTGCTCTTAAACGCTTGCCCAAGACATCATAATGACGAGTAGGGTATGGATATGATATCTTAATTTTTCATTTGCTTTCAGTCTATTTGCTTACAATTGCACTCAATTACACAGTCAGAATTGTTCTACCTCTTCCAAAAGAAGGAACTCTTCCAAAATATCACTAATGATGAACAAACAGATTGTGTAACTTCATAGAATAAAGCATGTTAGCATAGTTAGAATGCTTTGGAGTTTCATTGCATTTAATTCTTGTTCAGTTACTTTGTTTCAAGTTTGATGATGACTTATAGTTCAACATTGTTCTAGTTTAGTGGCATCTTAGGTTCATTCTTAGATTAACTCATTGCATTTGCATCTCATATTCAAATTGTCATCCATTGCACAATAGATTACTTTAGTTGTTAGGATTAACAAGACAACCTTCATTATTCACAAACATCTTCTTGTTCTAAAATCTACAAATGATCTATAACCATAGGAACATAAGACAACATCATTATAAGGTCTGAAATCTCTCTGCAACTTCCTCATCATTTTATAAACAAAGCTCTTCCTCAAAAGACTACTTTAGAAAGAAATCAATAACTCTTGAGTAAAGGTTTTGTGACATTCAATTAAATTGCAGAATAGAACTAGGAATTAGTCATAGAATAGAAGATCTTAGAACAAAATGTTGCATCATGGTAAGATTAGTGTTTAACTGTCTAGTTAGAGAACTTGCATATTTAGTGATCATTTCTCAAGTTTAGTTTGTGTCATCTACCTAAAAAGTCATTATCAAGCTTTTGCTTTTATTTAGTCATAGTTCAGATTCTGTTTCAGTGTTTCCAATTGCATTTGCCATTCCATACATTAGGCTTAACTCTGTTTTGACCACCAACTCCTTTCTATTAGTTTTCTAGACATTTCCATTGTGAACATAAAAATCACCAAAAGACCAAAAACATCATAAATCATCACAAAAGACCAAAAACATCACAAAACACTACACACAATGCATTAAGAAACAAGCACCTAGGTACATATGGTACACTTCACTTCAGCAGTTTACAAATCCTGGTTGACAATTAAATGAGCTCAGTTTAGGAAGCTAGATTGAGACCCAACATTTTGGCGCCGTTGCCGGGGAAGTGAAAACTAGGTAGCCTTTGTTTCTTAGCATCCAAAAACAATTTTATGCGTAGGGAGAGAGATTCAAGAGGAAGATTTATAAGCAGCAGAGGCAGAAGTTTGATTTCTAGAACACCACTTGTTTCATCTAGACCGAGAACTAGTACACCTTCAACTCAAACCCATCTTCCATCCTTTACTAATCCTGGACCTCTAGAAGATCTAAGGTCACCTATTCCATTAGAGAAACCTTCCACTTCATCCACAGAACCTGCCATAGAAGAAGATCCAAAAACTCTTGTTGAGGATACAAACCTTTCTACTTCCACAAGAGAGTCAACCATGGCAGAAGAAGGAGGAGGAGGAGTTGTTAATGGAGAACACACATTATTTGGAGGAGGTAGAGGTAGAGGTAGAGGAGAAGGAGGAAGAAGAGGTAGAGGTGCAGATGGAGGAAGAGGTAGAATAGGAAGCTCTTTTGGGTTCCCTATACTTGATGAAGAAACCAATACAACCATGAAAAACATTTCACCTTCTGTCCTTCCGAACTTCTATGGACTTAAAACTGAGGATCCTGAAAATTTCTTATTCGAATTTGAAGTGCTGTGTAGAACTTATGACTATCTACAAGATGCTCAAAAATTGAAATTATTTCCTTCAACTCTGAAAGGAGCAGCATTGAAGTGGTTTATGAGTTTAAACAATAGTTCTATTAGAACATGGGAAGACATGAAACAAGCATTTCTAGAGAGATACTTGGATTATTGTATGCCGGTTAATCATAAGGAAGAAGTGTTCAAGATGTTACAAAAAGAAGATGAAAACTTAGAAGATTTGTTGGAAAGAATTAATTACAACATCAAAAGGGCAAAAATGGAAAACCTAGATCAAGACACCTTAAAAGCTCTTTTGTTGAAAACAATTAGGGATGAATGGTTGGATATCCTTAACATGATGGGAAAAGGGGATATATCACAACTTACATTACCTGAAATATCTAAGTTATGTATCAACCTTTCCAGAGGGAAATCTAAAACTGTCAAAGGTCCAAGAGATCCCGCTCTTGCAAGGGCAAGTAAATCTGCTTCTGGGACAGTAAGTAGATCAGAAATAGGACACATGCTTGATGATTTTAAATCTGACGTCTTAGGGAGTCTTAGTGAACAAATAGACACCCTCAAGATACAAAACAAGCAAAAGGCTGAATCTGATGCCTTGGCAATCTTTTGTCCCAAATGTAGGAAGAAACATGCCTTGAGAGAGTGACCTCTAGATGTAAAAGTTGTAGAAACCTGTGTTATTTGTTCTGAGAAACATGAGACCAAGAATTGTCCTTCTCTTCCTGGTCTCAAGGCTGATTTTCAAGAAGAAACTCCTACAGACTCCACAGAATCTCTTAACTTTGTATCTAGAAGACCTTAGCAGGGACCTCAGACACAAGGATTCCATGATCAAATGTATAATCAACCTCCACCTTGGAATTGTTGGCAGCAACCTTGGCCCCAATTTCAAAATCAATCGCAATCTTGGGCACAAGGATCACAAGGTCCCTATGGAAGATACTCTCCATATTATCAGTATCCACCATCCTATCCACCATATCCACATTTTTATCCTCAAAACTCCCAACAAAATTTTCCTCAAAATCTTCAACAAAATTTTCAACAAAATCCTCAACAACATCATCCGAACCAACCTCATCAAAATCAACCACTTCCATTACCATTCCTTCAAAAATCCAATCAATTGCCAGCTCAGCCCATACCAAACCCCAATAATAAGAACCCTCAGAATACATACATGATAGAAGGACAACAATTTCCAACTTATTTAATTACTCCTCTAGACCTTAGTGATGTTCAACTTAGGTCCGGAAGGATACTTGAGAAGAGGAAACCTTCTGTGATCATACAAGAACAAGATAATTCTGAGGAAGACTCCCTACGGGTTAATAAAAGTCTTGAGGAAGATACATCCTTTCAAGATCAAAACATTGAAAAACTGAAACAAAAAGATCCAATAAATCCAACTCCAGTATTAGAGCAACCATCCACATTTACTTCTATACCTCCCTTTCCGGAAAGACTACAAATTGATAAAGGTGTAGAAAAACAAATAATGGTGCCTAATTATGATTTCTTCGATGAATTGAGAAATGTTTGCATTAAAATTCCATTATTGCAAGCCATCAAGGAAATCCCAATTTTAGCCAAAACAATAAAGGAATTGAGTATGAAGACAACAAGAAAAAGAATAAGAGAAACCAAGAAAATTCAACTGGTGGGACAAATAGGAGACATTATGATGGGCAAGATAGCTATTCCAAAGTACCTTGACCCAGGAAATCCAGTTGTCAAAATTCACATCAATGGCATTGAAATTCAAAACACACTCATTGACTTAGGAGCAGCAATAAATATCATGAGTAGACAAATCATGGACAAACTGAAACTTCCTAATCTTCTCTTTACACCCACACTATTACAATTAGCAGATAGATCTGTGATCAGACCCGATGGGGTAATAGAAGACATTCCAGTGTCCCTAGACTCTTGGGAGTACCCTGTGGATTTCATGATCCTAACACCCAAGAATAATCTAGGAGGCCATCCTGTTATACTAGGAAGACCTTGGTTGGTTACAGCTGATGCTTTTATTAGTTGTAGGTCCGGTGATATGTATATTTCTGATGGTAGTTCAACTAAGAAATTCACTTTATATCCTCCAGCTAGGACAATTACAGATCTAGATGACACTCAATGGATAGAGGATGAAGAAGATTTACAACCTCTCTTCACAATTTCAGAAATTAATGAAGATAATCAAATTCTGAATACTCTAGAAAACTTTGAATCCTCTCCAGAACACAAACATGAATCATTTCAAGAGGGATCCAATATTGAGTTCTTGTCATCTAGGCAGATGTCTCTTCATTCCATGGACAAATTTGGCAGCTCTACAAGTGAAATTTTTCCAGGCAAAACCTTGAATATAAACAAAAACCTAGAAAAATCTCAACAAGAAGAGTTAGTCAAAGTATTACAGAGACATTCTTCTGCATATGCATGGGAATACACTGACATGAAAGGGATAAGTCCCAAGACTTGTACTCATCACATCTATATAGAGGCAAATTGCAAACCAATCAGACAGCCTCAAAGACGGATGGATCCAAATTTTAGGGAAATTGTCAAGGAAGAACTGCAAAAATTATTAAATGTTAATTTCATCTATCCTATTTCAGATAGTCAGTGGGTTTCTCCTTTGGTGATTGTGCCTAAGAAAAATGGAAAATGGAGGGTGTGTGTTGACTACCGAGAATTGAATAAAGCTACTCTTAAAGACCATTTTCCTTTACCTTTCATAGATCAAGTATTAGATACATTAGCAGGTAAAAAGTACTTTTCATTCCTGGATGGATTTAGTGGTTACAATCAAATCCAAGTAGCACTTGAAGACCAAGATAAAAACACATTTACTTGTCCTTGGGGTACCTATGCCTACCGAGTATTGCCATTTGGGTTATGCAATGCACCTGCAACATTCCAAAGGGCAGTATTAAGAATTTTTTCTGATCTGATACATGACTGTGTAGAGGTGTATATGGATGATTTTACAGTTTATGGGGATACATTTGAAGAGGCTTTAGAAAACTTGGAAAAGGTCTTAAAAAGATGTCAAGAAGCAAACCTTTCTCTTAGTCATGAAAAATGTTTTATGATGTTCACTGAAGGTATTGTTTTATGGCACCACATTTCAGGGGATGGGATTAGAGTTGATGAGGCTAAAGTTGAAGTTATTTCTAACCTATCCATTCCAAGTTGTCAAAGAGATGTTAGAAGTTTTCTAGGATTTACAGGGTATTATCGGAGATTTATAGAAAACCTCACCAAAATAGCATCTCCTCTCTTCAAATTACTCACCAAAGATTGTGAATTTAAGTGGACTTCTGATTGCCAGTTAGCTTTTGAAACCCTGAAAACCAAAATTTCTGAAGCACCTATATTAAGGGGACCTAACTGGAAGTTACATTTTCATATCTCGACAGATGCTTCTGATACAGCTCTAGGAGTAGTATTGGGACAGAAAGATTTAATTCCCTATGCCATCTATTATATCAGTAAAAATTTGACTCCCGCAGAGTTAAACTATACTGTAACTGAAAAAGAGTTTTTAGCTGTTGTTCATGCCATTAACAAATTTAGACACTATATAACAGGCTATGAAATTTTTGTTCACACTGATCATTCTGCAATTAGATATTTAATGAATAAATCAATCACTAATGGCAGAGTTATAAGATGGTTGTTATTATTGCAAGAATTCAACATTACTATTCTAGATAGGCCTGGAAAACAAAACACTGTGGCTGACTTCCTATCTAGAATTCAAAATATCAAAGATGACACTCCGGTTGAAGATCAATTTCCTGATGAATATCTTTTTGCAATCTCTACTCAAACTCCATGGTTTGCTGATATTGCCAATTATTTAGTTTCAGGAAAATTTCCTTCAATTATGAATGCAAGGGATAAAAGAAAAATCATTAATGATAGTGCAAGATATTCATGGGTCGCTAATGAGTTGTACAAGATAGGTTCAGATTTGATCATTAGAAGGTGTGTTTGTGAAGATGAGATGCCTGAAATTCTCAAGGCATGTCATGATGAACCTTGTGGCGGACACTTTGCAGATAAGAGGACAGCCTATAAGATCCTTAATTTAGGATATTATTGGCCATCTTTGTTTAAAGATGCAAGGGAGTATGTCAAAGGTGTGACAGTTGCCAAAGGGTAGGGAAACCTTCTCCTTCAGGTGAGATGCCATTACAACCTCAGGTACACATTGAACCTTTTGAAAAATGGGCTTTGGATTTTGTAGGACCCATTAGTCCTCCATCAAGACAAAAGAAATATATATTGGTTTGCACTGATTATGTTACTAAGTGGGTAGAAGCTAAACCATTACTTGTTGCTAATGAATCATCTGTAGTTACTTTTCTTTTTGAGGATATTTTCACTCGTTTTGGTGTCCCAAGGGAAATTGTTACAGATCAAGGAGCTCAATTTACATCAAAGCTAGTGGAGCAAATGATGGAGAAGTACAAAATCAGACATAGAACATCTACTCCTTATCATCCACAAGCAAATGGTCAAGTGGAATCCACTAATAAAGTCATTGAAGGAATCCTAACAAAGACTATTCATCTACATAGAAGAGATTGGGTAGATAGGCTTCCTGAAGCCTTGTGGGCCTATAGAATTACATGGAGAAATACAACAGGCCATACTCCTTATGAGCTTGTTTATGGGAAGCAAGTTTTGTTTCCTATAGAGTTCCAAATTCAAACATTCAAGATGGCATTTTAGCTAGGACTTGATCTAACGGAGGCACAAAAGCATAGACTGGAGCAAATTAATGAATTGGATGAGATCAGACAAGATGCAGTTCAGAAAACAAGTCTAGTCCAACAGCAAAGGGCTAGATGGCATGACAATTACATCAAGGAGAAGAAATTCAAAGAGGGTGACTGGGCTCTCTTGTTTGATTCAAAATTCAAGGATTTTCAAGGGAAATTTCAGACACATTGGCTTTGGCCATATGAAATTGTTCGAATTTTTGATAATGGGGCAGTAAAAATCAGAACTATAGATGAAGAAGAGGTCACTTTTCTTGTGAATGGTCATAGACTGAAGCTATACCACAAGCCACTCTCAAGAGAAGAGTTTATTAAGAAGTTCCAAGAAGACAATGATGTGAAGTTAATGAAGAAGAGTCTCTCTTCTTCATCAACTTGATTAAATTTTCTGAAGCATTTCTATTCTAAAAAAAAATTAAAAAAATAAAAATAAAATAAATAAATAAATAAATAAAGGTATAAGCATGAAAACCAATCATTGATTGGCATGTTTATACAGAAAAGATAGGATGAAAATCAGAATCTCTCTGACACTCTAACTTTTCCCATTTTTGTTTTTATAAGCAGCTGTTATAAAAATCATAAGTTCAGTTCCATAGTGCTTATGATTCATTTCATTTCACTCCATCCACTTATTCATCCATACTCCATCTCATCCATAATTCATATTTCACTCCATTCCACATTTCATTCATCTCATTCCATCTTCCATTCATCTCATTTTCATGTCAAAATACAAAATTTGATATCTTGCTGTAAGTGAATAAAATATGTCATGAATTGCAGTGCAGCCCTTATGTTCCTTCATTCCATTTCATGAACTGAATCCATTCCATTCCATTATCCACTTCATACATATCATAATCCATCATCCATTTTCATTCATACCACATAACACTTCACCCATACTCCAAAAAAAATCCATTTTCATGATTAAAGTGTTCTACATGAACATTCTGCAGCTCAGTGGACATTCTGCAGCTGATCAGCCTTTCTGCAGCCCGATAGTCTTTCCGCAGCTACAAATCCTTAAGGCATCAACTAGCAGACATCAGAATTACAACAAAGTGACCCAGTGTATTCATGAATCAAAAGAATCAAGAAAATTATGAAGACTCCTCCAAAGATGAGCAGAGAAGACAAAGGCTACAAAAATCAAATAAAGGGCAGAGGTAACAAGTTTAAAATTATAATGGCATTTCGTAAAAGTTTAGCATAGTTTAGTTATGGATTATTCGAAAAGGTTGTTTTAATTGTTTTTATTGATGAATACCAACAAACCCTCTACAGACTTTGGATTAAAATCTTCCATTTCAAATTTCATATCCGATAGCATTTAAGCGGTTAAATTGGCCGAGGTGTTTGAATTTTCCACGTCTCTTAACAAAATCATTAAATTATGATTCCCTCTGCCGTCGTAAAATCCTCCGCCGTCTCTTCAATCATTAATACAATCCTTCCACCTCACTCCACTACTCCATTCCGTGACCACTACCATAACTTCATTCCGTAGCCGGCATTCCATTCCGAAGACAGAGATATTATTATCACCAGGAGCAGAGCTAAAGGATATTAGTTTGAATAGCATTGAGCATTGTAAATGCAGAGCAGAGCAGAAGGGTAAATTTGGAAGTATAACAGTGTGAGGACTTGAAGCCACTTGATCCCGTGGGCAGATAAAATATCACTGTGGGCAGATAAAATATCACTGTGAACGGAGTTTGAAGCATTTTCACTATAAACACAGAATTATTGCAGTGTTGAGTTTGAAGTCTTTTGTTACCAGAGACAGAGGTGTTGCAGTGTTGAAGTTTGAAGTCTTTTGCTACTAAGAGCCAGAGGTATTGCACAAAAATAAATTTGAAGCCATCTGCCACTGTCTATCAGAGACATATCAGCTCGAAATTTGAAACTGCTTTCAAAACAGAGGCATATCACTCCAAAGTTCAATTGTCAACAGAAGCATATCAGTTCGAGGTTTTGAAGGCATTTGTCGTTATCAATAAGAGGTATGTCATTCCAAAATTGAAGCTATTTTCATTTAGAGCTTGAAGCCATTTCAATCCGAAAGTGAAAGTCATTGTTTTGTGGGTAGAAGAGTGTTAATTTGATATTGAAAAAAATCATGGGTTTCATTGTAAGGACTGAACCTGTGGGTTCAAAATATTTAGAAGGTTACCCACAATGCAAAGAAATGTTACAACAAATAGGATGGCTTCAATTTTTGGAAAAATTTAATGGCTTCCATAAGGAAGTCACTAAAACATTTGCCAGATCATTTCAAGGAACCGAAGTTGAAGTAGGTGATGTCAAGTTTACTGTCACTGAAGTTTTTATTGCAGAGGCTACAGGATTGTCCAGAACTGGGGAGAGATGGTTTAAAAATAGGGAATTCCACAATGACTCCTGGAAACAAATTTTAAAATCACCAAATATGGATGTTAGTGTATTCAAGAAAGGAATTCCCAGCTCTGCATTGAAAAACAAATGGAGAAACATACTACTTCTTTTGCAAAAAATTTGTTACATGTGAGGGTAGATATGGGACATTTTATGTCTACCACATTAGACTAATGATGCATTTTTTGGGAGAAGACTTAAACCTACCATATTTCTTGCATCAAAGTCTGAAGAAGATGGCTTCCTGTGTTCAGAGAAGAGTTCAATTTTTAGAGACAACCTTGTATCATCATGGTTTGGTCAAAATTTTGATTGAGCATCATCTAGCTAAAACAAATGATACATGGGATGATTTCTTAATAAGAAATCATTTTGAAGAAGCAAAAGAACCATCACCTGAACCACAACTTACAAAGAGAAGTAGGAAATGGAGGGCTTCAAAAGTTGAAATTGACAAACCAGTCCAAGAGAGCAGTGAGGAAATCATTTTAGAGAAGTTGACTTGAATTAAGAGGCAACTTAAGGAAGAGAAGATAATCAAGGAATCTGCCATAGAGAAAGGAGAGGGATCTTCTCAGCCTAGGAGAAGCCACAGATTAAAGGGAAAACTGAAGAAAACACTAATCAAACAAACAGGGGTAATCAATATAGAAGATGAAGAAACATCCATTGAAGAGGATGATGAAGAGGATTTTTATGAAGGAACCCCTGAAATTGATCCTGCTCAATAGGAAATTTATGACTATGTGGAAAATTTAGAGAGGACAACCTCAGAAAGCAGAGAGAGAACCCCCAGTCCTCCACTGTCTGAAATGGATATATTAAGAAGGGATAGGTATGAGTTGGAATTACTGAATAGACACATCAAAAATGAGAATGAAATTCTCAAAGATCAAATCAAGCTAAAAAATGATATGAACTCAACCTTATCCCTGCATATAGACAAAGTGGAGAGGACCAATGAGAAGTTGAAGACAAGAAATAAAAAGCTAATCAGGGCACTCACCAACCTCAAGTTCAAACTTGTTATCAGGAAACACAGAAGACCTCTAGCTTCCAGACAAAGGAGAAGAAGGGGATTAGATGTCCTTGCATAAGCCTCTGAATTCATAGGATAATTTGCATGAGGACATGCAAAGAGACAACAGTGGGGGTATGTTGAGCCTCGAAATTGTGCTTTCCTTTACCTCATTTTACCTCATTTTCCCTTGTCCATTTCTATCTTAAACCCAATTGATCAATAAACATAGTTAAAATTACTTCTAGAATGATTTACATGACTGACTTGTTGAATTTTGTGATTTTTGCCATTGTTAAGCATTTTGACCGGAACTAGCTGCAGAATGCAGACATTCCGTAGCTAACCGGCGATTCTGCAGTTGCCTTCATGTTTGAGTATGTTCCAGGTGGCCTCTTGAGAAAAACCGCATATGGGCATGATCCACGTCATGTCTACATGGTTCGTTGCTCATCGTGGAGGAAGAAATGAATTCTGGGTATGGTTTTGAACGTGGGGAACACATTTATGAAGGAAGACTTCTATTAGGACTGTCTCAGTCTAGATGTCTTTTCTTCTTCATGCAGCCACCTCAAAGAGTCCTAACGTGATTCGGATAAGGAAAGAAATTGTTCCTAAATTGTTGTAATTATTGTTACGTGCATTTGCTTTATAAACTCTTGGGAGACCGAGAGCTATGTTAGAGATTTTATGTTAGATTTGCTGCTAGATTTTGTTTAAACTTTGTGTTACGTTCTTGAAGACGCAGAGTGTTATGTTCAAACTATTGCATCGTTAATGGAGCAAACAAAGTTATTTTGAAGGCGTGATTTAATTTGGAGTTGAATGCCGTCAAGTGGTAGAGGGCCCCTGCCTCTTGCACGGATTTATTTTGCGTAAATTAGATAAGTTTTTCTAGCTGCCTTTACGTTTTGCATTTGAATTGGTAGTTGTTTTGTTTTAGCTACTGTAGTCGTAATCATTCTAGCTCTTCCACAAGAAGACACTCTTCCAACAGATTAAAATGATGAATGTTGAATGACTATGGTATTGTAGGATTAGGAGTTGAATTTATAGTTATTTTAACTAGCTACTGTAGTTATATTCATTCTAGCTCTTCCACAAGAAGACACTCTCCCAACAGATTATAATGATGAATGATGAGTAGCTATAGTACTGTAGGATTTAGTTGTAGTTTTTTCTATTCACTATCACAATTACACTTGTTCTAATCACTCTTCCACAAGAAGAAACTCTTCCAAGAAATTCTTAAGAAGTTCAAGACGTGACCGTGATAATGAATGATTTAGTTGTGTGTTTTCACTAAGTATCATCTCTGTTCTTGCTCTTAAACGCTTGCCCAAGACATCATAATGACGAGTAGGGTATGGATATGATAACTTAGTTTTTCATTTGCTTTCAGTCTATTTGCTTACAATTGCACTCAATTACACAGTCATAATTGTTCTACCTCTTCCAAAAGAAGGAACTCTTCCAAAATATCACTAATGATGAACAAAAAGATTGTGTAACTTCATAGAATAATGCATGTTAGCATAGTTAGAATGCTCCGGAGTTTCATTGCATTTAATTCATGTTCAGTTACTTTGTTTCAAGTTTGATGATGACTTATAGTTCAACATTGTTCTAGTTTAGTGGCATCTTAGGTTCATTCTTAGATTAACTCATTGCACTTGCATCTCATATTCAAATTGTCATCCATTGCACAATAGATTACTTTAGTTGTTAGGATTAACAAGAAAGCCTTCATTATTCACAAACATCTTCTTGTTCTAAAATCTACAAATGATCTATAGCCATAGGAACAGAAGACAACATCACTATAAGGTCTGAAATATCTCTGCAATTTCCTCATCATTTTATAAACAGAGCTCTTCCTCAAAAGAACTACTTTGAAAAAGAAACCAATAACTCTTTGAGTAAAGGTTCTGTGACATTCAATTAAATTGCAGAATAGAACTAGGAATTAGTCATAGAATAGAAGAGCTTAGAACAAAATGTTGCATCATGGTAAGATTAGTGTTTAACTGTCTAGTTAGAGAACTTGCATATTTAGTGATCATTTCTCAAGCTTAGTTTGTGTCATCTACCTAAAAAGTCATTATCAAGCTTTTTCTTTTATTTAGTCATAGTTCAGATTATGTTTCAGTGTTTCCAATTGCATTTTCCATTCCATACATTAGGCTTAACTCTGTTTTGACCACCAACTCCTTTCTATTAGTTTTCTAGACATTTCCATTGTGAACATAAAAATCACCAAAAGACCAAAAACATCATAAATCATCACAAAAGACCAAAAACATCACAAAACACTACACACAACGCATTAAGAAACAAGCACCTAGGTACATATGGTACACTTCACTTCAGCAGTTTACAAATCCTGGTTGACAATTAAATGAGCTCAGTTTAGGAAGCTAGATTGAGACCCAACACACGCCATTGCTGGCCTGTTGGGCATAGAATCCTCCCATCGGCATTTGAGGTTTGGGTTGGGGTCACACACCTCATACTTTATCGTATCCGGAATCTGCATACCCTATGCGCATTGGTTCAATGGACACATTCCTACTGTGCTGCTCCTCGCTGGTGGGCTGCACCTGGACAACCGGCCACCATTGATGGTACAAAGATACAAGAGTCGGTTAGGCCACCTCTGAGGAAAACGTATTTGGAAGAGCTAGCGCTCGGAAACAACTGCAATGCAAATAAAAATCAGGTAAGCACACACAACTTTCAGATTTTTCTCAAGATTCCTAAGGGAAACAGCATATTGCTATGGATTAATGTCTCTGATCAGGTTACAAACCTGAAACAATCTATTTGGCTAACCACTGGTTATCCAAGTCACGTCCAATCCCTCATCCATGGAGGGAAGTCGCTACAGGATTCCAGCAAACTCTGCGACTATGGTATTTGCCCTGCAGATACCATTTACCTCAATATGCGACTGAGAGGTGGTGCTGCTGGGCAACATAGTGCACAAGGATCTCGGGGTATGTCCTATAAGAATATACTAAAAGGAAAAAATACATCTGCAATCCCTACGGCACAGGCTGCAAATGGCAATGTACCGAGACCCTACATAGTAGATCTACAGGACCAAACCCCAGCACTAAAAATAAACAGCTCAGCAGCAGAGGAGCATATAAAGACATATGAAGCCCAGGCATTAATCTGCTGCTTCAATGGCTTCTGGCCCAAACCCATAGACCTATTTCAATGGATCTTCATACAATGGTCTTTGGGATGTGAAATACATCTCTGCTCCAAGGGGTTTTTTATTGTTAAATTTCAAATCTCAGAGGAAAGAGATATCGTAATCAGAGAGGGGCCTTGGTTCTGGGGGTCCACGGGGCTGTTTATAACCCCATGGTTTCCAGATTTTGACCCCAATACCATGACAGTTGCCAGATTACCAGTATGGGTGAGACTCTACAACCTGCCTCTTCATTTCTGGAATGAACAGGTTCTCGAGAGCATAGGGAATAGCCTCAGGAGGTATATCAAAATAGACATGGAAAGAATAGAACAAAGAATTTTCACCTTTGCTCGGATCTGTGTAGAAGTAGATTTAAGCAAAGGGCTACCGGAGAATATCATGCTGATTTATAAGCACCAAAACTGGCTGCAATCACTTGATTACGAGAACACTGCCTTTAGATGTAGGAACTGCAGGATGACAGGTCATCTTCAAAATACATGTCCAGAAGCTAAGAAAAAAAACAGCAAAAAGAAACCGAATAGGAAGCAGAGGAAAGGTTGGAAGTATCCCCCTCCTGACTCAGAGGAGGACGAGTCAGAAGAAGAAGAGGAACAAGCTCCGCCAGGAAGTAAGCAGCCAACACAGGAACCAGAGGAACAAACAGAGGATATGATTGCACCCATGGATCCACACCTTCAAACAAAACAATCAGACAGGAATGTCGAGGATATGGGCAGCGGAGGGATTAAAAGACATCATACATCAGAAACGTCAGATTCGGACAAGGACACAGGAATCCATAATGTAGAAAATCAGATTGTCCTTGCCACTTGTGTTCCATCCCAGGGCGAATGGCGCAAGGTTGAGAAGAAGAAAGGCAGAAAAACCTGAGTGTGGGACGCTTTTCCCACGATCCAGTAGTTTCTAGTTTCTCTGTCTCTTTCTCTCTTCCCATTTCTCTCTCTTCTTCTTTCATTCTTTCTGAATGCAAGGTAGCCTAACTACAATGCATTGTGTGCCAAAGCACATGTGCCCATTGGGCAAATTATGAAAATGCTTCAATGCATATGCTATGTGTAACTTTTCATTTCTATAAATAAAAAGTTACCGATTTTTTCTGTGGAAAAAAAAAAAACAAGTGGAAAAGAGTTGCAAAGGACTATATCTTGAATATTGAAGGTGAATCCAAGATTTAATTCTGCTCTCTCGACTTGTATTTGCAAGTATTATTTTATTTTCTAAAAATAAAATAACATCTTAAACTGTAGTTCTAACCTCTAATCTCTGCTTAGGTAGTTGGCATTGATGATATTTCTACATAATACGCAATTGCGGTCAAGGAGAATACCCTTAATTACAGGGATTTATTCTCTAATGTAAACTGGAAAATGAATCTTCTCAGAATGCAAGTGTTTGCAGATGGACATAGTAGTTGGCATCCACCAGCTGGAAGACTCAACTCCTATAACATTCAGCTGACACCCATCAACAAGAAGGCCACCACCTTCTATAATCATTGTCTGCTAGTCTCATGTCATCATATTTTTTTTTTAAACTACATATCATATTTTTTTGTGTAATGTTTTGGGTGAACACCAATTTTTCAGTTACCCTACAAACTCGGATTGTTTTCAAAATTATGTGAGGCCTGGAAATTGGCTGGCAAAAACTTCCTTCTTCACTCTAATTTTTAAAGTATATTTGTTGCAAATACTTGAACTCTATATGCAGTCTTAAATCTTTTAATAAACAAATAACAAACCCAATAAAAGTGATCACTCCCTGAGCACAACAATATCTGTTTGACATAAATGTTTGCGCAACAAATTGAATTCATGGGATAACAGAGGAAGAAATCTGTCGCTTTACTAGACTAAGTACTATGAAGAGGCTTAAATGAACAAAAATAGCTTTGGTCTTTCGGCTTGTCTCTCCTATCCCCTTCAAGTTACAAATAGTTTGTTAGCTTCACATGGAAAACCAGTTGTTATCTAACTAAAAGTTGTGAGCCCCACGAATTGATAGAAAGATTTTTGGAAACAAGTGGAACAGAGTTGCAAAGGACTATATCTTGAATATTGAAGGTGAATCCAAGATTTAATTCTGCTCTCTCGACTTGTAGTTGCAAGTATTATTTTATTTTCTAAAATTAAAATAACATCTTAAACTGTAGGTCTAACCTCTAATCTCTGCTTCGGTAGTTGGCATTGATGATATTTCTACATAATACGCAATTGCGGTCAAGGAGAATACCCTTAATTATAGGGAATTATTCTCTAATGTCAACTGGAAAATGAATCTTCTCAGAATGCAAGTGTTTGCAGATGAACAGAGTAGTTGGCATCCACCAGCTGGAAGACTCAACTCCTATAACATTCAGCTGACACCCATCAGCAAGAAGGCCACCACCTTCTCTAATCATTGTCTGCTAGTCTCATGTCATCATATTTTTTTTTTAAAACTACATATCATATTTTTTTGCATAATGTTTTGGGTGAACACCAATTTTTCACCTATTCAC
This sequence comes from Pinus albicaulis, assembly GCA_034641835.2. Classification (NCBI taxonomy): domain Eukaryota; kingdom Viridiplantae; phylum Streptophyta; class Pinopsida; order Pinales; family Pinaceae; genus Pinus; species Pinus albicaulis. The sequence continues at coordinate 253,401,791 of CM076580.1, read as the reverse complement.
CTGAAACGTTTCGCACAAAATATGATGTGGCATACCAAAACAAATATTTACAATGTGGGCATGTTTGCATTGAATTTGTGCCCAGAAAACCCAAAGAAATGGGATTAAAGAAATATTTATTCTCTTGAACCTGAATGAGATAGCGCTAATAAAGAACTTTGAAAATATTATTTACTCATCAACACAGCAGCTAGCAAAGAAGATTAAATGTTTTCATACTAGTGGACAAGTATATATGGAGAAGCAGAGTGCTAGGCTCAGATAAGCACAACTGTGGAAGCTTGATTATCATTACACAGGACTGTTACCCTACAAACTCGGATTGTAGAAATTACAGTTTCAGTTAAATGAATTTGGAGGCTCGGATCAGTGTTGAAGAAGCTCAGACTACTAACTATGGAGCTTGGGTTATCTCGGACCTGTGTGACTATTTCAAGCTCGGTTGAAGGCTTTGTTTTGGACAAAAGCAGTGGTAATACGGTGGGTTCATATTCTGGAATATATTCTGTGGAGAGGCTCGAAGGTGCTCAGACCTGTGGCTGTCCTGTGGTAGCTTGAAGTGTAATCTTGGACTATATTACAGTCATCTGGAAGCTGCTGGGAAAGGTGTAGTCCTGTAAAAGGTTGAGTTGAAGCTCGGACCTATTGAACTGTGGTGTAAAAAGTAAAAAATCAGAACACTAACCTCGGTGTGTGAACAATCATCACTTTATCTCGGGCTACAGTTGGGTAGACCTCACCACATTGAATAAGTGTTGCCTCAGACCTATGATAGATCAGAGACACATGGAGTGAGGACAAATTTGGTTCATTGAACAATTAAAAAATTCAGACCTGATATCACTCTGGACTCAACTTCCAGAATCAACATTTAAAGAACAAGACTTCTTTGATATATGTTGCTGTAGCACCACTTCTGGACAACGTGCCATTTTTTGGGCAACATTATTTGTGGGTAGCTGGTGGCAATATTTGAGAATTTGTTGGAGTAGTTTAGAAGGGTATTATTTGGAGAACTCAGACTTAAGGATAGTCACTTGGAGAAGACTTTGGAACCTTTGGATTATAGTCTTCTAAGCAAACGTTGATAAGAACTTAAAGAAGTCTTGAAGGAAACTTGAGGACTTGAAGTAGATTCTTGGAAGTGTATTGAAGGCAGCTGTAAGAGACCTTTGTGGAGATTGTGCAGATCTATTGAGGATAGTGAAGTCAAAGCCCCTTTCAGTATTTCCAACAGTGAGGTTGTATATTCCCAAAAGGATAACGCAGAAAATAAGGCAGTTTCAATACCCTAACCAGGGTCAAGATTATTACCTACGCTGTCGAGATTCATCTGAAAAGAGACACATAACTGTGACCCAAAAGGTATATTCAGAACTCTGGGTATTTTTGCTAGGGACAAAACATTGTTTGTGCTGTCTTATGTTAAAGCTTCATGTGCCTCAATCTTCTGTTCTTGTGATAATGAAGATTGGGAAAAATTTTAGTCATTGTAAATACAATGTTTGGACAGTTTTTGAACAATCATAATAATAATTTAACTATAATTCATGACATCTACATCGAAAGAAAATCTGTGCCCTAGATTGTGAGGCCCTGGGGCAAATTTCTGAGTGAGTTCTAGTTTTTGGAATGATGGGAATATCAAGCCATAATCTGAGCAGAAAACAGTAATTGAAGAAGCCTCCTAGGACCTCAGATCAGTCTTTGTAAGTGCTTGGTAAGGGTGATTTCCTAAGGCTAATAATTGAAGCCTAAACTGGAAACGTTCTAATTCAAAATAAAATCACTACAACAGAGGAATAAGTGAGTCATTGGATTGGTAAACAATATGAAAGCATGCTTGAAACATTGCGGCTCTGAATGTATAGTGGCATGAAGCAGACAACACTCATTTGAGATTCTGTCCTGAAGAAGTCATTCTACCCTCCTGAAGAATTGAACTCCTCATCTGATGTGCAAAGATTTGTCTACATGAAAATTCTATGGTAAATCTGACCCTAACATTTCAAAATATTTCAATGGAATCAACAGTAAAGGATATCACCCTTGTCTTGTTTTATGCCATCTCAGATCTATGAAATAAGGTTTATCATCTCACAACAAAAAGCTCATGACCTTGCTCTCAGTATCCTACAGTAAGAAGAGTATTTGCTGACTTGTGGAGATAGTATGAGTCTCACTGAAATAAGAACAATGACTTCAACGCACATATATATTTATATATATATACACATGAATCTGATCTACTTGAGCCTGTGGAGAATTTTGATTTACAGTTGCAATACTGTAATTAAATAATTTTATACCAAAACCCTACGAAATTCACATTAGTGAATGTTTGGTTATGTTGAAAAAAAAGAGAGGAAAGTTTCAAACACGGAAATCATTTTTTGATTCGTCCTTTCTATAGATAAAATTGCCTTTGCCAGCCATTAAAATTTGTAAGTTGCAAAATATTTTGCCCATAATATAAGCATGCCTATCTAGTACATCTGGAAAATGTATTCTGCTTATCTAGTAGAACTTAGACATGTAGTCTAACAATCCTGACCTCAAGACAGGTCCATTTTGTAATAAAGCTCTCTCCAATTTTCATAAATTCAAAAGATACAGCATACTTTAATATGCTATTAAAATAAAATTCAAATATTTTATGACCGAAGACGGACATTATTCTCTCAAAATTCCAGCACGAATAATACAAGCTATCTAGGAATAGTAATGACAGACACTTTTACAAAACTCCAGCATTGATCATTCACACTATCTAGGAAAATGAATAACACCTTTACACCTCATGACTAACCTCCAAGTTCAAATTTATGTGACAGTCAACCCCATCACTTGTTGGCTTCATAACATAAATTCCACTCTCTTATGCTTAAAATTTATCATGCTATTCTGCATGGTCTAAGTGTGTTTTACATTTTATGGAACAAACTTATAAAGAAACCTTGAAATCGACATAAAAAATAAACGTTCTAGAAAAAAAGTAAAGGCTTACACAACATAAAACATGGCCTCCCCAACCACTCAAACAATCACGATCAATGGATGACAATAAAGCCTGGGAAATTGTCTCAAATAGTTCTTCCGCTTCCTAATATCCAGGAATTTATCAATGACAAGACTAAAAGTTAATGACAACAAAAATGATACCAATTTGTAGCCTCAGAATCCAAACCAAAAATAAGTTTGACACAAATCATAACAATAAGTATTCATGAAAAATACAAACCATGTCTGGCTTGTCATAGATTCGCATGCACCATAAAGTGACTCTGCAGCAGTATCAGCCATAACAAAGTCCTTTTCCAGTTCCCTTTGAACTAAACACAATCAGCAAGATCTAGAAAAGGCATCCAAATCCAGCATTCACTATTTCCTGAGTCAAGAGCATATATCCCTCAATAACACAAAGTAAGCTCCTATGTGTTTCCAAGAGATCCAAAAGATACTTCATTTAACCCCCTGAATTTAATAAAAATAAATGAAAATGCCGAATCAAATTCAACAATTCAGAAATTGGAAATAATTTCTTGAAAGGCATATCCAGGTTCTATTTGTAATTATCATGTAAGAAATTTACTTGGTTAGTTGTACCTTTTCAAATAAGAGTAAACTCAATTCAAAGAAGCAGCTATTTGGTCATGAGACTCATGAACTGTCTCAAACAAGGAAAGCAATTGTTTAAATTTTAAAAAGGTTTCATCATTTCTAGGATATATTATACTGGAATCACTAATAGCTTTACAGCTGGGAATGATATTTGTAAGGGAGTAAAACAGATAACCAATCACAGGGAGTGCCACAATCAACCTCATTGAAAGAAGCTTGCTTCCAATCTAAGTGGTGGAAAATTCATGGCCATAGATTGTATGTTGACAATCTTCTCCATACAAAAGGAGGCTAGCAAAGGAGTCATAGGACAATGAATCATCAAGGCTCATCATTATTGTGGATAATGGCATAAAAATGCATCTATACAGAATATATTCCTCTGTATGAGACCCTTGATTTGCTCAATCCACATCAGCTTATACACTTCTTAGCCAACCTGTTAAAGTTTCTTTAAGTTACAGTGGGTACACACTGAGTATAGACTTTTTTGGGTTACATTTGTAAGCAAGATAGCTTCTGCCATCAAGCTGTGGAGATGTTTTCATTTTGTTTAACAGAATTAATCTTCGTTCAGAGCAGAGGTTCAACTGGATTCATGTCAGTCACAGAAGTCTTGCGTCTCTCAAAGGTAATGAACTTGGAAGTTTGAAAGATCTGAAATATAAGTCTGCACAACAGAGATGCTTGGTTATATCAGCTCCTCTATGGCACTTCTGTGCTCTCCTTTCCATCGTGCAATATGCACGATACCATGTCAGTCTAAGAAGAAGTGATAGGGATTTCACGGCAAAAGAAACTACAACACATTTGAAGCTTTCAATATTGAAGAACTGCTTGGAGAAAAAGTGCATGGCACTTTGGAACAGTTCTACCGCTATCAACAGAGGTGCCTCAATAAATAGTAAAAATCGAAATCTTGAGTTTATATGACATTCATTAAGATTCATTTTCGAGGAGTAGCAAACAGAAATCATTGCAATTTCATATACCCTAAAAAATCGAATTATATTTTCATTCAGGAGGATTTAGAGAAAGTGTGTACATACCTGGTCAAACTTTAAGGTAACAAGAGCAATGTGTGAGGAGAGGCCAAAAGTAAAAGCAATTGAGGAACCAGATCCATGGAAGAATAAAAAACCCCCATAGAAGGAATTGCGAGCCCCCTTCAAAAAATCGTCCAGATGGGTGATTCTGAGAGCGTCATCAACAGTGGGCCACCATATCATGACCATGTAATTTGCTTGCCACGTGATTCATCATACATTTCTTTTTCTTGTCATTTGATGTCAGGGTCGAGTTGGGTTAAGCTTGTGCAGAAAAAGAGCTTGAAGCTCGTTCAATGAACTTGCACAACTGATAGATCAAAAACCCGACATGAAAGCACGTTGATAAAATTGAAACATAGTAGTTTACCTTGTTTTATGAATTAAATAATTGATTTCCTACTGGCGGGAATCATAGGGCGGGACATCGGAATTAAAATGAATGAATATGCTGTGAAATTATGGAATTAAAATTTGACCAAGGGAAATAAGGGTATAATAAAATAGGATGTGTAGTAATTACTTAAATCACTATTATATATTTAAATTATTAAGGCGACACATTTTTATGAGTAAAATTATAAAATACTATGGAATAATTTAGTATAAGAATTATGGCTGAAACATTTAAGAGTTAGAATAGAGTTTTTAAGTGATCAAAATAAAAATAATACATATTAGAGATATATACATAGATCATATATATCAAGTTAAAGTGGTCGCTAAAGCAACATCTTCCTACACCTAGTGTCCTAGATGGCCAAGGTAAGGTGTCGTCAAACCAATTATACAGTCATTCATATATTTTAATTGGAAAATTATTAATGTCACAAGAATCACAAGGGTTGATATTTCAATCAAAATTTAAATTTATCCTCTAAAAACTCATATAGAAAGTGGGGTAACAAGTCCTATGACATCCAACTTGTGATTTGCAATGGGAAATCCTCAACAGTCTCTTTGGAGAAATAATGTCTCATTAAGGGGTTCAATAAGAGGTATGAGGCCCCACCAATTTGATAGTTGAAGAAGTTTGAATATTGGCTTGTCAATTTTGGCCCTAAGTAGGCAAGGCAACATGGAAGGAGGTGACCCCCTTGGAAAAGTTCAAAAGGGGAAGGCCACATAAGGTCTTATATAAAGATCTAAATCCAAGGACCTCCCTCATAAAAATAGTTAGACATGTATTGAAAGAAAGTAGATAACGACCATCTAAATATTGATAAAAGAAAATAGAACATCCCTTGAATCCATACTAAATGGAGCATCTACATATGAGGTGATCCTATAAATCAATGTTGTGTATATGGCAAAGCTAGAATATGTTATTGAGAAGAGGAATATCATGATGTCATTAGTTTCAACTAGACACTAATGTAAACCCAGTTTGAAACCACCAAGGGGGATCTAAAGGGCAACATCTAGTGCTCTAGTGTGTATGAGGGTTTAAAAATAAGTCCCCCTCTTATTTGCATGAAGTGTTCCTAGTACAAATCCATCTTAGTGTCAAGGCCATGAAAAGATGAAGCTCAAGTACTAAATTTATTGTTTATAAATAACCTCTTTAACAACTTGACACAGACATATAATGATGTCATTTACATTGGAGGTGTATGTCACTTGATCATGTTACAACTTTAATCGCTCCCCCACAAAAAGGTGTTATGATCCCTTGTGATGATGCATCAACCCTAATGGAGAACAATCTCGTGATGTAAAAGAAATTTAAACATGATGTAACTTTAATAGTGCCTTGCATTCACCCCTTGGCTCACCACTCATGGCAAATGTGAGGCTATTTCAAGCATTGATGTGGATAATATCATTTTATTTTCTCTTGTGTATAGTATTCTACATTGACACAATTGTGCTTTTTTAGCAAACAAAATATTTGTATCAAGGGTTAGCTCCTTGTGCATTAGAGTTGAAGAGGTTGCGTCATTGTGAGTGATCTATTCATTGCCAACTCCTTATGTGGGAGAGCACTACAAGCTCCATGACAACATGAAGTGTAGATATTGTGAGCAATTCTTATTGAGGTTTTGAAAATTATCCAGTTGTTTCACATTTGGTATACATGTTAATAAGGGCATTACCCACAAACACACACCCTCGAGACCAACACCTAGTTCTCTAAAAATCAAATGGTACCAATATTCTTAGTTAGAGGTGAAGGATTCTCCTAAGAGGTTATTTTGTTGGTTTGATGTGTTGTTTTTTACCTTGGATACTAAGTGGTGAAGGGCTTCAAGGGTTAAGAGTTAAGGGCCAAGGGCTTGGGGGGAAATGGATTTAGGGGTTAAGGGCTTAATAATTAAGGGATTTAGGTGTTAGGGGTTAAGGGGTTAGGTTTTAAGGTGTTTAGGGGTTATGGATTAAGGTTTAAGGGTCCTGAGTTAAGAGAATAAGGGGTTAGTGCTTAGGGGGTTCATAGATTCTACATTAGGAGTTAATGGATTGAGGTTTAATGCATCAAGGGGTTGATGGATTATGAGTTATGAGTGTATGGTTAAGAGATTATGGCTTCGGGGTTAAGGGATAGGGAATTTAGTGGTTATCGGTTAATGGCTTATTCGTTGTGATAATGGGGCCCCTAATCCCCTTATCACCACTATCGGGGGTTCCTCTTTCAATTCCTCTTGTTACCTTCCCTCCAGGCCCCCTAGCCCCTATGAAATTAGGTCTTAATCCCCATTCTCATTCTCTAATGTGTGGATTATAGATCTTATTAAATCATGCTTGGACATCCCACTTCTACCCACCCATGCTACATGTGTGTCCCCTAGTCCTATTCAATACACCACAAAATACTCCTCCCACCTTTTCGGTCATATCATTCAACTTATCTTAATATTGTGGGTGAAATTGGTGTTTATGTTGTAAAGTGAACAAAGAAAAAAATTACTTGTTTTCTCTTTTGAGAAGATGTAGAAATTGATTGTCATGATTGGAATGTGCATGCATCAATCTACATTGGGTTGTTTTTCGAGCTTAGAAATAATCATTTGGTCATACTCCATACTATCGATGGAATCTAGTATCACAAATGTATCGATGTGAAGTTTGAGAGATTCTTTTGAAAGCTTGTGTGTTGTGGTGTTTAGCTCCTGGAGAATGTGTGTGAAAGATAGCTAGTCCAAATAGTTGGGGGGATCCACGATATCCTATAGGATGGGATGTAGGTAGATGTTTTCTATCATGAATTATTGACCCAATTGATCATGATTTTTTAATCCCCCATGATCTATCGGGATTTGACTCTTTTGATGGATGTAATTTTCAGAAGTGTATAAAGAGCAATGGAATCAACTCAGTTGTTGGAGCCTTAACTTTGGGTATACCTTACTTTCTCGCTATAAGACTGGGAGAGGAAGAGTACCACACCCAGTTTGCAGCTAGGTGGGATAACTTGTGCAACGCCATCAAAGAAGTCACAAGGGCATCCAAGAGGGAGTGGAGAAATTACCAGAATCCATTATTTTTGTGTTTTAGGATGAATCTTGTCTTCTAAACACTATTTTTTATCAATTCAATTGTGATCTTTGTTAGAATTTCTCGTGAACAAAATGTGTTGTTGTTCCAATACCACCAGACATTGCTGATTAGAATGCATGGGAAACCTTTATAATAATCTCCCATGACATTGAGTAACTAAGTTTTGAAATTTTCTTCCAAGTTTTAGATAGGACCACGAGCCTATCATGTTCAATTTTGCAAGGGTGGTGGTGATCATGACCTGCACTGTGTTGGGAGAGGAGATAAATAAGTGTGAAGAAATATCATCAAATGACTTGCCTAAAGGATAGATGTTGGGTTGATTCATAAACTATCATGGATATTTTTCGTGAACAAAATGTGTTGTTGTTCCAATCCCACTAGATATTGTTGATTAGAATGCATGGGAAACCTTTTTAATAATCTTCCATGATGTTGTGTAACTAAGTTTTGAAATTTTCTTCCAAGCTTAGATAGGACCATGAGCCTATCATGTTCAATTTTGCAAGGGTGGTGGTGATGACCTGCATTGTGTTGGGACAAAAGATAAATAAGTGTGAAGAAATATCATCATATGACTTGCATAAAGGATAGACGTTGGGGTCACTCGTAAACTATCATGGATATTTCTTGTGAACAAATTTGTTGTTATTCCAATCCCACCAGATATTGTTGATTAGAATGCATGGGAAACCCTTTTAATAATCTTCCATGATGTTGTGTAACTAAGTTTTGAAATTTTCTTCCAAGCTTAGATAGGACCACACGCCTATCATGTTCAATTTTGCAAGGGTGGTGGTGATGACCTGCATTGTGTCGGGATAAGATATAAATAAGTGTGAAGAAATATCATCATATGACTTGCATAAAGGATATATGCTGAGGTGATTCGTAAACTATCATGGATATTTATCGTGAACAAAATGTGTTGTTGTTCCAATCCCACTAGATATTATTGATTAGAAAGCATGGGAAACCTTAATAATAATAATCTTCCATCATGTTGTGTAACTAAGTTTTGAATTTTTCTTCCAAGCTTAGATAGGACCACGAGCCTATCATGTTAAATTTTGCAAGGGTGGTGGTGATGACCTGCACTGTGTTGGGACAACTAGAGATAAATAAGTGCGAAGAAATATCATCATATGACTTGCATAAAGGATATATGTTGGGGTTATTCGTAAACTATCATGGATATTCCACTAGACAGTTCATCATAACATAATAGATAAAACTATATTTAAAAATGAATGAATAAGAGTTTGTGACAGGAAGTGTCAGTGAGTTTCAGGTGTGCTGAGGAGGGAGTGACGTCAAGGCATGCTAGGCAGTGTTAAGGCATGCTAGAGGCCAGGGAAATGGTGTGCCAATGCATGCCAGGGCAGAGTGTTTGGGAGTGCCAAGGAAAAACAAGGGAGCACTAGTGTCAAATGCATGGGAATGAATGAATAAGAGTGTGTGAGAGGGAGTATCAACGAGTTCTAGGTGTGCTAAGGAGGGAGTTTAAAGGTACACAAGTTAGTGCCAAGGAATGCTAGAGTGCCAGGGCGACATGCTAGGATGTGCCAAATGCTAGGGTGTGTCAATGCGTGCTAGGGAGTGCCATGGAAACATAAGGGAGAACTAGTTCAAAATGTCTGGTAATGAATGAATAAGAGTGTCTGATAGGGAGTGTCAGTGAGTTTCAGGTGTGATAAGGAGGGAGTAGCAAGGTTACATGTTAGGAAATTCCAAGGTAAGATAGAGTGCCAGGGCATGTCAGGGAGTGTTAGTGTGCAAACCCTTCTTCATTATATTACAAACTGCAATACAACAGGCTAGAGCTCTTGTACCATGGATCGTGACCCTTTACAATCACACTGATACAAGGAATAAAACTAGGGATTGGTGTTAATCCTTTGACAACAAATCTATCATGAACAAGACAACACTTGACCTACTTGTTGATGGTGGCCACACACAACCCTTTCAGTCCACAAGTTTAATGAGAGCACCACAAGTTTAATGTTTGGAGAACAAGGGCCCACCCCCTTGTCCAACACTTTTGATGGGTCCCATGCATCATTATGGCACTCATGGACCCCAGTATGCCTCCTAGAAGGCCCTAAGACATTAATTGACCTCATATGAGGCTTATTATTCCATGTATGAGATAGTTTGGTGGGATTGTCACCAAAATTTAGGGTTACTTGCATTATATTTTATGTTTAGGGGCTAATGTAGGCCCATAAGCTAATTCGACCAAATCCTAATCAATGTATAAATAGGAGTTAGTTGGATTCATTTGTATCATCGCTTGATTTGGGATCTTTCTATCTTTAGAGAACTTCACATTTTTCCTTGGAGGACTATTTTGGATGATGGATGCATTTTGATGTATGGATTTGGGCTATTTTTATCTTGGAGATTTGCTTTTGCAAATGTGAAGCTGGTTGGATATACTCTCTAACATTGTGAGTGAAAATTTAACGCTATTCTTGTTGTTGTTGCATACTATTGAATTTCACTATAAATAGGGTTAATTGCTGCATGATGGAAATGTGGAATTATGTGTCTATTTATCTTATTTAATGTATGGGCCATTGTTGGATGAATGAAATATCTTAGAGATCATTTTATCTCAATAAAATTGCACCACTTGTATGAAGTATAAATGCTTGAAGGTCACTTTTCGTTTTCCTCTAACATTGGACGAAATTGAATTTCTGGGCCTCCATGATCAAGAAACTGAATTATTGTTCATTATCACCCCTGACTCCATATCCCCAAGTGAATTATTCGCTAGTACCTCAAAAAGGGTGATGATCCCCCCCCCCCCCCCACCCTCTTTTTCAAAATTTTCCATTTTTCCCTAGGTCTAGCCCCATTAGGTCACCTAGGGCATCAATTTCCCAAGAATATAGCCAGAGGAAAACTTTGATCTCCTAGAGGTAACGACATTGGTGGGTGCCTTCACTCTCCTCATAATTTGGGCCAATTTCGACGATGGAATCTTCAAATACCTCAAGCCCTAGATCTAGGATCAAGTTTTGCATAGGTGTTCCAAAGGCTAGAGCCTAGTAGGATCAATTTGACCCATCGAAGTAAAAAATATTGCCTAATCCTTTCCCCTCACATTTTCCAAGATAGGAACATCATTGGTTGCTAAATTCCATCCCCGAACCTAGGTTGGGTCCACTTGACCCCATGTTGTCCCATTTGGTGTCAAAGGCCTCTCATCAAGGACCATTTGGGAATCCAAGTTCCCAAAGGATTTTAGGGATTGGTAACTTCCTTTATAAGTCTTATTCTTCTCCCTCAACCCTTCAATCCCCCTCCTCTCTCCCTAGAAGATCAAGTCCCTTGCTTAAAAGGCAAGCATGTCCCACTCTATATTCTATCTTAGGGAAAGGGATTCTAGGGTCACTTTCCACCTATTCATTGACCTATAATATACGAGTGACTTCCTAAACTACCAGGACTCCTCCCATTGGTGAAATTTCGTGAAGAGCAAGGAGCCTTAGTTATGGTGACAATGGGCTAAGCCTCCACCGTTTCCCTTGTCCTAGTTGTTTCCCTCTTAGGAACCCCTTTTAGGTCCACTACTAGTTTGAGTGGTAACAAGTTTTTCACAACTCCATTTGTGAACAACTCTTTGGTATGCCCACTTTTTCCATACTACGACCCCAAGATGAGAAGTCTAGGGCTATGGAGGTTGCCCTTCTTCTCACTGAATTGATCCTCTACAATATAGTGAAATAGGGCTAGTTGGTTGGCCCACTTGACTGCTAATTTAGTCCTTCAAATTATGCACATCCTTAGGCCCTATACACCTGCCCTTCTACCAATCTTGTTGTCCTTCACAAGTACAAGAGTTAGGGTTCTTCTTTGACAGTCACCTAACAACCCTCCAACTATACTTGGACTAGCATCAATCTGCCCAACCATAGTCAGTTACTTTTACTGATCTAGGGCTCACAATATTTTCTTCATCTAGGGCTCTTCAAATCTTCCACATAACAATGGTTTGAGTCCTCTCAAAATCATTGTTCTTGTGTATCGACAATTTGATCTTTGTTGTACAATCTATGAATAAATATGAACTGCTCCTCTTATCATCCTTCTAACAATCTGTAGATGACTGAACTAGGGTCACAAATCAACCTCTAATAGTCCATTGACTAATTTTTTATAGGTTGCTTAAGATATCTGTCTAAAAATCCATGGATAGTCCACCAAATCAACTCCTCAACATGTCAATCCATTCTTCACATGGCATATTTCTTCTGCATGCTCAATCTTCTGCTCAGGTTCCACCCTCCTTTGGATCTGCTATCTCCACACATACTGAATCTGCAAGCCATCTTCCAGATCTTTGGTCTATATTTCAGAAATAAGCCTCGCTTTAAGGGTCACAACTGCTCTTATTCTACGCAATTTTTTCACAGTCTTAAGGGCATACCTTATGAACTAAACATGATAGGTAACTAGGGAACTATACTTATGTACTTCTAATTGTTTTAGAACAAACCCTATCCACCCATAGAAAAAACCACGACTCTTGCCTCCATAAGAGACTCAACCTAACTCACATGGATCCATAGATTTTGGGCATTTCTTTGACTGAATCTTGACATGAACTTCAAATCTCAATGTCAACCCTCAAACTAGGGTTAGCTCAGTCAATATTACGCCTGCGTCTACTTTTGTTTTGGCTCTAAATTACAGTGCAAGCCCTCCTCCATTTATGTTTATCTTTATAACCACCGCAAGACAAGATCGTATCAATCCTCTCTTCTATTTCATGTATAAAATCTAACCAACGAGATTCAATCTGATCTTGTAATGTACTAAAACAAGATATTGAATTTTTTCTACAAACACGATCACACAATCACATATAAGTAAGAGAAAGAAATTATCAATTGCACAGCAAAAGATGTATCTGGGGAAAGAAACTGCTGAAAACCCCTCTATCTCTATTGTGTATTAAGTCAAGGAATCACGAAACAATACAATGTTTAATCTCTCTTGAGATTCTCCAACACTCTGCCAATTGTCTCCTGCTGATCTAGGCAAAATTGGTCTAATACTTAGCCAATTCTTAGTCTTCCTTCAGCCTACCTTTCTCACGCAATTCCCATGGAATTATCTCCATATTAATTAGGAAAATCAACCTTCCTTGATTGTGCAATCCATCATGGCATCCCAATGAATTTATAATTGCACATGCAAAATTTTCTATAAATACAAATGATAGTTATGTTCCTCTGAACTGTGTTACAATAAGGATGAAGGGTCTTTTTATCATTTAAAAATAAGATAAAACCCTAAACAACCAAAACCCTAACCCGAGGAGATGTAACACCAAGAGTTTATGGGCCCCGTTGGGGTTAGTTGGGCAGCGAACTTCCCGGGGTCGTAACTTGGTCATATGATCTTCGTTTGACGCACATGATACCTCGTTAGAAAGATCTCTCCCTGGACTACAACTGCTAATGCAATTTAAATGAAATCACCAAACCTTTCATGCCCAAAAAATTCTATTTGGGGCCTCAAAACGGCTTGGGAAGTTCAGGACCCGAAAAATTGACAAAAATAGTAAATTGTGCTATAATTAAGGAAACTGAAAAACTAAAAGAGACAATGGCGAGGGCCCAAGTGGAATAGGCGGTGGCCAAAAATATCCACCTCGATCACCTTCAATCAATTTTTTTGAGCTAACTCAATCATCATGACTTAGTTAACTGACACAAGTTGTTACGAGTCGAAATTACAATTTATTGTCCAATTTATTTAAGGGAAAAATAAATAAGATGCCTCACATTCCTCACTCCTGGTACATCAAAATTCCTCACCGGTGTGGGTGCATTTTTTTTTGTCCTTTCTAGTTTCCAATTTCACTTTTTCTTGTTGCGAATTTCAACACTTCCTCTCAACAAGAAAGGAATTCAATCAATCCCCATCTGGTGCCTTTGGAATGTTCTGCATGCTACACTTCTCTAGTGTTGTTTGCACCTGTAAATCCTGAAACTGAATAGCCTCCGAACAACTGAATCAGTATAATGCATCTGTCATCAGAGTCTTCTAGCTCCTGTTAGCTACTGCACTTGTCTAGTTGTGGATTCTATGCACTGTTGCTAACATCTACATCTGTGCCCTTTGAACTGTTGCTAACTTTGATTTGTGCTCTAGTATTTGACATCTGTCACTCTGATTTTTGTCTTGTTGAAATCTAACTACATCAATCTAATTGATCCTTCCTACTACTATTGTACTGTGGGCTCCTCGTAGCCAGGTTCAATCCAGGAGACACGCCATCTCAATGGACCTTGCCCAAATTTCTTATCTTGGGATTATTTCTACACATCACCCCACCTTACACCTCAAGGTATGGTTGCTCCCTCTTCCTATCTGGCTCAAAATTCCCCCCTCATGGAGGTCTCTGCTTGAGTGGATGCTTCCACTCGGTCTCCTCTCTAATTCTCCAATCGTGGCAACTACTCCACAACCTTCTGAGACTGCTTCTCATGAGAATGCATGTTGAGAGGTAATTTATGCTCCCTCTAAACCACAAAGTCTCTAACTTCTGGCTTTCTCCTCAAAGCTTTGCATGCATATGGTACCTCAAGTACATATAGGTTCTTGACTCATGCACAATGTAATTGTCCCGACGTTACAAAAATTTTATAAAAAAGAATTGATTTTAAATCGATGATATCTCCCTCATCCGAGATCTGATTCGACCAATTTTTTTTTTTCTCCATTTGGGTAGATTTTCACAAGGATTCCAAATATTCTATTTGTTTTTTAAAATTTTACACCGAAATCTTCAGATATTTTCTGCAAACTCGCCGTCCAAAAAATTCCTGCTCTAATACCATGTAGAAAATCTAACCAGTGTGGGTGCATTAAACCATGCCAAATCATACCAAGGCATCTCAACATATCCCATACATGCTAATACTTTCCAAGCGCCAATATGTGTCAGGGATTAGTGTTATGCATGTTATGAAGTGGAAGGGAATGTTGAAGAGTGCTCAGGTGTGCTAGAGAGTGATAATGCATGTTGATTAGTGTTAAGGATTACTAGGAAAAAACATTAAGGGGGCATTAGGTAAAAATTCATGGAAACTAATGAATATGAGGAACGTGTGCTAGAGATTAGTGCTAATGAGTGTTAGTTGTCATTCCAAGGAGGGAGTGACAAGGTATGCTAAGAATTGGTAAGGCATGCTAGGGAATATCAAGGCATGTCAAGAATTCCCAAAGTGTGCTTGGGAGTTCCAGGGTGTGCTAATTATATCATGTGCCAATTAATAGTGCCAAGATATGCCAATACATGCTAGGTGCTAAGGATATTATGGTGCAGGGTGCCAGGGTATGTCAATATGTGTCGAGGCAACAAAAGGAAGAACCAATATTAATAGGGTTAATAAGTCAGGACTTTATCTTTTTGAAAAGGGGCATGCTAGGCACACTAATAATAGGTCCCAATACATGCCAAGTGGCATTGTGTACCAAGTGCTAATGTATGTTAATGCATTCAACCAAGGTGTTCCAGGGTATGCTAGGGACTATATGCAGTATGCCAACACATGCTAGGAGAGTTCCATGTTGTGCTAGCGCATGCCACCATGTGCTTGGGCGTCAGTGTCATCACAATATGTTCTAGGTACAAATATGTTCCAAGACATGTGCGGTGCTAAGAAATGTTAGTGTGTGCCAAAGCATTAATTTAAGGTGTGCCCAGATTGTTGAGGATTGTTAGGTCTTTCTCATTAATAGAATTGTCAAAGCTTGATTATGTATTAAATAATATATTTCCTACACACAATAGTGGAACTTTGTCTAACGGGAATTTGCTAGATAATAAACTTAATAGATATGAATCATGTGTTGACTCATAGGAAATCTCTATTCGACTAGTCATTACTTGAGGGAAATGATACACACTAATTACTTCTACAAAAATTGACTGACCCTAACCACTATGGCCTTAGACATATTATAAAAAATACTCCACAATAATTATATTAAATCGTTATCTTTTTACAAAAAATATATTAACAGGCACGTAGCGTCATCAAAAACTCATTGTAATGATCAATGATGACGGGAATTTTTTGACTGTCACCAAAAGTAACAAAAAGAGCAATGGTGAGGGTCATTAAAATTTCATCACTAGAAGTGTCACCAAAGAGAGAATTAGTGATGGGCCTTTAACGACCCTCACCAAAAGTGTCATTGAAAATGTCTTTGGTGACGGACCATAACGGAGCATCACTATATACATTTACAGTGACGGTTTTTTAATGATCAATGATGATGGACAGTTTTTGACCGTCACCAAAAGTTACAAAAAGAGCATTGCTGAGGGTCATTAAAAGTTCGTCACTAGAAGTGTCACCAAAGAGAGAATTAGTGATGGGCCTTTAACGACCCTCACCAAAAGTGTCATTGAAAATGTCTTTGGTGACGGACCATAAAGGACCATCACTATATACACTTACAGTGACGGTTTTTTAAGGACCGTCACCATATGTGACATTGGTGACGGACCTTAAAGGTCCGTCACAAGCATGACCCTCAACAATGTGCTTTTTTCTTGTAGTGACTGTTGATTGTTTTGCGCAATTATAAGTGATTTTATTGATTAGAAGCTATAGACAAGTCTTCTATAAAATGATAAATATCCCCTCAACATGCATGCCAATTTGCTTATCAATCAAGCCATCTAAAAATAGATGCATGTGCATGCTTGGATATCAAAAAATCTCGAAACCATCCCCTGCACAAAAAAATAAAATAATTTTTTTGATCATCTACCTGCCAACCAATTGGAACTTGCATGCATATCACTTTCCAATTATTTCCAAGTTCCAAAAATAAAAAATTTCTAAAAATAACTATAGTATCACGACTTTCATAGATGCCCCGTTTGTTTGCAAAGTGATTTTCATGCTCACTTGAAATGTTAGTGTAGAATAAGGATGAAGGAAAATAGATGCCAAATGTCAAAGATGTTCTTTTATGAGTATGTGAAAAAATGCTTAAGATTGGCTTATATTATGATAAAATGTTCCCTAAACGTTTGGAAATCATTTTAGGTCGAGCACTATGTCTTGTTTTACATAACCTCAAAGTAATTAAGTTTTATGTGTTCCTTAAATTGCTCTTTTTATATGGCCTTACAACTTGATTCAAATTACTTATCAACCAATTTAAAGGGAGGCCAAGCTGCCATTTTGTGTAAGGGGATTTTTGTTGTTATGGCTGTGATAGGTCTTCAAGTAGCAAAGGGTCTGGCCAGAATTGGGAGCCTTGTGCTTGTTAATGATCTCATTCTTCAAGTTGTTGGTCCATTGCAGGTTTGTTTATGATACTTTTAGAAGAGATGCTATCTGAGTTGGTCTCTTCTTCCTATATACACAAAATGAGACAAAATTATTATTGTCATTGTAGGTCAAACAATAGTCCAAGGAAATGGGAATTAATGTTTTAATTCAATTACTGGATTGTCTTAAGACCAATAGATTCCTGACAAGCCTCCTGAATTGTGTAGCTAATAACAACAATAAATGACAATAAATATATAGATAATTATGATGAGAGTAGTTGAGGCACTAATGTAGTAAAGTGAGTTTGTTTCCACTCCAACGAGAATCAAATTTTTAGGTGTTAATGGCTTCATGTATTTTTGATTGAAAAAGAAATAATGTTAATAATTTATGTTGATAATCCACACATGCATTGGGCATGTGATTTCAATTTATTCATGTAAAATAATGGTGGTACTTCTTTGGCAGGGGGGGTAATGGCCTCAGTTAGTTTAGAAGGAAAGCTACAATCCTTTATTGATAAATTGATTAGGGCAGCAAGAATACAAATTTCTCTTATCTTGACAAATTACATGTGATGTTCTTTTATCTTTTCTTTTTTATTACCATTATGTTCTTATAATCAAATAAGTTTCCAAACACTGAATATCACAAGCAAGCAAGAAGGACACAATATATGGGCTCCAAGCCAAGGAAAAACCCCTTCAAGGGGAAAACCTAGAAATAAATTATTTTTGATAGAAGAAATTCAAATGAGACTTCCTGGACTCAAGACCGAAACAAGACATCCACCAATAAGCTAGCCAACAATCAAACATGTCTTCTCCAAGATAAAAAAAAGTTTCCAAGGAAAACAAAGCAAAACATCTTCAAAGCAAGGCTGAACTAGCCTTTTGGCATCCCAAAGAAGCTATGCCACTTTTCTTGCAATTCTCAAACTTGTACAGTACCTAGAAACTCTAATTACTTTGCACATGTTTCTTTCCCCTTTGATAGTTTTTTCCTTTCCTTTCAAGGCCTTCACATTTCAATTCCAATTGTAGATCGAATGTGAGATGTGTACATCAAATTTGGTCAAAGTCCCTCCCTTAAATAACTTTTCCAAGAGGCTCAAATAGCCTTCTCTAGGCCGACTTCATCATAGTTGGCTAACATGGCCTTGAGAGACCTCTAGGCTATTCTAAAGATAAATTAATAATTATTTTCTTAGTACAAGTGCCCAACAAGGTCTTTTACAAAATTTGACTCTTTGAATTATGTAAGTCTCAAGAGCATTAATTGAATGCTTGACTTAATTAAAAAAATACTTGAGCATGAAACCCACACTTTTCAAAATAACTTTATTTTTCTTCTTTTGATACACATGAGTCAAATGATAATTATAATGACTGAAACTAGTTACATCTTCCAACACTCCCTCTTAACTAGGGAGGTATTCATAATTATTTGAACGGTACAAGGACAATACTCACTTGAAAAGTTCTCATAAGAAGAGTCAGATTGGTAAGCAATCTTCAAACATAAAAATCAAAACCAACATTGTCACATGTTATTATTGCAAGACCTTGATTAAATCACCCTATTTCTCCACAATATAAGAACTCAAAGTTGGGAGGCTTTACGTGGGACATCACACTACCTCTCAAGGTACATACCCCATTTGGATGTTCGAAAGGCATGTACTTCTGGGACTATTCTTGTCTTGGATTCCCAATCCTCAGAAAGTATTGATCCTCTTCAACCACTCTTATCTTAGATATCCTGTCTAATCCTCATAGAGTGTTTTTCTATGAGACTACTTCCCTATCTCGAAATTCTAGTCCTCAAGAAGCACTAGTCTCAATGTTTACCTAATCTTCCAGAACTCATTCTTTTTTCATGAAATTCACTAGATGTATGATCGTTAGTCATGGCCTAGTGCATGAAAAGTGAATTAGATAACCATATCCATCATCACTCCCTCTTATGAAGGAATGTCGATCATCACTTCCTCTCAACTAGAGAGGAGATTCTCTTTCCCTCTCATACTTAGGGAATATATCCAATCTCCCTTTCAACTAGGGAGACCTGACCATCATCAACTACTTGTTCTTTAATGGAAATCATAGTAGTAGATACATGGGCTTCTCCTTTCGTGTCATCATGCCATATGTGAAATTCAACATTCCTAAATATCATGGAGCCATTCTTTTTCACAACTTCTCATTGGGATAGGGTTCATCACTTTCCACATCACTTAATCTTCATACTCTGTATCCTCTTAATTTAAACAGTGTATAGCTTAGTCATAGCTCTCTCTAAACATTGGGAAAGTGGACTTCTTTATCAAAACATGATCATCGATCTATCTCATGTCCTACTACTTTACTGACCAATTCATTGTACACATGTTGTCATAATTTCCTTTGGGCCATATGCCATAGTTATGACTCAATTCATACATTGAGTTGTGACCAGACAGTTTCCAACCGTCGCATGAATTCCTACCACACATATTTCTAGGTAGAAAATTCATATTAAAAATAGGACATCAATAACAAATCAATATTAGTGTTACCATGATAGCTTCTTCATCATATGTCGTGTTATGTCATTCCTTTTTGTCAACATCCTTCATCATGGTTCTTATTCATGCTAGAGTACTTTTACTATTTACGAACTGGAATATTTAATTAAGGCTTCTTGAACTATTTTTTCCCCAAGTTTATTGTTTTGGTTTAAAATAGGTTTAAATGAGTGATTTTATATTATGAGACCTATGAGAATACAAATAGCTAAACAACATTGTTGGTCCTGCAGGTGAATTTGGAATATCTGGGAAATGTGGTATTTAATACCAATCGTCTACTTTATCTAGATAGTGTCATTGGAATTGATTCCCGCACAACTATGATAGATGGATTAGCTATTTCTAGTTGGGGATTTGGAGGAATTGAAGCAGAAGCTGGTATGCTTTTCCAGGTAATCTGGTTTTAACATATAAATGTTTCCTTTTCCTTGGGATAAAAATCATATTATTCTCATATGGAAAGACATTCTATACATGCATGATGCATTCCCAAACATTGAAAATAATTTCAAAAAATGTATACTGATAAGACTATCAAAAAATACTGAGGGGACTACCCTAAGAAGGGAGAGTTTAACCAAAGGCTCAAATACAACTTTTTTACAAAAACAACTCAACATCAATTAAGGCTCTCAAAAATAAAATATGAGAGCGTTGTATACAGTGTTGAAGGCATAATCTAAAAATATTAATGCCCAAATGAGCCACCATTATACATCATGATAGGGTAAACAACAATAGAAATTAGGTGAGCCACAACCTACACCATCACAAGTTATCATCATTATCTAAAAATTTGAAGTGAGCAACGACTTGTACATTGGAATCATTAAATCAGTAGCAACAAGGTGATTTACAACCCAATATGATGGAGATGTTGTTACATATGTGGGTAGCATTTGCATGTTGACTTAAAAAAAATATATAACTTCTAACCAATAATAATAATATTATATTCTTTTTTCCAGGTTACACTGCCTAAGGAAAACCTTGGATTACTCTCCATCATTATTTTTAGGATGTTACCCAAGGTAAACCATAGAATCTTCAATGAGCAAGGCTAGTTAATAACAGGTGTTGAATCCATCACGACAATATAATCATTAAGAGCTCAAGATGTCACCTGTGGGAATTGAATCGGGGTGGAGAGGATAATAAACAGTCTTCCTCTCATCCATCTGAGCTAGACCCAAATGACTAATAATCTTATATGTTAGATACACACACACCTCGAATATAATAAATGCTATATAGGAGATAAAAATTAGAGATCAAATTTTACTAAAATAGAAATTCCATGAATATTATTTTTACATAGAAATATTGTCATCCTCTATTCCTCTTAGCCATCTTAAATGATCAAGTTAATTTACACTTAACAAGATTTGATACCTCTTAGCACTTGATATTTTTAGACTTAAGATAGATCTATTCTGGTATATAGGAACAACTTCCTCAAAAAATATAAAACAATACTGTTAGATAACAATTATCCAATAAACTTCTGGACAGATACTAAGCGTGCCCATCGCTCTTGATTTGGGCACAGTCTATGAAATACCATCTAGAGACAGCCCAAATTTGGTAGAGGGAGGCTGCATCTTTGTTATTTTCTCCATACAAATGCGAGAAATAAATGGGCCTCAAGAATAGTTTCATCATTCTAATTTCCCATTTTAGTAATTTAATTCTTCATATAATCACAATAAATATGAATATGTGAAAATCCTTTTTCAAGAATAAAACATTACTAGTAACATCAAATCTAACCTCATAAAATAAATCCCATGTGTTGGATTTGTCAATAAGAATAGGGGCAGTTTGTCTACACAGTTGAATTAGGCTGAAACTTGAGCTTCCAAAGATAACTTTGCACTGCCCACACCTTCCAGGTCCATGCTATTTTATTTAGCTTAGATATAGTCATCCAATTGAGATACAACATCCCCTTCTAGTCCCAGTAAATGTTAACTCTTCCATCCCTGGGACCAAATTGTAGTCCTACATGCAGTTCTCATGGAGTGATTTAGTAAGATTTCTGGATAGACAAGGCATTCTCACACCAACGACTGTTGTCTTTTGTATGATGTTATCCGTAAAATGGGTTGCTGATTTTCAAAATTAAATGCTCCACGAACAAACATAGTCATGAAAAATGTTATAGCCCACAGAAGTTATGTACCATTCAAAGTGTTGTTTATAAGTTGAGTGAATGATCCATGAATAAATGTAGTTATGAAAAAGGTTTTAATTCACAAAAGTTCTTATCATTCACAGTGTTCTTTATAAGTTGAGTGAATGAGGGATTTATTTTCTCACAATGCATTAAAATTCTCTTAATATAGGGTATAAAGTGGACAGTATCCATTTTTTTAGAGAAAATCTTGCCAAAAACCCGACATATGATTAATTAGGGCTTTTACAATAACTTATTATAGTTTATATTGTGGAAAGGAGCCATGTCATTCAAATTATGCATAAGTATTAGAAATTGGCAGTAACCAGTAATTAAATTTAAAATTTCACAATTAATGATATATTTCAGTTGTTGAATGTTAACTAAGTTAAGGTGTACTTGACTGTGTTTTTATTTTTCAAGTATAGGTCCAAGACTCACTTAAATTTTTTCTAGAGTTAGTATGTTGTGGAAGTACTTATGAACATTTTGTTATGTATCTGAAGACAATGAGTATGATTCTTCCTGGTGTTGTTGGTTTCAAATTAAATGGCACTTTGAACAATGGAGTGGCAACTACGAACTTGGTTCTAACGGTGACTCAAATTTTATGAAATCATGGTGTGGTTGGTAAATTTGTTGAGTTCTATGGTAGGTTTCACTTGGTGCATTTGCACTTTTTATAGTGTTTCCATGGATGCAAGTTTTTAAAGCTCTATGGTTAGTGCTTGGTATTACTTTACATAAAACTTTGGAAGATGTTTCCTTTGAGGCTTATTGTTATCATGGTATCAATTTTGGTGATGGTATGAGTGAATTATCACTTTTTGATCGAGAAAATATTGCAAACATGTCTCCAGAGTATGGGGCTACCATGTGATCTTTCCCTATAGATCATGTTACTTTGCAATATTTGAGGTTAATAGGTTGCAGTGATGAGACTCAGGATTTGTAACTCTTTGATTGCATTGTAAGTTAATTTCATTTGGAATTATTTTGTGCTACTAATACATTTTGGGGCCATTTACAGGGGAAGATGATTCAAGCCTACCGTGTTATGAAACTAGCTCCAAAAATAGAAGAAAAGAGAGATCAATGCCTTAGAAATAAGACACTTCGAGGGGGAAACCTACTTTACATTACATAAATGAACAATTATTGGATGATAGAAATGACAAAACCTCCTTCTATATATAGGAGTCCATGGGGTCACAATATAATCCTAGTTGACCTAAAAATAATATTGTAAGGGCACAATAAGAACAATATTGGGGTTACAGGGTACAACAATAACAATAAGGGGGCTACACTAACAAAAATAAGGGACTACACTAGTAATATAGGGACCTAACATGGCACTCTCCTTCAAAAAATTGTTGTCCTCAATGCTTGAGTAGCTCTGGGTGCTTCTGTATAAAATTTTCATCCTCCCATGTAGAATTTTCAGTGGGTAAGTCCTTCTACTTGATGAGATACTCTGAAATTGATCGGTTTCGTAGCTGTCGAGTTCTTGTTTCTTTGAATACTTTAGGGTCTAATATGATTCTTCCTTCTTCAGTAAGTTTTGGAAATATTGTTTGAACTGGAAGTTTTTCACCTATAACCTTCTTTAAGCATGAAACATGGAAAACTGGATGCAATCGCGAAGAAGCAGGAAGCTCCAATTTGTATTCCATAGTACCAATATTTCGCAACACCTTTTAAGGACCATAGTACTTTGACGATAATTTATTATCCTTCTTATTTTGCTTGAGGGACATTTGTTTGTATGGTTGTAGCCGTAAAAATACCCAGTCTCCTACATAAAAAATTCTCTCGCTGCGATGTTGATATACCTGTTGTTTCATTCAATTTTGTGCAAATTTAAGTTATCATTTAAGAGTTGGAGAACTTCTTGTTGATGTTCGATGTGATCTTCCACTGCTTGAACCTTAGAATTTTCTCTTAAAGACGATGTGATGGATGGTGGATGACATCCATAAAGTGCCATAAATAATTTCATTTTTTCTGCATTATGGAAGGAAGTGTTATACCACCATTCAGCAAGAGGTAACCACTTGACCCATTGTATTTGTTTATCAGATACAAAACAATGAATATATCCTTCCAAACATTTATTCACTATCTCTGTTTGAGCATCATATTGAGGATGATAAGATGAGATATGAGCTAGTTGAGTACCCAAACAAGAAAATAATTCCGTCCAAAAATTTCTAGTAGAAATGGGACCACTATCGCTTACAATAATATTTGGGTATCCATGTAGCTTTTGAATTGTTTCCATAAATGTAGTAGCAACTGTACTTGCTTTAAATCAATGAGATAATGCACAAAAGTGTGCATAATTGGTAAATCTATCAACTACCACCATGATGACACTCTTTCCTTCAAGCTTAGGTAAACCTATGATAAAATCCATTGAAATCTCCTCCCAACGTTGAATTGGAATGGATGAAGGTTGTAGAAGACTCGAGGTCTTAATTGTCTCAACTTCATTTTTTTCACAAACCAAACATTCTACCACAAAATTTTGAATATAAGATTTAAAGCCATCCCAAAAAAAAAACTTCTTCACCCTATGGTAATTATTTAGAAATCCTAAGTGTCCTCCTAAACGAGAAGTGTGCAATTCCAAAAGAATATTTTGTTTTAGTTGGGAATTCTTACAAAGATATAAGTGATCTTTGTACCACGAGGACTCATTTTTCCAATTAAATGTATTAGATGTAGTAGGATATTGTTTCAAATTTTGAATGAGTGTCCACACTTATTTTTCCTTCTTCCATTCATCCCTTGCTCTGGTTATCCCATTTGGTTGGATAATAGAAATGGCACAAAGAAATGCTTCCACCTCTTCATTATTTCTTGAGAGCACATCTGCAAAAAAATTTAGCTTCCATTTTTTGTAGATGATTTCAAAGTCATAAACCAACATCTTTGTGACCCATTTTTGCTTCTCTTCTGAAGATAGTCTCTGTTCCAATTTTTTTTTAAGACTATCATGATCAGTTTTTATCTTGAAGTGTCTTCCCATTAGGTAAGGTCACCATTTCTTTAGTGCATGTATTATTGCTAACATTTCATTCTCATAAATAACTTTCTGTAAATATTTTCCTTTGATTAGATGACTTTCAAAAGCAATGGATCTTCCTTCTTGCATTAAAAAAACACCAATTCCATTTCCTGAGGCATCATATTCCACAATAAAGGTTTCGGTGAAGTCTTGCATAGCTAAGACCAGTGTTGGGCACATTTTCTCTTTGAGATGTTCAAAGGCCTTAGTTGCTTCAGGATTCAATTAAAATTAATCTTTATTCAATAATGTTGTTAGAAGTGCTTCTATTCTCCCATAATTCTTAACAAAATTAGGATGATACCCTATTAACCTGAGAAATCATCGCAACTGATTTATGGTTGTGGGGACTTTCCATTCCTTAATGGCTTCAATTTTTTTATGGTCTACCTTAACACCCTCGTGATATAAAATATGACCCAAATATTCCACCTCTTGTACTCCAAAAAAACATTTGGATGTTTTTGCATATAATTGTCTCTCCTCCAATAGTTTGAGCACCGTGTCAACATGTTAAATATGGTCCTTCCAAGACTGGCTGTAGATTAGTATATCATCAAAAAACACTACCAAAAATTTTCTAAGGAAGGGTTTGAAAATGAAATTCATCAACCCTTGAGGTGTAGAAGGTGCATTGGTAAGTCCAAAATGCATGACCAAAAATTCATAATGAACCTCATGAGTTCGAAATGCTTTTTTCAGAATATCTTCAGTCTTCATTCTAATTTGATGATATCCTAAGTGAAGATCCAACAGGTTATAATAAATTTCTCCATGTAATTTATCCAATAATTCATCAATGATAGGAATATGAAATTTATCTCTGATAGTGAGCCTATTGAGATCCTATAATCCAGACACATGCGCCATGATCCATCCTTCTTATGCACCAATACTACTAGAGCAAAGAAATAAATTTTACTAGGTTGAATTATACCAACCTCTAACATTTATGCAATCATACGTTCAATTTCTCTCTTTTGGACATAAGGATATCTATAAGGCTTGATGTTTAGAGGAGCACTTCCTGGAATCAAATAAATAGCATGATCATGATCATGAATAGGTGGGAGTCCTTTCAGAGTTTCAAACACCTTGGAATGATTGTCCAAGACTTTTTAGAGATATGGAGAAATAGATGATTTTTATGTTCAAACTTCTAGTGAGAATAATTGTGCAATTATGCCTCGTTGTTCTTTCTTCAGAAGCTTTGTCATGAAATTAGAGCTTATTATCTTTCTTGGATTCTATGCGATACCTCGTAATTTGACTTCCTTTCCTTCTGAAAACAAATTCAAGAAAATTTCTTGAAAATTAAAAGCTACCGTCCCCAAATATTGTAACCATTGTACACCTAGTACAACATCAACACCTCCTATTTGAATGGAAAGCATTGGACTATTCAATACATATTCCCCCATGGTTAGCTTGATATTATGGAATTTTCCAGAGAAATTTATAGTTCCTCGATTTGAAACCATCACTTGACATTCTGGTGCTGGGTATAGGAAACAATTCAATTACTTGGCTACCTTACAATGAATAAAATTATGGGTACTACCCGAATCAATAAACACTATTACCTTTTTCTTCTTGATATATCATTCTATCATGAGAGTTTGAGGAGTGGTAATTCCTTCCAATGCATTACATGATATGGTCAAACTCATTTATTCTTGTTCTAGGGTTGGTTCCTAGTGTATATTCTCTTCTTTTGAAATTTCTTGTTCATTTTCTTGCTCCTCTTCACAATCTATGTAAAATAATTTCTTCTCAGCACACTTATGACATTTAGTGTATTTGCTATCACAACTATAGAAAATCCCTTTTTCTCTTTTTTCTTCAAATTTTCATGGTGTCAACCTTGTAGGTTGTGAAAGTCTAGGAGTAGAAACATTTCCATATTTATATATGTGAGTGATAGGCTTCCTTGTCGCCATAATTTTACATTCAATTTTTCTCGCCAACCTGAATGCCTTCTCCAATGAATCAGGTTCCCAAACACAAACCGTATGTTGGATGTTATCCTTTAAAGTCCCAATGAATACATCAATCCTGTGTTTCTCTAGAATATTAGTTACCTTTATATTCAATTTTTGGAAGTCCTGAATGTGCTCCACCACTGAACGCTTTTGTTTGAGATTTATTAGTTGGCTAAAAAATGTGTTTCTCTTTGCATCATCATAATTTCCTATCATTTCCTCCATAAAAATTGACCAAGTGACAATTTTTTTATAGGAGAAAAGCCATAGATACCATACAAATGTATCTCGTTCTAAATATAAAGTTTCAATGCATACTTTTTCTGTGATTTTCACATTATTGAGATCAAAATATTGCTCCATTTGTAGTATCCATGTTACGGTATCCTTGCCATCAAACTTCCTGATATCTTTCTTTGGAATATGGTGGGTCTTTCATCCAACATTAGAGTTTATGAAATCACGATTAGAATTTATTTTGTTCTCATCATGAGTTTCCTCTACTATATTTTTGCGATTAGGAAACATTTTTTGTATCAACTTTGTCAAACCTTCCATGTCTGCTTTTAGATCATTCTTTATGTTTTCAATTTTTTCATCAATCTTAGCTTCCATGTCATCCATCTTAGATTCCATGCTAGCTTCCATGCCATGCATGCCATTCTTCAAACCATCCATCTTAGCTTCCAATCATTTCTTCAAACCATCCATGTTAGCTTCCAAACCTTTCTTCAAAACTTCCATTTCATTTTTTGTTGCTCTTTGCGAGTGCGAAATTTGATGCACTTTCTCTTGTAATTTTGATATGCCATGTTGCATTTCTTCATCTTCATGAGTCATAGTAGATCCTTATAAATGCTTAATGGAAGTTGAATTATTTTTAGGGGGAATTTTAGAACCCAATACTGATATCTATTCTATAATATGCCCTTGGAATCAATTCAAAGTGATTCTTCAAACAATACTTATGCAATTCAGGAAAAAAAATACACACCCTTTTCTTTCTTTTGGAGGAGCTATATATTGAAACTGAATTATCTCTATGATTTAGGATATTCAAATATGAAATTCAGTCCTGTATTAGCCCTCTGAATCTTGTTTCAAATGCCACATGTCTCACTTGATTTGGATTCTTCAAGGAAAAGTTATGCCCAATCTCCAAAAATGACCTAATTACGGATTGGTTTAGTAGAGTGAACTTGTACAATGTACAATGTGTTAATGTTTCCTCCTTTGACTCTGACATTGATGCATAGGAAACTACAGTCCTTACTTGCAGCCACTTTTTACAAAATTCCAGTCTGATGCCCAAAGAGAGAGTTATGACGATTTTCCCATGGTTACCTCTTTGAGATGAAATTCGGGATCCTGAAAAAAAATGCTAACTTCCATAGATCATATCTCTAAAAATATTGTGAACCAAGATATGAAATATTTACATGAAGTTCCTCAGGATTTCAACTTCGTGTGATAAACATTTAAGCTTATGACCCTTAGTAGAAAAAATGTTATATCCAAAATTCCACGATGATATGTTTGGAGCAGCGAAACCCTAGAATCCAAAGCTCTGATACCAAATTTTATGAAACCAACTCCAAAAATAGAAGAAAAGAGATATAAATGCCTTAGAAATAAGCCGCTTCAAGGGGGAAACCTCCTTTACATTACATAAATGAAAAATCCTTGGATGATGCAAATAAAAAACCCTCCTTCTATATATAGGAGTCCATGGGGCCACAAAATAATCCTAACCGACCTAACAATAATAATGTAAGGGCACAATAATAACAATATTGGGGTTATATGGTTACAAAAATAACAATAAGGGTGCTACACTAACAACAATAAGGGACTACACTAGTAATATAGGGACCTAACATACCATCATGCCAACATAATGTTTGTGAACTATATTGAGCTGGCCTGCATTGTAGTTTTTAAAATATTTGATGGAATTATTTTTATTTTTTATTTTTGATGGAGATTGTATTTGTTGATTTTGTTTCATTAAATTCTTGAATTACAACCAAAAATAGATAGGACTTATTTGTTCTACTTGGAATTGGATCTTTCATCTGTTGAACCTTGTATATCAGGACCAAAATGGTAAATGCTTTTGTAGACTTTTAGCTGTTGTTTTAAGTATTTGATTTTTGGCAAAAACCAGTGTTGTTTTATCTTTATTTTGAAAAAAATATGGATGTCAAATTAGTTTACTGTGCTAGAAAAGGCTGATATGGAATATTGTGTTTCATCCCTCCGGTTTTTTTAGACCTCATGATGGGGTTACACTCAAGGAAATGAAAGTTTATTTGCATGCTTGCTTAGAAAAAAAAGGTTGGGCTTAAGGTGAGGTTAATATGTTGGCTTTCATTTTTTAGAAGAATTAAAATGATTTATATTTAGAGATGAGAATAGTGTTGAGTAAAATAATTTGTATTAGATTACTAACATAAATTATTAATCCGGGATTAGTAGGACTGGTGATACATACATGCACAATATATGCTAGGGATTAGTTTATGAAAACTAAAAATAGATTTTCAAGTTAATATAGGAATGGTCTGACATACGTGCACAATATATTCTAGGGATTAGTTTATGAAAACTAAAAAATAACCTAATCACGCCATTCCTATATTAACTTGAAAATATATTCTACATTCAGGAATTAAAGTTTAATCTACTTACATAATTAAATTCTAATATACGCTTGAAATTCTAATAAAATAACAAAAACCAAAATCATGTAATCTAATTCAACAGAAATTGAATTCTTAATCTAAATGCTTGACAAAAGTGCAGGAAAATGGATGAAATCCAAATGCTTGACTAAAATGCTGGAAAATTCTTGACAGAAATGCAGGAAAATGAATGCAATCTAAATGCTTGACCAAAATGCAGGAAAATGGATGCAATCTAAATACTTGACCAAAATGCAAGAAAATTGATGAAATCTAAATGATTGACTAAAATGCAGGAAAATGGATGCAATCTAAATGCTTGATCGAAATGCAGGAAAATGCTTGACAAAAATGCAGGAAAATGGATGCAATCTAAATGCTTGACTGAAATGCAGGAAAATGCTTGAAAGAATTGAAAATTAATCTAACACACATGCATAAATTAGAAAATTATGGTTTCTTTATAACCGAATGCTCAAATATGATCCCATTGGAAAATAACAGAGCCACTTTCTTGAGACGACTTAGAGAGAACAAGATTCAATAGTCAACTGTAAATGTAAATAACTTCATAAATCAAATCTAATCAAGATTTTTTCATGAATTCAAAAATCACTCTTACATGAAAATCAAATCTACAATCGACCGGTCGAACACACTTGCATGAATTCAATTTTCATGAATGGAAAATCTAAACTATCAAACTCTCAATCAAATGAAAACAACATAAAAATGAAATGACATACTTGAATGAAATATAAACTAATATCAAAATAAAATTACAAAATAAAATTTACTCCACCTTACATTCTAATATGCTCCATGATATCTCCTACTTCACATCTCCTTCCATGCTTGGAACCTCAAAGCTTTATTCAAGTTATCCAAAATTACAAAGTACAAAATAATAATATTAACAAGATTTCATTCTTTAATTGTTACAAATAATGGAGAGAGATCTCCTACTTATAAAATTTCCTAAGCAACCTCCTCATTAACGAGGATCCTTCTTCCTCTCCTTTGATCCATAATATTCTCAACCAATTTTCTAACCATAAGCCACATATCTCTCCTTCAAATCTCCATCATATCATGAAGGTAATTTCGAATTTTATCTTTGGGAGCCGGTAAGAGGCCCTTAGGAGATTCCAATGAACCTACACATGTCACAAAACTCTTTCCACTTTTAAGGTATAAGCATATTCATATTATTTCCTAAATTTTTATCACAAATTAACTTAAAAACACTAGAAATTAATAATGTTTGGAAACGCAAGGGTAACCCAAATGATGATGAAAGTGAGATGAAAGTAGTGACATGGTAGTGGAATGGAGGTGAAATGGAGGTGATATAATGGATATGATGGTGAAAGTGTATGTATTTTTAAGGACAATTCTGAGACCCAACATACCCCCCAACTAAAGTTGTTGCATGTCCTCATGCAACTTATTACATTGATTCATTTGATCTTTGAATTGTATTTCTTTTGAATGAGCTTTGGCTTGTACTAATTCTCCTTTATCTTTGCATTATCATAGCATTTGATAACTTTGTTATTTTTGAAAAGTTTTCTTTGAAATACATTGGATTGCAACATTCATCTTTATGGTAGGTTCTTGTGTAATAACCAAAATTGATTTTTTTTTATGGTTGGTTCTTGTGTGACAACCAAAATTGATGAGTATTGGTTCTTGTAACAATACTTTGTTTATCCTTTGTTGCATCCAACTATCTTGAAAACATTGAGAATTTATATTTTCAATTAGCCGTAAGCTCATCAATTTGATGATTTGAAAAACATATAATATTTTTGAATCTTAATGAACTAGTAGTTGTATGTTGGTTATATGAAAGTGATGTGGCATAAGATGTAAATATATGGAGTGATATACATTTCCCCCAATTGATGGTTTTTTGCAACTTTATGAAGTGAGAAAAGGAATATTGTGGAATTTTTTTCCAAAAATTATAACTTTAGAATTTTAAGGAATTGCATGATAAAAAGTTACGAAAGAACATACCTTCACTTACCTATGAAATGGATAAGCCATGCATATGTAGCTGCTGCAAAAATATGATTTGATGCTTCTTCAATTGGTCATGCAAATAATGGATGAAGTTGTGAAAGTGAGTCTTTATTGCTGCTACTGAACTTATTGAATCTGCTACATTTTCTACATCTACTACAAAGTTGAATAATGATGGATCTAATAGTCTTCATGTCGATATGACACATTGGCACAATTCTTATCTATATGAATGAATTTTTTGATGTCGAACATAGTAAGAAATTGTTGAATTAGTGGCCATTAATGTATGCCACTAATCAACATGAGACCTATCACCATTGATGAAAATGAGAGCTAAGGTTCCTAAGAACATTGTTAGGTATGAATAAATTTGTTGATGTCGAGTCACCTAGAAGATCTGTAAAAAAAGGGAAATTAATGTATTCCCATTGCTTGTTGGAAAGAGAACTTCCCATTAAGGCATGCAAGCTTCAAGGCACTTTTTGAAAATATTTTTAAAACTCAAAAGGACTATAGATATATAGTTTGCTTTGAAGCAAGATTTATTTGGGAAAGGAAAATGAACATGAAAAGGAAAAAGATAATGGTGTTAATCAACATGTAAGTGAGCTGATTTCTTTTATTCATGAGTTAGGGGTGGATGGAAGTGAATGAATGCGAATGGATAGTGAACGCGAATGAAGAATGAATGTGAATGAAAAGTATGAAGGGAAATGAGGTGAATGTTTTATTAAGAAGCATAGATGTAATCGGGATGATGGCATCTGAAAGGCTTGTAATTGCTGGATCTAATCTACATTAGCATGTGTTCATGCATTGATGTTTCATCTTTGTTGCTAGTCATATTCTTGTGAAATAAATGTGATATTTGTGAGAGACACTACTCACTTATGGTCATCTGTCCTTCCTCCGAGAACTTGCAAAGAAAAATAGTACTTCTTCTGCAATGGAATGTAAGGCTATCAAAAGAAAGAGGTGATCAATCTCTCTAGTTACGAAATTTACATAAAAAACTGAGAATTGGTACTAATAAAACAATTTCACGAAGGAAAACTAAAAGAATTTATACTTGTGTCGAAACTAATTCCTCAAGTTACGTGTTGTGTATTTTCAACAATTTCTTCATTTCTTTACTATTTCAAACTCTGATGATATCTTTATCATTGTGTAGATCTTGTTGAGATATTTCCAACGATGTTTGAATCGTTAAAATCCGATATCATATGATAAATTTAGGCCAATTTGAAATTTGGGTGAAACAATGAAGTTTCTCTACTGCAGAATTGATGTTTAGCTGCAGAATGGCTGCAGAATTGCATAGTTTCTGTAGCTAAAATTCTTGAAAAAAAAGCTAAGTATACACAACTATGCTTTTTCATGATCAGTAAAATCTTTGAATTAATCAGTGCCTCCTCCAGAAAAATGAGAAAATGCCCTACTTATTTCATTGATGCAATTTTATTATTTATTATTATTCCTATTATTATTATTTTTTAATTTAACCCATATCGCATTGTTCACAATTATAATATTTTCAGATGGATGATATGAATTTATTCATGTAGCTAAAAGATAGTTCTCAAGCTAAGAACCCTATAGCATTGTCGAAAACACAATTCACAAACACCTATCACTACATCTAAAAACAAATATTAAAAACAAGTTAAGCGCCCTAAATTAAAGGGGCACTTATTTAAAAATAAATAGAAACACTATTTTGATATTTTAGGATTGAATTTTACCCAAAAGAACAATGGAGCTAGCCCTAGTTTTGAAACTTCCAAGTCTAGTTGTCAAATACAATGAACTTCACGCATAAATGATCTATTGTCCTATCCATTAGGGTAAAATACTCCACCATGAAGTGCAGGATGTGATCATAAGGATGTAAAATATTACACTCTACATCTAAATTCACCCACTACCAACCATAGTCAAAGCTAGAAATTGTCCAATAACACAAGAAGTTTCGTGCCATGCATATTCATTAAGAACTCGATTTGAAATGGAAATAAGATTCTTTAAGCCTCTCAGACACGTGCCTTCCATTTATAAAGGCCAGAACAAATACAAATATAAACATTTTCATCCATGTCAAAACTAATATCTTTCTATGGTGGGAGATTCCCTTTATTGCGACCTGTAATTGTGTTCTTCATACATACTTGTAAACCCACGTGCTGGAACATTTTTTGTCTCACTTGTCTATTTTCTATAAGATTTTGAAGAAGATTTTGATCAGTATGTTGTTGTGCTATGATGTAGCATCCAAAATCGGATCTGATCCTGGCCGCAACTGGAACAATTGTTTATTAATTGAAAACCCAATTTTTCTTCATGTAGTCTACAAACTAAGGCTCTGAAAAACCAAAAATTTCTCTACAATGGTTGCACAATTGAAGAAACTGTTTGTGGGTTATTTAATCCACCCCATTCTAAGAAAAACCCATGTTTTTTTTTTTCATATTCACCCTTAGTCGATCAGAAACTGCATTTCAAAAGTGTGCATTTAAATTAGTATGTTTTCTAGAAATGCAAGGAATAAAATCAATTGTTTCTGAATTGACTGCTAGATCTGTTAGATTAAAGTGTTTTGGAGTACTGGAAATTTTAAATTCTTCGATATCATATCTTTTTGTAAGTTAAAATAACCTACAATGCCATTATCAATCGTCAATTTAGCAAATTCTTGTAACATGCTCGAACTATTCTTACTCTTGTGCTAGCTACTTAGTTGTTGTGTGTGGAGTCTTGTTCATGGACTTGAAGGGCTGTGTGGTTGGTCCATTGCCTCCATAGTATCATGACACAGAGGCCTGCACATATGTGCAAGGCCAAGCCAAAGGCTAGCCTCATGCATATGTGTGGGCTCCTTTGGTTTATGTTCAGAGGCCATACCATACGTCTTTGTTGATTTTGTTTTAAAAAAAATTATTATATTTTTTTATGCTTTGTTTCATTTTTTTATTATTATTAATTTTTTTATGTTTTATTGTTTTATATATGATTTATTGTTGTTTTCTTTTTTATATGTTCTTTTTCTTTAAAATATATACATATATGGATTTAAAAAGAAACAATTTTTTTAATATATATATATATATATATATATATATATATATATATATATATATATATATATATATATATATATATATATATATATATATATATATATATATATATATATTAAATGAAATTTTTATCAACGTTGAATTTTTATTTCATTTTATTTGATTTTGAAAGAATTTTTATTTTATTTTTTCAAACCTTAAAAACTAATTTTATTTGGTCAAAGTCTAAAAACTAGAAAAAAAATGTTTCTAAAAAAAATGAAATAAATTAATTGAAAATGAAATTCCATAAAAAAAAACTAAATTCTTAGGTAAAATGAAAAATTAATCTAATAACGAAAAACTGAAATTGTGAAATTGAAATTGCGATGGAATTAAAACTAAGCTAACAAATGAAATAACATTCTAAACTAGCACTCATCCCTATGTACGCCTCCTTGGCAATGCCACCAAAATGTTGAGTAAAATAATTCGTATTAGATTACTAACATAAATTGTCAATCCCAGATCTGTAGGACTTGTGAGACATACGTGCACAATATATGCTAGGGATCAGTTTATGAAAACTAAAAATTAACCTAATTACATGATTCCTATATTAACTTGAAAATATATTCTACATTTAGGAATTAAAATTTAATCTACTTGCATAATTGAATTCTAAACTACGCTTACAATTATAATCAAATAACGAAAACCAAAATCATCTAATCTAATTCAAAAATCAATTCAAAAGAAATTGAATTCTTAATCTAAATGCTTGACAGAAGTGCAGGAAAATGGATGCAATCTAAATGGTTGACCAAAATGCAGGAAAATGGATGCAATCTAAATGGTTGACCAAAATTCAGGAAAATGTTTGAAAAAAAATGCAGGAAACTGGATGCAATCTAAATACTTGAATGAAATGTAGGGAAATGGATGCAATCTTAATGCCTAATAAATGCAGGAAAATGGATGTAATCTAAATGCTTGACTGAAATGCAGGAAAATGCCACGACATAAATGCAGGAAATTGGATGCAATCTAAATTCTTGACTGAAATGAATGAAAATGCTTGACATAATTGAAAACTAATCTAACACACATGCATAATTCAAAAAATTATGGTTTCTGTATAACCGAATGCCCAAATATGATCACATTGGAAAATACTGAGAGCCACTTTCTTGAGACAACTTAGCGAGCACAAGATTCAACAGTCAACTGTAAATGTAAATAACTTCATAAATCAAATCTAATCTAGACTTATTCATGAATTCAAAAGCACTCTTACATGAAAATTAAATCTACAATCGACTAGTTGAACACACTTGCATGAATTAAATTTACATGAAATGAAAATCTAAGCTATCAAACTCTCAATGAAATGAAAACAACATAAAAATGAAATGACATACTTGAATGAAATAAAAATTAATATAAAAAAAAAAATTACAAAATAAAATCTATTCTACTTTACATTCTAATATGCTCCATGATATCTCCTACTTCACATCTCCTTCCATGCTTGGAACCTCAAAGCTTTATTCAAGTTATCCAAAATTATAAAGTACAAAATAAGAAGATTAAAAATATTTCATTGTTTCATTGTTACCAATAAAGGAAATAGATCTCTTATTTATACAAATTCCTAAGCAACCTCCTCATTAATGAGGATCCTTCTTCCTCTCCTTTGATCCATAATATTCTCAACCAATTTGCTAACCATAAGCCACATATCCCTCCTTCATATCATCAATATAATTTGGAATTTGATCTTTGAGAGCCACATAAGAGGGCCTTAGAAGCTTCCAATGAACCTACACATGTCACAAAAGTCTTTCCACTTTTAAGGTATAAGAAAATGCATGTTGTTTCCTAAATTTTGATCACAAATTCACTTAAAAACACTAGAAATTAATAATGTTTGGAAACCACAAGGGTAACCCAAATGATGATGAAAGTGAGATGAATGTGTGACATGCTAGTGAAATGGAGGTGAAATGTGTAGAAATTTAATACAAAATATGTATTTCTTGGATTCTCCTGATCTAACAATAATATGCTATTGTTAAATATAGAATTGCTTCTACAAAATATTGTGGAATTTGAACAATAATCTCCAATCACAATATCATGAAGAAAGATCAATCACACATAACACAAATAATTTTACCAGGAAAGCATAAAGCTAAAAAACCCACTATATTCTATTATTTATATATCATGGATCATGAAAAATTACATACAAAGATTGAATCCAAGAGCGCTCAGTACATGAGCTAACTGTCTCACACTGTCATACAAAAATTGGCAAGTTTCTTAGCAAATTTACTGCCTCTAGACAACCTGCCTCCATTGCACAATACCTATTGATAGGAATCCATGAAAGAATGAAATTATGCTTGTCTTGAATGCGCAATCCTCATGGGCATATCCAATGTGTGTGTGGTTTCATGTGTGCAACCACTAATGTCACAAATGATATTCAACTTCCCTTTCACCTAGAACTCAACTGGGTCTCCACTGGATTTGACATGCATGTAGTTAATAATAGTAAATCTTCAATTGCATATGAGACCACTGATTGTGAATTAATTAATAATTAAGTCACTTGATCTCTGACTAGTGTATCTTTAGTTACAACTAGCACAATTCAGTTTAACTCACTTAACTGAGTTAAAATACTTTAAAAATTTCATAACTACACTTCCAACTCTCTTACAACTTCAAATCACTTAGTTACAACTAACTACACGTGCATGTCCCACCAACCAACCTCTTAACTCAAAGTTTCTATAGCTAACCGATTTTCCACTTCAGTTAACTATTTCTAAGTGCTCATTGAGAATAGATTAGTGTTTATTGTCCAACTATTATTAAGGGATAATAATATTTGACATGCATCTATAAATGGACATGCAATCTATAAATAGAACTTGCACATACATCTATAAATAGACCTCATTTATAAATAGAATTTTCTCATGCATCTATAAATAGACATACACCTAAGAATAGCCTCAGGGTCCATCCTAGTATAGGTGCTAAATTTTCACTAGGATCTTTCTTGTTCAATCT
This sequence comes from Pinus albicaulis, assembly GCA_034641835.2. Taxonomy (NCBI): domain Eukaryota; kingdom Viridiplantae; phylum Streptophyta; class Pinopsida; order Pinales; family Pinaceae; genus Pinus; species Pinus albicaulis. Next base: position 253,363,657 of record CM076580.1, on the reverse strand, counting down.
CAACACTCCCACTCAACAGGAAAAGGATTATCCTTCACCCCGATCCTATCTTTATGGTATTCGAATTTGCTCTTGGTGAGCGGATTCGTCAGAATGTTTGCATCCTCATCTTCCATAGGAATGTACTAAAGAAACATGATTCTTCTCTGCACACAATCTCTGAGATGATGGTACTAGATATCTATATTCTTAGATCGATCATGAATCACATGATTAATCGAGAGTTTAATGCAACTCTTATTATCACAATGAATCACTTTTGGATCTAAATGAGAACCAAACAAACCAGCCAAGATCTTTCTCATCCAGATAACCTCACATGCAGCTTGATTCGCTGTCATGTATTTCACTTCTGCTGAACTGAGTGCCACAGATCTTTGCTTCCTGTTGTACCAAGAAAAAGTTGTAGATATGATAGTAAAGATCCCCCCTAATGTGCTCTTTCTGTCTGTTGGGATGCCCTCCCAATCTACAATCGTGAAGCCATGCAACTTCACCTAATCCATATTTCTATACCATAAACCATACTCTGATGTGCCCCTAAGGTATCTCAGGACATGCTTTTCCGTCTTCTAAAAGAGCTTGGTAGGCTTAACCATAGCTTGAATTAGCTAGTTAACTACATAGAAAATGGTTGATCTCATGTTCACTAGATACATTAGCGAACCCACTAAATGTCGATAGATAATAGCATCCACCACCTCTCCAAAATTAGCATCCTCTTTCCTCCAGTTTCCTAGAAGAGGCGTATCCATGGGTTTGCAGCCCTCCATGTGAAACTTACCTAGTATCTTCCTTGCGTACTTTCCTCGAGACACAAAAAGGTCACCATCTCGCTTCCATATTCCAATCCAAGGAAATAATGAAGGAGATCCATATACTTCATTTCAAACTCCCTTGAAAGGTCCTCCTTACATGAGTGTATCGGCTGCTCATCACCAGTCAATATTAAATAATCAACATAAAGAGCAATTATTAAAATATTACCCTCCACGATAGTTTGGTATAGGTTTTCATCTGCTTCACTTTTGGTGAGGCCTAGTCTAGTGAAATAGTTGTCTATCTGACTGTACTAAGCACAAGGTTCTTGCTTCATCCCATACAACACTCTTTTGAGTAAGCACACATGTGAATTACTGTTGAAGATCTCGAAACCTTCAGGATACTCTATGTACACCTCTTCCTCAATGATCCCATTTAGAAACATAGTTTTCACATCCATCTGATGAATGTGCTAGCCCATCTGCACTGAGAGAGAAAGGATGGTCCTTATGGAAGAATACCTTGTGACAGGTGGAAAGGTCTCTTCATAATCTATCCCCTTGATCCGTGAGAAGCCCCAGGCCACAAATCTAGCCTTGCATTTCTCAACACTCCCATCAGTAGCTTGATTTGCCTTATAGATCCATCTTGAACCTACCACTAATTTATCAACCGACCTTGGAACAGTTTCCCAAGAATTGTTTTTGACAATGGATTCATACTCCTCCACCATTGCATCCACCCATGTGGGCTCCTACATTTCTTCCTGAAAGGAATATGGTTTAGTTACAATATATTTTCTCATGAGAGCCATGTATCGAGTAAATCGGTCAGGAGTCTGTCTTTTTCTGTGCTGTGAAGTAGGGGCTCCTACATTCTGTGTAGCATCAAGTCTCAGCCTATTAGCTTCTATGGTACACCTTATACTAGTTTTGATGGTTGGATCTGCATGAGTGGACTCCTACACTCCATGAACCTCCTCATGTGGTTGATCCACATCTTGAGACTCATCTTTGGGAACCAACGGTTCCTCCTTTGCATGCAAGTCTAGCTCCATCTCAAGCAACAACCGCATGGATTTCCCCTCATGGAATTTTATATCACGTCGCACCATAGTCATCCGAATTTTTGGAAAATACACATGATAATTATGGGGTGTTTCTGTGTACTCCAAAAAAATCACAACTTCAGCAGTTGGCTCTAGCTTCTTCTTGGCATCCTTGGTCACATGCACATAAAAAGATGAGCCAAAATCCTTAAAGTGTAAAACATCCAGTTTCTTACCAGTGAAAGCTTCTTCATGTGTACTCATGCCAAGTACTCTATGAGGTGAACGGTTTTTCGCATAAACCGTAGTGTTTGATGCTTCCACCCACAAATGCATTGGTAGGCCTTGATCTTGAAAAATTACTCTTGTTGCACCCATGCTCGTTCTATTCTTCCTCTCTGTGACCCCATTTTTTTGTGTGTTATGAGGCACTGTGAGTTCTCTTCAAATTCCTTCTTTGCTACAGAAGTTCTTGAATTTGTTAGAGATGTATTCTCCACCATTATCGCTCCTTAGATCCTTCACTTGGTTCCTTGACTCTTTCTCCACCAATGCCCTAAACTCACAAAACTTTGAGAATGTTTTATCTTTATTCTGTATGAAGAAGATATAGAATATACAAGAAAATTCATCAAAAAAAATAACATAGTAGTTATTTTTTGTTGTTGAAGCAACCAAGAATAGTCCACACACATCTGTGTGAACTCTCTGAAGGATCCCCGAAGCACAGTTCTCCTTCTTATGAAAGGTGGACTTTACATACTTACCCATGGTGAAATCCTTGCACTAATATAACTGAGCAAGTGTTCCCATTGGAACTATAGTAGATATTTGCTGCATGAATTTCAAGGCTCCATGATGAAGATGTCCAAATCGCCTGTGCCATAATTCACCCTCATTCCATATCACCACTTTTTCTGCCTTTCCTATCATGGTAGCGCAGGCATCTACCTCCAGCTTGTAGAGATTCTTTACTCGGATCCCTATCCTCTTGGCTTGACCCATTTTTTTATGTGGAAAGAAGGATTTTCCATTGCTAAATGAAACGTATAGCCTCTTTCCTCCAACATTGCGACTGAGACTAAGTTTTTATTTAGACCTGGAATATGCATCACATCTTTCAATTGAAATGGTTTATCTAAATCCCTTTTAAAGGTAATGGTACCAATGGTATTCGCACTGTACCATCCATCGTTGCCCATTTCTATGTGCATCTAGAGATATTTCTCCTCCAAGTCACTGAAAAGATCCTTATCTCCCATCATGTGGAAGGAAGCACCACTATCCAAATACAACACTGATCCCAATGCACTTGACACCATGCATGTGATCAAAGAGAAGTCAAGCTCAAATTGCGAGGCAAGGGCCTCGCAATCTGCAGCTCCAACAACCTTTTCGTTCTTCTTATTTTGCGGATAATTAGTAGCAAGATGCCCATGTTCGTGACAGTGAAAACACTTCACTTTGGACATATCTAGCTTCTTGCCTTTAGAATCATATTTATAATGGAATTTCTTCCCCTTCCTCTTCTTTGGCTTTGTAGCAAAAGCACAATCATCTTCATCATCATGCTTTGATGAATATCCATCCCTGGTGTTCCGCCTAAACTCCTCATGCACCAGATTCGATCACAGTCGTTCCCAATCCGACAATGTTTCCTGCCCATTGACGGAGTCTTCATAATTGTGCCAAATCGTATGAAGTCCCAAGAGAGGCAATATCACCAAACCATCATCAGAAATCATTATTCCCACATTTCCCAGTTCATCCCATTGGAAAAACTTTGTGAGATACTTTGGAATGGTGTCACATTTTTCCATCTTGATCTTTCTGAGTTTATCTTTGAGTGCCAATTTCCTATGGTCACTATTGATTTGGAAAATATCTGTCAAATCCTTCCACATAGCATATGGTGTGGCTTTCCCATGAAGGCTTGAGACAATGTGGTATCGTACTCCTTCCAAAAGAATCCTCCTTGCCTTTGCCACTTTATTTTTCCATGCATGAAGTATTACAACATCTGTTGAATCAGGCTTAGGAACATCATTGTCAATGAATTCTGTTAAGCCGTTGTCTTTGAGTACTGGCTCCATCCTTTCCTTCCAAGAAATGTAGTTCGAGCTACCCTCAAGTGCATACTCTAGCCTCAAGCCATTCAAAGCCATTTTGATGTTAAATTAGATGTAGCACCAAGAAAGTCTTTTTTCAAATTAGAATTATTTCCACCAACAAACTCAGCTCCTGCTTCAAAATTGCAATTTTCTGTGCTTTGATACCATGTAGAAATTTAATACAAATATATATTTCCTAGATTCTCCTAATCTAACAATAATATGCTACTTTTAAATACAGAATCTCTTCAAATAAATCCTTGCGGAATTTGAACAACAATCACCAATCACAATATCATGAAGAAATATCAATCACACATAACATATATAATTTTACCGGGAAAGCATAAAGCTAAAAATCCCAATATATCTATTATTTATATATTGTGGATCATGAAACAATTACATACAAATATTCAATCCAAGATCTCTCATTACATGATCTAACTGTCTCACACTTTCATACAAAAGTTGGCAAGTTCCTTAGCCAATTTACTGCCTCCAGACAGCCTCCCTCCACTGCGCAATCCATGCTAATAGAAATCACTAAAATAATGGAATCCTGCTTGCCTTGAATATGCAATCCTCATGGGCACATCCAATGTGTGTGTGGTCGTATGTGTGTGACAACTAATTTCACAACTGATAGTCAACTTCCCTTTCACCTAGAACTCAACTGGGTCTCCATTGGATCTGACATGCATGTAGTTAATAATAGTAACTCTTGAGTTGCATGTGATACCACTGATTGTGAATTAATTAATAATTAGTTCAATTGATCTATCACTAGTGTATCTTTAGTTACAACTATCACAACTGAGTTAAACTACTTTACAACTTTCATAACTACACTTCTAACTCTGTTACAACTTCAAATCACTTAGTTACAACTAATTCCACATGAATGTCCCACCAACCAACCTCTTAACTCAAAATTTCTATATCTAATTGATTTTCCACTTCAGTTAACTATTTCCAAGTGCTCACTGAGAATAGATTATTGTTTATGGTCCAACTATTATTAAGGGAAAATAATAGTTGACATGCATCTATAAATAGACATGCAATATATAAATAGAACTTGCACATACATCTATAAATAGACCTCATCTATAAATAGAATTTTCTCATGCATATATAATTAGACATCCACCTAAAAATAGTTTGAGGCTCCATCCTAGTTTAGATGCTTAATTCTCACTAGGATCTTTCTTGTTGAATCTCAACAGAGGTGATATAATGGATATAATGGTGAAAGTGGATGTATTTTTAAGGAAAATTCTGAGACACAGCACATAGTTATTTCATCATCCAGTAAACTCAATTGCCTTAGGCATAGGATTCCTATTATTTCATTACATTGAATGCATTTCGTTATTGAATTGAATAAAGTAACAACCAGTTTTTCAATTGTTTCTAAGTTTTACATACTCCTAGCCATTCACTTATAAAAGTGGATTTCAAATAAGTCACATCTATGAGAGTTTCTATAATTCCCTCTAAAGTCAGTAGTATTCCATACTTCAAGAGGCCATATCAGATGTTGATCTTCATGCTCAACTACCATGTCTTCAACCGGAAGATTCTAAACTTCAGAACATATCATGCTTATGCAACCAATCATATTCTTGTAACTTTCTCTTCCTATATAATCTAAAAGAATGAATCAACTTTACTAAAAAAGAATTCAAATTCATGCATACCTTTTTCTTCAGCTAGCCATCTAGTCCAAAATTGCTTCTTATCTCAAAGATGAGACTTCCTCCTTGCTGAATTGTACATGCAAACTACTAGGAAGCTTTCTCTCAAAATCCAAGAGTATATAATATTCCTGCAATGTCGTCGTGATTCTTCTTCTACAAATTGAAGAATCTCCCATGATTTATGTCTTTTATAGTGTCTTTGAGATCCTCTCTTGCTATGAGATGATACTAAGAGTTGTTGCATGCATTGGTCGTACTACTAGATGACTTCTTTTATGAATACTTAAATTCTTCATATTCATATTCTACTATATATGATTCCAAAATTAATACTTCTACACGATCTACTCTCCAAATTTAAAACCTCATTATGATGGATCTAATAGAAGAGATGCTTGGGATCTTTAACCTTAGGTTTATTTTCAGGTTCTTTTCCTTCTTCAAGTATGTGAGCTCCATCCCTTTCCTTTAAGGATTATTAGTATAGTCTCTCTTGCAGTTTCCATACTCATTACATTTTAATAATTGTATTTTGGATATATTTATCTTCTTTTGATGAGGTTCAAACTTCCCTTCAACTTCTTTACTTTAGCAGCAAAGGCTTGAGACTTACCATTGGGATCGGTTTCGTCATTTTCCTTCAATTTAGTCTCTTCCAATATTAATTGAGACCAAAAATAAGCTTGGAGTGTCTTTCCTTGAGTAGATAATAGTCACAAAAGTGTTCCATTATGGAGGTAGAGCATTAAGCATGGAGGTTGTCAATTCTGCATTTGAAAAAAATTGTACAAGAGCTTGGAGTTGATCCCTCAACTAAGATGTCTTCCCCAGGTATGAGGAGATGTATTCATCAAAGGATAGCCTTATCTTGTACAATAAAATCCTCAAAGATATCTCTAGTCATAAAGTGATTACTCCATATAGCTTAGTCAACCCATCATAGATGTCTGTTGCCTTATCCAATTTTGCAACAAATGAAACAAGGTGATCCTTGATTGATTCAATAAGGATTCTTTGATCCCTTGTTTAAATTTGAAATATTTGTTCCAGTATTTGGTATTTCTCTTATATGTTTGAAATATTTTCATTGATGGAAAAAGAGAAGAAGGGGCAGCTCTAACACTAGGAAGAAGTAGAGGAAATAGAAAGAGCATTAGACATGAAGCAGAGGAAATAGTGAGGTTGAAAGACTGAGTAGTAGGCAGTAAGACATGAAGCAGAGGAAGTAGTGAGGTTGTTTGTATATCCTTGGAAATACTGAGTAAATGTAAAAATGAAGTGATGGGACAGAGAGATCTAATTATATGGTTGATTGTGTGACTTGAGATGAAGATTGGAATTTTACAGAAATGGCACATTGAAGGATAAACTAGGATGCAGAATCGTGAAGGGAAGAAGTAATGAAGCAGACAACCAGAACAGTCATTGAAGTGAATCAATAATAATTTAAGTGCAGAGGCACCGTGATGAAGATTTATGGCATAGCGAATTAGAGAAATATCACATTATTAAACCAGCAAAGAGAATGGCACAAGTTTGAGCGAGGGTTCATATACAGGGATTATATGAAATATGTGAATGTACACACAGCAAAGACTTTTGCAGTCGGAGCTTGAGATTATAACAGAGATTCCTGTTTGTCGAAGAAAAAAATTCGTGGAAATGATGCAGTGATGGCTCTGTGCGAAGATTTTTGATTAAAACAAAGTGGAAAGGTGGACCAAACCACAATGGAACTGTGGTGAAGGTTGAATAAGAAGAGCGTAGCAGAGTTATACATATATAGAAAAGGCACTAAAGAATTGGCGGAACCTTGAGGCGTTAAGGGGAACTGGGAGTGTTAACCATAAGAAAGTGAACAATGAGAGTGGTTTCTTGAAGCCAAAAATGGGTTTCGCAAAATTTTAAAATGGTAAGCGAAATCGATAAATAAAGTGCGATAAGGGTCTGCGAGTGACACGTGTCCTGAAGTGGTATTTAAATACCACGAATTTCGAAAAGTTTTTGGGGGTTAAACCATGGAGGTAAAACTTTTGCGATATCCGTTGGATTTTGCATGGCAGGTTGATGTGTTTCAATCATCGTTGGATCACAAGTAGAGTTGCGTGGAGATTATGGCTAGGTAAGTTAAAGCCCTGTGGGTTCGAGAGAAAGAGTACACCGTTGATTTTAATTGGAGTAGTTAACCCTTGTTCGCCTTTGTAATGCGATATACATTTCAGATGGAGTGTGCAAACGCCGTTGGATGGGCAGACATGCTGGTGCATTAATTGTTGTGGGTCTAGAACAAAATATATGCCGGAACCATCGCTTCAAAGGATATATGTGGGGGCCATATTATATAATGGTTATTGATATTATAAAAAATTGGATATAGATTCAAAGGATTTGAAATATGTTGTGGGCCAGACATTTATGTGCATCGGGTTATATAGTTACTTTGGGTTTAACAATGTCAACCAATGAATTTATGTTAATACACTGTGGGACCATATCAATTATGTTTATATTTGAGTTTAAACCCAAGTTTAGAGCGTTAATATGGAAATGCGTATTGATGGATGGTGAGCACATTAGAGCATTGATTATGTGGTTGTAATATAGTGATACATATTAATATATGTCGTGGGCCCGGAAGACTTCATTAAATATAAGTACTGGTGACATTCGATGGTGAATATGATGGTCAAATTCTTGTTACAAAGGTTTCATAAAGTAAAGAAATTACATATATTAAATATTATGTTGGATGTGTAGTGATAAAACCATGAGCAACATATGCATTCAAGAATTATAAGCCAAGAACGAAGTTTATTGCGTTGGGCTATTCGAAGGTTAATTCAAATATGCATGCAATAGGTTTTAATATGGTTTCAAACCATAAGTTTTAAAAGGTAACCATCGCATATGAAGTCACAAAAGTGGATTTTTGACCATAACGCATAAGATGAAGAGCTACTTTTGCATTAGAGTTGCTGGGTTGAAACTGTGTTGATTGCTTTTTCATAGTATATTAAAGCATTAATTTAAACTACTAGAGTGGAGGAAAAAGTAGGGGTACATGCATAGAAAGAAGTAGAATATTCAGAGCTTATGATATTTCCAGATTGTGAATTTATTTGGGCAGGAATTTGCATGCATTTTTATATGCATGAGACTTTAAAATTATTTGTGGCTAAACTTGTAAAGCAGGTATATATGCAGCATATACACAATTGTAGTAAATAGAGATTGCCGATTTGAAGAGGTGTGTAGTGAAGGTATTTAGATTTGCAGAATCTAAATTTGAAATGCACAGGAATGAAAATGTGGGTTTGTTACACTACACAGTAGAAAATACAAGCACACAGTGAGCCAAGAATTGAAAGGGTTGAATAAGATATATAAGATGAAAATGTAAATGTAAATGTTTTAATTTATTTTATATTGTTTGTGATGCAAAGGAAAGTCTCCATAAGCAAACAAAACTCCACTGTAATATTGAAATTTGTACATATTGTTATTATTTTTCTGAATGAGCTGGACAAAGACATGAGAAGGTAGAATTCAAAGTGTCATGGCTATTCACTTCAAATTCCCTATAGAATACAAACAGTCATGAGGTAAACTCTATAAATGATATCACATAGATAAGCATAGAGAGATTAGAGAATGGAGAAATGAGGAAGAGAGGGTAAGAAGAAGGAGGAGCAGATAGAGAAGCTGTGTAGACTCAGAAATGATAAAAGGCAGATATGAAGGCTAGTGGACAGCAGTGAAGAATGTACATAACAGAGCTGATATCCAGGTAAATCAACAAGGGTTGTTATGAAAGAGTGAGGATGTATATCAAGTTGTAGCTTGATATATGTCAGTTGTAGTTGGCAGAGGTAGGAGCCTCCTGTAGGTTGTAGTCTACAGAAAATAGAAGGAGATGGAGCTTCCTTGCAAGCTGTAGCTTGCAGAATTGAGGTAGGAGCCTCTTGTAGGTTGATGCCTATAGAAAATTTGTGGTGAGAGGGAGTTGGAGCTTGGCTTTGCATCACAACAATAATGAGATGTGGTTTCTCCCTTATGGGTTTCCACTTATATCTGTTGTCTATATGCATGATAATTATGTGTTGATACTCTATATTTATTCTAATAAATACATGTTGCTCATTTATTAAGATTGTTGTTCCATTGTATATTAAGTTGATCACAAAATGATGACGTGAATGAGTATAAAATAAAGTTTAATAAGAACATGATTGCGTTAAACTGATTCACCCTCCCCTCTCAGTTTAACCAAGGATCCAACAATTGGTATCAGAGCAGGTTCCTTCTGTATCAATTTAACAACTAGAAGGAGATCCTAGGTCCCCAGGATGGCTAGTCTAGAAGGATGCTCAACAAATAAAGCCCCTTTTTTCATTGGTGAAAATTATGCCTTATGGAAAAGAAGAATGAGGACGTACATAATGTCTCTAGGAATAGAATTTTGGGCTGATGTGGAATTGGGATATGCCCCAAAAGATTCTGACTCAGAGAAAGATGCCGAACAAGATTTTGTAGCTAATGCAAAATCCATGAATGCACTCTTAAATGGACTGTGTGAGGCAGAATTTATCAAAGTAATGCCCAATGATACTACAAAATAAATATGGGATACACTAGAAAACATCCATGAGGGAGAAAAAAAGGTGAAGATAGCCAAACTTCAAGTCTATAGAGCCCAGTTTGAAAATATAAAAATGAATGATGATGAAGACATTTCCAGCTTCTTTTTAAGGGTTGCAGAAATTGTGAATAACATGAAAGCTCTAGGAGAAACCATAAAATAATGTGTAATTGTTCAAAAGATTCTAAGATCTTTACCATCCAACTTTAACCCCAAGGTTTCTTCCATAGAAGAAACAATTGATTGGTAAACCTTAACCATGAACCAATTACTTGGAAACTTAACAACCTATGAGATGAGACTGCCACAGAGGAAGTCAAATGCAAGAGAGGTAGCCTTTAAGACAGAGAAGAAAAAAGAATAAAAAGAGGATACATGCTCCTGCTCTGATGAAGAATAGGCCAAATTTATCAGAAGATTGGATAGAGGCTCAAGCAAGTATAAAGGTAAACTTCCTTTTAAATTATTTAACTATGGAAGAGTTGGGCACTACGCATCTAAGTGTCCTCATAAGAAGACAAAGAAGAAGACTCAAGAGACAGAGAAAACCATTTCAAGGAACTGGCAGAAAGGGAATAGATACAGGAGAAAATCATATTATGCTCAGCAAGATAGCAGTGCATCTGAAAGCTTAGATGAATCTTCCAATGAAGAGGGAACCTATGAATTTATATTGATGAACAAGGAAGAGCTTGAAGGATTCCTTCTATAAGATGAGGAAGAAGGTGAAGTTGATCTTGAGGGGGAGCTAAGAAGTTCCCCGGAGGAAATAGACAGACTTAAACTAAAGTGCAGAAAATAGAAAGACATTCTCCTCAAGTATGTAAGAGAAAAACAAAATTCAGAAGAACTCATTCAGTTGAAAGTAGAGCTTGAAGAATCCAAGAAGGTAGAAGACACTATACTTAAGAAAATTGAGGATAAAATTCAGAAGAAAGAGAAATTGGAAGAGGAAGTAGTATGCTTGAGGAAGAAATTAGAAAACACCCAAAGGAAATTATCAATAAACATTTCTCAAATGACAAGCTCTGATAAGTTGAATAACATATTAGATCCTCAAAGATCTCCACTAATAAAAACTGGAATAGGTTATGAAGGAGAAACACGTAAAACCAAAGAAAACGATAACAGGAATATAATTTTTGTAAAAGCTGTTAAGGAAAGTGAAGCAGATCACAAGGTTCCTATAGAAGTAGTAGCCTGCAATGCAGCAAACAGAAACAAGAAGGAACCTAAAATGACAAAGAAAGAAATCAATAAAAAATCAATTGAAAAAGGCTCATACACTCTTGAATATATAAAATTTGGAAGCTATCAAAGGAGATTCTTCCCCCCTATGAAAAATGTCACTTATTATCCCTGCCACAATCTGGGACATATTGTTGCATACTGTCATAAAAGGAGAATCGATTCCAACCAGCAAAGGATGCAAAGAGTGAAAAGACTACCTCAAGCAAACAAATGGAGAAGACAACCCTTCATCAGGTACGCTAATTGTTTTTATGGGTATTGTTTTTACTATAAGGAATTCAGCCATAAAGCCAAGGAGTGAAAAACATATGGACAAAGACTGATGATCAAAAAATCAAGGAGATTTATGAATTATGGAGATTTCACTCATAATCATAATTCTGCTAAAAATATGATCAAATGTTGTGTATGCCATAAAATCGGACATATGTCTTCCCAACATCCTCTCAAAGAATGTGGTCCATCTTCTTAGAAAAGGTGCCAAACAAATAGCTGCCTACAGTGGAAAAATAATTTGAATAAGTGTGACCTGGCTCTAATAGCCCAAGATCAAATAATAAATTGGTATTTGGACAGTGGATTCTCAAAGCATATGACTGGAGATAGAAGCAAGTTTATAACCTTTGATGAAAAGAAATTTGGAAATGTAACTTGTGGTAATGATAAAGCGGGGAAAATCAAAGGAAAAGGCTTAGTTAGCCTGTATAATGGAAGAGGAAAGGCCCAAGATGTACTATTTGTTGATGGGATGAAAGAAAATCTTCTTAGTGTCATTCAAATGTGTGATAAAGGCTATGAAGTTATTTTTAGAGCACAAGACTGTGAATTAAGATCAAGCACCATAGGAAAGACCTTGATCAAAGGCATTCGAACAGAAAGTAATGTCTATATAGTGAAAGAAAAGAATGAAGCATGCCACCTAGGAAAACTTGATGAATCATGGTTATGGCATAGAAGATTAGGACACCTTAACTTTTACCACATCATCAGTCTGAGCAAGAAGAAAGCAGTCAGAGATATGCCACCAATAAAGAAGCATTCAAATACCATATGTAAATCTTGCCAATTGGGAAAACAAACCCACACATCTTTTAAAACCAAAGATGAACTATCAACAAGTAGGCCACTTCAGCTTGTACACATGGACCTGTGTGAACCTTCAAAAACTAAAGCACCAAGTGGAGAATCTTATTTCATGCTGATAATAGATGGTTTTTCCAGAATGACATGGGTAGCATTTCTCAAATATAAATCTGAAAAACTTGAGAAATTCAAGATATTCAATGCGTTAGCAAAAATCAAACAGGATGCAAGCTAAAGTGCATCAGATCAGATAGAGGAGGTGACTTCACAGACTATGATTTTTCAGACCTATGCAATGAGCATGGGATAAAACAATAGTTTACAATTGCAGGAACACCTCAACAAAATTGAGTGGAAGAGAGACAAAACAGGTCAGTACAACAGTTTTCCAGAGCAATGATGCAAGAATGTAACATTCCCCAAACCTTCTGGGAAGAAGCAATACACACAACTGTTCACATTCTTAACAAAACTCATTTAAGACCAAACAGTGACAAGATCCCTTACGAATTATGGCATGGTAAACCAGCATCAGTCAAGCACTTTAGAGTCTTTGGAAGCAAGTGTTTCATAAAAAATAATGATGAAAAAGTGGGGAAGTTTGATGCAAGAGATGATGAAGGAATACTTTTAGTATATGCATCCAAGAGTAAGGGTTACAGGTGCTACAAAAAAACACTACAAAAAATTGTGGAAAGCATTGATGTAAAATTTGACAAAGATTTACGAAGCAGAACAAGAAGTACAAGATGCAGCAATCCTCCAAAAGATCATGAAGAAGAGAACCAAGATAATGATGAATTGAGCAAGGCAACAGAAGATGCTGAATTAAAATCTAAAGGTCCCTCAAGATACACTCAAAAGAATCATCCAAAAGATCAAATCAATGGGGACAAGAGTGTGGGAGTCCAGACAAGAAGACAGCTTGATGAACAGACAAAAGAAGTACACCTAGCCATGCTATCTCAAATAGAGCCAAGGAAGTTCGAAGAAGCTAGCAAAGACAAAAACTGGGTAAATGCTATGAATGAATAACTGGACCAAATTGAGAAGAACAATACCTGGGAATTAATTCCAAGACCCACTGGGAAAATTTTCATTGGCACAAAATGGATATTCAAGAAGAAGATGAATGAACAAGGGCAGGAAATCAGAAATAAAGCCAGACTTGTATGCAAGGGATATTCACAAATTGAAGGTCTTGATTATGATGAAACTTTTGCCCCTGTAGCTAGAATGGAAGCAATCATAATGTTTTTGGCCTTTGCATGTTATCATGATTTCAAGGTATATCAAATGGATGTGAAGTATGCCTTCCTAAATGGAGATCTAGAAGAAGAAATCTACATGGAACAACCTGAATGATTCTCATTAAAAGATAAACAAGACTATGTGTGCAGATTAAAGAAAGCCTTATATGGGCTGAAACAAGCTCCTCATGCATGGTACTCAAGGCTGGATAAATACTTGCGAAAATAAGGTTCCAGGAAAGGAGGAGTAGACAACAATCTGTACATAAAGGCAAATGAAAATGAACTCCTGATTGTAGTAGTATATGTAGATGACATCATGTTTGGCAGCAACAGAGAGAAGTTAAAAAAAGAATTTGCTGAAGAAATGAAATCAGAATTTGAGATGTCTATGATTGGAGAGCTCACCTTCTATTTAGGACTTCAAATTCAACAAAATAACACAGGAACATTCATCTCACAAGAAAAATACTTAAGAGATATGCTAAAAGGGTTCCAAATGGAAGACTGCAAACCTGTGTCAACTCCCATGATCACTGGATGCAAGCTATGTGCAAATGATGGATCTGCATATATAGATCAAAGACTTTACAGATCCATGGTAGGAAGTCTGCTATACCTAACTGCCTCTAGACCTAACATTGTGTTGGCAGTAGGACTTGTGGCAAGATATCAAGCAGCACCAAAACAAAATCACTTGCTAGCAATCAATAGAATATTTAGATATCTACAAGGAACTGAACATTATGGGCTATGGTATCAAAAAATCAAAAGCTTCACTTTGACAGCATATACAGATGCAGATTGGGCCAGCTGTGTGGATGACAGGAAAAGCATAAGTGGAGGTGTATACTATTTGGGAAAAATTCTAGTGGCATGGCTAAGCAAGAAGAAAACTTCTATCTCTCTATCTACAGCAGAAGCAGAATACATAGCAGAAGTAGCATGTTGTACACAAGTAATGTGGATGAAACAAAATCTTGACGACATGAAGGTAAGCATTGATGAACCTATTTCTATCAAATGTGACAATACAAGTGCAATAAGTATATCAAAAAATCTTGTACTTCATTAAAAAAAAAGTACATCCCAATAAAGTACCACCTCCTCAGAGAACAAGTAGCACAAAAAGTAATGAAGTTGGAATATGTACAAACAAAGGAAAAAACAGTAGACATATTCACAAAACCTCTTGCTAAAGAACCATTCGAATATGGGTAGTGTCTGCACATGTTACTCTCTGACATGAAAAGAAAGCATCATTCCAAGGGGATATCAGTCAACAAATATTGTCACAAAAGAACAAGAGAAAGTGAGCAGTGCATGGAACAGGTCCTCAAGATCAGAGTATTATGGACAAGATTTGGAAACCACACTAGGAAATGTGCAATCCTTTGCCATTGATGTCAAAGGGGGAGGAAAAGCAAGCAAAGGAAGAGTATTAAAGCATTATTGCCATCAATTCGAAAGGGGGAGACTGTTGGAAATATTGTCATTGACGGAAAAAGAGAAGAAGGGGCCGCTACGACACTAGGAAGAAGCAGAGGTAGTAGAAAGAGCACTAGACATGAAGTAGAGGCAGTAGTGAGGTTGAAAGACTAAGTAGTAGGCAGTAAGACATGAAGCAGAGGCAGTAGTGAGGTTGTTTATATATCCTTGGAAAGACTGAGTAAATGTACAAACGAATTGATGGGATGGAGAGATCTAATTATATGGTTGATTGTGTGACTTGAGATGAAGATTGGAGTGTTACAGAAATGGTGCATCGAAGGATAAACTAGGATGAAGAATCATGAAGGGAAGAAGCAATGAAGCGGACAAACAAAACAGTCATTGAAGTGAATTAAGAAGAATTTAAGTGCAGAGGCACCATGATGAAGATTTATGGCACAACGAATCAGAGAAATATCACATTATTAAACCAGTGAAGAGAATGGCACAAGTTTGAGCAAGGGTCCATATATAGGGATTATATGAAATCTGTGAATGTACACATAGCGGAGACTTTTGCAGTCAGAGCTTGAGAATATAACAGATATTCCTGTTTGCCGAAGAAAAAAATTCATGGAAATGATGCAGTGATGGCTCTGTGCGAAGATTTTTTATTAAAACAAAGTGGAAAGGTGAACCAAAGCACAATGGAACTGTGGTGAAGGGTTAATAAGAAGAGTGCAGCGGAGTTATACTTATATAGAAAAGGCACTAAAGAATTGGTAGAACCTTGAGGCATTAAGCGGAACTGGGCATGTAAACCATAAGCAGGTGAACAGTGAGAGTGGTTTCTTGAAACCACAAATGGGTTTCACAAAATTTTAAAATGGTAAGCAGAATCGAGAAATAAAATGCGATAAGGTTCTGTGAGTGACACATGTCCTGAAGTGGTATTTAAATACCATGAATTTCACAATGTTTTTGGGGGTTAAACCACAGAGGTAAAAATTTTGCGATATCCATTGGATTTCACATGACGGGTTGATGTGTTGCGATCACCGTTGGATCACAAGTAGATTTGTGTGGAGATTAAGGCCAGGTAAGTTAAATCCCTATGGGACCGAGAGAAAGAGTACACCATTGATTTTATTTGGAGGAATTAACCCTTGTGCGTCTTTATAATGCAATAGGCGTTAGATAATATATATTTCAGATGGAGTGTGCGAACGTCGTTGGATGGGCAGACATGCTGGTGCGTTAATTGCTATGGGTCTAGAACAAAATATATGCCAGAACCATCACTTCAAAGGATATATGTGGGGGCCATATTATATAATGGTTATTGATATTATAAAACGTTGGATATCAATTCAAAGGATTTGAAATATGTTGTGGGCCAGACATTTATGTGCATCAGGTTATATAGTTACTTTGGGATTAACAATGTTAACCAATGAAGGTATGTTAATATGCTGTGGGACCATATCAATTTTGTTGATATTTGAGTTTAAACCCAAGTTTAGAGCATTAATATGGCAATGCATATTGATGTACGGTGAGCACATTAGAGCGTTGATTATGTGGTTGTAAAATAGTGATACATATTAATATATGTTGTGGGCCCAGAAGACTTCATTAAATATAAGTACTGGTGACATTCGATGGTGAATGCGATGGTAAAATGCTTGTTACAAAGGTTTCATAACGTTGGATTAAATACATTTCATATATTAAATATTATGTTGGATGTGTAGTGATAAAGCCGTGAGCAACATATGCATTCAAGAATTATAAGCCGAGAACGAAGTTTATTGCATTGGGCTATTCGAAGGTTAATTCAAATATGCATGCAATAGGTTTTAATATGGTTTCAAACCATAATTTTTAAAAGGTAACCTTTGCATATGAAGTCACAAAAGTGGATTTTTGACCATAACACATAGTATGAAGAGCTACTTCCACATTAAAGTTGCTGGGTTTAAACCATGTTGACTGCTTTCTCATAGTATATTAAAGCATTAGTTTAAACTACCAGAGTGGAGGGAAAAGCAGGGGTGCATGTATAGAAAGTAGGAGAATATGAAAATTTTATGATATTTCCATATTGTGAATTTATTTGGGCAGGAATTTGCATGCATTTTTATATGTAGGAGACTTTAAAATTATTTGGGGCTAAACCTGTAAAGCAGGTATATATGCAACAGATACACAATTGCAGTAAACAGAGATTGCAGATTTGAAGAGGTGTGTAGTGAAGGTATTCAGATTTACAGAATCTAAATTTGAAATGCACAGGAATGAAAATGTGGGTTTGTTACACTACAGCGGCAAAAAAGACAAGCACACAGTGAGCCAAGAATTGAAAGGGTTGAATAAGATATATCAGATGAAAATGTAAATGTAAATGTTTTGATTGATTTTATATTGTTTTTGATGCAAAGGAAAGTCTCCATAAGCGAATAAAACTCCACTGTAATATTGAAATTTGTTCATATTGTTATATTTTTTCTGAATGAGCTGGACAAAGACGTGAGAAGGCAGAAGTCAACGAGTCATGGTTGTTCACTTCAAATTCCCTATAGAATACAAATAGTCATGAGGTAAACTCTATAAATGATATCACATAGATAAGCATAGAGAGATTAGAGAATGGAGAAATGAGGCAGAGAGGGTAGAAAGGAGGAGCAGATAGAGAAGCTATGTAGACTCAGAATTGATAAAAGGCAGATATGAAGGCTAGTGGATAGCAGTGAAGAAGATACATAATAGAGTTGATATCCAGGTAAATCAGTCAGGTTTTTTATGAAAGTTTGAGGAATTTGGTGCTTCCATATCAAGTTGTAGCTTGATAGATGTCAGTTGTAGCTGGCAGAGGTAGGAGCCTCATGTAGGTTGTAGCCTGCAGAAAATAGAGGGAGTTGGAGCTTCCTTGCAAGTTGTAGCTTGCAGAATTGAGGTAGGAGCCTCCTATAGGTTGGTGCCTACAAGAAATCAGTGGTGAGAGGGATTTGGAGCTTTCCTTTGCATCACAACAATAATAATATGTGGTTTTCTCCATTATGGGTTTCCACTTATATCTATTGTCTATATGTATGATGATTATGTGTTGATACTCTATATTTATTCTGCTTAATACCTGTTGCTCATTTATTAATATTATTGTTCCATTGTATATTAAGTTGATCACAAAATGATGATGTGAATGAGTATAAAATAAAGTTTAATAAGAACATGACTATGTTAAACTGATTCACCCCCCCCCCCCCCAAGTTTGACCAAGGATCCAACATTATATGGTTCTGCAACTTTGACTATGACATGGTCCATGACATCATTTTCTATGAGGATAAGATCTATCCTATTATTCCATGCTCATAAGTTGGATGTCCCATCAAGCTTATTGCTTTCTTTGTAGAATGAAGACATAGTATTAGATGCTTGAGACATAGAGAGTAATAAAAAACTTACTTGAATTTGATGATCCCTTTAAGGTGCACTTCAATTATGGGCTTGTTTTAAATGGTCCTAATATTAAGATTCCAAGTTGCTGCTCCTTTTGTATTCTAGTTAGGGTACACTGTAGTTACCACTACAGTATTTATAACTCAGCCTTATTATGCTCCAAATAAATGTGGATGCCTTCTCATCAACAGACCTTTAATTCATTGCTTTAACAATAGATTTGGCACTTGTCTTCAGGCTATTTATTTGTGGAAATACTCTACAACTTCAGCCCTCTGGTTAGGGCTTACAACAACCACTGCAAAAATCTTGAGACTAGGCTTAAACTTCCACTCAATCCTACGATCTCCTTTTAATTCCTAGGTGACTCCTTCGGTGACTTAAATTTCTTCTTCTAAGCCACTGTAGGCCTTCGAAACTTAAGACTATAGAACTCACCTTTCTTGAAATGTGAGAAAAAAACTGCGACCTAGGTTAGGCCTCTTCTCACGCTGCTTATAGAGGTTTCTAGGCCTCTTCAAATATTACAGAACCCTTGACTTTGTAGCACAAAGTTTCAGATTTGTTAGCTATTTTTATAGCCTTATACTAGCCCTCAGACCCTCCTGAGGTAGATTTGACAAAAAAATCATTCTTGTTCACAGAGGTATTCGAGTGCCCAAATTAGTCTTTCTCATAGTGGTATTTGAGTGTGCAAACTTACCTTTGATCCCACATTCAACCTTCTACTCTTACTTTGTTTTTCTCTTGATTGATTCGGCCTTCAAAAAATTCAAAAACAAACTTTTTTTCTTGACTTGGAAACCCTTTTGACTTAAAACAAGAGTGATCTTCGAGCTACCTATAATGACCTTGAACTTAACTCTAATACCATATTGATAAATTTATGAGGGAAACAAGAATACAAACTTCTCTTGACTTGAAAAATTACTTGTGATGTTCTTTTATCTTTTCTTATTTATTATTATTATTATATTTTTTTCATCAAATAATTTTCCAAACAATGAAGATCACAAACAAGAAATAAGGATGCAAGATATAGGCTCCAAGCCAGGGTAAAACCCCTCCAAGGTGAAAACCCAGAAAAAAATTATCTTCTTATAGAATCAATTCAAATGAGGCTTCCAGGACTCGAGACCAAAATAGGACATCAACCAAGAACCAATCTAGTAATCAAACATATCTTCTCCAAGACAAAATAGACTCAATAATGACAATGAAGCTAAATCTTTTTAAATCAAGGCTAGATTAGCCTTTCGGTCTCCAAAAGAAGATTTGATACTTTTCTTGCAATTATTAGGCTTGGAGAGTATCTAGAAACTATAATTACTTCACACGTGTGAGCTGTAATATAAATAATTTCAGATATCGAACATCGTTAGGGTTTCTTTATCCTTTTCTAGTGTTTTCCTTGCCTTCCAAGGCCTTCTCACATCCTTTCCAATTGCAGATAGAATGTGAGATGTGTGCATCAAATGTGATTGAAGTTTCTCCTTTAAATAACCTTTCTAAGAGGTTACAATAGCCCTCTATAGGCAAAATTCATCATAGTTGGCTGTCTTGGTCTTGGGAGTTCTCTAGGCTATTCTACAAACAAAATAATAATTATTTTCTTGATAAAAGTGCCCAATAGGGTCTTTTACAAAATTTGTCTCTTTGACTTATGTAAGTCCTAGCAACATTAATAGAATGATTTACCTAATTGACAAAAGACTTGAACATGGAACCCATGCTTTACAATATATATATATATATATATATATATATATATATATATATATATATATATATATATATATATATATATATATATATATATATATATATATATATATATATATATATATATATATATATATATATATATATATATATATTGTAAAGCATGGGTTCCATGTTCAAGTCTTTTGTCAATTAGGTAAATATATATATATATATATATATATATATATATGAGTCAAATGACAATTATGAATACCGAAACTAGTTAAATTTTCTGAAATCCTCAACATGGTCTTATGATTCTTGGTTGATTGTGTATAGTTGTATCATTACTTGTGATTCAAGTGTTTAAAAAATATGATTACATACTGTTCTCCAGTTATTTCAATATGAAAACTTGGTTTCTTTTTCAGGCAGCAAAAAGGAAGAAAGGAAAATGATAGAAATGTATCGAATAAAATATACTCATGAATTATATTATAATATTAATGAAAGAAAATTATTGAAAAAAATCATGATAATGAAAATGATGCTGATACTTTTGAATTAAAAACAATATGAACTTGTATCACTCTATTTTTGTACCTGATTCTATTCTTGAAGCATGCTTCGTGATGAAAAAATAAGTGCTTGTTATTGCATATCAGAATTACTAGGCTAAGAGAGTGCTCCGGTTGATGAATATAGAAAGTATGGGAAATTAAAGACCATCCTTTCAAAGGTATGGAAGAACCATTTTTTATATATTGGATGCACCCCCTAGATGTTAATTAGATCGATGGTTACTCTGGCTCCATGTAACATCAATTGCAAGAAGATAAAGCCCTTCCATTATTCAAATCAATCCCCGATATTTAATTAGAACACCCTTTATTACATATCAACATCCTACATGTTCAGCAAGACAGAGAAGTCTATATTTTCCCATTATTTACTTACTAGGCATATATTTCAATTATCATGGCCAACATGCACACTATTGACTTGATTACATCGTGTAATCTGTGTTATGTTTTAATATTGATGTGAAAGTCTGGTTGAGGAAGAGAGAAGAAGGGGTTGTTCTGATCACTTTAGAATATGTTAGAAGAGTCCAGAGAGCCAGAAACATAAATTAAAATGTTCTGGAATCATGCTTGCATTAGGCTCTAGGTTGTCATGTGTAATGGCCCCAAACCTAGTAAGCTTGTTTTTTCAGATACAAAATAATAACTCATTATAAATTACTTTTATCACTAGTTATTAAAGTTTAAGCACATGATTCAAATTCATAATATGACATTAATTTTTAGTACATTATAAAATTTTAGTACAGTTAGTACAGTTTCAATTTTAGTACATATATCAACATCTTGTACTCAATTAAGAACTTGAATTGTAACATTCCTATAACTCAATCTTGCTATTTTTGTTCATCCAAAGCCGAAATTCATGTTGATAGAATATCAATTTCCTGTTCCAAATCTTCTTGTGAAATAATGAGAGGTGGTGCAACCTTAAGAATATTACCTTTCCCAACAGTTAAAATCAGTAGGCTAGCACGTAGAGCAACATCAACGATAGAAGCAGCAGGAACATCATGCTCAACACCCATAAGTAGACCTGAGCCCCAAATTTCTTTTACATGAGCATTTTTCCTAATATTTTTAGTTAGTAAACTTTTTAAATAATTCCCTTTACTAGTCACACTTTCTACAAACCCAGGTGCTTTAATTCTATCCAACACTGCAAGAGAAGCATGGAAAAGAAGAGGCCCTCCAGCTAAAGTACTTCCATGATCCCCAGGACCTATAGTCCCAACCAAATTATTAGTTAACAAAACATAACCAATCGGTAAACCTCCAGCTAGAGGCTTTTCCAAAGTCATTATGTTTGGCTACATATCATACATTTGATGTGCCCAAAGATATCCTATTTTTCCTATCCCACATTGAACCTCATAAAAAATAAGCAAGGCACTTTCAACATCATAGAGAGTCTGCAATTCTTTGAGAAAATCCCTTGTGGTTCTATATATGCCTCCCTCTCCCTGAACATGTTCAAAAAAATTGGTTGTTGTCTTTCCAGGCTAAGCGACCTTTTTTGTTGCCTCCATGTTTCCAAACTCAACAAATTTCACTCCACGAATTACATGCTCAAAATGGAGTTATGTACTTCTCTTTGTTGGTTAAAGTAAGGGCTCCCATTTTTCTTCCAGGAAAGCTATTTTTGAAAGAAATAAATTCAATGGCACTCTCTTCTTTGGCATACCTCAAATTTTGCTAATATTTCATTGCAATTTTGATCGTTGCTTCATTGGCTTCAGTACTAGAGTTTGCAAGGAAAACCTTATCAGAAAATGACCATTTAGCAAGACACTTTGCAAGCTTCACCTATGGAATTTTATGAAAGACATTTTTGACATGAGTAAGAGTAGTTTCTTTTTCCGTCACTACTTTCAGCCAAGTTGGACCATCGTGACTAAGTGCATTCACTGCAATCCCTACAGTAAAATACAAAACAAGAAGTGACCTATCATAATTCCTCATGAAATATTTTCTTTCAGCTTCCATAACACCCCTGCTGCTCCTATCAAACTCTAAGTCTACACCTACTCAATTTGCCACATAATTCCTCTCTAGAACATCTGTGGCAATGCAAGAAAAGGTTCTCAACTGACCTTCATGTTTTCCATGGATTAAACCCCTGCTAGGGTTCTAAACTCTGAAAATCTGGGATTGCAATAGAGCCCTTAGAGCAACATCATTTTTTGGGACTCCCTAAATTCAAATAGTGGATGACCTAAGAAATTCTCCCGAGGATTTTTAATGCAATGAAAGTATAAAGAAGCTATTTTGGCTTGAATTTACTTCTCTTTCTCTTTTCCCTTACCTAGTAAGCTAATTTATGCCATCGTTTAATATTGTAGGAACTGCTGGAGTCTTGTGACACAGGAAGTCAATGATCAATTTTTTGAGTCCTAGATCGATTTTACCCCTGCATGCATCATTCTACCATGTATTGACCTTAGATCATGGTTGAATTTTAATAATGTCTGAAAATTTGTATTGGATTCTCATTGGATTTGTGATTGGAAAGAGGCTTTGCTACAACATTAGCTTACTCAGGTTATGCGTCTGGTTACTATTATGAAGATTGTATAAATGTGAATGGAAGGAATATTATGTGTCTCATTACTGTTACGGAGATTGTATAAATGTGAATGGAAGGAAGGACCTAATATTTTTCCCAATATATCTCTTGAGGAAAACGTGATTCACAATTAGAGATGTCAATTTATTTCTTATGACTAAGACATACAATCACTTTAGTATGTCTTGTCAGGTTACACTTAAGAAAGTAGTGAAGCATGTATTGGCATTGGACATTCTATTTATTGTTTCGCATATAAATTCATCATTTCATATTGGGAAGCAATAGATAGGATTACCTCACCACCAGGGCCAAAATACAACTACATTGTTTCTTCTTCAGACAATGCAGGAATTGACATGGTAGATAATTGTTTTTTATATTCTCTCCTTTAATAGGTCTGGAAATTCTCCCTTTTGTACCCTGTTTTTTCATCTTTGTTTTGTTTCAACTCATTATGCTCTAATATTCTATGTTATTTAGTATTACTGGAGAAATATATTTTTTTGACATTGCAGGTGATGGTCCCTTTTAATTTTTGAACTTACATTGATGAGATCACACATCTAGTGAACTCAAGTGTGATCTCCATGAGCCAAATAAATGATGCAGTTAGGAGGATTCTAAGAGTCAAATTTGTTACTAGTTTGTTTTAGCACCATAAAACAGACCACCCCTTATTGGGCATGGTTTGAAATCTTGTAAGCATAAGAATTTCTTCTTTCCATATTTTTTATTTTCCACTCTCTAAGATTATAATCGCATGAATTCCTTCTTGTAAAAATTACAAGAAGTTTTTGTTCTTTCATGATCCATTTGTTTCATAAATTTCAACATCTTGCTTTATGAATCAGACACATAGAGAGCTAGTTAGATAAGTTGTATGAAAGTCTCTCGTTCTCTGGAAGAATGGGAAAATTCTTAGAAAGCAATTATTACCTCTTGGAAAGAATGCTCCAAAGATACTTGTAGTATGGATTCATGCAGGAAATCTGGGGTACCAGTGTCGAGGATGGATTATAAGCTCGGAAGGTAGTAGTGGTGCAACAATTGCTGTAAAATAAACAAATTTAAAAGGGTTAGTTTCCACAAATAGTTATTTGCAAGGAGCACATACCCCTCTAAACAAACGTCTGAAATTCATCTCTTTGAGATCCAATATTTCAGTTATCAACTAGCCATTTACACAAACATGTGAAGTGGAAATATATATAGCAGAATTTCATAATTTCAGCCACCAACATGTGAAGTTGAAATACATATAGTGAAAATTCATAATTTCAAGTGCACATCAGATATCCATTTAGATGTGTGTCTACATTGGGATGGGATCTATACTCAATGCACCAAATGTGTCGATTAGATATATATGTTGATAGATTGCATACAACCCCATATGGAATAGATAGATGTGTCTGTGCTGATCTATAAATTTAATGCACCCAATAATTACAGCAGTGGCATATCCTATGTCGCGTTTGGTTGGAGGTCGAGTATTTGACCTTTAGGCTACAACTAGCCATTTTCATGAACTTTGAAGTTGCAATATGTACAACCTAAAAGTTCACAATTTTAGTTGTACACATCAGATGCCTATTTACATGGACATGTATTGGGATGGGATCTGGGATCTATCAATGTATCCAATGTGTCACACCCACTCCCATAGGGAATACATAGATATGTTGCTTTTGTAATCTAGATTTAGTGAAGTATCATATCTCTATTATGGGATTTTGTTTCATATTAACAATCTCCCTCTCCTTCTGTTTCCAATGTGTGTAGATAGGTTTGTGTCTTGATTTATATTCAAAGCACCTAATACTATCTTATACCATTTTTATATCCCTATGTTCATATTTTGTTTCGTATTAATATTAAATACTTTCCTCTTCCAACGTATATGGGTGGTTCATCTCCTTTCCTATTGAGACTAGATAGATCTTTGCTAGATTTATATTCAATGCACTCAATGCGTTGTATGTATGTATGTATATATATATATATATATATATACATATATATATATATATATATATATATATATATATATATATATATATATATATAGGTTGAAGTATCAATCCCACCCTATAAGACTAGATGGGTCTCTATTGGATCTTTCAATGCCTTCAATACATCGTGTAGATATATATGTTGAACCAGATACTTATGCGGTTTATACAAGTTGGTTTGTGTGGGGTTAGTCCCATCAGTTCTTGGGTTCAAATTTCTTGGGGAGGGGTTGAGGGTGGTAGCTAATTGTGGGGAATAAAAATTGTCCCAAGTGGTGTCTAGGCTTGCTAAGTCTCACAAAAGCATCGTGACATTATCCTGCAGTTGTAAAAATTATTCTTCCATCCAATATTAGGGCTATCCCTGGCCTAGGCTCAACTTAGATTGAAAAAAAAATGTTAAACATCATAAAATCGGTTGGATCTATATTCAATACATCCAATGAATTATGTGAATATATATAAAGAATCACTCCCATCCCAAATACAGCAAGATAGACTTTGACATCCTATATATTTTTTGAATATTTTTTTTTAATGAATCACACCTACCCACTGGGATTACATGGGTTTGTGAATGGTAGTAATATCTAATCCAATAATGTATCATTTAGGTTTGATATATCTTTACACTAAGAATGGATGGAATCCGATGGATCATATGTTGAAGGATCACTCCTACACCCATGAGGACTTGGTGGATTTTCTCTTGGATCTATATTCAATGGACCCAACACATCCCTCAGGATATAACTTTTGATGGATCATACCATCCCACCCACTATCCTTACATGACTCTTGTGATTCTATCTCCAATGAACCCAATTTGTTTTCTACATTCAATATATTTTTAAATTTACCCTAAGTGTGAATGGAGTACTCGAGCCCCCCTATTGTAGAATGTACCTTGTTTCTTCTCTCCATGCAACTAATATCTTTCAATATTTCAAATGAATAAAAATCATCTGAATTCACAAATCAACCCATCAGTTCTTAGGTTTGAATTTCTTGGGGAGGGGTTGAGGGTGGTAGCTAATTGTAGGGAATAAAAATTGTCCCAAGTGGTGTCTAGGCTTGACTAAGTCTCACAAAATCATCATGACATTATCCTGCAGTTGTAAAAATCATTCTTCCATCCAATATTAGGGCTATCCTTGGCCTAGGCTCAACTTAGATTAAAAAAAAATCTTAAACAACATAAGGCTCTGTTGGATCTATATTCAATACATCCAATGCATTATGTGAATATATATAAAGAGTCACTCCCATCCCAACTACAGCTAGATATAATTTGGCCTCCAATATATTTTTGGATATTTTTATTTGATGAATCACACCTACCCACTGGGATTACATGGGTTTGTGAATGGTAATAATATCTAATCCAATAATGTATCTTTTAGGTTCAATATATATTTACACTAAGAATGGATGGAATCCGATGGATCATCTGTTGAAGGATCACCCCTACACCCATGAGGACTTGATGGGTTTTTTCTTGGATCTATATTCAATGGAACCAACACATCCCTCAGGATATAACTGTCAATGGATCAAACCATCCCCACCACTAGCCTTATATGACTCTTGTGATTCTATATTAAATGAACCCAATTTATTTTCTACATTCAATATATTTTTAAATTTACCCTAAGTGTGAATGGAGTACTTGAGCCCCCCTATTGTAGAATGTACCTTGTTGCTTCTCTCCATGCAACTACTGTCTTTCAATATTTCAACTGAATAAAAATCATCTAAATTCACAAATTATATGTAATCAATAATGATAAGCACTCCCAATTAGTTTTCTATACCCCATTTCTAGTCACATTCATATAGCTCATTATTAATAATTGCATCATATATATTAATTCATTTTTCTTTTTTGGCATGAAAATCAGTGTTTTAAAGGTAGATTTTTATGTGGTCACAAAAAATTTACATGATTTACAAGGTGAAAAATCAATCTTTCGTGTAATTGCATTATTTAGGTTAGATAATTATATGACATTGATAAGCTATAAATTTCTTGAAATTTTTACTTTTAATTGAGCATTCAAATGGACATATTGAGTTTCTTATACATAACCATTTTCCCTACACCAACTTTTCATAACTTCCATAACCATTAGGTAGGTATCTACAGCTTCGATGCTATTTTACTTCTTTAGTAAAAGGTTTTCCAAGACCTTACAAAGTTTTATAATTTATTGAAAGTTGTAGAATTTATGATTTATAAAGTTTCATCGTCTAAGTTTTTAAAGGGTGCTAGCTCAATGGAAGAACACCTACTTTACAAGAAGGAGGTTGGTGGTTTGATTCCATCATTCCATGATATTCTAATGGAATGACAATGATTAGTTTTTGGTGATGATCACTCTTTTGACTATCACCAATGAGCTTATGGTGACATTTTTCGACCCTCACCACAATATGAAATGGTGATGGTCAATGAATGTCACCATATATATATACATCAATAGTGACAGTCATGAATGGTCCATCACAATAAATCATTGTTGTTCATATGAAATGGTGACAATCACTATCCATCATTATAATCATTATTCATGACAGACCTTGAATGTCACCACAACACTTATACTTTTGGCGATGCCACTTTTATTGAGGCTTTTTTTTTTGGTCATAAAGGCTAAGGTCTGTCACATTGTTCATATGAAAATGGTGATGATCACTATCCATCATTATAAATCATTATTGGTGATGAACCTTGAATGTCACTATAACACCTATACTTTTGGCAACGCCACCTTTGGTGACATTCAGTTTTTTGTGATGAAATATCTTTTGACTATTACCAATGAGCTTATGGTGACATTTTTTGACGCTTAACAATGTCCTTTTTTCTTGTAGTGTAACTGATACAACCAAATTTACCAATTTGGTTGATATACGTCGATAGGTGTATACGAAATAGATTTACAACCACATTTACCAAGGTGGTTGATATACATCAATAGGCCTATATCCACCAACCACCACATTAATAACTCTAAGGTGTATTTTGTTAAAGGATTATTTATAATTATTAATAACTATATAAATAATAATTGTCATAGTTTTTTATATTTATATAATTAAAGTTATTATGTTAACATTTTTTTGTATATTAATATAATATATTAATAATATTAACTATATGCATACTCTATATTAAACTAATATATATATATATATATATATATATATATATATTATTAAATTTTATTAATATTATAATAGTTATAACTCAAATTCAAATATAATTCAAATATAACATAGTAATAGTATTTTATTATTATTTATTATAAGTATATGTCTCTTACTAGTATTTTCAATAATTTTTATATATTTATTAATATAACTCTTAATACGTTTCATATATTTATTTTAAGTAAATTAAAAATATCAACTAAACCCAAGGGATTAATAAACATATATGATTATTAATATTATAAACCAAAATGACAAATAAACCCAAGATTTGAATATTATAAATCCTTCAATTCGTAAACCCAACAGATAAATATTATAAACATAAAGGATTAAAAACCCTAAGGAATCAAATAATAAAACAAGGGATTAATATTAAATCATAGGACTAATATTTAACAATTGATATTGGGGTTTTATAAAGCCAATGAATTATGTATATTATAAACACATGGGATCAATAAACCCAAGGAATGATTAATATTATAAACCTAAGCCATTTATATTATAAAAAAAAATGATTAATACAGCCAAGGAATTATTAATATTATAAACCTAAGACATTTATATTATAAACAAAAATGATTAATAAATCCAAGGAATCAATAAACCAAGAAAACTAATATTAAAAACCCAAATTATTAATCAACGATTAATAAACTGAGAAAAATAATCATAGTTGAGCATGATCCATTTTCATATTGAGACAACCTTTTTCATAATGCGACGGTCCACCATGTTTGATTTTCATATTGACAAAATATTTCTCATGATGTGACGTTCGACCATGGTTGACCATTATTATAAATAGAGAGGATTTAATATAAACCAAAGGGTTAATATTATTAAACTTATGAATTATTTATACCCTTGGAATATGAACCCCTAGATCAATAAACCCAATGGATTGATATTACAATCCCAAGGGATTAGTACTTAAAAAAAAAGGGTTTCTAAGCCCAAGGGAATAAACCCAAAGTATATTAAAACTCATAGACAAATACTATAAACCATGAAATAAACATGGTTGCAAATGCTTGATTTAAGCATTGAAACAATTTTTGTCACATTGTAATGTTAGAGCAAGGATCACCATGGCTGCCCATGATTTATTTTCATATTGAGAGAATATTTGTCACAATGTGACATTTGACCATGGAAAAAGTTGATCGACTATGGCTAAAAATGATTAACAATGGTTGCCCATGGTTGATTTTCATATTGAGACAATCATTTTCATAATGTGACATTGGACCATGCATTAATATTAAAGTGTAGGATTAATACTAAATCCCTAATATTGGGATTTAATAAACTGAAGGGACTAATATTACCAACCCAAAGAATTAGAAAAATAAAGGAATCAATGCTATAAACCCAATGAATCAACAAACCAAGGGAATTATTAATATTATAAAAAAAAACATCATAAACCCAAGTTATTATTAATATTATAAACATAAAACATCAACAAACCCAAGGTATTATTAATACTATAAACCCAACAAATGGATATTATAAATACAAATCATCAATAAACACAAGTGATTAATAAAATTGAAGGATCAATAAGCCCAACAAGCTAATATAAAAACCCTAAGAAATTAATAAACCCCAATAATTAATATTTTCAGCTCAAGAGATTAATAAACCCAAGGGATTATTAATATTATAAACAAAAATAACTAATTAACCCAAGGGTTTAGTGTTATAAACCCAAGGAATTGGTGAACACAATGGATAATATTAAAAACCTAAGTGATCAACAAGCCCAAGAGATCCATTTTAAAAACATAAGAGATTAATAAAGCCTAGGAATTAATATTTTAAATACAAATGAATGAGAAACCCACATTATTATTAATATTATAAACCAAAGTGATCAATCAAACTTATCGATTGTTAATATTATAAACCAAACAAATTAATAAAATAAAGGATCTATAAACCCAATGAAATAATAAACCGAGGGGATTAATACTAAAACACCAATGATTTATAAACCTACGGAAATAATATGAAAGATAAGAGATTAATATTATAAACCCTAAAGTATATAAAACCTTAGATAAATACTATAAACCCAAAAATAAACATGGTTATACACGGTTGATTTAAACATTGAGACAATCTTAAAAACCCAAACAAAAAAACTAATATTAAAAACCCAAACAATCAATAAAGCTTAGGATTTAATATTTTAAACTCGAGGTATTAAATGATAAATCAAAGGAATTATTAATATTATAAAGACAAGGAACAAATAAAACTAAGTGTTTAACATTATAAACCCAAGAAATCAATAAAGATAAGGGAAAAGTATTATAAACCTAAGGGATGAATATTAATATTATAAACCAAAGTAATTATTAAACCCAATGGATAAAAAAACACAAGCAATCAACATTAAAAACACGAGGGATTTATATTAAACCCAAGTGTTAATATTATAAAACCTACGAAATATTTATACCCTTCGATAAATAAACCCAATAGATTGATATTACAAACCCAAGGAGATAATAAACCCAAGGGATTAGCTATTACAAACAAAGGGATTATAAACCCAAGAGAATAATATTAAACGTAATATATTAATATTATAAACCCAAACTATATAAAAAACCTTTAGATAAATACTATAGAATGTGAAATAAATATGGATGAGCATGCTTGATTTAAACATTGAGAAAATTTATGTCACAATGCGACGTCGGAGCAGGGATGACCATGGTTTTACAGGGTCGATTTTCATATTGAGGCAATACTTGTCACAATGTGACATTTGACCATGGGATACCTTGATCAACTATGTCTAACGATGATTAAAAATGGTTTCCCATGGTTGAATTTCACATTGAGACAATCATTTCCCTTATGTGACATTAGACAATGCTTTAATGTTAAATTGTAGGAATAATATTTAATCCCCAATGTTGGGATTTAATAAACCGAAGGGAATAATATTTTTTTTTTTTCTCAGTAAGAATAATTCTATTAAAATAGGAAATGTATAGTACAAACAAGCTTGCATGCAAGCAAAGCAGAGGAGCAAGGGAGCCATAGGAGATAGGCTATCAACCTTGCTTCAGATTGACAAACATAGAATGAGCACAAGAGACACGGGAGAACAAAAAGCAGGCTCTGAGCGTAGGAAGCTACCCAGAGTGTGTAGTCACTGCTACACGACATTTTTTGCCCTTTTTCTTACCCACTTTGACCCAACTAGTGGAGTTTGGATGAGTCATAACAAGTTGTGGAATATTCTGCTCTGGAGTCGGAATATCCTTGTCCGAATCTGAAGACGTGGATGCATAAGAACATTTCTGAGAGATCGACAGGGCAGAGGGGACTGTCGGGCTGCCTAAGGGAGCTTCCAACGGAGTCTCATCATTTTTCCTATCTGCTTCCAGTTCTTCCTCATCCGAACTAGAGTAATCTGTATAATCCATAGGAGGGACACAGGTGCTCCAGGTCTTGGATTTGGGTTTGCGATTTGGGTTCTTCTTTTTGCCGAGAAGCTGGGTACATGTACTCTAGAGGTGCCCTGTTTGGTGACAATGCCTGCAACGGAAGGCTGTGTTTTCGTAGTCCAAGGATTGTGTCCAGTGGAAATCTCCAATCTTAAGGTTGATTTGTTCCGACAGTCCTTTGCTGATATCTATTTAAGCGAACATTCTAGCATAGGTGTAAAGTCCATTCTCATTTCTTGAGGATTCTGTTGCTAGAAAGCGACCTAGGGTATCTCCAATGGCTATGAAGACAGAGGAATGCCATAGATGTGCTGGAAGATTTGGTAACCAGACCCAAATGGGAAGCTTGGTGATCACAGTTGTAGAAGGGTCGAAGTCAGGGAACCAAGGGGTGAGGAAAAGTCCAGTTGAACCCCAAAACCAAGGCCCTCCCGTTAAGGCCTTCTGATAGTATTCAGCTAAGTCAAAAGCCACGATGAAGAATCCTTTTGCACATAAGAAGATCTTGCTTCTTTTGGTCCAATCGGTGTGGACCCATTGGTATAGATCTGCTGTGCATGGCCATAGCCCATTAAACCTGCATATGATTGCGGATTCTGCAAAAAGCTGGTATCGTTCGTCAATCCCAGAATGAGTGAAACTGATAGTTGGAACTTCCTCTATTTTATCTACCAAAAAAGGCTTTGGGGACATAGATGGTTGAGCTGCTTTCGAAGAGACCTGAGGGTGGGCAGCATCTTTGCGGACTGCATATTTATAAGAGAAAGAAGGGGCAGAGGAAGTCTGCCCAATAGAGCCGCCTCTTAAATGAAAAGTAGTCGTAATAGAGGCGTCCTTTTGAATGTTGTAAAAGAAGAGGGGAAGGGTGTTCTGAAGCTGCTTACCTTTATAAAGCAGTCTCAGGTAAACAGAGGGGATCCCTAGGCGACATTCGAGCCGTTGTAGTAGATTCTGCACAAGATCTGTCGGACGCACCCATTGCAATATCGTCTTGCTCAAGAGTGTGACTTGTATATGAAAATCAGGGGCTTTTTCTGGTAAATCCAGCATCTCTGGCTGGCTCATAAAAGAAACCAGCTTCCGAGCAGCGGTGGACAGATCCATGTCCAAGTTCGCCAGGCTTTGAGCATTGGCCAGTGCTGGGCGTGGAGCATGGACGCAGTCAGTGTGAATACCTATCTTTGGGGCCTTTGCAGGTCGATCTGGCGGGATCGATGAGTAAATCCTCTGCTTGCGTATGCCCGCGAAGAGATCGAAGGGGTTTTTAGGGTTGCTTCTGTTTGCACATTGAGCAAATGCAAGAGCGGCAGCTACGAAGCCGATTGAAGCATTTGTTATGAAATCCATCTCCCAGACGGCGGCATCATATATGCCAAGGGACGACCTGATCCAAGGCTCGCTTACCTGCAGATTTAAGTCTACGTCCTGGACAATGTGGATTGGCAATGCTAGTAACCCTGCAAGCCAGATTAGCAGGTTCGAGGGCCAGATCTGTTGCTGGCCTTCCGCTAGGGCGAGATCAGAGACATCTTCAAAGTTCATCTTTATTGCGAGGCAAACAGCTGCAAAGGCAGCATTTTCACGGATTTCTGGGTCATTTGCAGGGTGTGGAGCCGCTCAGATAGCGGCCTCATCTTTTCCCCGGACAACCCTGAACAGAGGGTAGCACGCTGGTGGCTCCATGCTTGCAAGCAGGATCAAACGCAGAAGGAGGCTGGCCCAGTGAGAGGCTGAGCCGGCGCAGTCCAACGAAACATCGCTGCAAACCCTAGTCCCTTGTTTCGCCATCGCTTCTATTTCAAATTACAGAAGGGAATAATATTACCAACCCAAAGATTTATAAAATTGAAGGGATCTATGCTATAAACCGAATGGATCAACAAACTCACAGAATTATTAATATTATAAACAAAAAACATGAATAGACCCAAGCATTATTAATATTATAAACAAAAATATCAATAAGAACAATACATTATTAATAATATAAGCCCAACAAATTAATATTATAAATATAAATTAATAATAAGCCCAAGTGATTAATAAAATCAAAGGATAAAAAAACCCAACAAACTAATCTAAAAAACCTAAAAAATTAACAAACCCTAAGAATTAATATTTTAAACTCAAGATATTAATAAACCATTGGGATTATTAATATTATAAACTAAATAACTAATAAAACAAAGGGTTTAATATTATAAAGCCAAGGAATTGGTGAACCCAAAAGATAAATATTAAAAACCTAAGGGATCAACAAGCACAAAAGATCCATATTAAAAAAAAGGATTAATAATACCCAGGAATTAATATTTTAAATAAAAATGAATGATAAACTCACATGATTATTAATATTATAAACCGAAGCGATCAATCAACCTTAGGGATTGTTAATATTATAAACCCAGCAAATTAATAAACTAAAGGATCAATAAAACCAATAAATTGATATTAAAACCCCAAGGAAATAATAAACCCAACGGATTAATACTAAAAAACCAAGGGTTTGTAAAACTAAGGGAATAATATTAAACCTAAGAAATTAATATTATAAACCCTTCAGTAGATAAACCCTTAGATAATAAACCCAAGAGACTATTAATATTATAAACAAAAAACATCAATAAACCCAAGGCATTATGAATATTATAAACCCAACATATTAGTATTATAAATACAAATTATTAATAAACCCAAGCGATTAATAAACTTGAAGGATAAAAAAACCCAAAAAACTAATATAAAAAACCAAAGAAATTAATATACCCTAAGAATTAATATTTTAAACTCACTAGATTAATATACCCAAGGGTTTTTTAATATCATAAACCAAAAGAACTAATTAAGCCAACGGTTTAATATTATAAACTCAAGGAATTGGTGAACTGAAAATATAAATATTAAAAACGTGAGGGATCAACAAGCCTAAGAGATCCATATTAAAAGTAT
The DNA here is from genome assembly GCA_034641835.2 of Pinus albicaulis. NCBI lineage: Eukaryota > Viridiplantae > Streptophyta > Pinopsida > Pinales > Pinaceae > Pinus > Pinus albicaulis. The sequence continues at coordinate 253,328,413 of CM076580.1, read as the reverse complement.
AAGAGATTAATAAAGCCAAGGAATTAATATTTTAGATAAAAATGAACTATAAACTCACATGATTATTAATATTATAAACCGAAATGATCAATAAACCTTAGGGATTGTTAATATTATAAACCCAACAAATTAATATACTAAAGGATCAATAAACGTAATGGACTGATATTAAAAACCCAGGGAAATAATAAACCAAGGGGATTAATACTAAAAAACCAAGAGTTTATAAACCTAAGGGAATAGTATTAAACTTAAAAGATTAATATTAGTGTTTATGGTTCAACCCTTAGATAAATATTAGTGTTTATAATATTCTGATAAATATTATATTAATGTTTAGATAAATGCTATAAACTCTCAAATAAACACGGTTCAACATTTTTTATTTAAAGATTGAGACAATCTTAAAAACCGAAACAAACAAACTAATATTAAAACCCAAACAATTAATAAAGCCTAAGATTTAATATTTTAAACTTAAGGGATTAATAAAACCAAGGGATTAAATGAAAAAATAAATGATTTATCAATATTATAATGTTAAGAAAGAAATAAACCCAAGCATTTAATATTATAAACCCAAAAAATTAGTAAACCTAAGGGAAAATTATTATAAAACTAAGATTTAAATATTAATATTATAAACCAAAGGAATTATTAATATTATAAACTTAAGGAGCATAAACTAAAGCATTTAATATTATAAACCTGAGGAATTAGTAAACCCAAGGGGAAAATATTATAAACCGAAGGGATTAATTTTAAAAACACAAGTGATTAACATTAAAAAAATAAGGGATTTATATTAAACCCCAAGGTTAATTTATAAAACCTATGAATAAACCGGAGCAATTAACAAAATCAAAGGATCAATAAATACAACAAACTAATATAAAAAGCTAGAGAAATTAATAAACCCCAAGCATTCATGTTTTAACTCAAGAGATTAATAAACCCAAGGGGTTATCCCCTGATCAGGGTGTAATGAGATGAGTTGGCCTTCCCATCAGAATATAATATAGTGGCCTTAGAGTTGAATCCCACCACCCTCCACATGAGTGGTAAGGGTGGCAGGTGGTACTACTGCATGAAGATGATGGGGAGGTGGAAGGATAGAGGCCTGCACATGGGAAATACAATAGAGTGCAAGAAGGTGTGGGGGTCTTATTGTGAAGGAAAATGCTAGTGTAGGCAAGCCTGCGAGACAAGAGACCTCCACTACTCATCCTCCTTTGTGAATTTTAGGTATGTACATCATTCTTTCTACTCTTTTCTCACTATGGATATGTGTTATGAGTTGGGTTGAAATCTTTGGGAGCCAAAGGGGAGAAAATGGGACAGATATACTCTCTTGTGTAATAGGGGAGAGTGGATCCCAGCCTAGGGGAAGGATGAGGTTCTCATACATCTCTACCTCAGTGTAGCTTTAGGATTTGGGTATGGGGTCTGCATGCATCTGATTTTTAGTGTGCCAAGTAAGGGTAACCTCCATGATGGATCGGTGGGGGGTCTGGAAACCCTGTCTGTGTATAATGTCAAATATCATTCTGGGGAAGGGGATATACCAGAGGTCACACTGGTTAAATTCACCCTGAGAGTTTGGGGCTCTATGTGCAAGGGGCTTCGGAGAGTGAAGTATACTCAAACCTGTGAAAAAGGCATTAAGGCCATCTCTGTCCATATAGAGGTTGAGAATTTAAAATTTGGTGGGAACCCTTGGGGGATTGAGAGTACTTGCTGGAGAGAGTGCATCCTTATAGGATAGGAGGGGTCCGATTGTGAGCAGGTTCTGAAAGAGAGGGTTCTATGAAGCCATAGGTTGGGGAAAATTTCAGGGAAGAAACCCCTAGGACACCTTTGTTGTGATAGATAGAATATTAGGACCTTAGCTAGTCTAAATTATTTGGAATTATTTCTTTGGTTGGTTGGTTAGACATGTCACCTAGTTCTGGACTGTGGGATAGCTCGCTCCAAGATCCCCATAACTCATGGTCACTCCAAAAACCCCGTAGCTGGTGGCCAATCCGAAAATCGTCCTGTTCATGTTCATGGTAGGAAGGATAAATATAAGGTTGTAGAAGGCTAAATGAGCTCCCCCTCAAGAAAGCCAAGAGGCTAGAGGCCAATGATTGATGTGATTAAGGAATAAACAACAAGCTTCCATGAAAACACTGCAGAACAGATCGAAAATATCATTGAAAAGTGGGAAGACGATATAAATAGACATGATGGGACTGAGATGGATATAGAGGAGTGGATAGGTCTAATTCCAAACCCAGGCCAAAGAAAAGGAAGATTAATGAAATTCAGACAGACCTTGTATCTCTACAAGTCAATGAAGAGCATCCCTGGCAAAACATTGGAGAAAATTTGAATGAGTCTAGTGGCATTAGCCAGGAAATTCCAGATTGTAAGATTGAGTTTGATAAGATTAAGTTTCAGTTGAGAAAACAAGATGGGTGTCTTGAGCGTATTGAGCACCACCTCCTGTGTATCACCAAGCAATATGATCAGGCTGGTTCCTTGGTTCAGGATCCGGTACCTGTGGAGTAGACCTCGATTCTAGACGAGGCTAAATAGTTTATGGTTGTTATCTATCTTTTTTTTTAAATAGTTATTTGCGGTTAGCATTTAAATTTCAAGTGTTTATTAGATTTGATAGTGAATATGTGAATAATTGTGTATATGTGAATATCTAGGCGATGTTTTCTTGTTATGATAGACTTAAGACAATATTTTTTGGATGGCATACCACGCCATTAGGTGGCCAACCGACTGCATTTCCTGCTAGGGCGGATTAAGGCCACCAAACTGGTAAATCTAGATGTATAATTATTTTAAAATGAATTAAAAAGGAGTACTACCAATCTTACAAAAAAAAATAAACACACCGAATTATTACTTTTATAAACCAAAAGAACTAAAAAACCCAAGGGTTTAATATTATAAACCCAAAAAATTAATAAAATAAAGGGACATTAAATTTCACCATCATTGAAACCAAAAAAATAAAATTTCAATTAACATATATTTTTTAATGTATTTACATCAAGACATTCCATTACAAAAATGGAATTGAATTCTCCATCAAAATTCATTTATCAATAGCCTCTTCGGAAACACAACCAGACCGACTACAAAATGAACGACAATTCAAATCAATGAGACAATGATCACGATACTTAACGATTTCCAAAAATCCCTTCTTGTTTTCCTCCCAGTGTCCCTCATGTGCACATGCAACAAGTAATTTACATTCGTTTTCATTTCATCTAGCACACAAATATGCTCATCAATAACGCATGATGGAAGGCATGTTTTCTATCGAAATTGTTCCGAAGATACGATATAAAATGTATCGATCTAGATAAATCATCCATTGCTTGATTAATAAATGCCATCATTATTATCCATATTTGTGTTTGAAAGGAAAAATAAGAAAATCAGAATTAATACACATGCACAAACATCTAAGCATACACATATATACATATATATACATAAAACGAAACACCCCATTTTTATTATTGTTAAAAAACTTAATCTTTTAAACCTCATGCTATAAAAAAACCTAAGGCTATAAAAATTTCAACAAATATAAACCTCATTAGCAACACATATTCGATACATGAAATGAGTGATATAACCCCTACATAAATTGAATTTAATGTATATATTCATTTTTGTTTAATATTAATATAAAATATAAATGTGGTGCCACTCAATGTAAATAAAACTAGAGATATTAAACCTAATATTCAATCAAAATAATTACACAGATGTTTAATATTGATTTTCTATTAATGTATAGACACAATGTTTGTTTAATATTAATAGCATTTAGCCCATGTAAAAAACTTTCTCAAATATTACTATGAATATGACGAATATATTCATCTCATTAATATATGAAAATAAATATTATATTAAAACTAAATAAAGACTACAATAAAAGCAATTCGAAAAGCATTCTATGAATGTCACATTATTATTAGTTGCATGTCATAGCGATATGGACTCCAATCTTGATTTTTAATGATTGACTCATATAACAAGTTGATTATGTCTAAATGGTTCATTGTAAACAATAGAACAATAATCGCTTAAAAAAATGAATTAAATTGAACAACATGAAATAGCATATAACAACTTTCTCAGATATTGCCATGAATATGATAAATGTATCCATTTCATTAACATTAGAAAATCATTATTATAGCAAATGTAAATAAAGAGGACAATAAAAGCAATTAAAAAAGCATTCTATAAATGTCACAATATTATTAGTTGCATGTCATAGTGATATGGAATTCAATCTTGAGTTTTAATGATTGACTCATATCACTGGTTGTTTATTTATTAATGGTTCCTTGTACACAAAAAAAAAAACAATAACCACTTAAAAAAACAACAAATTGAACAACATGAAAAACTATATAAACAATTTTGTGAAATATTACTACGAATATGATGATCATCTCATTAATATCTTAAAAATATTATTTTATTATATTAAAAATAATAATATAATAACTAAGAATATTAATGGTTGTATGTGACAGCAATATGGACTTCAATAGTTTCTCTTTTTTCTTCCTAATTGTAACATATGCACTATCTTCATCTGGATATAATTCTATTTAAGAAAAAGACACTACAATGCCTAAAACGTTTATTAATTTTATTCCTGATTTATTTTTATATATTGATCAATATCTTGTTAAATATTAATGTAGTTTTGCTAGTATTATATAGCACGGTAAATTTACTTATGCTATCTTTGGATCATAATAACATAGGTGAATGGGAAGTACAGATTCCACAAATATAATGGGCGAAAGGAGAAAAACATGAAGGTTTGAGTTTATAATTAACATCAAGCGACAAGGAGAGCTTCCCTACAGTTTTTCTCGAATGAAAAGGGCACGACTCCCGAAAAAGGATATTTTCCGGAACACGTAGATCTTATAATAAAAAATACCGTTAATGTTAAATTACGAACGCCTTAATGAACCATCAGTTGCCTTCATCATCGTTATGAACTTGTTTAAGCTGATGATGTCGTCGCCATTACAATCGAATCTTCTGATCATGGCGTGACAGTTTGCAAGGCTCTTGCAAACTCGTTAAAACATGGTGAAGCTCATGGGGAGAGATGTCTCAATCCCCATCCCTGTCGAACATTTTGAAGGCATCTTTCAGGTATTGGACTCCGTGTGAGCTTTCCACCCCCCGGTGTTGAGAGCCAAGAACTCCGACAGATTGATGTGCCCATCTCCATCCAAACCCCCCACCCCAACAATCACCCGAAGCATTTCCTCGGACGGATTCCCGCCCAACGATTGCATAAGCACTCCCATCTCCGAAAAATCCTTGACTGTAGGCCGAAAGAAGAATGAGACAATACTTGAACGGCCTTATCGTTATCGTCCTTCCATTCCCTTCTCAGCGACAACTCTCCGGATGGACAATATTTCCCTTTTGGGGATTGGGAAGCCAGTGATTTGGTCACTGGAGACAACGATCGGGACGTGGAAGGCAATATAAACTGCAAAAATCCTAATCGTAATCGTAGACGTGATGGTTCACCCTTTGATTTGTTTCAATTGATAAAACACTGAAAACTCATCCCAACACCACGTATTATGATCCCACTTCTCCCTTGTTCTGCAATTGATAGATTGAACAATTATATATCCAATATTCACTCACCGCACCGCTCGTGGAAATCGTTGTGGATGATATAATTATAAAGCGCTGGTCATTAACTAATGGGTCGGGTCATGGAGATTGGTACTTACTTCAAAATGCACTTGAACCTAGGCGAGAGCTATCTGGTTTATTTGATGGAAGTAGACGAATCCACCACAATGGTATGGTATGGTATGCTTTGCTTATCATCATGATGATTGTATAGGACTAGATTGAAGTGGGTGCCAATTGAGAAATTTAATTTCCCAAAATGATTCCATTTGTAAACCTCTTTTGTAACCGCAAAAACACAAAATTTATATTACCCAATACTCATAGTTCACTTACGAGTCTGGTTTTCTAATATAACCACCACTTACCAACTAAGTGTATTTTCCATATACTACTACTCTAGATTTCCCATAAAACCACCATCTATCAGCCTTCAAAGGTTATTGTCCACATAAACTGGATCACACTCCTCAAACTTAGAGGTTATGCATTGTAATTTTAACCATATAAATTAGATCACAATACTCAAACTTAAATGGGTTACATTAAGTTGAACCCTAAATTAAAAAATAATAAAAATGGAACAAACTTTAAAGAATAGTGTAAAATTTGAATCTTGAATGAGAAATGTAATTTAAAATTTTGATATGTTAGAGTATAGAGAGATGTGTAGATGTAATATGAGAAATGAAATGTAAAATTTTGATATGTGGAAGTATATAGAGATGTATAGATGTAATGTAAACAAGGAAATGTCTAGATGTAAAGTGAGAGATGTAATGTGAGAAGTGTAATGTAAACTTTTGATAATGGGTATATTTTTATTTATTTACTGGGACTGTGGTAAATAAATAAAATATCCTTTTATACTTACTCTAGAGGTATTGTAAATTATTTAGGGAGTATGGTAAATAAATAAAACTTTTTTTTATATATTTACTCCATAAACCTTTTTATATTTAAAGAAAACTTAAAAAAGAAGTTTTATTTAGGTGAACTATTTTAATACCATGGGCTATAAACCCTGGGCCAAATACCATGTTTATAAAAGAAGTATGGTAAACAAATAAAATATAAATAAACCATAGGTATGGTAAATAAATAAAACCTCTTTTTATATTTATATTAATTTCAAAATATTAATATTATTATTATTATTAATTATAATATTCACATTAATATATTATAATATTAATATTATTAGATTTAATATATTTATATTTTGGGAGTTGTTCGAAAGTGGAAAATAATATCTATGGGAAAGGATTTGAGTTTCAATGAACTGCAATTGATTTGGATTGATTTGAAAAATAATATTTGTGGGAAGGATTACAATGTCAACAAGCTCCAAATAAATACAAATTATTTTTATATTTACTTCATAAACCTCTTTATATTTACAAAAACTCAAAAAAGAAGCTTTATTTAGGTGAATCCTATGGGCCAAATACCATGGGACACATTATTATTAATACCATGGGCCAAATACCATATATATAGAAAAGGTATAAAAAGGTAAGGTAAATAAATAAAAATATATCAAATAGGAGTAGAAATCACCATCTAATTATATTTGAAGCCTATGGACCAAATACCATGGACCAAATTAATAATAATACCATGCAAGAAAAATCATTATTAACCCTAACATCAACATTAAAATATTAATATTAATATAATTATTATTGTTATTATTATTAAATATAATATTGATATTAACATATTATAATATTAAAATTTTTAAATTTAATAACTTTATATAAATACAATATTAAATTTGTTATATATATATATATATATATATATTAACTCTAGATATATATGGGAGGGAAGAACAAAGACATATGATAGAGGTGGAGAAATAGAGGGAGTGACAAGGGAGAGATGAGGGGAGAGGAGGAATGAAGAGAGAGAGAGGGAGAGGAGGGAGAGAGGTAGAGAAGGGTAGGAGAGGGATGGGGAGACATAAATATGGAGGTGTGAGGGAGAGAGAACTAGAGAGGGAGGGAGAAGGATAAATGATTGGAGGGTGGAGAGAGAGGGGGGGCAGAGAGAAAGGGAGAGTGAGGAAGGATGAGAGGAGGAGAGAGGGAGGGATAGAAATACTGAGTTGGAGGAGGATAGAGGAAGAAACAGAGTGATATAGTAGCATAGTTGGAGAGAGAGATAGAGTGATGGGGGAAGATAGAGGATTTGAGGGAAGAGAGAGAGAGCGGGGAGGGGGTGAATATAGAGGGAGGGAGGCGATAAAGGGAGAGAGAGGAAGGATGACAGAGAGGAAGAGAGTGATGGGGGAATATAGAGGATTGTAGGGGAAAGAGAGAGAGAGAGAGAGAGAGAGAGAGAGAGAGAGATATTGAGTGATGGGGGAAGAGGGAGGGAGGTAGGAAAGAAAGGGAGAGAAAGGAAGGAAAAGAGAGGGGACTTGAGAGAGAGGATGAGAGAAGGAGGAATGGAGAGATGGAGATGGATGGGGAGAGAAAAATAAATATATACATAGATTTGGAGGGGGTGGGAGAGATGGGTATAGAGATGGAGCTAGATGGGGAGAGAGGGAGGGAAGAAGAAAGACATAGACAGTAACAAGTGGAGAGAGAGAGGGAGTGACAAAGGAGATATGGAGAGAGAGCATGTATGTTTACGGGTGAGATAAAGAGACAAAGAAGAAGAGATGGAGAGAATGAGGGAGAGAAGGAGAGAGATAGATATATAGTGACAAAGTTAGAAGGTGAAGAGAGAGAGAGAGAGAGAGTTGGGAGAGGAAGGAAGATAAGGAGTGGAGAGAGGTAGGGAAAGAGAGATGGAGATGGAGGGGGAGAGATTGGGAGCTAAGAAGAAAGACATAGAAAGTGAATGTTGGAGAGAGAGAGAGAGAGAGAGAGAGAGAGAGGAGTGATAAGGAAGATGGAAGGAGAGTGAGAGCAGATAGCAAGAGGGAAGAGAGATAGAAGCAGGGGAGAGGGAGGGAAGGGGAAGATAGAGAGAGGGATGGAGAGGATGGAGTGATAGATATAGAGATTGGAGAAAGAGAGTGCATGTTTTGGGGTTGATATAAAGAGAGAAAGGGATATAGAGATATAGATGGAAGGTGAAGACAAAGAAGAGATAGATGGAGAGATGGAGGGAGGGACAAATAGATTGATACATATGGAGTAATAGAGTGTGTGTGTTTGTGGGGGTGAGATAACGAGAGAAAGAAGTAGAGATGGAGGGACATATAGATATATATGGAGGGGGAGGAGAGGGAAGAATATTTCTTAAAATAGATGCATTGATTTCAATGTAGATGGTGATTTCTAATCGTATTTGATTTCTTGCACTATATTCATTTATTTTAGTGTAGATATTGATTTCTAATGATATTTGATTACTTGCACTAGATGCATTGATTTCAATGTAGATGATTTCCAATTCTATTAAATTTCTTGCACTAAATGCATTGATTTCAGTGTAGATGATGATTTCTAATCATATTTGATTGTTTTCACTAGATGCATTAATTTCAATGTAGATGTTGATTTATAATTATATTTTATTGCTTACACTATATGCATTTATTTCAATATAAATGATTTCTAATCCTATTTTATTTCTTGCACTAAATGCATTCATTTTAGTGTAGATGGTGATTTATAATCGTATTTGATTGCTTGTACTAGATGCATTGATTTTAATGTATATGTTGGTTTCTAATCCTATTTTGTTACTTGCACTAGATGCATTTATTTGAGTGTAGATGTTGATTTTTAATCCTATTTGATTACTTGCATTAGATGCATTGACTTTTGTGTAGATGTTGTTTTCTAATCTTATTTGATTTCTTTCATTAGATGCATTGATTTCAGTGTATATGTTGATTTCTGATTTGATGTAATTGGATGTATGATGGTAAATTAGTTTTAAAGTAATTGGAATTGGATGTATGATGGTAAATTAGTTTTAAAGTAATTGGATTAATAGTGCGCATTGATTTCAGTGTAAGCACAAAAAATTATTGACAAAAATAGATTTTTTTTTTTGTTATAGTAATTAAACCTAATAATATTGGAGAGCAAGAGAGACAAGGTATGATGTTTACTACAAAAACCCGAGCTAAATATTTAAACTATTTATGATTTATGATTTCTATTGTCTTTTTCATATAATTGATATGGAAAGATGACAAAAAGGGTCACAATAAGAATAGTAGAGGAAAATAGTTTGAGATTGATCACAATGAAGGCTATTTCTAATTGACTACATTCTTATTATTCGCACTTTCTGTCATTCAATATTATTACATTGTCATTTTGCATTCAAAAAATTTATTTCGTCATTTTTCATTATTAAAATTGTTTTACATTATTTATTATCTCAAAAAACTAGATAACTAAGAAAATTTAAAATTAAAATGAATCAATAAGTCAAAACCATATTTAGCATATTTAAAATGGTTATATTAATATTAGACTTTTTGTATATTAGTTATATAACTACACAATAATTGTTTATTTAAACAAATTAGGTTCATGGCTTTTGATTGCTCACATCTAATGTTATCTTCTTTATCTACTTAACAACTTTATCACTATCAACTTTATGGTTATCTTTAACTCTATAGTTATGTTGGTAATTAAAAAATTAGATAATATCAAGTATATTTTAGAAATAAAAGATTTAATATTAATAAATTTAATGTTTTTTGGTAAAATATATACACTATTAAATATATTTTTATAAATTTTGTATTTAAAAAAAATATCATAAATATTATTATTTGTGCTACAAGTTTAATTATATTAATAATTATAAAACATATGTAATATTGAGAATATCTTTACCTATTATAAATTTAATCTTTTTGAAAAATATATATAATATTAAGTATATCTTTACAAATTAACATAACCATCTAAATTAAATAGTTGATAAACGCTAATACACATGCATTTCTTTTACCTCATAATACATTTTATTAGCTAAATTTTGAATTTATTTTAAATGATTATTATTATTATCATTAATTATAAAAATGGTGACAATAAGAAAAGTAGAGGAAAATAGTTTGAGGTTGATCACAATGAAGGCTATTTCTAATTGAGTACATTCTTATTATTCACATTTTCAATCATTCAATATTATTACATTGTCACTTTGCATTCAAAAATTTTATTTCATCATTTTTTATCATTAAAGTTATTTTAAAATATTTATCATCTCAACAAACTAGGTAACTAAGAAAGTTTAAAATTAAAATGAATCGATAAATCTTATACATATTTAGCATGTTTAAAATGGTTAAATTAATATTAGATGTATTTACATATTATTGATAAAATTAATCATATGTTCCTCATATTATAGATAGATTTTCCTTGGCTGCACACCAAGTTTTTCACTAAAAAAAGATGTTTGCACCTCTAGAGATGGGATCAAATATCTCGAGGTGCAAACATTTCCCCAAGTTTTGCACTCAAAAGAGAGGTTTGCACCTCTAAGGATTTGATCCCTCTTGGCGCTTGATAGACCCAAAGTTAAGATAGATCTAGACTGATCTATTAATATATTTTTACATTTCATGAATAATAATAGTGATCAACAATAAGAAAAATATAAACTCTTAGACTTTTTCATATTATTTATATAACTCTGCAATAATTTTTTATTATATATTTAAACAAATGAGGTTCATGGCTTTCGATTGCTCACATCTAACGTTATCTTCTTCATCTACTCAACAACTTTATTACTATAAACTTTATCGTTATCTTTACCTCTATATTTATGTTGGTAATTAAAAAATTAGGTAAAAGTATATTTTTACAAATAAAAGATTTAATATTAATAAATTTAATGTTTTTGGTAAAATCTATACAATATTAAATATATTTTTTATAAATTTGATATTTAAAAAATAAATATCATAAATATTATTATTTGTGTTATAAGTGTAATTATGTTTATAATTATAAAACATATGTAATATCGAGAATATCTTTAGATATTATAAATTTAAGTTTTTTGAAAAATATATATAATATTAATTATATTTTTACAAATGACCATAACCATATAAATTAAATAATTGATAAACGTTAATGCATATCCATTTTTTTTACCTCATAATACATCTTATTATTTATTTTACCTTATAATACACCTTATTAGCTAAATTATGAATTTATTTTAAACGATTACTATTATCATTAATTATAAAAAGAATTAATATATGAGTTAAACATATATACATTAATAAAATATGTAACATCATTCTTAATTATGGCTATTCACTCCTACTTTATCATGGAGATTCTTAATTTGTCAATAGGTTTTTTAACAATACCATGTCTTACTAGTACCACTTGCCCCAAAAACCATAACTCATGTTCATATGACAATTTTTTTTCAATTAATAAATTTAATTAACAAAATATAAAGGGCATACCAACTTTTGAGATAATTTGAACTTTTGAATTATGACTACTAGTAATATTCTTCAATATTTAGTGGAAGTTAAATTCTTACCATCCACCTAATAATTATTGATAATTAAATTAAAATTCTAGAAACCTTATTCAATACCATAATCAAGAGTTTCCTTTACATTTCTTTCTACTTTATGATACAATATTAGATCCTATGGTAACACAAATACAACAGTGGACTTGTGTTGCCCAATAATGGAATTTTGTTGAAAATCATATAGTTGTTTATGTAATATTCCTACTTAGCCCAAGCTAAGAGGAATATACAATTTTGTTTCATTTTCCGTTGATTGAATAAATGAATAAAGGAGGACATGTAAAACACTTGAAAATAATGAATAAATCAATGCCCATGTGAACAAAGACAAATCTGGGCCATGTAAATAAGACACTTGCAGGTGTGAATGGCTTTGAACTATGAGACTAGGTCAACCTTGACGAAATCTACAACACAGTCTAGATGCAATGTACCTCATGGATGCATAGCTCAGTTTTAGATGGAGGCTCCACATGTGAAAGGAGCTAACTCATTGAAGTGGTTTAGGTTTTGACAAGGCTTTTATCTTATAAAAGGAAGAGGAGAGAAACATGAGAGGGTTGTTGATGATTATCATTTTCTGAATATATGGTCTATTCAGACATATATCATTCTCTAGCTGTTTAGCGGAGAATAATTTTGTTTAGCATTGGGTGTTCTTGAGCGGGAATCCCGCCTCCTTCCTTGAGCAACTCTTGGAGGAGCGTTGTTTGTCTTGTGCACTATCTAGCATTTGGCCAAGCTTCATCTTGCACCTACAACACTGATCCTCTTTAGGATTGGGTTGTCCTTATGAGTTGTAGCAAGTGGAGGATAGATATTTCCATATCTATGCATCTCTAGCACCCCTTTTCACTGGGAAAGTCTTCTATCCCTTTGACAACAGTGTTCTAGACCTTTGGAGCTTCAGATCCATATCTTGGCATCAGGCCGAAGCGTTCTCAGAGTCTATCGTGTAGTCCCTCTTCCAGTACTATGTTATTTGCAAGAGTAGAGTTGCAGGGAGTTTTGGCATCATCTTGTAGGAGAAATCTCTAGTGATAGGATTATTCCTTTCACTTTGGTGATCCATGGATTAGCCAAATAATACATATTTGGTTTCAGATCTGATCTGTTGTACTTCATATGCCTCAGAATTTTCTGAATATTACTATAGATCTGCAACTTAGATCTCAGATCTACTCATTGTTATTCATGTTTTGCCCAAAACCCCAAGGGGATTGTGTTAAGGAGCCTTTCTTGTATATAGATTTGAATTAGATATATATTTTTGTATACAGATATGCTCTGGATCTAAGTTGTAATCTACTACTGCTTCAACCAATGAAAATAATGATGTCAAGCTTATTCGGACATTTCTTGTGGTTGTAGTACCTCATTTCTGAGGGTTTCTTCTGTGTAGTCTTCTATTTTCTCTTGTACAATGTATGGGCTGTATTGTAAATCTAAATTATTGATGTACATGTAATATTTGAGCCTCCATATTGGTCTCCTGCTCTCATTTATTTCAACTGTGTTATTTCTGAAGAATTTTTTTGCATATAGTTGTAGCCCCATTCCTTGGGTGTTTTCCAGCCACACTAGGTGGTGGGAGGTTTGTTTACCTCACCTAGTTTAATTTGTTTTTGCTCTCCTTCTGGATTTAGATACTAGATCCATTGATCTAAGGGATCCAGGAGTTTCAAACTCATTTCAGTGCATATATTTCTGAAGAGTCCGTTATTCCAGCAGACATTGTTAAGTGTTCCCATTTTGGGATATTACAGTGGTATCAAAGCATCTTTCTTGGCACATCCTGTGCTTTTCTTGAAGAGCCAATATGTCTTCAGAAGAAGAAGAACCTGCCACTAACAAAGAGAAGAGGTACCAAAGAAGAATACATAATAAATATTACACAGAAGAGAAAGAGAAGAAGGGTGAAACCCTTTTATCTTGAATGATTAAAAGAGAAGAGTTTTCTAACACTCTTTCTCAAGCTATGTATGAGCTAAAGGAAGAAATCCGGGGAATGAGGAGGGAAAGACATGAAGATCCCTGAAGTATATTTTCACATCAAGGAAGCTCCAATACTTCTTATTATGTGTGTGAGCATTTAGCCAGACAACCTGATCTAGAATGTTGTAACATGCCTACTTTCTTGTCAAATGAAGAAGGAGAAGAAGGAACACCAAAGGAGGGAAATATTGATGAATATCTCCAAGAGTATGAATCTCAGTCAAAGAGATTCAAATAGCATCTTATTTTCCCAAAGTTATGCCAGCTTATAGGAGAAAGGAGATCCTACAGCTATAGTAGAAGAAGAGGGTGCATGCAGCCCACTTTGGGTAGATTTTCTTTACCTAATTTTGATGGATCACCCCAGAGGTTAGCCCAATCTTAGGTAGGGAAGCTTGACACATATTTACAGCTACATCAAGTCTTAGAAGAAGAAGCCATGAAGGTAGTAGTGCTGCATCTTCAAGGTAAGGCTTATGCCTAGTGGCTATTTGAGTCATTTTCCTCGAAAAAATTCAACATTTCTTCTTATGCAAGGTTTACTAGGAGGCTAGTGAAAATATTTGATGTACACTCTGAATCTTCTTTGAGGAATAAAATCAAGCCAAATAAGTTTGAATCTTTGCATGAGTTGGAGAAATCCATAAATCTAACTCCATTTCTGAATATTGTTGAAGGGGTTAAAGATCTAAAATATGATTTTCCAAGGGCAAAAGCCTCACTTCAACTATAACATTCTCCTCAAGAGGAAGACATGATTAGTCCTTTTTCAAGAAGGGATCAAGAGAAAGGATCACCTATTAATGGGGCATGCTCCATTGATGAGAGGGAGGAAGGAGATGAAGCAATGGATTCCATTAGAGGGGCTCTTGCATCTTTGCAAGGAGTTCTAAAGGCTCTTACATATGGAGGACATGAGCAGCAGTTGTCTATGCTAGTAGACAATAAGACAGAACAAAGGAGGGGTCACAATGATGTTATAGCAAGATATGATCCACTAGTGCATGAAGAAGAGGAAGAAGCAAATGTTCCAATCCAAAGCACTCTTGCATCCTTAGGAGTGATACCACCTGGGACTTCCACACAAAAATCAGAAGTGAAATTGCATTGTGGAAGAAAGGGGATGTTAATCCCATCTGATAAGCATGGGAGAATGAACCATGAGGCATCATTGTCTTGTGGAAAACCACCTATGAGACCACCTGATTCAGATTTGGTGAAAGGTCTCCCACATATTGATGCTCCACTCATAGGTCCAAGAATGATTAGAGCATTAGAAGACAAGGCTATAGCATTGGGATGCTTGGGTAAGCTCAAGAAGAAGGGAGATCTTGTTCACTTATCATCACCACCCACTCTCATATCCGGATCTGTGCTGTGGGAGGAGAAAAATGGAAGGATCAACCTTCCAACGTACACCTTTGGCATGGGGGATGCCAAGGAGAAGATCAACAATATGATAGACATTCCTATGGATGTATCATCAGTACTGTCATTATTTAGTAGTGTAGATCTGTATTGGAAATCTCAACTGCTTATAGAGTATTCCAAAGATCGTCACACATGTATGGTACTCGATGACATGCTGGAAGAAGAGGGCTACTTAGTCTAAGGAGGGGTCATCTATCATCATGGTATATTCTTCTTGTCGAGAGCTTCCAAGCTCAAGAAGAAGATACTACAAGGAGCACACAAAGAGTTCTTTTTCAGCCATATGTAGTCAATGAAGATGTACACTCTAATCATGAGGAGCTTTGATTTGGAAGGCTTGAAAGAGGAACTACATCAACACTTTCAATAGTGCATGAGATATGTGGAGTTGGGGCAGCCAAGGGAATCTATGCAAGAGTCATTTCAGCCATCTCTCTCTTCTTATGAAAGAGGAGAAATGTCCATGCACAACTCCATGTGTATGAGTAACTTTGATGGTAAAGAATATGATCATGTAAAGAATGTTTCAGTTTCTGATTTATCACATTCTTTTACCATGTTTATGCAGGCCATGACTCCTAAAGGGAGTGATATATCATGTAGATCTCATGGCATTTGTTGGGCCCCTTATACTTTTGAACTTGGCCACTCCCTTGTTGTGCAAATGGAGATTCTTTTTCATGATGGGTGCTTCCCGAAGGCACCAAAAATATCTCACATTTTCATCCATAGTGGGATGACATGTGCAACAAGTAAGTTGTGGGGAAACCACTTACCAAACCTTGATCTAATGCGGGAAAGAGATGCACTGTGCTGGTACCATATGTGGGATTATGACCCACCTCCTCATGCTCAAATTTTTGTTTTTTTATTTGTAATTTTGTTTCCATACATAGATGGCATACTTGTATTATTCATGAGAATGTATGGAGGGAGGATGGGGAGCATATATGTACCTCATGGGATGGAAAATCTCTATGTACCTCATGCTACATGCTCTAGAGAGAGTATTGGTTCAGCCATGTTTGTTTCATGTGATTTCTTGACTCCTTGTGGGATGGACTATGCACATCTCATATTGACTTTGGAGGAACAATTCATGGAGCGTTGGATTGGTGAGCACCTAGCTTATGAGGAAAGCTTGATCCTTGATGGTGTGACCAATGGAGGAGGAGAAGTGTTGCAGCATTCACCCTATCAGTTGCTTGAGGACAAGAAACATTTTGGAGGAGAGGAATGTAATATTCCTACTTAGCCCAAGCTAAGAGGAATATACAATTTTGTTTCATTTTGTGTTGATTGAATAAATGAATAAAGGAAGACATGTAAAAATCTTGAAAATAATGAATAAATCAATGCCCATGTGAACAAAGACAAATATGGGCCATATAAATAAGACACTTGGAAGTGTGAATGGGTTTGAACTATGAGACTAGGTCAACCTTGACCAAATATACAACACAGTCTAGAAGCAATGTACCTCAGGGATGCATAGCACAGTTTTAGATGGAGGCTCCACATGTGAAAGGAGATAACTCATTGAAGTGGTTTAGGGTTTGATAAGGATTGTATCTTATAAAAGGAAGAGGAGAGCAGCATGAGAGGGTTTTTGATGATTATCATTTTCAGAATATATGGTTTTTTCAGACATATATCTTTCTCTAGCTGTTTAGCTAAGAATAATGTTGTTTAGCACTGGGTGTTCCTAAGCAGGAATCCCACCTCCTTCCTTGAGCAGCTCTTGGAGGAGCATTGTTTTTCTTGTCCACTATCTGGCATTTGACCAAGCTTCATCTTGCACCTACACTGTAGATCCTGTTTAGGATTGGGTTTTCCTTGTGAGCTGCATCAAGTGGATGATAGATCTTTATAGATCTATGCATCTCTAGCACCCCTTTTCACTGGGAAAGTCTTCTATCCCTTTGACAAGAGTGTTATAGACCCTTGGAGCTTTAGATCCATATCTTCGCATCAGGCCAAAGCATTCTTAGAGTCTACAGCATAGTCCCTCTTCCAGTACTGCCTGCGTTATTTGCAAGAGCATAGTTGTAGGGAGTTTTGGCACCATCTTAGAGGAGAGATCTCTCGTGATTGGATTCTTCCTTTCACTGTGTTGATCCATGGATTAGCCAACTAATCTATGTTTTGTTTCATATCTAATCTTTTTTACTTCATATGCTTCATAATTTTCTGAATATTACTATAGATTTGCAACTTAGATCTCAGATCTACTCATTGTTATTCATGTTTTACCCAAAACTCCAAGGGGATTGTGTTAAGGAGCCTTTCTTGTATACAGATCTGAATTAGACCTATATTTTTGTATACAGATATGCTCTAGATTTGAGTTGTAATATAATTTTTCTTCAGCCAATGAAAATAATGCTGTCAAGCTTATTCAAACATTTTTTGTGGTTGTAGCACCTCATTTCTGAGGGTTTCTGTTGTATAGTCTTCTATTTTCTCTTGTACATTGTATGGGATATATTGTAAATCTAAATTACTGATGTATATGTAATACTTGAGCCTCCATATTGGTCTCCTACTCACATTTAGTTCAACTGCATTATTTTTGAAGCAGTTTGTTGCATATAGCTGCAGCCCCATTCCTTGGGTGTTTTCTAGCCATACTAGGTGGTGGAAGGTCTGTTTACCTCACCTAGTTTGATTTTCTTTTGCTCTAATTTTGGATTTAGATACTAGATCCACTGATCTAAGGGATCCAGTAGCTGCAAACTCATTTCAGTGCACAGATTTCCGAAGAGTGCATTATTCTAGCAGGCATTGCTGAGTATTCCCATTTTGGGATATTACTGTTTGTTTAATCTGCATGTAATATTATCTTGTATTTTTTTTTTTAAATGATCTAGCTAAATGATACACGCCTTCTCTTTTAATTCATAGTTCAAAATACACGTCTCAATTATAAACTCACGGGGAATAAAACAATCGGTGAATGGATGCACTAGTTCAAAACCCCACGGGTTTTCCCACTGCATAGCCTTCAACAAAAACAAAAACAAAAAAAATTATATGTCTTAATTATAATTTAGCTATAGTTACCTATATTTGTAAAGTCTAATAATAATTTATACCTTCCTTTCACTCGAATAATCATTTGGAAACTATAATAATTTTATTTTTTGAAAATTAATAAATTATGAAATATCATTGTTCAGAATGGAACAGTATATTTCCGACATTCCATTCGTTCATTCTTCCAAAATGTAAATGTTTACTAATATGGAAAATAAGGCAAAGTCTTATATTGATTTGTAAATGAGATAATTATAACCTGCTGGTGTCTCCAACACAGATACTTTGAATAATTAAACCTTTAATGTTTATTTCTCTAATGAGATCATAAACTCATTAGTGTCTCCAACAAATATTCTTAGAATAATTAAACCTTCGATATTTATTTCTCTAACTTATGATGAGATCTATGCTTTCTGAGTAGATACAAGGAATTTTTTCTTGACTCAATTTTGAGTGCAACTACTCTTTAGGATGAGAGGTATGGTTTTTATATACTATAACCTATACATATTATCTAACTAATAAAACAATAGTAATTAGGCCAATAAAAATGAATTTTTCTGAAAATACTCTATCATTGGGAACTATTTCTTTAATGTTGTTATTATTTTTAGTTTTTTATTAGTACTTTTTTAGATTTCCTGGATAGTAATAGTGATCAACAACAAGAACAATAAAAAAAAATTCACATATAATTTGAATTAAAGGTTGAATCAACCTTTAGAATTTTTATATATTATTTATATAACTATACAATAATTGTTTATTATATATTTAAACAAATTAAGTTCATGGATTTTGATTTCTCACATCTAACGTTATCTTCTTCATCTACTTAACAACTTTATTATTATCAACTTTATCGTTATTTTGACCTCTATAATTATGTTGGTAATTAAACCAGGAGGGCTACACGGTAGCAAGTCTCTGCCGCCAGCCAGAGAAGTTGTCAACAACCTGCATCAAGTCCTTGTGGCCAGGAAAGATCAATAGAATGTCATTAAGGCCTATCCTGGCTACCCACTTCTGCTAACAGGTCACAACCTCGGTGCAGGGCTCGCCATATTAGATCTGGGAGAGCTCAAGCACCGTTGTTCCTGTAATTGGTTTTGGGGCTCCTGGAACTAAAATTGTTCGGGCATATGGTCTCTACTCTCGAAAGAAAAAGTGTTCAGGCAGATGGTATCTACTCTCAATTTCTCTCTATCAATCATGTCATATTCATGACGGCTCGGATTGTTAACATGGTTATCTTTCTCAGCAATGTTGTTGGTAGTGAAAGCAGTCATGGTTTCAACAATTCACTTATAATTTTGTTAGAATTGGTCCCATGAGTTACAGATTGAGAGTAAAGGTTGATAATAGATAATAATAAGCACAAGAACATGTATCTAAATAGGCAGGGATAGAGACCGAGAGGAAAACATGTAGTTGTAAGACTGTGAAATGTCCAGAAATAGCAGGAAACATTAGGAAGGACTGTGAAAACTTGCATTTTCAGAATTATTGGATGTTGATATATTAATAAAAATGTAATGATGGAATATTGGAGCGTACCCTGGTGAAACAATCATGGAAATGCATCCTTATGAGTCCAGGAGCTACTTCTGAACTGTTTAAGAATGCATCTCTCACAACCTTGAACACAATGGATTCCACTTTTGGATAACTGTAATCGTAGAAACCCACTTCAAGAGCCCACTGCACTATCACAATTTCAATATGAAGAGACTAAAAGATAGTCAGAAAATAATGATTGTAGAGCCTATGGGAAATTGCAAATGAATAATAATTAACATCATAGGGCTTTATCGATAACTTCCGGTATGCCATGGATGGATGCAGAGCTTGATCATACGTAGAAGTGGTTTGCATAAAGATTTGAAGGCAGATATATGTATTTATAGGATATTGTGTAACTAGAAAAGTCTCGTGAAAAGACATCAACCTTCCTCGAATCCATCCATTCCTGGAAGGAAAAAAGTCGTCATGTCATTATCAAGTTGCAGTGTAAGCATCCTAAATTAAAGTTAGAGTTGAATTGAGTAGGCAAAGCAAGTTTCCTATTTCTTTAAGTAACGTAGAAACCGACTCGACTAGTTATAACGCACATGGTTTGATCTCATCAAATGGCTCTTCCATTACATAACAATAGGAAACTTAATGTAAATGTTTTAATTTCATCAACGTGCTGTTATTTATTATTTTTCTCCAAATATTACTACAAAAGAACCGCTACCGACTACTTAGAAAAAGCCTAGCAACACAAAAATATGCCAGCTAAACATGGCAGATTGTATCATTCTTATACCTATAAAGCCTAGCAACATAAAAACCTGCTAGCTAAACATAGCAGATTGTATCATTCTTATACCATATCCGGAATCCATTATAAGTTTTCATAAGTCATTATTTTTCGCCTTGCGTAGGTGGAAAACAAGGAAAGTATGTATAGCATATAAAATAAAAAAATTTAAGGAAAAATCGATGACCATGTGCGCCCTCCCTTGAGGGCAACGTGTCTCACTTCCTTCTGAGGCAGTGCATGCGTGAAGGGCGGTAAACCAAGCCACCTAACACTGTAAGTTCTATCACTATCGGCGTGATATAAACAACCAGTCATCACCAATATGAACCAATACGAACCAGGGGCTCTTATTTCAGTAGTTATCCAAGCCAAGCCAATTAATAGTGCAGTTGAATAATGGCCATATCCATTTTTTTAGCCTAGCAGTTGATTAGTGCAGCAGCCATAGTTTAGAGCTTATTCTGGCTGTTGAATACTATTGCAACACCGAACTATCAAATAAAGTGCATTGACAACTTCCTGGAGAGCCCTTCTAGAGTAGGCGTATCCACAAGGAGCCTCTGTAAAAAGAATGCGCTTTAATGCCTTGTATTGATCCAGAAGATACAGAGCCAGCGACAGAGGCAGTTTACTATCTAGGAAAGGGCTTTCTGTACCATATTCATATCCAAATCTGGTCCCCACTGCAAAATAATTTCCAGGTTCTAGGTAGCTATTTTTAATTTGTATAAAAGAATTGCTTTCCTAGCCACCTGGAGAGCCCTTCCAGAGCAAGCGTGTCCACAAAGAGCCTCTGTAAAAATAACATGCATGAATGCATCATATCGATCTAGTAGATATGGAGCCAGCAATAGAGGCGGTTTCCATCTAGGAAAGGGATTTCAGTACCATATTCATATCTGAATCTGGTCCTCACTGCAAAAGCATTTCCAGGTTCTAGGTAGCTAGTTTTAATTTTTATAAAATAATTTCTTTCATGTACAAAGTGTTAGATCTACAACCTTTGTATAGCGTGTTAAATGCAGCATAAGCATACATTATAGTATATATATGTAATAATGCATCGATATCAAATTTTAATGTTTTGGTGCTTATTTTGCGAAAAACAATTGTCTAATTGTGACCAAAAATTTCTGCTAGATTTTGAATTGGTAGAACTGATATTTAGGCAAATGTTCTTCAATATTTTCTGGATCTAGTTTTTTATCAGAAATTTCATTCCTCTAGTATTTTTTAAGTTTTTGACAGTAAAGCATGAATTTTTAATATGTCTAGAAGCAAACTACAAAACTTACCAGATACACTTGACCCCAACATTGAAGCCAACTTGAAGCCAGCTTGAATACCATCATTGTTCTTGACATTCTCAAGAGCAGTGGTCTTGGCAGTATGGAATTATCAGAGCTTGGTAAGCCATCTATGACGTTGAACCTCAGCAGTTTTCGTAGTCCTATTATCCGTTAGCCAGCTACCATGTCATGTTCGACCAAGCTAGAGATAAGTGCATAAAGACAGTCAAGGAA
Organism: Pinus albicaulis; assembly: GCA_034641835.2. Classification (NCBI taxonomy): domain Eukaryota; kingdom Viridiplantae; phylum Streptophyta; class Pinopsida; order Pinales; family Pinaceae; genus Pinus; species Pinus albicaulis. Next base: position 253,305,913 of record CM076580.1, on the reverse strand, counting down.
ATAGCCAAAATGAACATATTTCTGACCCTCGAATACTGAGCTTGATTTCGAACCTCGATGCTGGTTGGTGTTGGAACTCTGTTATTGCAGAGTTACCCAGTTGGAATGTATGCTAAGAGGAGTTGTAGATTGGTTCGTTATGGCCTTACCTAACCTGACGGAGTTGGGGCTTCACAGAGCTCTGCTTGGTAAGACCCAGTTTGGCGATCTTTACATGGAGCCATAAACACATGTTCTATCTGCCTCAATTTTATAATCGCATGTTCTATTTGTCTCATGATGGGTTATCTATTCAAGTTAACCCTACTACTAATCCCTTGTGGGGTGGTGTAGGTGAGACCATGTGCATGGTGGGGTGTATGTGGCAGTTTTACAGAGTGTTCTCTCAAAAGCACCCTTTCAAACATTGATACAACTCACATGTACAAGCATTTAATGCTTTCGACTAATGCTAGCATTAGATGATCTTCTAACATTTACCTGTTTGAAAATATGAAACAAATTTACAATTATAATCTAGGTTTCTGCCTCCCTGCCTCGGGAAGAGGCCAAATAAGATGGTAAATCCGTTTAGGTTTGAAAACTTTGGTTATAGTTGATCAACACTCCGGCTTATATTTAAAAGCTTGAGAAAACTTTGGTTATACCTCATTTACTTTGACTAACAAAAGAGTTGGACTAATGCTAACTTTACGAAATCGATTACAATAGTCCCAGCCGTGCCGGTGGCCAGGACTAAAATTTAGGTAATACCAAGTATATTTTAGAAATAAAAGATTTGATATTAATAATTTAATGTTTTTGGTAAAATCTATACAATATTAGGTATATTTTTATAAATTTGATATTTAAAAAAAATATATCATAAATATTACTATTTGTGCTACAAGTGTAACTATGTTGATAATTATAAAATATATGTACTATCGAGAATATATTTACATATTATAAATTTATTTTTTTTGAAAAATATATATAATATTAAGTATATTTTTAAAAATTAAGATAACTATATAAATTATATAGTTGATAAACACTAATACACATATATTTCTTTTACGTCATAATGCACCTTATTAGTTAACTAATGAATTTATTTTAAATGACTATTAATATAATTAATTATAAAAAAAATTAATGTATAAGTTAAACATATATACATTAAAAAAGACATATAACATCATTCTTAATCATGGCTATTGACTCCTACTTTATCATGGCGATTCTTAATTTGTCAATAAGTTTTTTAACAATACCACATCTTACTAGTAGCACTTGCCCAGAAAACCTTAACTCATGTTCCTATGACATTTTTTTTGAATTAATAAATTTAATTAACAAAATATAAAGGGCATACCAAATTTTGAGATAATCTGAACTTTTGAACTATGACTACAACTAAGAATATTCTTCAATATTTAGTGGAAGCTAAATTCCTACCATCCACCTAATAATTATTGATAATTAAATTAAAATTCTAGAAACCTTATTCTAAAGTAGACACACCTATCAATGTAATTAAAAATTTGGTATTTTCCCCAAGGCTCCTTAAAAGCCCATGCACATTATCATTTCTGCTATAAAATAAGTCAATCTCATTTTTGTTATATATTGATGTAAGTACTTTTTTCTTTTCTTTGAGAACTTCAAGAATAAGCTTAGCTCATATAGCTTATAACGAAAAAATTATTTGTTTACTATCGTTTCATGGCACAATATTGGATCTTGCATTGAATGCAAATTCAATATTGGACATTTCAACATTTGGAGTATGTATCCAATCAAAATATAGAAAACATATCAACTCATTATTTAAATGATTAGTATATTGAATACCATAATTAATATTTCCCTTTACATGTCTTTCCACTTTATGATACAATATTAGATCCTATGGAAACACAAATACAACAATGGACTTTTGTTTCCCAATAATCAAATTTTGTTCAAAATCATATAGTTATTTGTTTAATGTGCATGTAATATTCTCTTGTCCTTTATTTACAAAATGACCTAGCTAAATGACACACACCTTATATCTTAATTCATAGTTCAAAATACACATGTCTCAATTGTAAGTTCATGTTGAATAAAACAACTGGTGAATGGATACACTATTAAGGAGCTCATTTTGTGATGGTCACTAGTTCAAAACCCCATGAGTTGTCCCACTACATAGCCTTCAACCAAAAAAAACAAATAATTATATGTCTTAATTATAATTAAAAAAATCAAGTCGTATAAATGTTAGCTATAGTTGTAAAGTTTAATATTCATGTAGGCCTTCCTTTCACTCGAATAACCATTTGGAAACTATAATAAATTTATGTTTTGAAAATTAATAAATTCTGAGATAACATTGTTAAGAATGGAACGATATATTTCCGACATTCCATTCATTCATTCTTCCAAAATGTAAATGTTTACTAATATGGGAAATTAAGAAAAGTATTATATTGATTTGTAAATGAAATAATTACAACCTATTGGTGTCTCCAACACACATACTTTGAGTAATTAAACCTTTGATGTTTATTTCTCTAACTTATAATGAGAGCATAAACCGATTAGTGTCTCCAACACATATACTTGAATAATTAAAACTTTGATATTTATTTCTCTAACTTATGATGAGATCTACGCTCCTTGAGTAGCTACAAGGGATTTTTTCTTAACTCAATTTTGAGTGGAACTACTCTTTAGGATTAGAGGTATGGCCTTTGATATACTATAACTTATACATATTATCTAACTAATAAAACAATAGTAATTAGGCCAATCAAAAAAAATGGGTAAATATTCTATCATTGAGAGCTATTTCTTCAATGTAACACCTTTTCACATTGATATCCAACTAAACTAAATCTATGAAGATGATCGAGGATAAGACTATGCCTCATTGATCGTTGTATGGGAATGAAGGATCTACTAAGGTTTGGGTTCATGTCTTGGTTACTTATCTAGTACCATAAGTCAATAGTAACCATCAATACCTTCACATGACTATGGATAATAGATCAAACTCTACAATGTTAATATAAAATTGCATAATATCAATACTTGTTTTCACACAAAATGAACAATGATACCAACTTGCTATGTATTTTTTAGATAACAAATATAAATCAATGTAAAGTACCCTTAGCACTTTCAATACATGTTTTAATATAGGCAATCATCATCTCTATATATGTATGTCTAGTAAAAAATGTTCCAGTGGTAAAGCTTCACTAGTAGGTGGCATATGGTTCACAATTCTTTCACAATACAATGCTATGGTTTATTCAAGATGCATCTTTACAATTTTTTCTAGGTTTATATAATAATGTTGGAATATAAATTCTATATTATTTATTATTTGAACATGAATGAAAGAACAAAGTCATAAATCATATAACTAATTGAAATTGTGTAAAACAAATGACGAAGTAAAATAATCCACTACATTACAACATAATATGAACCAAATGAATTATGTAACCAATGATGGGGAGAAAGGAGAGATTCATATGTTGTGGGTCACACTTAGCAATTCTTAGCATATATAAGCACTCATTAATAGATATCCAAAAAGTGAGTCAAACACCTAGCACTAGCAACACAACCTGTTAAACACGGGCATGATATACTAGATACCATAGATTTTTTACAACCTAGATATGACCTCCAACTCATCCCCAATCACTTTTTAAAACACCTGAACTCAATCTCTTTCTATGTATTTCCTAATGAAGAATTGTAATTTGTGTAAGGCTATGGTGAGGAATAATCCTAAGATGCATAAGGCTATGGGGATGATGGTTGGTCTAGGAAAGGCTTCAAAAACCACCAAATTGTTCTAAATGGAATTAGTAATTACCATAAAATTGAAATAAACAAGTAATGGCTACCATATATAATTATTTTTAAAGTGAATTAAATAGTGGGAGGTATAGAGCTATTGATCATTTTTCATTTATATTAAAAGTATTAACTAAAATTTTGATTTATAATGTAGAAATATTCCTCACACCAATAAAAAAAACTAAGCAACCATCAATTTTCATTAGAAAAAACTAAATAACCTTCGACACACGTAATATATTCTTCTTTCCATTATTAATTATCAACATTTTCAAAATCATAGAAGCCTATTAAAAATAATAATAGAAATAATTTTCACACAAGAATTACTCTACAACAATGATGAAATCTGTACACAATAAAACAATGTTTACCTTGGAAACTGAAATGGAAAAATATATCTGTGAATGTTTTCTAAATATTATTTGGGAAACATCTCATTACAATGGAACTCACAGCCCTTTGTGCACCCCTCTCTCTTTGACCAAACAACAAGAAAAATAAAAATCCCTTTGAGAGTTTAATTACAAGAAAAAATAGAGAGCATTGTGGTAATGGGAAAGCCATTATACCTCACCTTTCATCTCCCAATCCAAAATTTTTCCCTCCTATTTTCATTTTCTATTTTCAATTTCTCATTTTTTTCCTCTAATTTATCTCCTTTAGCTTTACATTGCAATTAATATTATCATTTATGACTTATATAATCTTCTTGAATTGTAAACTCACATTTAAGCATAGAGTCCTACAACCATAATTTTGATATAAATTAATTTTGAATCATACACCTTATTGGGGTCTTGATATTCCTTATTTATCTTCTAAATATCTTGTAGTTTAATGGAACTACCTTTTTATTTGATATATATTTTTGTTGATTCTACCACGATAGGTTTGATGATTTTCATATACCTTCTGTCGTATAGTCTCTCCAATACCTTTTTTTTTTTTAATGTTCCTTAATCCTTATACATCCTCCTTATGAATTTTCATGCTTATGAAAAGTCACAACTTTGCATGCAAACACTTAATGAGTAACTAGAGCATACATATTATAAGTATTATTATTAGAACAATAGCCAACTAAAAAATAATTCACTAATTTTGAATCAAGTTTCCTCCTTATAAACTATTTATGACAAAAAATATTCTCAAATGATTCTAAAATGACCTATAACAAAAAAATCTTCAAAAAGATTCTAAAACATCAAGTACTTAGTTGGGATCTTATTTGTATGTATAAATCTATACTAATAGATTTATCGCACAAACTATCATAAATATTTGTACTCTTCAAAATAATTCTAACACATTAAACTAATAATCTTTTGTTTCTCTTAGCTACCTCAATAAATATTGAGTATATGAAATTGTGCATTATTTTAGTACCATTTGCTCTATAATACTTTAGAAATTCATTTGAATTGCACTCTACCCATTTATTTAGATTCTTACTTGTTTATGGGCAAGGGTATAAAGCACTTCCTACAATGACAAAGGGAACGTGTTCTCATTGAAAATTTTAAGGACATGCACACGCTCTAGAAATTCACATGAATTCCTAGTTGAATTACTTCAACCCTTGTCAAGCCTCCTTAGACGGCCCATCGACACCTCCATGTTTCAATCCATGTAACATTTCATAAAGGCATGCATGTACTTTTAAAAGCATGTGCATGTCCTTAAATTTTCTGAATTTTTTTGAAAGCAAGATTAGATTCTTAAAAGTGAACTCATATTCCTCTATATAAGAAGTAAATGGTGTTTACGTATACTGAATATTTTTGGGGGAATGAGTCTCAAGCCTAAATGAACCTTCTTGTGCTCAAGTGTCATGTTTATGGAAAGAAAACACCTAGGCATATGCCTTTACCAAAGTTCTGCGACATGATAGAAAAATTACCGTCCATTCGCTGCACTTTTTTTATCTCGCATCTTTGTCTCCCGTGTCAAGAGCCTACACAACTCACCTATTAAACTCCCCTGAAACGACATTCATTTTCTCATCTAATGTTGTAATTTTTATCTATTTCCTATCTCATTAATCGTGCCCTACCCTTTCGGTTACTAAGGTGTTAGGTTTCCCATATGGCCCCAACATTTGTTAAGTCACAAACCCCGTTCATTCTCAATGGCACATTATCACATTATGCTACGGAACGAACACCGTGATGACATGGCCTGCAATTCAATATGTCCCATAATTACCTTCACAAAATCATTGGATGGTCCATAATTGTACCATACACAAACATGATATGTTAGGTCGTGGATAATGTAGACACATCAAAGTGGATAATTTCCACTTCTCCTTCCGTAATCGTGGGCTCCTTTTGTCCTCGGGACGTCTAGGTTATGTATAAGATGCCCAAGCCCGAAATTTAGCATAATACCTTAATCATTAATAAGTTCATTCAAAAGGAACACGTTGAATTTCAACAAAGTTTTTTGGAACTTATTAAACTTCGGAGGATTAGTGAGCATAAATTCAAAAAAAAGGTTACAAAAGAGTATTCCATTTCTCATTTAAATTCAACACACTCTTTTATCGTTTCCATGCTCTAGAGGATCTATGGAGAAATAAGAGTAGCCCATTTTCCTTTGGAATGAGCTTCTCTCAATGAGCCTTAAAGGGTTATTCTTTTTGCTTGGAAACTATGATGTCTGATAATACATCCCAGAAGGTTAACTCTTTCAGACTCTCTAAGACTACTACTTGCAATCTTCTTTTTCATATTTCGGTTTATATTATTGATGCAATTTTATTTTCAACTTCCTTTCTCACTATGTGATGGAAATGGGCTCCTTATAAAACAATTTCCATACACATATACTATTCGAAATTCTAGGAGGAGAATTACCATGATCATTTTAACCAAATTTTCCACTTTGTTATAATTTTGATTTATGAAGATATATTCCACTCAAAACCCCTCAGAATCTCATGTGAATCCAAGCAAGGCATTGAACGAATTGGTGACTGGTTTATTAAGGAAAAAATTTCTTATCTGAGAATATATGGTTTCCTACCACCCCTACATGCCTTACCCCTTTTCATCCATGATAGATTGATTCATAAAGAAATAGCCTATAAAATAATTGACACACACATTTCCTTTGAATTGAATAAAAATTCTAAGAAAATATGGCCAAGTTTTCCTATATCCATTGACACCTTCTAAAATCCTTGACATGATAGGAAACTGTTAATAAATTGCCATGCCCTTAAGTTAGTTCAAATCCATTTAAGACGACATGACACTATGGGAATTGTAAGAAATCATTAGTTTTATGTTAATACAAAATATATATGTATGATAATTCCTCTTTTTATGATATGTTCTATACAGTTCAATCTCATGAAGAATTTTTCTAGAAATTTTGAAAAATCTCCCCTGAGTGACACCGACTTTTTCTCACATTTAAAGTTGAAATAAGAGCATAATTACCTCTAATTTTGAAACAACCAACGGGTGAATCCATCACCACATAAGATTCCACATCCAAGGAATCATTTAATATTCTTGATAAAGACCCAATAGATGTTGAGAAATTATGGCAAAAGTCACTTATGAACTTTTCAAAGAGGACATTGTCAAAAGGGCTTTAGCTTCAATGAAAATACGTGAACAATGGGATGAATTCTCAAAGATGGTAATAGATATATCTAAATCACAACAAGTTATGTAGGTTCCTCCTTCGAATTCAACCCTTGACCAGAATATACAACAACAAATAGAAAACCATCAAATAGATGTTCCTCCTAATAGTGCTAATGCTTGCAACGAAAATCGTTTGCCTAATTCTGAGTTCCTAGTGAAAACTCCCATGAGTTCTATCCGTGGTAGTAGTTCAAAGAAACAAATATCATAAACCTCACACCAATCAAGAAGGAATATATTCCTCCGATTGATGTATTTTATAGTCCGTAAAAGAAGTTTCTTATGAGGAAAAGAAGAAGGAAGAGAAAAAAAAAATGAGAGAAGAAACAAAAGTTTATTTAGAAATATTTTGGGATAGTTCCAAACTTAGGGAGGATCAAACCATTCAGTTAACATATTTCATTGTGGCTTATGTAAATGCCAACAATTAACATGTCACCAGATTAAAGGAATCTTTGAAGTAGAAGGATTATAAAAACCTACAGTTGTAACAACAATCGTCTCAAAAAGGAAATAAACTCCAAGCCTAGTTGAAATTTAAAGAAGATGAGGTTAGAAAATTTCATCTTGAATTGCAGGTTATGAATTAAAAAAATACGCTTAGTTAAATGCACTCTAGATTAAATTCCAAGAAGAAAAAAATAATGCAATAGACTTAGAAAGCTTCAAATGAGAAGCCACTGACATCAATCAACATATCCTTCATGGAAAATAGCAATTTTGTAACAAGTTAAGTCTTGCTCAAGCCCAACATAACCTAGTTGTAACATTCTTCAATGATATTATTGATAAGGAGAAAGAGTATGAAGAAGAAAAAGGGAAATTGAATGAGCCCATTTCTTTGAAAAATGATGAAAAAATAACCCTTCCTCGCATGTGATTCAATGTGATGCAAACGAAAGAAATATTGAAATCCTAGAAGGATAATTTGCACGATTCTAAGTTGTTGATTAAGATGGCACAACAAAGTCGTTCTCCATTAATATAATTCATTATTCTGGTAAGAAAACAAATAGACCTAGAAATATGGATTTCAAAAGAAAATCTAACAAAAGTGAATGCACTAAGGAAGAAAGTGAAAGTAAGAAGACAAGAACATCAAAATGGGATCAAATAAATTCAAAAGGTTAACTTGGATTCCATTTGGAAATATTTTGTCAAGCCATGAAGCCATTTTCTGACGACCAAAATAGCTAATGATAGAATTGCACAAGAGATGCCATCTGTGGAAACACATATATTTGAGTCCCAAGTTAATGTTCGGCTTGATCCTCCTATACAACTAGCACATCTTCTAGAAATGCATGCTCAATGACAATAATACAATAGAGCTCCTCTGGATGTTTCTCTAATTGGTTAAGAAAATATTTTTATCTCAACATCTAAACAAAATTTTACTTTCCTATATTTATTTTGATTGTTGAGAAAATAATGGAGGAAAACATTATCCTTCCTTTTTTTAATGTTATTTGAACAACATTATGACCCTAGGAAATGGGTTTTGATTTTGGATAAGAAATTAAATTTTGCACTATTGTATATTTATTTTCTTAATATAATTTTTGAACCACCCAATTTCATGTTTCAATGAGGTCAAGAAAATATGGTACTTTCACTTTAGTTTTCTTTCTCATTCTTCCATTGAAATAATAATATTTCTTGTTATTTCTTTAAGGGTTAATGCTTGAAATTGGTCATTATTGATTAGTTGATCTTATTTGTATTGAGGCATTAAAATTAAAATATGTGTGTTAATACCGTGAATGAATTAAATTCATTTAACTATTGAAATGAATTATTATTTTATTTACAATTTACTATAGTTGATGAACTGATAGATCTATATCTCATGTTTATTGTTGTCTTTTCTATTTCACTTATGTAAAATACCTGGGATATATATATATATATATATATATATATAGTTTCATTGAGCATAATGTTGGCATTGATGTCAAATGGGAAAGGATGATAAATGCATGGTGTGTCGAGTAAATAGGGAGTCCTATGGTTATTACAGTATTTGGAAGAGAAACTTCATAGTAACAGGATAAGTAAGGAATTTGTAAAATCTTATAACTATGATGGTTGTGAGTCACATGCCTTGAATTAATCTATGCCTCATCATATTGGCTCAAATTTTCCTGAATGTGGCATCGTTGGATAATGATTAGAAACAGATTTCCAATAATGTGTTGAATTTTCAATTTGGCCGTTAGGACCAAAATTTATGGTTGGTCAAAATTAGCAGGTCAAAAGTTAACCTAGTGACATGGCCATGGGTCCGAGTAGACTAGTCAACTATAGTGACACTTAAGTATAGATGGCAGAATGGTATTGGTTTCTTCAAAATCAGGAGGGATATTTCTTGGACACATAATTCAAAGAGTAATCTTATTGCCACACAAATGGTTGACATGTGGTTCCATAGGGACATGTATCCTCGCAAGAAACCTTCTCGAGAGAAATTTAATTTGAAGATATATCGCAAGTCCATATTAAAAAAAACCAAGATATCGAGATTCAAGGCCTTAAGTTATGGGGAATAGGTTGCATGAGTGAAGCGCTTGGACCTGATGGTTTTGGCTCTAAATTTTAGCAAAAACATTTGATGAAAAACCAAGCCCTAAGTACCCCATTCCTCCATATCTTGGACAATGTGGACAAATAATAACATGGCACTTGACATCATTTTTCTAGCCGAAGGAGACACATGGAATAATGATTTCATAATAGGGTAATGTGGCATGTGAAATGAAAATTTGGAATTTTTGGGTGGCCAAGTGGGCCAAAAATTGGTGATACATGGCACCACTCAGGGAGTGACACATGGCATCTTTATAGAGGTGCCATCAACATGGATGACAAGTCATACCAACAAAAATATAATTGGTCCAGGTGTCAGTGGCACAGTCCCACGTGACACATAACCCCAGAATAAATATCCTCAAAGGTTATCAAAGGAGTGCAGCTAAGTTTTCGCTGAGAAACTTTTCATCGATATTAGTGGCAAGAGACAAAAAGGAAGATTTACCGGTGACACCAATAACTCTGTTCCAAGAGGGCATGGAAAATAGGTAAAATCGGTGGAAATCTAATTAGTATTTGTGTTGGGTAGTGGCCCCCATGAGACACATCACCCACAATAAACATAATCTCAAAAGAAACATTCTTGATGAAAATCAAATTTGTCCCACTAAGATTTTTCCAAGAAATAAAGTTTGAGAAATAAACATCAGGACATAATTCTATGAGGACATGAAGAGCATGAACACACAAGTTTTGTGAACAAAGGTTAATCCCTTAGGGCTATGGTGCAAAGGGGCTCAGTAGGCAGTCTAGCGACAAATTCTTGTGTTAATGCAACCAAAGGCTTAAGTAGCTATTTCCTTAAGAAACACCATGGGTATGTATTGAAAAAAGGGCTGAGGGATTAACACCATGAGCATTTAAAGCTTCTATGATTCAACAACTATTTTTTCCTATGCGCTATATGTGACATCTATGCGATGTATCAGATCTCTCTAAAGTTGGATTATGTAGGAAATGAACGTGTTGATAGTTGTTTGGTGCAGACGATGTAAATGTACAAGTTGTTGTTGTTAATGGAATTAATGGTGATTTCCGAGAGCACTAGATCATCTTATTGAATTAATTAATGGAGCCTAGATCAAACAAGAAAAAAGTAAAAATTGCTACTTGAATTGATTACAACTACAAAAGGTTAAGAAGCAATGCAAAAAAGTGCACAGAATGCAAGAAAATGTTAATGAATATCAAACCATAAACCTCATATTAGCATGCTGGAGTACATCTCTCGAGCAATTGAAGAGCCATGTTCATTATACCAGAAAATTTTAATGGTGGAACTATCTGAATTTTTAGGAGGATTGAGAATTAGTTATAAACATGACAAAACCTCCAGAGTCCATTCTCAAATTTTTTATAGTTGCAACGAATGCATAATTAAATATCTGATAATGCACAATCAGATTTGCAGAGCCTTAAGAAGATGGAATTGGGGCCATGTCTGTGGTTGTTGGTTGAGTAAATTGAGCCCATACTCATGTCAATAATTGAATATCAACATGCCATACTACATGGAGGATGTGCTAATAAATGAGCTAACTAATTGTATTTTTTTATGATTTTTTGCAAAACAAAAACTCTCAAACAGTAAGGGTGAGTTATGTAGAGTGGTATAAGTGTGGTTTGTGCAAGTGTGTTCTAAGTGAGGGCATGTTTTTGTAAGAGGATATGTGTGTATATGAGAAGAATTGAAGGTTGAGAGTTATTGTTTATTTAGACTAATTAAGGTCTGAGAGTAGAGCTAATGGAGTAGTGAGGTTTGCAGTGGAGAGTGAGGCTGCAAAGTAAAAAGGAAGGAGTTGTGTGTGATAGTAGGTAAATTTCTTTTTGTTTATGTGTAATATAAGTAAGCCTTTATTACTCAGTATGAAAATTGTATGAAAAGTAGGATAGTTGGTGGAAGCAGGTTGTGGCTTGCATTTATAAATAGGTTAGAGCCTCTTGGCAAGTTGTGGATTGTTGTTTTGAACGGAGTTGGGGCCTCATGTGAGTCGGTGATCACAAAAAATAATAAAAAACATATTGGTGGTTTTCTCATTAAGGTTTCCACGTTAAATCCTTATTTCCGTAAGTGTATCATGCCCATGTTGATGGTGTGTGTGTTCATGTGAATGATTTACACTGTTGTTTATGTACTTTGTTTTGTATTCCTACATGAGAAATTGCTAAATAATGGAAAGCAAGAATTTTGTTTAAAATTTATAACTCTCACTAATTACTCATTAATCCCCTCCCCCCTCTCAATAATTCCTTAAGTCCAAAAAAAATTGCATTAATATTTTCTATTTTCATTATATAATAGCTGCATGATCCTTTACATAATTTCATTTTAAAAATATTTAATAAGCCATCTATTGTAAGTATCCATTCGTTGCAGCAAACATTTAATTCATCTTCTGTTATATCATTGACAACTAAGTATAGGCTTGTTATATTTCATGTTGTTGATGGTTGTTATAACTTGATTTATTATGCTTTTGTGTGATGCATCATGTAGCACGGATCAATGTTAAATAGGTACAATGCAAGGTAATGAGAATGAGAATGCAATAGAAACATGTGATGCAAAATGTGATGGAAAAGGAGCAACAGGAGCAACAAGGCATGCCTATTATGTTTTGATGGTTTGGGTACGTTTTTTGATGTATGCTCAATTGATGAGGTGTTGTTGTAGATTATTATGTACCAAAGATCAGTGGAAGAGGTGCAAGGCAAGACAATGTGATGCATTGAGTTATGTTATGTTGATTCTATGTTGTAAATTAGTTGCGATGATGTTATTGAACTGCTTACATATGCTTATATTTTTATTAAATTGTTCATTTCTATATTTTTTATCACTATTATGCTTGATGTCAAGGCATGTTTTTTTGATTGAATAGTTAATGTATGCATAAATGAATAAGTATTATTTTTCCTTGGAGGTGAACAACTTTCTTTCATATGTTTTTATTGCATGATTGAGCTGATTGAATGTTGATGATGTTGTATATATTTTTATGGAAAAGGAGAAACATGGTCTGCTAGATATGGTTGAGTTAATCGGTTGGTTGTTATGGTTGCAAAGTTACTCGGTATGTTTGTTTTTTTATGGGCACAAGGTATGCTAGATATCCTAGAACTATTGAAAACAAAACAAAGGAGCAATAAAGTATCATGGAACATTTGGTGTATGCACAATTGTGTGAAGAGGTGATTTGAGTTATTATTGTTTTTATGCACTCAATATAGAAATGTAGTTGCATACATTGAGTTGTTTTCTTATCACATATTGTTATGTTATAGAGATTGTTGTGATGCAAAGCAATGTCATGATACGAGGAAAATTTATAAGGAAAATAAAAAGTAAAATGCATGAAGAATGTTTTTATGTTTGTGATGTTGTGATGTGTTATGGTTGCTTATGTGTTTCCATTTTACGTTGCAAAGGCTATGACTATTATGTGTTTAATCTAACCATTACACATAATTGAAAATATTATTTGGTGACACATTTATTTATTTTTATATTATAAATCTCAAAAGGTGTGAAACGAATGAGTGAAATGTAAAGAGACAAGGCTTCTCACTTCATATTCATGTTTGCAATATCTAATTCCATCAAATATTTCTTATGAAAATGTGTGAGGTTGCAAGGCTATATGGCTAGTTAGAAAGTTAGAGAAAGTGTGAGTTGATTTGAGTTTTTTATTGCCTCGCACATATAGAGCAGATGTGAAGAATATTTGAGGAGAAGAACTAGGAATAGAGATGGAGGTATGTAAATTTGTAGCCGAAAAAATCATGGTGGGAGTTGGAGCTTCCTTATAAGTTGAAACATACAAAATTGAGGTAGCCTCTTATAAGTTGGAGCCTGCATAAAATCATATGTTATAAGGGATTAAGAGTCATGGATTTCTCCCTTTATGTGTTTCCATATGTGGTGTTCATATGTGTTGTTATTTGATGATGTGATGTTTTGGTTTACATGTGGTGTTCATATGTGTTGTTATTTGATGATGTGATGTTTTGGTTTTTCAGATATTAAATATGTTGTTTATAATGTGTTAAGTTGCTCATTTGATAGTTCAATTAGTGAATTCAAAGAAAAGAAATTTAGTGTCCATGAATGTACTAAATTGATTCATCCCCCCTCTTATTTTACTTAAGTTTTCATTAGATCATTGTGTTATGAAGTATTATGTAAACTATGAGATTCAAGGTTCAAACCAATAAAATAAATTATTATTATTATTATTATTATTATTATTCCAAGCTAGGCTAGGGCCAACCCTAATGTTGAATGGAAGAACAATCTTACCATGTTGGTCAAGCTTGGACGCCCCTTGGGATAATTTAATTCTCCCAACGTTGGCTTCCATCCTCAACCCTCCCCATAATATTCGAACGAGTGACCTGATGGGGACTAAACCTCACACAAACCAATTACCCTACACCTCATGGGTAATAATAATAATTATTATTTAGAAGAATTAATATACGAGATAAAAATATATAATTTTAGTAACTAGGATGAGTTTAGGCTAGGACCAACATAATAGATATCAACCCATAATGGGATGCTAAAATATCATTAAATTTTTTAATAAATTATAATTGTATTTTAGATTATTATTATTATACAATTTTAACATATAATTTTTTTATAACTACAATGAGCCTAGGCTTAGGTCAACTGAAGGGTATCTACCTGGATGTTATAGCCTAAGTTAGGGCCAGCAAGGATATATCTACCCACAAGGCTTTGAGCCTAGGCTTAGGCCAACTGAAGGGTATCTACCTGGATGTTATAGCCTAAGTTGAGGCCAACAAGGATATATCTACCCACAAGGCTTAGGACAACCGAAGGATATCTACCTGGATTTTATAGCATACGTTGTCGCCAACAAGGATATATCTACCCACAATTGGATTCTATCACGACCACCAAAACTAATTTCCAGATATATAGTATTGGAGAGGAAAGGATGCTATTGTGGGATGTTGATGCTATCACCATAACTATCACTAGGATTACTACTTTTGAGTTTGGATGCCTCTTGGGAAAGTAAACATAGTTTGGATGTTTTTATGTTTGTTTACTTTTTATGTTTGTTTGTTTACTTTTGAGTTTGAAGTAAAAAGTGGCTTCCTTTCTCAACCCCTTCCTACGAGGTTTCGACTATAGAACTAGTAGGGACTAAACCGCAATCAAGCTAATTGGTTTACATAACATCAAATTCTTAATCATAGATATTCACCCTCATTTTACTTTAAAAATATTTACTTCAAAAATATATCTTATTTATAAAACATGCCAAAATAAACCTTCATAATATTATTAAAATTTTAACAATAGAAAATAATAAGCACATACTAAGCTTACATAAAAAATTGTTTCTAATAATAGTAAATTACAAAACCTACCAAGGTAAATTGTCCAAGAACACGATAAAAACTGATAATACCGTCATAATGTTATATACCATGGTAACTTTACCGGTCTTAAGTGGCATGATGTGTTATTTTTGAATCATGATAACATAGGTGAATGGATGTTTCTTTGGAGACCTCGGATAAAATTGGAACGATGCAGAGAAGATTATAATGGCATATGCACAAATCGAGAAATATTTCAAATTTAAAAATAAGAAATAAAAAGTGAATGGAAAGTACAGATTTCACAAATATAACGGGGAAAGGAAAAAACTAAGATGTTTTTAGTCTAAAATTCACATCACAGTGACAATGAGAGGTTCACAAATATAACGGTAGAAACGAAAAAAATATAAAGTTTTTGGTCTAAAATTCACATCACAGGAACAATGAGAGCTTCAATACTGCAGTTGTTCGAAGGGCACCACTCGCGAAAAACAGTAGTTTCCCTAACACATAGATCTTATAATAAAAAATACCATTCATGTTCTATTACGCCTTAATGAACTATCAGCTGCCTTCATCATCGTTATGAACTCGTTGAAACTGATGACCCCATCGCCATTACAATCGAATCTTCTGATCATGGCCTCGCAGTCACCCAGACTGCAAGGCTCTTTCAAATTGGTTAAAACATGATGAAGCTCGTGGGGAGAGATGGCGCCATCCTCATCCCTGTCGAACATTTTGAAGGCATCTTCCAGGTCTTCGACTCTGCGTGAGTTGTCCACCCCCTCGGTGTTGAGAGCCAAGAACTCCGATAGATTGATGTGACCATCTCCGTCCAAATCCCCCACCCTAACAATCACCCGAAGCTCTTCCTCCGTCGGGTTCCCGCCCAGCGATCGCATGAGCTCGCCCAGCTCCAATGGCGACAATTTCCCGTCACCGTTCACGTCGAATTTCTTGAATACTTCCACCAGCTCTAGAAAACTTGACTGCAGGTCGAAAGAAGAACGATACGATACTTGAACGGCCTTATCGTCCTTCCCTTCCCTTAGCGACGACTCCCTAGATGGACAGGATGACCCTTTCGGGGATTGGGAAGCCACTGTTCTGGTCGCCGGAGACAACGATCGGGATGTGGAAGGCATTATACACTGCAAACATCGTGATCGTCGACGCCATGGTTCACCCTCTGATTTTTTGCGACTGAGAAAACACTGAATACCCATCGCAACACCACGCGTTATGATCCCAGTTATCCCTTGCTCTGCAATTGATTGATTGAACAGTTATGTATTCAAAGGCACTCACCGCTCATAGAAATCCTTGAGGTTGATATAAATATAGAGGGTTGGTCACCCAATGGGTCGGCTGATGGACATGGCCCGGTGGAGTCTCAATGCCTTTTGTGTGATGGGTGTTTGTCGTAATACTAACCCTAAGGGTATCCTTTCCAGGTTGGTACTTCAAAAGACACAAATTATTATTATTTATTTATATTTGGGATGGAAGGAAGTACATGGATCAACCTACAATGGTATGTTTATCATTATGATTGTGTGGGGCCAGATTGGGCATCCATATGTAATAGCCCTAACCTTAAGGGTAATTCCTTCTAAGTTGGTATGTCATAGCCCTAACACTAAGGGTAATCTTTTCTAAGTTGGTATTTCAAAAGGTACAAATTATTATTATTTATTTATATATGGGAATTAATGGAATGGAAAGAAGTACATGGATCAATCTACAATGGTATGTTTATCATTGTGATTGTATGGGCCACATTGAGCACATATCTATTAAGAAATTTAATTCCCTAAAATGACTTATCAATAACTTTTTTTTTAATCTTAAAAGATACAAATCTTATATTATCCAATACTTATAGTTGATTTACTATTCTGGATTTCTCATATAATCACACTACAACATAAAGGGGTTTTAAGACAATATTTAAGATAATTTTTGGGTAAATTGTCTTAACTTGAGACGAAAGAAAATTTGTGTATTGTCTTAAATATTTTTTTTTTTTTTAAGCTTATGTGGTGCCTTCTATTTTATATTAATGAAATCGGGCAAAAGATACAAAACTAGACCTCAACCTGCCCACAGGAAACCAGGTATTTTGGCCATCAGAGTTCAAAATAAGTCAACCAGAACATAAAAGTCTTAATAACTTATACCAAATCTGTCTATACTAGATATCCAAGTCTAGAGACCATATCATGTAGAAAAGGTAAGCAGCATAAGAAACTTAAACAAAAGATGCAGCATAAGAGCATGAAAATCTTAATCCTCCTCAGAATCAACAGACGTTGGAGCTTTGGCTGAAGCTCCTGGTAGTTCAACTAGAACCTGTTGCATTGCTTTAATTTCCTTCTCCAGTCTTCCAAGCCTCATATACTGATGAAGCTGGCGTAGATTAATTTCCTGAATATTTGTATTGATATCCACCAGGGTCGATTCCAGCTTTGTTTCCGCTATAGACATATCAGCTTTGGCTAACAGGCATTTAATTATCCAATAGGTTCGAATAGATTGTTGAAACAGAGAAGCTCGTCCCCAGATATGCCCAGGATCCGGAATCACAGTCTGCATATCCTCTAGAGCCATGTCATCCTCCAAATCTATGTTATCTAGAATCTCAGATTCCCATCCATAAATGCGACCACGAACTGAATTGGGGATGTCAGTCGTGAAGGTTTGAACCAGTGGCTCAAGGTGTTGCTAGACCGACTTTCTTCCCCGTTTCTGGTGCATTTCGGGAGAGAGTTGCTTGCCCTTTCCCCCAATAGGCTTTCTGCCTCGTTTTACCATTTTAAAAAAACCTGAAAAATCTGTTAAGACTTCCATCCATACAACAAGACGAGTCAGCTGCACAGATAGCATATAGACAGCACCACAAAGCACATCACCATCTCCCAGGTCAGTGACCGAAAAAAAGGGAAGAGATAAACACCCATCACAGACACAAGAACATTGAAACAGTACCAGACAAGGCTGAGAAACAGGCTACTGAATAGAAATTCTATCGTAACGCAACAGGAAGCGAAGACATATAAACGACGAATTCAGAATCCAAAAAATAGAGTTAGGCCAATAACAAGGACCGAGACTACCCAGAAGAAGATGAATGCAAATACCATAGGGACCTCGGAAGAGAGAGAGGTGAAAAGGAAAAGCCCAATTAAAATACTGACAGAAGAGGAAGTTAACAAAATGACCATTACCCCGAAAACCCAATACTCGAACCAAGGTATAGTAATCCTAACCATCAGCAGAGCAATTTCCAGTAGCCAAATTACAAATACTTTGCATGCGAATGGCCGGTAGGCCCCAAAAGCAAACCAGGTTCATAATAGCAATACCTCGACGAACTCCAAACAACCATATAACGACATAACTACAACTAAAAAACCCAGAAGTGTAATGCATCCAGCCCGCCCAAAGGTATAAAGCCTACCCCAAAATACAAAAGATACCAGGGTCAAGGAAGAAGAACAAAAACGTACAAAGACTAACAAGCATGAAAATGCAAGACAGAGCAGAAACGAAGTGAGGAAACTGGATGCTGTGACCAACTTCATGACCTTGCTGCATGAATTCAAACCAGAAGCGACCATACCGCCATTCCCACAAATCTTCTAAAAAAACCATGAGAAAAATCCGCAGACGAGAAGAGAGCAGAGTCGAGAACTGAAAGGTTAGAAACGGAGATACATACCAATGCTGAGCTTTCTCTGTCACCCTGAAACCCTTCCGACCTTCACCGCTGCATGCACTATCAACCTCAGGAGGAAAAATCCGACCGAAACAACTAACAATGAGATGGAAAACAGCCTTACATGCCTTAACCCTACACCGACGGCATTGTTTCCAAAACGTGACTGAAAACCTAGCTAGCCGATCCATCTGGATGCTCCAGTAAATGCGGTTCACTTAATATGGTGGGTGCCAGATGTCCCTTCGATCAACTCTTCCCGGTGGTTGCATGCAACCACCACGTGGTAGGCGTACACTACCCACGTACCCTCCACCACATAGGCATACAACTTCCACATCAACATGCTCGGACTGAGCTCCATTGTGTGGCACTGTTCGCTGTATTGCGCTCGCCGTTCTAAGTATTTCGCACTAAGCGGGTGTCTCAACTTAAATTGTCTAAAAATTAAATTGTCTTAAAATATTGTCTCTATAAAGACAATATATAACACAAGCATTTTTGTCTCTCGAGAGACAATTTCATTTTTGTCTCTCTAGACACAATAGTTGCAATACAACACAAAGGGGGGGTTTTAAGACAATTTTTGGGTAAATTGTCTTAACTTGAGACAAAATTAAACTTTTGTATTGTCTTAAATATTGTCTCAAATATATAACACATGCATTGTTTTCTTTTATGAGACAATTTCATTTTTGTGTCTTCAAAGACAATAGTTGGAATTAAAGACATATCACCTTTATGAAGACAATGTCTTTAATCCTATCAGTTGTCTCTATAGAGAATATAAAACAATGAATCCAGAAAAATATCTCACCATTGACATAAATCAATATAAAAATATTTAATTAAAAAATCTACAATATCATTGAATAATTCATGTTAGGGTACAGTGGAATCGAACCACCAACCTCCTACATGAGAGGTGCTCTTCCATTGAGCTAGCACCCTTTAAAGAATTATGTAACTTATGGCAGTCCTTGAAATTGTATAATAGACATTGATTTTTAAAAAATGTTCAACACATAATGACATAATCCTTGTAAAATATATAATCATGCAAGCCCCTATTTTTAACTTAATAAAAAAATAACTCAATGGAGTTAGCTCACTTTGACACCCTTGTAGCTTGACTTGCAGAAAAAGCTAATAATAAACAATAATCTACAAACATATTAATCTAGCCATACAAAGAAAATTAACTAGAATTAGCACAAGCAATACACCCACCACCTAAAGAGCTACACAAGCTTGCTAGTAGGCATTGCGGACATATATGATGTAGTACACCAGCAGTATCAACTCTATAGAGCTGCCATTAATATTAAGATTTGTAGTTAATGGAGAAAAAATTAAAAAAACAACCTAACTTTTTTTATTGATTGATAATGTCAATGTTTAGAAAAAGAAGTAGAGACTTGTAGGCCCTGAAATATTTCATGAAATCAAGGAACTCATCATGTTTCTCTCCATTGTCCTTGAATATATCTCTTTTACTGCCTTGAGATATGCCACAACATCATCTGTTGATAACCTTTTTGATCCTTCAGAATGTTATGTAGTCCTGAGCTGTGCTAGAATGTTGATGTAGTCCTGAGCAACAAAAATAAACAGGTTACTCATCATGTATTTTGTACAAAATTGAAAACAAATGCACTTAGAAGAACCAATTAAGAAGGAAATTGATGGGCTAGAAAGACACTTAGAAACTACTATATTATCAAACAAATAGACAAACCGCTCATATTTAAGTTCTATATTGATAAAATACTAGGAATTTTTCCCTTTGAAACCAGGAACTCTAAAAGCTTTAGGAAGTCCATATGAATAATAATATACCATATGAAATGGTTATTCAAGGATCTCTTTAAAAAAATTAAGAAAGAAAAAGTTTATAAATTTGGGTATAACTTAGTCAATTATATCTCTAGGTATTGCCCAACGAGGCCCTTCTACTTACTGTCTAGCTTCCTCGAATCACCAAGCCAAGCCTTCATAGCCCTAGGTACACCACTGATGGCATTATCAGGCACTGCATTGGCACCTTCAAGGTGATTGTAGAAGTATAAGATCCCACTTCTCCATCCTCTACTTCCAAAGCCCTGCATTTATACCTAATGATAAGCAATTCTCTTTATTTTGTTATTTTACTGGTACTTCATTATTCTTTCATATGCTTTAATCCTTGAGTTTTTAGAAGTAGCCTTGGTATTCACAAAATTTGTTTGTTATCAGTTGCACTTTTGATTCCCATTGGACTTTCTTGGTCCTTTGTGGACATTGATAAAATTATCTAACTTACATTATCTTATGAAAAGAAATGTTCTTGCCCCTGGGCACCACCATAAATTTTTAAATTAACATGTTTTTATCTTAGCTCATAGGATATGCCACTGACATCTACATGATACCGAGACAAAGGAACACTTCATCTTCAAGTTCTCGATCTATTAACTGATTAGAGAGTAGTTTAATTTCCTTTGCATCTTTTAGGGAGTCTCAAAAATATTTATCCAGGTTCTTACATTTCCAAGACCAGATATGCTTGCCCTTGCACATGAAGGAGGTCCTTGGATTCAGATATTGTTAAGTCCACCATTTTCAACCCCATCCAGACCCAGTCTGACAAATTACAAAATTCTTTCAGAACTTACAGTAGAGAGAGGCACCAAGAGGCAGGTATACCAGAGTACTACATCAGATATCGAATCTGAGAGAGCAACTTACACCATATATAAGATTAGAGAGACAATAGGAATCCACCAATGCTCAACCCTTGAAATCATGTCACCTTAGCTTCTAGGACAACTCATACCACATCAGTAGCTATGGTACTTCACCCAGGCCTCAGTCACAAGCTTCTATGTCCAGAGAAGACATAACTCATACCTTACCACCCATATCTTCCAAATATTCTAACCAGTCATCTATCAGTGTTTCTTCCCTTAAGACTCAAGTAAAAAAAAGGATTTCAGGTGATGATTATTACCCCTAGGGGAGACATTCCCTCCAGAGGTAAAATTCTCCTTGGCCTTTAGTTCTCCACCGCACACTTACATGTATATCCATCATCGCTTTGTCTCATTCTGTTAGAACTTGGGTTTTGGATTCTTCTTGACATATGATAAATTTGCTTCTATCATATTTTCCCAGTGACTTCTTTAGCATTCCTACTTTTTATTCTCACAAGTGTACTTAACAGTCTCATTGACCTATTTGTGGTCATTTCTTGAACATTAAATAAATTATCTTATCTCTTATAAATCCAAGGCTGCCAATCTAATGCACTCAGTCATATATCTATATATAATATCTCAACTCATTGGTTACATTTAAAATCATTAATTTTTTTATAGGCATTGTGGTTCCACGGTAAATGAACAACTTCTTGTTATAAGGCGTTACTATATACATTATTATTATGCCCAATGCAATGTCCCCTCTCCCACTTACCCTCTAGAAGCATGCTCCCAATGGAACAAGGCAGGAGCACCTCAAGAGCACACTCCTAAAACACCCCCTTACAATGGTGTTTTCACGAGTGCTTTCCCAACCCAAGATGGGGCACTCCCTCAAGTGCCTCTACAACATGCGCTGAAGAAAGGTGATTTCTTCTTTTTTTTGTATCCCTTTTTAATGCAACACCTATGGGAAGGCCCCATTAATGCCCACACCTTATGAAAGAGGGATTGGGAATATAGAAGACTCAATCTCTCTTATTTTCTCATTATATTTATCATTTCATTCACCTTTGGTTAGGAATTTTAGACCTTAGGGCACTAATGTTTATGAGAACAAATTTATGGACTGAAGGCTACGTAGTTTTAAGATCCAGCCTACCTTCTGACAATATAGCTCTAATCCTATGCTCTTTTTTATTCTGAATGGTTTATTTTGTAAATTAAGCACGTGGCCTATTCTGTAAACAATTATGCAAATGTTACAACTCTTTGGCCATGACAGCCTGTTTTATTTCCTAGTCAACTTCATGTTATCTGATTTTCACACTAGATGGTTGAAGTCACACCTACTAAATGGATGATGTTGTAATGATTAAACTACTTTGGATGGAATTTCTAAATTTTTAATAATTTAGCATTCGTCTACAAGTAGCACAAAAAACTATGTTTTTGTATTTTATGCAACTAATTGACCATTCTGCACATTGTTTTATACATGCATACACACACTCACACTAAACAGTCCAGTGAATATTCTCTCCAAGGATATTTTTGGAAGGAGAGCAACCTCTCCTACTCCCCACTTCCTTTCATACTCTATAAACACTAGTCACAAATGATAATACCGAACCTACCCTAGTTCATTCATGTTTAATCATATTAATAACAAAAATTTAAGACTACTCAACTCATATTAAAATTTTCAAAAAATAAATAAGTTCCTGAAAATGAACATCATGGAAAATGCAAGGTCTTTTCACATATACTGTTTCACTGACCAACTTAATTAATTTTAGCCATTAGACTCATTATCGTTATAGAATATAGATACCTTTGGAAAATTTCACAAACCTCATTTCCTTCTTTGCTCACCTTAATCTTTAATATTGAAATAAGAATCTCAAAAATCAAGAAAGGAAAAACTGAACAAATAAAAGCATTGACACGAAAATACTTGAGACAGTTGTGCAGGGGTCTCATTTTTTTTTATTGATTGTCAACTACATAAAAATAAGAATACACACCCATGCCAACCATAGTAATTAATATTCCAAGAATATTCTGCCAACTAAATGGATCATGAAGTAAAATGTAGCGAAATGCCAGAATGAAGCAAGTCTTCAAGTGTCGTAGAACTCGATATGTGACTGGAGATGTCTTGCCAATCACAAGGAATGTACTAAAGTTGAAAGATAAGAAGATCAAATAGGATAAAAAATAAAAATATGTAAACATTATTAAGAGACAGTCGTTATTAATTTGACGAAAATATACAGAATACACTGAATAA
Organism: Pinus albicaulis; assembly: GCA_034641835.2. NCBI lineage: Eukaryota > Viridiplantae > Streptophyta > Pinopsida > Pinales > Pinaceae > Pinus > Pinus albicaulis. The sequence goes on along the minus strand of CM076580.1, from coordinate 253,281,766 downwards.
CTTATAGAGATACTCTAGGTCCAACAAAACCTTACAAACCATAAAATTTAGAACATAAGGCTACATAAAGATTAGAATAGAAAATATAATTAATTGATAAAACAAAAATTGAGAAATGTAACTAATAATCAAAGGAACAATCCAGTAATTAATATAAAATTGACAAGTCCTAACCTATTAGGTGAGAATAGATCATTTTTTTCCTTCCCACCTTCAACAGAATCATCTGTGTCATGACTTGATAGCTTACTAGAAATGAGTCTTGCTTCGGCTAATCGTGTTTCAACACATATGTTATATTTGGCATATAAAATCACAATGTTCCCGAGAATCAAAGTAGAAACCAGCCAAAAAATAATGTAATAGTAAGTCTATAACAGCATAAGCATGTCAAGTTAGACTTCAAAATCATACATAAAACATATTTTAATGCCTATTCTAACCTTGAATGTATGAGAAGTCGGGATCTTCTGGTGTAACATCATCAAAAGCAAGTTCTGTGACATTCTCAATGGACATTACAGGAAAAACTTTTGATGCTATATTTATATCAAAGAAAATACATCACTAGTTTAACTTATCTTTCTAGCAAAATGATAAATAGCATAATGCGTCTTATCTGCTCCTCATTTATACAACAATAACGAGATATATATTTATAGAAATATATTCAAGTAACAGTTTTCAACCTAGCAAGAATGGAACTAGAAGTAATTAACCAACAAGCTTATTCTCGGCGTGTACTTCAGCTGCTAGGTTCAACACCAACTTCCACAACTTCAAAAGTAAAGAGATAAAAACTTATGCAAGTGATTAGAATGATCACACAAAGCCCCCGTAACTGAGATAGATTTACATCTCCCCTACAAATATTGCTCCAACCAAAATACAAGAAACCTCATTTCTTCAGACAAACAAACAAATGAACATATAATTTTTGCACAATAACTCTTCCAATTTCCAAAAAGGAAGGAACAGAAATTCAGCTTGAGAAAAAATCAACATCGACATAACAAATAATTAAGCCACCATCAAACTTAATCCCTTGTTATGTGAGAGACTTTATTTCTGTAATGATCTGGGTATCAAACCTAAATTTAATTAAATCAAATAATATCATTGTTTTGATCGCCACCTTCCTTCCAGTCACCCATGTTTGAAGGCCATTATCATATAAAAGCACCCAAAGTTAATTCTAATGTCATAAATTTGCAAGAATTTCATATCTCTATACCACAAACTACTAGTTAATGCATCTTTGCAAGCCAATTAAGAGTACAATTCAAAGTATTTTATGTCCCTTTTATGCCTTCTATTTTATCTATGGCATTTTAATTAGAAAATTGATTATTGAACCACATGATGAACTTACTTAGAATTAATGAAGACTAGGATTCCATCAACAAAGATGAGCTTACGTATCTTAGTTGCAAGACTATAATATGGGAAAATGTTCAATCTTAGAGAGGATTAGGTGCATACTCATGTAAGCATATTACTAGTAAGCTCCAGTATTTTGTTTTATCACTAAAAAAGTGCAAGTCGAGTTGCATGTTTTCAAATTTATTAGAAAAAAAACACCCATGGTTACTTCATGCATTGATTGAACATATAATTCTAAATCAAAATTTATAAAAAAATTTGGCATTAGAGAAAAAAATTCTAAAATGCTTATCCTTCAAATTTTCTTAAATGGTGATGGAAGAAATGGAAGCAATAGATTCATAGATCTCTAAGAGAAATCGAAATTTACATCAATGTCAAATAAAAGAGGATGACTATGTCTTGTTCTAGGAGAGGCAGTTTAGGTCAAGGTTTTTTCATGGTCTCTGTACTCATCAGGTGAAGAATCTATAAGAATATATTTGTGAGTTTTCCCCTCAAGAGGAGAGGTTTTATCCCTGGCCTTGAGCCTAACTATTTTGTCACTGATGTTATTGTTTTGATTATCATTTGATGTATTGAACGTAATCATAATAATGACCGAAGATAATAAGTAAATAAGTAACACAAATAGTAATCACGTAACAGAATTTTCATTAACGCTTGCCCTACCTAATTCTCAACAAGGTGCACAAGAAGCAAAATGAAACTAGCCTTGAAATACATACTAGGATGAGAAAACAGAGCAGTCATGAAAAATGGTTCAACTATTTTGAAGCAACAAACAAATAACAATGCATTTCTAAAAACTACAAAATATATATAATTTCTCTAATAAACTGTGTAAAACATGATGTCTATAGCATGCCTTAAAAGATATGAACAAGACATGAACACAATTTTATGGAACATCAAAATTGAAAATACAGAAAATTAATTAAAAAAAAAATTAACAATATATAGAAAAATCTAAAGTGAAAAGGATACAATTTGTGCAATGCATGTCGTCACTATTGCAAGAAAAGATAAGATTGATCCTAGAAGATTGAGCTGCAAGTCAGTGACAGTATCAATGGAAACACCCACCAAAAGGATTACAAGTGAAAACTAGATGTTCAAGCTGCAAAATATAGGAAAATATAATAATATCAGAGAATTGAGCCTACAATCACTATCAGCACAAACAAAAAGCTTTGGAATGGATCTCAAAGAAAATTGGTATAGAAAGAAGAAAAAATCGGAGTGCGAAGAGTGATTTCGCATGGACAAGTCGCATGATTTATATCCACATCACTATAAATCATTAAATATAGAAGTCAATGTTGGACGGATAATTCTTTTTTTCTGACAAGACAGACCTCCCAAGTGTCCTATGGATAGCTAGCAACAAAAAAACAAACAAAAACTATTTTCTCTAGATAATATTCAATTCAAAATTAGCTACAATAGAGGTTTTGAAGACCTACCTGTAGTCCAACATTGTTCGTAATGATCTTCTTTCTAGTTGCTTGAAAGAGTTGACTTCAAAGATCTGCAATCACAAACATTGAAAAAATCAATAGCACCTGCATAGTATAAAGTAATTCACAAATCATATATCTATAAAGATGATCAAGGAATTCAAGAAACAAGATAATTAATTAAATAACTCATTGATAAAACATGATAAACAAGCTACTTAATTAAAGAACTCATTGACAAAATGGGATTCATTCGTATTATATTTGATGAAGAAAGAGCCTTACAACCGTGTCCGCCTTGATGTCGTACAGGTCTTCCTGGGGTCCAGAAGAGGCGTTTCCTTTACTCTGACAAGCTTTGCACTTTCTCAGCTAAAATGAACATGGGTGTGTAATCATTCCCACATAATGATCAATTAAGAGAGTCTGAATTTCTACAGCATTTCTCCTAAAAAATTCTCAAAGTCTAACTCCCCTTGAGGCTGCACTATGGCTTCAATTTATAGGAAAATAGAAGAGGTTGCAGCTCCACATAAGAGGGGATAGAATCCTCTTTTGAAGGGATTGAAACCCTTAAACCAGTGGCTCCTATCAGAAGAACATACATGTTGAGGCCAGACGCCAGTAGAAGATGTTATTTCTCGGCTGGTTGATTGGGCTTCTAAATGTGTTACTTTGCCTTCCCCGCTCCTTTTAAAGTTTGCATCTTTGTGAAGAAAAATTGCATTACAAACAAAAGCGTAACCAGAAGAAATGATTAAACCCTCTGAATAATCATTTAAGAAAGAGATGCGGTACAGTGTTTTTAAGACTTTTATGAGCTTTTCTCCCTGTAATTCAAGCCGTTTAAGAACTTTGATGTTGTAGACTTCACAAATACAATATATAGTAATAGTAGGGGTTTGGATGCCTAAAATTTCATGGTGACCATTTAAGTGTAACAAATTACCCTAAAGTGCGAAGTCGAGGCAGTCGAAAGGTGTTGTCTTTATCATGTCAAAGTTAGCTGATGGACACACTATCAGAATCCTTAAAAATTTAATGCAAAACATATATATATATATATATATATATATATATATATATATATATATATCATCATTGAGGCAGGCATTTCCATACTCAGATCAAAAACTAACTAAACTTGTTCTGATACAGAAATGATTTTAATATTACATCAATATTGTAGACACAGCATGGACGCAGCGATCTGTAATGAATATTCTATAGCATAATGAATAATAAAACTCGTCGCAGCCTGAATGGTGGAAACTAGATCCAGGGTCTTGATTTATGCTTCCCGAACTAGTACGATTCTATCCATGCGATTAAATGTGTTGAAATCTAACATGGTAGAACCCACTTGATTACCATTCAATGATGTGAACTGTTAACAAGTGTGAGAGAAACCACCAATAATGAAAATGGCTCTCAAAGTACTCTGTACAATCCATGAAATGTGAATAAGTGATCTGAAGTAAAAAATTTCACGGAATCGTTCGATTGAAGGTCAATGATGCAACCTATCATCGAAGGCGAGAAACCTAACATTAAGACATGAATATTCCAAGGTACTGACGGATTCTATATCGACTTCCTAGATGATGAGCTATCGTCGATAGAAAGTGATCCGTTGTAAGCAAGCTCATGACACGAAACCGTAGACCAAGTTTTGAAGAAAATTTTTGCAAGGACTGACTCAAGGATGGTCAACGCGAATGGATACAAATGTTTGTAGATGAATGGTTTATTTGACTGTCCTCTTGAACACATAATGACACTGCAAATGGTTTGGTAACAATTTCCCTAAGCTAATACCAAGAAACTGGCTGAAGACCTTCAATGTGGTTTAATTGAGTGATAGGCAAAGGATTCTCCCAACCCAGATAGAAGTGTGACAAAAAGTGTTGTGTTCAAGATTGGTATACTACTTTTAAATCAAAGTGTAACAAATGGATTCGTTTTCTCTCTTTTTCCCGCACCATTTTTGGCAAGTACCTCTTTATTTTTGACAAACTTGAGGAGGATAACATTTTCTTGTTTATAAGCTCATCCTTCGATGAGTCCAACTTAGTTTACAATCGAACCCTAAGAAGGAGTGGTCCATTCCTGTTTGTAATCGACAGGTCCTTTACTGTTAAATTTTAACTAGTCCAGTATAGGAGAAACTCGGTGTTTTTCATTTTTAGGGAGTCAGAAGAAAAAACTTAAGAAAACTCCATGGGTGTTCTTTTTCGTAATTTTAGTCTCCCAGGCACGAAAAAGGATAAAATAATTCGGGAGAGAACTCTATTGACCATGATTAGTCAATGTATACCTTTTACGTAAATATTCCATTTCAGTTCGGAAAAGGGGTAAACTTATATTGAAGGGATGACTGTTCATTTCCCTTAACGAGTTTGAATAGTCAAGTACCCAACAATCTTTTCATATTTAGAGAGTCTGAAAAGGGCTAAAAAGAGGACTCTATGGTTTCGATTTTTCGTAAAATTTTTAAGAGCCCGAAAAAGTGATAAAAGTATACTCTTTGTCAAAAATGACCATTTCACCCGAAAAATCTGGTATTTTTCATAAAAATTCAAAAAATTAAACATACATGCTTTTAATAAAATAAAAATATTTTGAAAAACCATCTCTTTAAAGTGAAAAATAAACAAAATTAAATTTCATTTATTCGAAAAAACTTATAAAAATGAGTTTTCCAAATTCATTTTTACCATTTGAGTTCAGAGTGATAGTTTGAGAGATTTTGGCAAAAAACGCTTCAAAGAAGATTCCGGACAAATCAACTGTTCAAATTGAAAACCGTCTGCTCCAGGTAATCCACATTCTCTTTTCCTTGCTTTTCATCCGTTCATTTCCTTAATTTAGAGTTTAAAATTCATTTTTGTGGAAGAAATAGGTTCAAAATTCTGCTCACGGGGGTCTGCAGGTAAGACACATGGTACCAGCGAACCCCAAAATTTTCTTACAAAGAAAAATGTCGTGGCCCCGCACTTTTAGTACAGAGCTCATGTGTAGCTACGCACTGTCTCTGAACAAAAAGTGCGGGGGCACTGTGAAGAATATAAAAACACATTTTCTCTCCAAATTACCCAAAATTTTCTTTTTAAAATGATTCTAATCTTTCATTTTGTTCATTGTAGTATATTTACAATGCTTATCTAGAGGGAACGTGAACACAAGGAGGTGGATGAAGCTACAATGATTCATCCACCTACATTACAAGTTTTGAGAACATGCGGGTTACTTAAATTCTAGGCTATCACCGGCATGAGAGCCCAAGTAGATCTACTCACTTGGTTGGTAAACAAGTGGGATGTATAGGACCAGTGCTTTGTTATTGGAGGCAAGCAACTCGAAATCAAGCTAGAGGACATATACTTTTTGATTGGTTTGTCTAAAAGAGGTGAACCACTTTCTCTATTTGGGGCTAGGCCAAGTGGCCAGTCTGTTGCTAGCCTGCAACTAGAGTTCTGCAATGATAAGGCCAATCCTAAAGACAAAAATATTGATATCAAAACCATCATCCGTCCTGAGTTGAAAGTAGTTGCATTTACCATAACCAAGTTATGTGGAAGTGCAGCTTTACACGTTGCTACTAGATCTCAAATGTGGATTGCAGTGGACTGTTTCCGAGGAACCATATTCAATTGGTGCAAGGCAGTGTTGGCTAATATCAAAGGCCAACTAACTAGAGAAAAGAATGGGAAGTTGAATAACTTTGGATATGGATCGATCGTGGTTAATTTTTCTCTAGAGAGGATTCCTCTACTGGCCCTGCAACATATTCCAGTTGATCATGGTAGAGTCCGAGAGCCTCGAATGGTCCGATGGGTTGCTTTGATGGCTCGCCACAATGAGGGTATAGAGATTGTTCGATTTCCCCCGGCCTATTTCCGTTGGTTAGAGAACCAACCCTTAGTGATAGAAGACCTCCCTTATGTCGGGATGGATTACTGCAGCGATTAGGATATGCCACTTCCTCCAGGAGCTCAGTGGGATAACTCAGGTAAGAACCATTTTTGACATATTCTAAATTCTAATTTTTTTATTTTTTTTAATCGTCCAAAACTGATAACAAAAATTTCAAATGCAGATGTGGGTCCACGTCGACCAGTTACTCTCCGCCCCTTCGAGAGGAGGCAAAGGGATGCAGCTGCAGTAACACCACCACCACAGGATCAGATATTAAAGATCCTTACTGATTTGGAACACCATATGGAGAGACTGACTATGGACATCCCAGAGACTACCATAGATGACATTCCACTTCACTTGTAGAGATATGCCATTGGGGTTCCTGGACCATTCAGGAGATTCTTGAGCAGGGTGGCACGGGCTATAGTATATTATCATGATCATTACCATGGATAGTGGATGATCGAATGTATAGACTCATATCATTTTTTGTATGAATTTTTTCCGATCATAAGGCATTTTGAACCTATGATCGAGGACGATGTACTATTTTTTGAAACACTACTCTATGCTATGATATACTGCTATTTCTAGTTACCTGTCCAACATGTTATCGAATGTTATTTTGATTTACTGCTTTCATTATCCCAAATGTCTGTTTATAACACTAGAAGCTATTGCATCTGCTAATGTGTTTAAATTTATTGGAATGTGTTGATACTCAATATAATCAAATTCTCGTTCCAAGAGACGAACTTTCAAAAATAATCTTAACAACACTGGGTTTATAATTGCATACACTCGATTTAATTATAATATAATGAGCTTAGAATATAACCTAACAATCAAACTCCAAATTCCAAATGAAATGGATTTAGACAATAACTCAACAAATGTGCTATATTCTACAATATTGTGCATCATTTGACTGAGGCTTACCCCATGCATAGATACTAACTCGTCAGTGGGTGAATAAATAACCCAGGATGCAGAAGAAATATTCCATGTACTACGACAAGCACCATCATCAAAACCAATGTATGTTTGAAAAGACGTCGACATCCACAATATCAAGAGTAATCCAGATAAGCAGGAATAGTAGTAAAAACACACTCAATCTAGGCACACGTTTCTAATCTACAGCACACCACCTAATAAATAACTAATATACAGGAAATATCTCCACACAAGAATCAAGCGTAATATCTCTTCAGATAAAACCCATTTCCGGGTTTGCCTAAAGAGACCTCGTCAAAATCAATCAATTCATAGGCCCCTTTTGCAAGCTGTCACTTGACAATATAAGGACCATGCCACTGGGTTTGAATTTCCCAACCCCTACCTTATCATTAGCTTGATCATATACTAAAACTAGGTATCCTTCTGAAAAAATACGAGGTGTAACACTTCAATCATATTGAGCTTTTATTCGTTTCGCATGAGTCTCGGTAGCTAATGTAGCGGTGCGTCGATTCTCATATAATTGAGCTAAGTAAAAAAATAGTTTTTCTTCCTCATAGGTATCTGGTAGTAACTCTATGGCTAGTTGGAGTGATGGTATCTCACATTCAATCGGTAATACCGCTTCTAAACTGTAAACTAGTTGAAAAGGGTTAAAGTCTGTTGATGTTTTTGTTGAGGTTCGATATGCCCAAAGTGCTGAAAAAAGCATGGTATTCCAATTCAATTTATGAATTTCGATGATTCGTTTGATCATGGTCACTAAAAATTTATTAATTTCTTCAACCAGACCATTAGCCTGCGGATAATATGGTGTAGAATTGTCATGGCGTAGGCCAAGTTGGTCAGTTAGCTCGGTCATCATTATGTTTCGAAAATGACTCCCATGGTCAGTAATTATCGCTTGGGGTACACCGAAACGAGAAATCACATGATTGAACACAAAAGTAGCTGCATTTTTTCCATTTTTCGCAAATGTAGGCATCGCCTCAACCCATTTGGTAAAATAATATACTGTGATAATAATATACCCATGCCCCCTGGCCGAGTGAGGGTTACATGTAATGAAGTCAATGCCCCATTTTCAAAAGGACCGAAAACAATTATAGGGTGAAGAGGATCGGGTGGTGCACGCATCTTTCAATCGAAGATTTCACAATTATGGCATTTTCGGACCGCATAAATACAACCCTTATATAAGGATGTCCAAAAATAACTAGCGCGCAATATATTTTGGGCTGTGGCATACCCAGACATATGACCGCCACATGCTCCAGAGTGATAGTCATTTAAAACCTTTTCGGCTTCTTCATCAGTGAGACAATGTCGAAAAAAAGAGTCCGCACCATGACGGTATAGTGTGTCACCAACAATATGATATTGTTGAGACTGGAAACGGATTTTATGTCATTGTGACTGTGAAAGTTCGGGCCAAAAAGATTGGGTCTGAAGACAAATGATGATATCTCCATACCAAGGATCAATACTAATAATAAGAAACAAGGATTCATCCGTGATCGATTGTTCCGCCAGAGTTTCTGTATCAGTGCGTGGGAAGTCACACATAAGTTCAGCAAATATCAATGATTTATTTAATTTGGATTTTTCAAATTCCAATTCAAACTCCTGTAGGATAAAAATCCATTTGGAGTATTTCCCCCCTAGCAATTGTTTGGTCAAAATATACATCATAGGGTTACAATCAGAAATCATTGTTGTTTTGTGTAAAAGTATGTAATGATGAAAATGTTGGACAACTTGAATGGCTGCCAAGGCCAATTTCTCCACATGTGAATATTTTATTTCAGTCAGATGCAAATTGTGACTACGATATTAAATCACATGTTCACAATGGAATTCATCCTCTTGAACTAGAACCATTCCTATCGTGGAATCGGAAGTGGAATCAGAAGCGGTGAGGTACAAAAAATAATCATGGTTGTAATTGGGAGGATGCAGTAATGGTGCATGGGTCAATTCATTTTTAAGAGCATCAAAAGATCGATCAGCGAACTCGTCCCAGAAGAAACGAATATTCTATTTTAACAACCTGTTAAAACCTTTCGTTAACTCGGCGTAGTTAGGAATGAATCGACGTAAAAAATTTTCTTTCCCTTGCAAACTTTGGAGTTGGTGAAGAGTAGAAGGAGGAGGTAAATTGATGATAGCCTCAACCTTCGATAGATCGACATGAATTCCTGCCTTTGAGACAATAAATCCCAACAATCGTCCAGATTGTACACAAAAAACACATTTGTGAGGATTTAGACGAATATTATAATGCCTACATCGTAATAAAATGGCTCATAAATGAGTGAGATGATCTGCTCTGTGCGAGGAATGAGCAGGAAAATCATCGAGGTAGGGTTGTACAATGTGTTTAATGTCATGAAATGCATAAGACATTTCCCTTTGAAAAGTGGCGCCAACATTCCTAAGTCCAAAAGGTAATTTTCAATAATAAAAAGTCCCCCATAGACAAATGAAAGTTGTTTTAGGTTGATCTGCAAGGAGTATGTTGATTTGATTGTAGCCGGAAAATCCATCCATAAATGAAAACATTTCACTTCTAGCACAATCATCAATAATTTGATCGATATAAGGGGTTGGATAATTGTCTTTTGGACAAGCTCTATTTATATCCCTATAATCGATACATACTCATATTTTTCCTTGTTTTTATTGACAGGAACGATATTAGATACCCAATCCGTTAACGGAATCAGATAAATAAAACCTGCATGAAGTAATTTTTCAACTTCTGCTTTAATAGCGGCAGCTTTTCGCGGATGTATCTGACATATTCTTTTTCTGACGTGTTTAGCATCCGGGTATGTCTTAATTTCATGAAAAACAATTGGCATATTTATTCCTGACATTTCTTCATATGACCAGGAAAAAATGTCGTGAAATTCCTGAAATAGGGCTTTATATGCTTGGATTTCATCAGTGGTACAAGAAGCACCTATATGAATGTTTTCAACAATTCCAGGTTTTACTGAAATGTTAATGGGAACCGTTGTAGAAATGTTTTCTAAATTCAATTTAGAATCAGAAGATGAGAGAGGATTCATAGGTTATTTGATGTAATCAGTAGTAAAAATGGAGGAAAAATCACTCTCAAAATGATCAAGATCAGGTAAAAATGAACACCTATGATGTAGATCTTCCCATGGTAATTCATCGACAGACAAGAATTCACGAATATGTTCATCAGTATTGAATATTTGTTGACCAAGATCCGGAATTGATATCGAAGTTGAGCTCGATATTGAAAATGACTCCTCATTGATCACATTCACTGGATCTGATTCAGTTGAAGGAGTATCAGAAAATGACTGTACTACCTGATATGTTAACTAAAAATGACTCAAAGGCATCGCACCATCAGAAGAATCCAGTTCTTGTTCTGAGGGTACTATCCAAGGATCATCAAAGGAAATAGTACTTGATGTAATCATATTGATATTAGCAATAGGAGGCGGTACGTTGGGAGAAGGCAGGGAAAAAGTTCTTAGTAAACCCGAATCTTTAAGAAAGCCTACTCCGACATCCTTATAAGGTATAGTCGATTTTCTGATATGTTGGATGCTATTAGTAGAGGCTGGTTCGGATGAATAATATGAGAGCTGATCTATTTTAATGATCATTCTTTTATGAGGAAACATGATGAGATGAAAGACCAATGATACAACAGCAGTCATGGCGTAAGACCAACTATGACCCAGGAGAAGGTTGTAATCCAGAGGGGCATCAACCACATCCACATCCAGATTAATAGTTTTTCCTTCGACCTCTATTGGTAGGTCCTGTAAAATACCATACGGATGAAAACCTTTTCCATCAAAATCTTTGAGGATAGTCGGCGACTGGTTAATTGTCGAATAACCAAGTGATTTCCAACATTTTAACAACATAATACACGTAGAAGCCCCTTCATCAACAACAGTATGGAACATACATTTGTTTTTTACTATTACTAGAATTTGAAAAGCCATTTGATGGGGTAGGCAGGGTGTAAATGATCTGAAAATAGAAGGTACTTGAAAAAGGTGCAAGGTATCCATTTTCAATTATGTAAATGAGTGCAAAAATACTCTAAGTTTAAATTTGAAAATGTGAGAACTTCATATTTCTAATACAGAGATAGACTGTAGGGGCATTTACTGGATATTTCACCTTTCAAAGAAAGGATGAATCCAGAGGCTACCTAGCCCTCTTACAGACTCTGCCTAAAGAAATAATAGAAGTAAACACTCAGATTTAATTAAAATGATCTTGCTTTAAACTTGACGTTATGCGGAAATTTAGCTTGCAAATGGTGTATGCATTTTCATTGTTTATGTATCTTAAGTGTAATTGTTTTTGCTGAAACTTGACATGGGTATCAGAAAAAATATTCAGCAATATAATATCAAAACACAACAGCAATATAATACAGGATTTCACCCCAACTCTTGGGCTACATCTCCTGGATCAAGCCTCCCAAAATGGGCTTGTCCTCTTGTATTAAAAGCTCTCAAATGCAATACAAGATTATAAGTGTATCAATAGAAAAATATGAATATATAAACTGATTCAAAATGTAGGAAAAAGCTAATAATTCCTTTTCAAATTCACTAAAAAGTGAAAGATTACCATAAACAGTGATTTCTTCATCAATGTCCTGCTGGTGCTTTGAACTTCTCTGCAACTTTTTAGGCTATATAAGTCCTCAAATTCCTTTGAAACCACTTCCAATGGCTTCACAAGGTCTAAATTATCTGAAATAGAGCTTTGGTTCACCTCAAACTGATAACCACAACTCAAAACAGCTCAAACCCCAAAATGGCCATGGTGGCCCTGAAAACTCTCCTAAAGGTTTTCGTCCTCTGAAAGTATTCAAACAGAGCTAAGACCTATTCCAATGGATTTTAAATGTAGGAAATAGTCGAAAATGACTTTTGGTTCACCAAAAAAAGTTAACCACAGCTCAACCAAACTCAAAACCCAAAATGGCCCTAGTGGCTCAAAAAGCTTCTCCGAAGCTAAACAGGCTGAAAAATGAGCTCCAATGGCTCTGAAACCTACGTCATTAAGTCCAAAATGCTGAGAACATATGAAATCAAAAAAAAATTCGTTCCAAAAGGTTGAGTAATGAGAAATTTATGACCAAAACAACTTTGCCCCAATTTCCTCCACTAAATGTGGGGCAACTGCCAGTTAACTCCACTAAAAGTGGAAGTCTGCCTAAATTTGGGAGTGCCTCCAGAATCTCCGCCATATTAAACTCCACTTAATTGAAGCTTAATTAAATATTAAACTTGAGATTAGGCTCCTTAAGAGCTCTTAACATTAAGCTCCCACACTGGTCATATGATGAGGTTCCATGGGAGGAGGGCTGGCCCCTCCGTGCTCCGCCGGACCCACTCCACTAAAAGTGAAATAAATTCTTCATACGGTGTCCATTTTTTGAACCATTTATGGCACCGGAATCAGGAAGACGAGACCTATGAAACCATCTTGGTTTCAACCAATTTTGAACATTTTCAATTTTGAGCTTTTTTTTCCATGGCTTGGACTTGAGCTCCTGATCACACCTCCCAAATGAGAGGCTTTTGGACCCTAAAAGCTCACTGAAACTCTGAAACTGAACTATAGTATAGAAAATGAGAGAAAAATGACATCCTCTTCTCTTTAGCCTCCAAAAATTTTCTTGAATTGCCAACTGTTCACATGGCAAAATTTGCTGAATGAGCCATGTACTTGCGCCGAATCTCGACCAAGTTTTCTCGCCATACAAATCTGCCATACTGAAACCACCAATGACACTTGCTGAACTTTGTACCCTCTTTGCTTGCATGCCTTTCCAACTCATGGAATCTTGCACTTCTTTGCACTGACACTTCGTTCTCTGCACCAAACGACACCAAAGGCATCTTGTGCAACATACGACATCAACAACCAGTTCACAATGAAATGTGCTATATAAATGACACACAAAATCTATAAAAAAAAAGTGTGCACACAACCGACACAAATCGATAAACATGTATGACACAATCGACACAAGTCGATAAACAACAATATACATCTTTTTTTTCAAACATATGTGTATGTATCATGTACAATGAACTATATATAGTTCGCTAATTACACATACAACCTCTATGTACATGTGCAACTTCAACTCTTATTTTCAAATACCAACAAGTACATCATCCCAAAAACATGTGGGTGATTAAGAGCTGAACCAAAAGACATTGCTACAACATAAGTGAGTATCATACTCATCTTTTACACCTCCATGGCGAAATTTTGCAACAGCAAAGAAATTCCTTCAACTGAAACTGCTTTTACATGCAATCTTGCATCAAATTTTCAACTGAAATACATGCATACCAAATTGAAATTTGCATGTACAAAATGAGTATGACTTACTGCATTAAAAAGTTAATCCACTTCCTACCAAGCCAACTCCATGGCATCTTTTGTTGCAACCGCAATTATTCATGTGAATCTTTCATTTCCACATTGATAATGGACTCCATAGATCCACTTACGCCAAGCTTTTTGTCATCTAGCTATATGTGCTTTGGACGATTTTTTGGATGCAAGGACCAACAATGAGAGACATCATGTCCCTTCCTTTGACAAAATATGCAACTCTTAAGAACTTTCTGAGAAAGTTCTCTTTGCCTTTTTTTCTTCCTGTGTGCTTTCTTTTTCAACCAACATCTTGAAGCAACATGGTTAACTCCACCACAAAATGTGCAAAAAAATTTTCTTTCATTCGAACAAGCATAATTATTATTCTTTGCTGAAACATAATCAAATTGATCATGTGAATAATTATACCTCTTTTTCTGCATGGAATGTCCATCCTTTTTGTGTTCGAAAGACAATGAACTAGTAGAGGAGACAGCTTTCCTTTTCAGACTTTCATCACTGTTCTTGTCTTGAAAACTGCTTACATTTTCATGCTTTCCATAAGCGACATGTTTACCTTCTACTTTATGCAATGATGGCTTCAAACAATGGCAATCATCCTTAGAAAAATTTTGACAAAAATTCATTTGAGAACTTGGAACAAAGGTTCTCCTTAAATTTGCATCACATTCTTGAATGCATGTGCTCAAAGCTTCGCCATTAAGCTGCTCATAGTCAAGACCAATATTCTTGGGACGCTCCACAACACAAATAGGCTCAAAAATTCCTTGTGCATGCTTGGCCAAACCTTTTCCTTCTTGATAGCCCATTTTCAACATCAATTTGGACCCCATACCTCTTGTATGTTTTTCAAAAGAACCAACATACTTTTCAATGGAGGAACTTGAAGACAAGTTGGAACGATTAACCTCTTCCTCAAGAATTTTCTTGGACAAAGCTTCTTGAGCTTGAAGAAGCTGCAACTCCATATCATGCAGTCTTTGAAGAATGGCTTCTTTCTCTTCTTGCATAGCTAGCAATTGTGCATGAAGCTTAACGCTTTCTCTTTGATCCTCAATGAGAATCTGCACCATGTCCTTCACCTTAAAGAACTCATTCTTCATGTCATCATTGAAGAATCTCGTGAAGGAGGAAACTTCACTTGTAGAAGAAGTTGACATTATGTAAATGGTCAAAACAACCAAAAAGAACTTCCAAAGAAAAGTCCTCAAAGCTTTCAAACAAACGACAAGCTTTTAACCAAATGTCAGTAAAGACCCCTTCTCATTCAAGTAGCCATAAAACAAAAACTATTGGAGTTTGTTTTCCAAAGATAATCTTGAGGTAAATTGGGTAAAGAAAATAGTCTTCAATCCTTTCCAAGACTCAGCTAACAACAACTATCCTTCCAACTTAAGAAAACTCATATATGCAACCATTTTGCAACCAATAAAACAACAAATTCTACACAATGTTTGAAAAAACATTTTACCTGTCCTGGGTAGCTTCAACTAGAGCCTTTCTGATACATAGTCAAAGAAAATAGAAGGTACTTGAAAAAGGTGCAAGGTATCCATTTTCAATTATGTAAATGAGTGCAAAAATACTCTAAGTTTAAATTTGAAAATGTGAGAACTTCATATTTCTAATACAGAGATAGACTGTAGGGGCATTTACTGGATATTTCACCTTTCAAAGAAAGGATGAATCCAGAGGCTACCTAGCCCTCTTACAGACTCTGCCTAAAGAAATAATAGAAGTAAACACTCAGATTTAATTAAAATGATCTTGCTTTAAACTTGACGTTATGCGGAAATTTAGCTTGCAAATGGTGTATGCATTTTCATTGTTTATGTATCTTAAGTGTAATTGTTTTTGCTGAAACTTGACATGGGTATCAGAAAAAATATTCAGCAATATAATATCAAAACACAACAGCAATATAATACAGGATTTCACCCCAACTCTTGGGCTACATCTCCTGGATCAAGCCTCCCAAAATGGGCTTGTCCTCTTGTATTAAAAGCTCTCAAATGCAATACAAGATTATAAGTGTATCAATAGAAAAATATGAATATATAAACTGATTCAAAATGTAGGAAAAAGCTAATAATTCCTTTTCAAATTCACTAAAAAGTGAAAGATTACCATAAACAGTGATTTCTTCATCAATGTCCTGCTGGTGCTTTGAACTTCTCTGCAACTTTTTAGGCTATATAAGTCCTCAAATTCCTTTGAAACCACTTCCAATGGCTTCACAAGGTCTAAATTATCTGAAATAGAATTTAAACCCTCATTTGACTAACCTAACCAAAACTGACTCAACCCCAAAATGGCCATGGTGGCCACTGAAAACTCTCTAAAGAGGTTTTCGGCATACGGGAATCTTTAAAGAGCTAAGAAGCTGAACCAGTAACACGGAATGCAGGAAATAGTCGAAAATGACTTTTGTTTCACCAAAAACGGTTAACCACAGCTCAACCAAACTCAAAACCCAAAATGGCCCTAGTGGCTCAAAAAGCTTCTCCGAAGCTAAATAGGCTGAAAATGAGCTCCCATGGCTCTGAAACCTACGCCATTCAGTCCAAAATGCTGAGAAAATATGAAATCAAAAAAAAATTCGTTCCAAAAGGTTGAGTAATGAGAAAGTTATGACCAAAACAACTTTGCCCCAATTTCCTCCACTAAATGTGGGGCAACTGCCAGTTAACTCCACTAAAAGTGGAAGTCCGCCTAAATTTGGGAGCGCCTCCAGAATCTTCGCCATATTAAACTCCACTTAACTGAAGCTTAATTAAATATTAAACTTGAGATTAGGCTCCTCAAGCGCTCTTAACATTAAGCTCCCACACTGGTCATATGATGAGGTTCCATGGGAGGAGGGTTGGCCCCTCCGTGTTCCACCGGACCCACTCCACTAAAAGTGCAATAACTTCTTCATACAGTGTCTGTTTTTCAAATCGTTTATAGCGCCGGAATCAGGAAGACGAGAGCTATGAAACCATCTTGGTTTCAACCAATTTTTAACATTTTCAATTTTGAGCTTTTTTTTCCATGTCTTGGACTTGAGCTCTTGATCAGTAAAATTCTCTAAATCGAAGATCATGAGGTTCAAATCCTAGAGGTCTACGGATCCTAAGGCTGAAAATAGTAATTTTATTTGGGCTGGGCATGATTGCAGCACTTCTAAAGCCGACATTGCTGAAGGGGAAATTGCCAAGTCTTCAACAATATTGTAATTTTGAGCAGCTCTTGCATGTGGATTGAAATCTGATTTACGAAGTACACCTTTAGCAGGCAGTTTGATTACTAAGTCAGGATTTTTTTTCTCGATCTGTAGCAGATCAGAAACTGATGGAGATGTATTTGATGCTGAATTAGATGTTTCTACTTCTTTACCAAGATTTTTACTACTGTAATCTTGCGATCGCGTCGCAACCATTAAGATATTCTCTAGCGTATTTGAGGAAGATCCAATCATGTTATTACCTTGAGCAGGAAATGGATCTTTCAATAGAGCAGGTATGGGCGAACCCTTAACGAATATTGATACCTCGGCTCTATGCGAGCACTCTTTTGTAAAATGATCTTCATCACAGACCAGACAAGGATAATGAGGTTTTCGTTTTTCGTCAGTTGGTTCAATTTTATCGTTTTTATCTTTTGAAGATTTTTTTTTTTTATTCTTACCTTTATTCTTACCACCAGTTTTAGGTTTGGTTTTAGATGATTCTACAACATAAATATCGGCAGAATTTTCAATGAAAGAATCTCCTTTCGGTGAATCGGGTAAAGTTATAATAGGGGAAGTCATCTTGGAAGATTTCTTCTTACTCTTACTAGTGCTAACAGAACCAATTACACCATCAGCGGCATGAGAGCTAGAAGGAGTTGTGGTTAATTGACCAGGTCTTGGTAAATCAGGGATTTTATCATATAGAGTACCTGACTGTGTATATACAAGGTGAAGGTACTGAGCCTGAGCAATGACTTGCTCTTCTGTAACAACACGTCCTTTGGCCACATCTTCAGTAATTTTTGGCAATAATGATTTAATAAACCATTCAGCCAAAATTTGATGTGGAATAAAGACATTCACTAAACACCTCCTACATCTCCATTCATGAATGTGATCAGATATGTACGTAGACGTAGATTGTTTTAATGAAGTCAGCAATTTCATACCATTATTGTATCTGATAGGAAACTGAAAATGGGTTAAGAAAGTAGTAGCTAGTGCATTAAGATTATTAAATGAGCCTCGTGGTAACTCAATGTACCATTTGGCAGCTAGACCAATGAGAGTTCTCTGAAAAATATGTAACCGAATCGAATCATCGATTAGTGAATTGGATGCACACCAGAGGTGATAAGTCATAACATGATTAGATGGGTCCTCTCCTAACTTACCCTCAAACTTTTGAATATCACTGGGCAACTTGTTAGGCATCGGCAGCCAATACGAAAGATAAAATATAGGATCGTTCGTAAGGCGCGATAGATCAAGTAAATCTAAAGTTTCTACAAACGATAACCGATGGCTAGTGTCTTGATAACCTTGTGTGATCAAACCAATTCTAGGAGGAGGATATGCAGGATATCCTGGAATTGGATGCACATTGGGAATCATAAAACCTCCTGGATAACCAGGATTAACCAGACCATACTGGGGTTGTTGAGGTACTTAAAAAATATACCTAGGGTATGGCTGATATTGATATTTTGGATTTTTTGTAGCCTATCCAAATTGATACTGTCCTTGGTATGGTTGATAAGTAAATTGTGGTTCACTAGTAAGAATTGTACTTGTACCAGCTTGTCATGTAGGCATCTAGGTCATAGTCTGAATTGTAGGTCCTAACTGTGGCACGAATACTTGAGGAATTTGCACTGATACAGGGATAGTAGAAACAGGAGCTGCACATACTCCATAAATAGGTGTGGTAGGTTGAACAGAAGTTGCAACAGCAGTAGAAGTTTGAGGTGGAGTTCTAGGTGTACTAGGCCCAAGTTGCTGAACATAACCAGGTGAAAAGACTTGAATGGTAGGATGGACACGTTGCTAGGTTGGACCAGAACCTATGGGCTCTCCAGGTTGATTAGGTAACTGCACATTGGGTTGCAAACTCTGTTGAATTTGAGATGGATCCCACACCGTATTCATTTAGGGGTATTGACCCATAGAAGGTTGTGCATATGAAGGACCATAACTTGGTTGAACGTAGAGTTGTTAATTAACTGGTAAAGTTCCATTTCCTTGTAACAATGGTTGACCCGAAGGAGGTTGAAAACCTTGAGCTGGGTACTGACCTTAAGGTTGATAACCTTGAGGCATGTACTGAATTTGGGGTTGATATTGACCCTGAGGAATAAAATTACTCTTGGGTTGATATTGAACTTGGGGTATGTACTATCCCTGAGGTTGATATTGACCTTGAGGTATGTACTGTCCTTGAGGTTGTTCCCTAGGCAGAATATATTTTCCTACAGTTTGACCTGGAAAAAAATTACCCTGAGGTTTCCCTCCAGGCGATAATTGACTACCTTGAGGTTTCCCCCCAGGTGGTAACTGACTTCCTTGAGGTTGCCCCCCATGCGGTAACTGACTTCCTTGACGTTGAGGATTTGGAGTATTTCCAGACATCATAAAAATCTATTCTGTGTTCAACATTTCAGCTTTAGTTCCATTTGTACCAGATGATAACACTTGTTCAATTGGTTGAGGAGTTGCCCCCGAGAAAGTACCAGAGAGCAACTGGTATCCTGAAGGAACAGACAGAACACCATATAAAAATGTTTCTAGAGATTGAGAAAACATAGATGACTCACCCGACATATCTAATGAAGGATAATAACCTCTCGGTGTAGGGTGAAAAGGAATTCAGGGTGGTGAATAAGTAAGACCTTCGTTTTGTTAAAAATATTTCAATGATAAATACCAAGTGTCAGTTCTAAAAGGACTGTAGAATATTGATTCACGTTCCCTAAGATTCAAATTTTCTTGGGTTTTGGGAAGAACTACGTCTTCGTTGGGACCAACAAGTTCTTCAATACATATGAGATCAGAAGGAAGGTTTTCAGTAATGCGATGTCTTACCCTAGGTGAATTAGGATCACTAGAAGTCGGAGTAACAAATCCTGAAGATGGTTCCAACATAGTAGGTTCAGTTTCGGGTTCATAAATTTCAGGTTCTTCAACTAATTCACTGGTTGGAGAAATAATACCAGTAACTTAAGATATTCAAATTGGCTCTTGCATATATTTTGTTGTTTGTGATTGATAATCAGGATGAGTAACTATGGATGATTCTCTCGGTTCTGTTGATCTAATTCTGCTGACACTCGGTGGTAACAGAGCTCGCAGTCCTACAATTTGGCTTGGTGTATACTCAGGGGGTTTCCCCTGGAGTCTACGTGAGTGTCTTGTTAATTTAGCCACGATTAAAAATTATTAATCACATGCAATCAAAGAAAAATTCAATGAAAACTCATAAAGTCGCTAAGGAAAAAAAAAAAAAAATCACACGCCTAAAAAATCTAGGAGATCAAACCACACATAAACAGTAAATTCCCACACTAAAAACACTAGTTGGTGATGAAATCTAACATCATAGTATTTTAATGTAGAAATGGCGGTTGGAACAGTTACCCAGACAACCTGCTTAATGAAACAGACCAGTGCAAGTTTCTCCACTTAAACCATCTCAAGTGAAGATAACCTTCCGGAGAGTCGAAGTGAGTCTAGTCGACATCCACTCTAGGTACAGTGGGATCTTTCCTCCACCGTCACCTTAGGAAAAAATCGTAAAGATTATGGCCACTAAGGTTACAAACAGGAACTAATATACTTGGGGGAATAGTCTACGATCCGACATACGTGCAAGGGCAGAGTAACAAAGCTCAATCCCCTTGAAGTCTCCTTGACATAATCTAAGCTATACCGGTAAGTGACCCAGGCTCCTCAACAATGGTCTATCTGAGGTTTACTGTTGTAAATATGCACACATCTTCTATCATTCCGACTTAGATAGAATTGGTTATCCCACTGGTTACAATATGACCTCGTGCTTGACTCCTTTAAGAGGAGCTTCCCAGAGCATACAAGCGACTATTGGTTTTTTCCTACCGTAAGATCGACTACTTGTTTATTTTAATTGTCTTGGAGAGTTAATTAGTCCCTACCCCAAGACACTAGCCTAAGCTATGTTGGTGGAAAGAGCCCTAGAAATATAAAAATTACTAGATTGATTTTAAGTTAAGCGTTTCTTTTAATAGGCTGTTTCTTAGGACAATAGGTGCGAAATTGAAACTGATGATATGTAGTGACCCGACTCAAAACACACTAAAAATGCATCTATTGTGAGAAACAATTCATTTCCTTTCGATGAATTCTATCTAAAAGAAAGAGTTGAGAAATGCAATCTTTTAAAACAATTCTTTCCTTCAAACAAGAATAAATGAAAAGAAATCTAATTTCAGGAGAACTCAAAATGATCAATTGCTCAAGAATAAATCCCTTTATCATTCAAGATCGAAACTACAAACAAAATTTTCTCCAAAAGAACACTACAATTTCTAGAAATAACACTCAAAACTAAAAAACACTAATTTTGAGATTTGAAAATTCTAAAGACTAAATCTGAATTAAAAATTTAAATATTTTGAGGATGTTTTGCTTAGCTTGTTATCTAACTAAGAAATTATTTGCTTAGATCAGAAAGAACTCAAAAAACATCCAATTATGGTTTTTTAAGTGAAATTTCAAACTTATCAACAAAAGTTTTTTAAAGATTTGCAAATGAGAAAATGGTATCTAAATCTCATAAAACAATTTCTGTTATGAAGTCAAACTCAGCAAGAAAGCAAGGAAATACCGGTGATCTAAAGTTATACCAAGGCTTCTAATCTTTGAGTGGGATAAAGACAAAGAAAAAATCACTATAACATGCAAATCTTTCAGAAAATCATTCAAAAATTAAAAACACTGAAGCAAACTCTCAACCAAATCTTTCTGACAGAAAATAAAAGTATGGGTATACACTGAGAATCTAACAAACTGATCCAAAAAAGAGAATTTTAAGGTTTTCTAAAAATTTTCACAGGGTCTGCAGGTTGTAGTGTAAACAAGTGCGGTCTCGCACTGTTTATGTAAGAAAAGAGTGGAGATGCCCGAACTGTTTCTAAAAGGAAAGTGCAAATACCAGAAAACTAAAAGAAAAATAAAAAAATCTAAAACATTTGTTAGGGATTCTACAGGGATAAACTACCCAAGCCAGTATAAACCAATCAAAATTAGAAAAAATAAATTCACAAGTCAAAAATAAAAGAAATCAAAGTTCAAGATCCATTCCCCAGCGGAGTCCCCATTTTGTTGGATGAATAAGTCATTCTTGCTAATAAGACAGACCTCCCAAGTGTCCTATGGAAAACTAGAAACAAACAGACAAACAAAAATATTTTCTCTTGATAATATTTGATTCAGAATTAGCTACAATAGAGGTTTTGAAGACCTACCTATAGTCCAGCTCTGTTCGTAATGATCTTCTTTCCAGTTGCTTGAAAGAGTTGTCTTCAAAGATTTGTAATCACAAAGATGTAAAAAATCAATAACACCTACATAGTATAAACTAATTCATGAATCATATATCTATCAAGATGATGAAGGAATTCAAGAAACAAGCTAATTAATTAAATAACTCATTGATAAAACATGATAAACAAGCTACTTAATTAAAGAACTCATTGAGAAAATGGGATTCATTTGTATTATCTTTGATGAAGAAAGAGCCTTACAACTGTGTCCGCCTTGATCTTGTATAGGTCTTCCTGGGGTCCGGAAGAGGCATTTCCTTTACTCTAACAAGCTTTGCACTTTCTCAGCTAAAATGCACATGGGTGTGTAATCATTCGCACATAATGATCAGTTAAGAGAGTCTGAGTTTCTACAGCATTTCTCCTAAAAAATTCTCAAAGTCTAACTCCCCTTGAGGCTGCACTCTGGCTTTAATCTATAGGAAAAGAGAAGAGGTTGCAGCTCCACATAAGAGGGGATAGAATCCTCTTTTGAATGGATTGAGCTCCATAAACCAAGGGGTAGGCTCCCATAATGTAGGAATGAGCATACAAGATAGGAGCGAATCGTCGACTGGATAGTTGCTTCTAGAAGCTTCCAGATTTGACTGCTGGGCTTCTAAATGTTACTTTCCGCCTTCATTTTACCTTTTACAGGGTTCTGCCTCTTTAATGAAGAAAATGTGTGTTTATCTTTGCATGCTTTAGAATAAATAGGTGCAGCACCACATGCAATGTTAAGAGAAAGTGCAGTACAAGTGTTTTTAAGACTTTTATGAGTTTTTCTCTCAATTTCAAGGCTTGATTTTAGGAACTTTGATGTTGTAGAATTCTAAGGGAGTAATATATGAGTAATTATGAACCCATATAGACACTGAAACGTCATGGTGACAAATTTCAGTGTAACAATCACTTCCTGAAAGGTGACGTCTATTAGATGGAAATATCAATCTAAATTAAGGTACATCGACCAAGATGTGTAAGAATCTTTAAGTACAACTTCAAATTGAGTCCTTTTTCACCTCAATTTCATATATGAAGTATGGTAGAAAAAGAAATATGATATGTTTTGGATCCTCACCTAAAATATTTTTAAAATTTGTAATTAGCATGAATGCTTTGTTTTATTTGATTTTGTCTCTTCCACAAAGTTGGAAGGGAAAACAAACCATTGAGATGGTAAGCCTTTTAAGGGCATCCCATTAAAAGAAATGAAGACTGTAGTGAATGCATCAACAGGGAGATGCAAGGAGAACTTGGAGAGGACAATAGTCAAGGAGCCTATCAGTGGGGTCAAGGAGCCTGTCCATGGTGAATGAATGTGCCTCTGCACCACAGCCATATGAATTTTTTTTTTTTTAAATATACATTTGTGTATATCTCACCCCTCTGTATTTGTCTCCCAAGACTAATAAAATGGTCATTAAATGTTGAAATCTGTGTATAATTGTTTCAATTTCATGGCTCTGTTGTACATTAATTAGTTTATCACATGCTTGAGCACCCTCGGCTATGGATGTTCTCACAAAAGCTACAACAATATTAGTATTGTAAACATAGTTTAGGAAACCCTACTATATTTATTATTTTAAGATAAAAATGGTTTGTCTCACTTCCTGAGTGAAATTTCTTGCTGGGCATTTTTTCCTTTTCCCACAGACCATCCATAAAATTCTCGCTTATTGGGAGTTTTAATTTTACCTGTGGACTGTCCATATCAATTTATAGCTTGCTAAGAAAATTTATTTTTCTCAAAGGCCATAAGTTCGTAACATTATCTTAATTGCTAGGCATATTTCTTTTTCCATCCTGAGCATTCTATTACTTCATGGGCATTTTCCCCTTGTCCACAGGTGGTGGTGTTTTCATTGTTCTTTTAAATATGAGTGAATAGTAGAAGCTCTTCTGTGTAAATTAATTATGAGTATTTTTGTTAGGCCAAATGAATTTCATCAACCACAAGGAATAAAATCTAATTCCGTATAGGATATGTGCAATGAAACAGGCAGGCCATAGGCCTAACATTTATAGATTAGAATATAATATAAGACAACTTGAATATATAGAAATTTTATTAGGAATAATAATAATGTGTCTTATGAAGTCTTGTGACATTTTTTTACCAAAAATACTATTTTTACGATAATATTAGGTGTATTCCTTAATATCTCAAAGATAAATAGTATTGATTTTAAAATTTTTAGAGAGTCCCTTTTTCGAAAACAAGATGTAAATGAAATTAATAAAAACTTCACATTTTCCACACTCAAACTACATAATATCTTTACATAATATTTTAATTCTTATGGAATTTGTTCGAGACAACAAATAAATTTTAAGCCTTCTGTGATATTTCTTTGTCCTTATTTGTGTTCCCAAAGTGCAATAACCTGAATGAATGTATCTTTAGTGCCAACCTCTTGTACAATAGCTTTCAAAGGTGTAGTGCAATGGACCTAACATTCCTACATACTATAACATCAAGGCCCAACACCATTTCAAAAGTTAATATAAAGCATACTCACCCTTTGACCACTACATAAGGATCTAATTAGTGTCTCAGATGCAACTTGAAATTAAGAAATCCGGTATATTACATCATAAGAATTAAAATCTTTTATGCCTATCACTCTTTGCAATGAATGCAATGTCATCAAGAGGATTCAAACATTAAATGCATAAGCATGATAATAATAAAATCATCAATCTTATTCAGCTTGGATGCAACAAGTTATAGGAAGGAATAATTTCCAACTTGGTCATCTAAAGAAACAAAAATGCAATCTTATTACTTTCAATCTCATGAAAAAAGCTAAAATCTGGAAAAAATTGGGGAAAAGGTTTTCCAAGATTGAAGCAAGACAATAATCTACATTTCTTCAATATACCTGATAGAATCCAACAGAGTTAAAATCATGATAGAGGTTCAAAATTCCAATAGAGATACCATTCAAAATACCAAATCCCATTACAGGCCGTGCATAAAATGGCTTATGATCAAACAGTTTCAACCATAATGCTATATGCATAGAACAGAATGTAACCAGAAGATGCCAACTAGTCAATATTGTGGCTCCAAATAACAGTAGAAATATATATACTGAATCAAATTTACCAACCAAAAATCATAAATATGAGGCAAAATCGTTCCCAAATGATTAAAAAATAAAACTAAAATTTTACTCCCTCTTTAGATTGCTCTAAAGATAATATGTTGACTCTCCAATAATAGACTGAGGATTGATGAAAAAATGTAATATTAGGGCTGAAATATCCCCAATGTAAAATAAAATTTGTTTCCATTAGATATTTTGCATGAAAATGAATGGAAATTTGCATAGTTTTTTACATCCAAATCTTCTAAATATCTAGAAGTGGGGATTTAACAACCTTTGATCACCATTGGACCCCATCATTACTATAAGTTTGGTTGAAAAATCATATGGGAAGTATCTTAACCAAAAAGAAGCACACCTCATGAAAGCAAGATGAAAAGTTCACCTTAATTCAACAATATGGCATTTTCTTCTTCATAGACATTGGATAGAAATTAGCTAATCCATTCAACTCATGATTTCTAGTTACAACAGTCTGATGATAGTAGGAAAATGATATACATGTAAATTGTACATTGTAAGCATATATTGAAGATATAGATAATAACGAGAAACTCACTGTACATTTTCAAGTTCAACCATCAGTAATCATCCTCTTAGACTTACGCCGGGGATGAACAATGTTCCAACCTAAGCTCAAAGAAAAAGGATCAATCTAAATAGAAAAATGACTCAATATCAACTAAGCCTACATATATACAATGTATAGTTGACCATTAAGTCATCTGTGATATAGTCAGTAGTAGGCACAACTATTGTTCTTAAGATTTGTGGTTTCTGTGGTCCTTAAGTAGGGACATCGCAGGCATGACAACTCATTTCCAGTTACATTAGGATTACTTGGGCTGTCATCAAGATTTCTATGATTGCACGTTCAATTTGGACCTTCTTTGATGGAAAGATGACATGTGGGGTTTGATTTCTACCTTCATTGGTAGATGGCATGCCAAAATACCATTTCCATCAAGGATTGATGTGGTATTAATGTTCAAGAGAATATTTATCTTCATGTGATATTAACTGTAATCACAACCTTCAAGTTGTTGGTCATTATGAATTCATGGCATTGTGCGAGATGATTCTTGATGACTTTTCACTTATATTACATTGTGATTTGTCTATACCTATTTGGAAGAATTGGAGATGATTTTACAAGAAGCCTATCCATTGATTACCAAGAAAAGGAACTTTTGTGATAAGATTGGGCCATATTGATCAATATTCGATCACCACAATTGGAAATTTAATGTTCATGATCATGAACTAGGATGTATTCATAGATATCAAGGCATCTTGCGCTTCTAAAAGTAAAGTTCTTGCGTCTGGTCCTTCAAAATGTCCTAGTAGTTAACAATCGTCTTCATTGAGTTAGATTTATTAAGGTTTATATCTACTTTGTAACGGTTAAGCATGAAATGTGGTAATTTAAGGTTGCTGATATGTTTAAAAATTGGACAAAAACTGAAAATAGTCTTCTTATTGTTGGTCCAACTCACTGGCATAGGGCTTGTTAGAAGACAAATGATGATTTGACAAGTGCGTAGGCAAATGTGGAATGCATTTAGATTAGCTGGAATTTCCTTCTTATAGAATAGACATTGTCACATAGTCAGCTTTGCAAGAGTCAAATAAGGCATTTGGATAATATTTGGCTATCCATTTTTTAATCAAGATGGCTATTTTGTTAGAAATATAGAGATAGCCTTCTAGACGGGACCAAGGTGAATATGTTGGCTCTCCTGATATAGAAAGGGAAATTTTTAGGAATACTATTGAACATAGTCTTGTCTTTGCCTTTTTTTCTCCACTTCATTGGAAACAAGTTGTGTTTGAGGCCAAGTAAATAATCCTGCAGGCTGATATGAGAATGCGACATGTAATCAAATTAACTGTTATTTCCTCCTTATAGAATGGAATCACTATGTAATTAACATTTCAAGAGGAAAATAATCCACTCAACCCAGAAATAGTTGCTACCTCACATTATATTTAGAGATAGTCTTTGAGTGGGAACTAGGGGATTATGTTGGCTTCCCTTGCTTTTATAGGCAGAGGAATTTTCAGAATGCTTATTTTTCAACATTGAGATAATATTTCCAATGGACAGGGGAATTGTCTATTTCTATCCTCTGAAATGTGCATGCAAATCCATTTTTTGTGCCATATAAGATGCCATTTCAATTAAAATATCAAAAATTGTCAAGAAACATAGACCAGAATAAAACAGTTCACAAATAGGCCTACTCTAATTATCTATAAAGAGAAGCAGACAATATTAGACAAATTTCTACTAGTCTCGAACAAAGTAGCATTATATTACCTACATTTCCTTCCTAAACAGAAAAAGTTGCATTCTATTCCCATATATTTTTTGCTAAACAAAAAAAGTAACTTATTATTGCCATGTATTTTCTTTGTAAACATCAAGTAGAAGTGGAGAAACCAAAATTATAACACATACTTCAGTCCTCCATCATGTATATGTAATCGATTTTTAACCTAATATATGATAAAAAATATAAAGAAGTTATCAAGAAACGTAAATTAGAGGAAAACAGTACATAAAGAGGTTTATTCTAAATTCTCCCAAAATAGCTGCTGGGAACTGAACCAAGGTTATCCAACCATTGTCTGAAATGAAAGGTTATCCAACCATTTCTCAAATATTGGATTTTAATCATGATTGATGTAAATGAAGGTTCACTTGATCCTTAACCTAAGATAGTATGATCAATGAGGTGGATAACATGGAAGAGTTGACGAAACTGTCTTCCAAGATAACGCTCTCAAGGAGATAGAAAAGGTATAATAGTTAGTTTATCCCTCCTCTGAAATGGTCTTTATGTGATGATCTATGTCAAGGAAGGGTCCACCAAACCTTTGTCTAGGATAGTATTATTGTGGAGGTGGATCACATAAAAAAATAGTGTACTACTTCCTCTAGGATAGCACTCTCAATGATGAAAATGAAGAGGAATGGTTAACTAGCCCTTCTTCCAATATGGAACTTTGGTCATGATTCATGTAGAGGAATAATCGACCAACCTTCCCTCCATAAAATTATTATTAATGAGGTGTATCATGTAGATGGTTCAATTGACCCTTCTTTAAGGATAATATTCTTAAGGATGTGGAGAAAGTGTAAGTATTATCTCACCCTTCCTCCAATGTGATATTTGGGTGATAATTAGTATTTGGTATTTGTTATTTTAGTGAGATTTATTGATGGGATCGGTTAGTTTTAGAGATAACACATTGAGGAAGTTCAAGGAATGGAGACTCATGGTAGTGCTATATGGTTTATATGTGGCCCTAGTTTTAGTACTAGGATGTGACATGGAGTGCAACATGGTGGAGTAGGGGGTAGTTGTGTGGCATATGAGTTGCATTGAAAACATGGGAAATAAATCATTCAAGTGTGAAAACATTTGGGTCTTGAACCCAATGATGAATAAAAAGGGTTTTAGTTAGGATTTTGAAATTTACCTCCAAAATTGTGGAGTTTACCCATTGAGTGGTCCATTAAGAGAATCATTACCCCTAGCTTAAATGGTGATGGAAAATAATGATACCATATTGATGGGAAGGATGATTTTCATTGATGATGTTAG
The DNA here is from genome assembly GCA_034641835.2 of Pinus albicaulis. Lineage (NCBI taxonomy): Eukaryota > Viridiplantae > Streptophyta > Pinopsida > Pinales > Pinaceae > Pinus > Pinus albicaulis. Next base: position 253,252,336 of record CM076580.1, on the reverse strand, counting down.
TAGAGGATGGATGGAAGAAGTAGAAAACAACACATGGACCCAAAATAGGGGTCATGCAATGACATAGTATTTCCATATGGAAAAGAATTTGGTGACCATGTGGAAAGGGAATTTTCCGAGGAGTAAAAAATAATTGAAGTGTTTGGAGGCCTTGGTTTGAGACCCAATGTAGTATTTAAAATTTCTTTTTGTTAGAGGGTTAGAGTATATAAAGGCATCAAAGAATTTCCATAACCCTTCGAGAAATCTTTTTCCTCCCTCCATCGACAAGTGCCAATAGTTGGACCTGAAGAGATAGTGAAATAAACCAGGAGGAAAGGTCAATTAAAAGAGTCAATAGCTAGTGACATCAACATGATGTCATACAACTAAAAAATTAAATCATGTGGAAGTGAATATATTCATATCCCCCTCGAGGAATCTTTTCTCGTAGGTGTTTTCCATGCCAACCATAGAAACCAATGGAGGATTTTGATGGGCATGACATTAAGGTGATTTCATACCAATAAGAATCATATGGAGGGAAAGGGATATGGTTGATTTAATAAGCCAAAAACCACTGGAAAGGGCCCGTTAGGGAGGGTAATTAAGGAATCTCCTTCACCCAACTACTAGGAGGCTCGAGAAGAACATATAAAATTCAATTGTTGACAGCCTAATAGGGCCTTTCAACATTTAATTGGATAAGTGCTCAAGCAAACCGAATCTCCACCTGCACATAAATAACAAGTGCAGCTAATAGTGATGATTAATTTCATAGAATCATGCATGGAAAAGTAAATTAAGAAATTTGTGTAGAATTCAAGGCAAAAAGATACTGACTGACCTATAGATTGTGAATGTTGGTTTCATAGGATCACTTATGAACAAATAATATTGAGAAAGTGACGCAAAGTGCAATGTACCTTTGCTGCTTCTGGCTATACCCCTCTCGGCATGGCTTTGAAAGTTCCAACATAACCCAATACTGCCTTCACGCATTGCAACTTCTTCCCTAGCAAGATCAATAATTACAATCTCAACAACAATCACCACAAACATCGCAAGTGAAGTCACTGATCTCCATAATTCAATGCACACAGAACCTTTAAGAACTCCAAAATGAGCGATCTAATACTCACATCTACAACTATATCCCTACAGGATATATCCACCACAACTAATATCAGAAGACTGACCCAGAGTTACGAATCCATTGTCCACTTAATGTTCTGATAACTATCGTAGACAATAACCTAAGAGTCACTACATTTCCTAGAATTTTCTCATCAATAATCATCCAATCAAAGGGGCTAAGCTCTGAAATATTGCGATAATGCTTGGCAAGTGCCCTGATATCAACCCTGTCAACATCCCTCGAAACTAACAGCCAGAGCTTATTTAGCCTTTGGCAATAGAGGGCAACAACATATTATCACATCACTCATGATTTTGTCACTTAAATTCAGCCCTAGTTGCAGGCTCTCAAGCCGCTAGTGGTGGCCCACTGGCATGGAAAAAAATGAATGCATGAGGTCACAACACATGTCCGCATTCACCGCATTCATCTCCTGGATTTCCTTCACCTCTAGGATTATTACCATATTCCTGGCACTGTCTCATTAGAATCTTACGTTCCATAATTTGTTAGACACTGTGGTAGAGTCCAGATGCATGACAAAGAGCCTAAAAACCCTGCAAATGGAGGCGAGGCTAGCCCTATAAAAACCCCTGCAAAAGAAGTCGAGTTTGGCGCTATCACTAGAGGTGAGGTTGGCCTTGTCCCTAGGATTAAAGAGGGAAAAAAAGGTAACAATTCTTCATCGAAAGAGTCCATCAGTCAACCTCTTGCTCATCTTTCGACCTACTTGTAACAATTACCTATCTCCAACCCTCACAGTGTCTACTTCCCCTCTTCTTTTTCGTAATTTTATCCTTGCTCCTTCAATGAATTGTCTTAATTTCCAACATAATTGAACGAATTGTCTTAATTTCTAACTTACCACAATTAAAGTAGTTTTAATTTTTAAACTAAAATAATAATTTAGGATTTTAAAACAAAATATTAGTTGGCCTTAAAAAAAAATTTATAGTGATATAATTGTTGTGTGTAGTAGTGATATAATTGTTATGGTTGTTTAATCATTTAATGTTTTTATAAATAGTTAAGGTAACCTTATTAATAAAATTCAATACAATATTCATAAAGACACATCTAAAAACATTAGATATGTAGAACATCACCTAGACGCACTAAAATATACCAAAAATGTTAATGGAAAACACCCAAGGAAATACTTTGTTCCAAAACAAGTAGAAGTTCTAGAAAAAAAGGTTTTCATGAGATATCGAGTCAGATAAAATTGGTTGAAAAGATAGAGGAGAAATGATGAGGGAAGAAATGAAATATAAAAAATATACACCAACACAATATCATTTTATCCCATCAGTCTACAGCATTACATGAAACCATCAATATTTTTCTCAAAAAACATCTGATTTTATAAAGGGTGCACCCTAATGCTACTCATGGTATGTTTTGGTCTTTCCAGATGACATCCCCATTCATATTCAGGAGAACTAAAAATGATTAATGATCTCATCCAAATCCGAGAGTATTTTATTATCTTTACTTTGAACAAGCTCTTACAATTTGAGATTGAGTAATATATTTTTACCCCCAACTCTTAATGGTTCAAATAATAAGGGCAGATAGGAAAGTTGTCTCATGTAGAACTCTTTGAGCGAAATATCTATTCATTTCTCTTCCCAAGAATACCACATGAGTTCACCCGAAAAATAGAATATTGCAAGGGCCTTCGAAAGGGGAATTTATAAGCCAACACCTCTCATTATGTTTCCTAGAAAGTGATTGAATTCACAAATGAGAGCTTTTTAAAATGAGGGTTTTGTATATGAGCAATGAGATCGACACTCAGTTTGTGCTTGATATTCATCCCTCATACCATATTCGTATAGTGGCGTGATGGCGTCAATTTTTCTCTAGCAAGACCCCACATATTCTGATAGTTGTTTTAATAAAAGGTGCCTCTGTGTTTGGATTTAATAATATGCCGTCGCTTTCACCTAAAGTTTCGATCTCTTGACATTGATCATAATTGGTCGTAGCATCCAAGATAGCCATCTGATTAAGTCTCAATAACCACACTGCACATCAGGGATGCTATAGAAAATATTAATTTTGAGTGTCCCATATTATACAAGTAGTATCCTAATTTCCGGTAGAAAAATATCTAAATGAGTAGTCCAAATTCCCTCTCAAACTAGAAATAACCTTCTCTATCTCAATGCTATTATTGTCGTTTGATCCAATCAGATATCTAATACCTATAAATGTATGGTAATCTCACCTATGACATGTATGCTTGTGCAGTAAATTGAAATGAAGCATAGGCCAGTACTTATGAAACAAGGGTACTTATGCAAATCATGCAACGAGCAACGTAACACCATCATGATGCAGGAGTAATAAACTGTGTGAATCATTATGAACCATGTAAGTGCCTATGTGAGGTCATTTTGGTATGCCAAGTCGATATGTGACATTTGGTAGTCTAGGATTGTGGGGAACTCAATTCTTGTTCCATGAGCTAAAATACCACTTAAATTTGTGTGTTATTCCCATAACCTGTAACCCATTGTAATATTCCCAATTTTCCACAAGATAATTGGAATATTAGAGTTCTTAATTTTCATACTTAATTAATTAAATAAGGGGGTGGAGAGACCCACAAAATCCAAAGATAAATAAAATCCACTTTTGATGTGTGTATGTGGATATTTCAGATCTAGATCTACATAATGGAGTAGTGGAACAACTACTTAATGTGAAAGGAGTGTAGATCATGTCTCATTAATGAGAAAGATCATGGAGGTTGAAGCAGTCAAACTAGGATCATGGAGAGAATAACATGTAAGATCATAGAGCATTCATAATTATATGATGGAGGAGTAGTGCATTTAATGAACACATGATGGAGAGGGTGATCATTACATTCATACATGATGGAGATCATGGAGAGACAGCGCAATCAACATGGAGACCTATGTCCACATGTACAACGCAATTTAGAGGTGGGCCAAGGCATGTGAAGGCTCATAATATATAAAAATAAGATGAAGGCACAATACAAAAGTGGGGGCTTTGGATTATTGATTTGTGATTTTTTTAGATTTGGATTTGTCATTTGACATTCCGTGCACTCTTATGCTGTTTAGCTAAGTCTATAGTGTTGTTTAGCACAGGGTGTTCCCGAGCGGGAATCCCACCTCTTTCCTTGAGTGAACTCTAAGGAAGAGTGTTTGCACTACATTCATCATTAGTAATTGGTTCCATATTGTTCCTACTTTCTGCAGAACATCCATATTAAAAAATTGCACATTTCTGAAGATTAGTTTGAGAGGAGGAGGTTGTCCTTCAATATTTTAGTTGAGGAATAGGTGAAGGATTCATCCTATTACCTTAACCTTCAAGTTCATCCTTCCAGTGCTTCAGATCTATATCATGCATCAGGCCATCTATTATTCATCTCCCAGCAGCAGCATTTCCATCAGGAATTGTGCAGCCCATTCCCGTAGATCCAAGGGAGAAGGGAAGTTTCTACCATTCTAGCTAGTAATCCAGTGGGGGACCATTCCTTCAAACTGTGTTCATTATTTCCATAATTTATAAGCTACATTTCATATCTTAGCAGTAGGCTAGAGGGCTTCCTTCCTTTACAACATAGTTTTTGTGAGCAGTTTTGTAGCAATAGCTGCAATCTTCATAGGAGAATTTAGGAGCTAGATCTTGAGCATCTAGCTTGAGGATCTAGGGAAGTGATCAACCCTTCAAGCTTAGATTTGATCTTATAACATATTTCAGCCATCTATTTGTAAGATCTAGCTTCAGATCTACATAACCCAGCAGACCAGGGATCAAACCCCAAGAGGGTAAATTTCCAATCTTATAGATCTGGAATTTCCTTTCTGGGTTACCTTGGGTTTCCATCATAGAGCCCAAATATAGAATCTTGGTATCATCAGAGCTCCATATTTCCATAGATATTGATTTTCCTTTCAGCTAGCAGCTGGATCTACATTATCTGCTAAAGGAACAACGCAGTATTTTCTTCCAGCAACCCTCAAGTTACGCATTGCCTGCTTTGGCATGTTTGCAGGGCCATTCTAGGCTATGCATTTGTCTTGAGTGTCTCATATTTTGAGCATTGTTGTAATTTTTATCCATCTCCTAATAAGAAAAGGCTCAACTATTTTGTATTTTATATGATTTTTGAATCGTTACATGTACATTTTTGTGTATCAATGCATTATTCCATTTTGGGATATTACAGTGGTATCATAGCATGATCTTCAGCTCAACTTGTGGACATTATTGACAACACATGAAAAGAAGATAGTAGAGGATCTACTATAATGGAGGGTTTAAGTTTTGCCTCATCTTTATTTAAAGCTATGAAGGATATCTCCAAAGAGATCAATGAAAAAAGAAGAGAAAGGAAAAGAGAAACCTCAAGAAGGTTTCAAAAAGGAGAAGGTCCCAATACTTCTTATCAGCAACAAAGAATACTGTAGAATCATAGATCTCCTCATAGATCTACTATGCCCACTTTCCTTGAAGAAGGTGAATGGTGTAGAAATGAAAGAAGAATATAACCTGAGACTCATGAGACTCTTAGTCTATATCTTGAAGAGTAAAAGGCATAGTCTAGAGCATTCAAGGAGAATATAACTCTCTAATAATTCTTTGAACTCAAAGAAGAAAGAAGATCCTATAGCAGAAATAGAAGGAAGAGGTACAATAGATTCTATTTTCCTACATTTGATGGATCTTCCTCAAGCACTGTTAAGGCTTGGAGGGAAGAGTTAGATGCATTTTTCATGCTACATCCTGTGGTTGGAAAAGAGGTTGTCCAGATTGCAACACTTCATATTTTTGGTGAAGCCAATGATTGGTGGTTTTGTCAGATGGAGCATGGAAGAGTGACTAAGTGTCTAGTGTCTTTCACAAGTTTAGGAAACAAATTGATGTGAGAAAAACAGATATGCTTCACAAAGAGAAATTTCCTAAGGAAGAAAAGGAGGATGTCATTCTTGGAACTCTGGCTAAAGACTCACTACATTCACTAGCAACTACAAAGGTTATTGTATCCAGAGAAGAGACACTTTCATCTTTGCAAGATAGTCTTGAGCTCTTGACGTATAGATTCCCATGCATGATTCAGGAGATGGATGAGTAAGGGGAGGTAGATTCCAGCACTGGTACACTTGTAGAAGTGCATCCATCACTCTTACCAGCAGTTGGAGGGACTATTGTTCTTCTTAGAGGAACTCTTGTGGTCCTGCAAGAAGTTTCTGCACATCAGTTGATCTAAGGTATGCAACCACTTTCATCTCATATTGTTTCAGTATCTCTTATTGAAACTTATGGAGACATGCCACTAGGGCTATTGCATCACCAAGGGTTAGAACATCATACTGATTTGGAGTAGCATCATATCACTGTGCAGAGGACCCTTAATATAATCAAGGAAGAGATGAAAATCTATCATATTTCATCATTGTTCAGGAGTTGAAGTGTAGAGTTTCATAACATGGGATGAGTATGATCTAATGTACAATTGCTGGCTATGAGTTCAAAATTGTGCCTTTATTTGAGATAGCACATGTTTTACCTTGCAGATCTACAACACTGTTAATGAGCAACAGTGAGAAGAAGAGGAGTCATTCCTTATGGGAGAAATCAAATGGCAACCTCATTCATGAAGAAATGGAGAGGAAGGTGATATATGGTAGACATTTTGAGATGGAAAATATTTTCCCCTTTCAAGATGACTCTTTCTCAGTGAGCATCTCATAGCTCAAAGAGAAACTTCTACATGCAGTAGATCTAGAACCTTATTGGTTTTAGAGGGCCATTGATGAGAAGAAGATCTCATTAGAGTTGCACTTCACCATATCATGGAGTGCAAAGTTCTTCAACAGTTTCAGGAGGTTGGTGTCCTACAATGGGAGGATACCAAGTTGTTGTAGAATGAGATTCATCATCGTTGTTGGAATGAATGGTTGATGATTTGGAGCAAGGGCTTTCCAAATCACTTGAAAATCTATGATATAGGGAAGCAAGAATCGTGGTTGCACTGGTTTCTCTTGGGTGTGTATGGTTACCACCCCATGGGGCATATTTTTTTGATTCATGCCTTTCACATCACTGGAAGAATGCGAAAGAAAAAGGCATGGTTGCTTTGGTTGCTGATGAGATAGTTTTGACATCTCATGATATATCTTATGTCCATGTATTTACTCTTGTTTGGGATATGTCTCATGTATTTACATGTATTTTTGTTCGGGATGTATCTCATGTTCATGTATGTACTTGGGTTTTGGAGAAAGTATAACTCTCACATGATGTGGCATAAGCAAGCTTGTTTGTACTATCTTGATGAGACACTTAATATGTATATTACTATATTGTTGCAACAAGACTTAAATCATGATGATGTAAGGAGGCAAGAAGAAACCTTGCTGCTATTTCTACTATTTGGAGAGTATGGATTGATTTCTTCCCATACATTGAACGTTGAAGATAGAGGAAGGAAACAGGAAGCCTTACAACATTGGCTTCTGTTGGGGAATTATGTTCATTGTACATGGTATGATGAGGATGTGATGGGGCATCAAGATTCCTTATTAAGGTGGCTTCTCTTGAGAGAATATGGCCACTACATTTGGTACAATGATGATGTGGTATGACAACAAGAGGCATTGCTGCGATGGCTCCTATTGAGAGAGTATGGCTCTCATATTCTCATTGATGTTGATTTGGCATGGAGACAAGAACCATTGTTGCGGTGGCTTCTTTTGAGAGAGTATGGCTCTCTTACTTGTTTTCATGATGATCTAGCATGGCAATAGAAGGCTTTGCTGCATTGGTTGTTATTGGGAGAATATGGTTTGACATTGTTCATGTTCATCTGTATGTCTCTACTTCTTGTTTTTCACTCTGTTGATGTTATGTTTGGATCCTATTGGCCAACAGGGCTAATGACGTGAGAATTTATAGATGAAATCTACTCTATGTATCATGGGTTACAGAGATATTTCATGAGTTGGGACTTTCCACTTTGGGAATGAACCACTTCATTTTATATATCTCATGTGTAGAGGAGATCTTCAGTCATCATATGGTTGCCACTTGTAGATTCATTGATGAGGATGGGTATATAAATTTTCAGTTGGAGGCCATTATAGATATTATAGAGAGGAAACTTTGGAGCTCAAAATGCATGACACATTGTGACATATTAGGAGGCCTTCCATATGAGGATTCCATTTGGAGGGAGGATGTTTGCTATAGCATCCACTTTTACAGTTGCTTGAGGACAAGCAACATTTTTCCACGGAGGACTGTAATATTCCCAATTTTCCACAAGATAATTGGGATATTAGAGTAGTTAATTTTCATACTTAATTAATTAAACAAGAGGGTGGAGGGACCCAAAAACCCCAAAGATAAATAAAATTGACTTTTTATGTGTGTATGTGGATATTTCAGATCTATATCTACATAATGGAGTAGTGGAGTAGCTACTTAATGTGAAAGGAGTGGAGATAATGTCTCATTAATGAGAAATATCATGGAGGGAATCAAATGTAAGATAATATAGAATTCATGATGAGATGATGGAGGAGTAGTGAATTTAATGCACATATGATGGAGAGGGTGATAATTACATTCATACATGATGGAGATCATGGAGAGACAACGTAGTCAACATGGAGACCTATGTCCACATGTACAGCGAAGTTTAGAGGTGGGCCAAGGCATGGGAAGGCTCATAATATATATAAAGAAGGTAAAGGCACAATAGAAAAAGGGGGGCTTTCGATTATTGATTTGTGATCTGTTTAGATCTAGATTTTTCATTTGACATTCCATGCACTCTTATGCTGTTTAGCTAAGTCTGCAGTGTTGTTTAGCAGAGGGTGTTCCCGAGCTGGAATCCCACCTCTTTCCTTGAGTGACCCCTAAAGAATTTTGTTTGCACTAAATTCATCATTAGGCATTGGTGCCATATTGTTCCTACTTTCTGCAGAACATCCATATAAAGAAATTACACATTTCTAAAGACCAGTTTGAGAGGAGGAGGTTGTCCTTCAATATTTCAATTGAGGAACTGGTGAAGGATTCTTGAGCTTCAAGATCAGCCTTCCAGTGCTTCAGATCTATATTAGGCATCAAGCCATCTATTATTAATCTCCCAGCAACAGCATTTCCATCAGGAATTGTGCAGTCGATTCCTGTAGATGCAAGGGAGAAGGGAAGTTGTTAGCATTCCAGCTAGTAATCTAGGGGAGGACCATTCCTTCACATTGTATTCATTATTTCCATCATTTTTGAGCTACATTTCATATCTTAGCAGCAGGCTAGAGAGCCTCCTTCCCGTACAGTGTAAATTTTTTGAGTAGTTGTGTAGTAGCAGCTGCAACCTTCAGAGGAGGACTGAGGAGCTAGATCTTGAGCTTCTATCTTGAAGATCTAGTGAAGGGATCAACCCTTCAAGATTATATCATCTATTTGTCAGATCCAACTTCAGATCTGCATAACCCTGCAAACCAGGGATCAAATCCCAGGAGGGTAAATTTCCAATCTTGTAGATCTGGAATTTCCTTTCTAGTTATCTTGGGTGGACATCATAGAGCCCAAATATAGAATCTTGGCATCATCAGAGCTCAAGATTTCCATAGATTTGCATTTTCCTTTCAGCTAGCAACTAGATCTACATTATCTGCTGAAGGGACAGTGCAGTTTTTTATTCTAGCAGCTCTCCAGTTACACAGGGCCTGCTTTGGTGCGTTTGTAGGGTCATTCTAGCCTATGAATTTGGCTTGGGTGTCTCATATTTTGAACACTGTTGTACTGTTTATCCTTCTCCAATAATAAGAAAAGGCTCAATAGTCCTTATTCCTTAGTCCTTAGTCCTTAGTACTATGATATTTTTAGTCCTTATTTGTGTTCCCAAAGTGCAATAGCCTGAATGAATGTATCATTAGTGCTAAAATCTTGTACAATATCTTACAAAGGTGTAGTGGAATGGACCTAACATTCCTACATATTGTAACATCAAGGCCCAACACCATTTCAAAAGTTAATATAAAGCATATTAACCCTTCTACCACTGCATAAGGATTTAATCAGAGTCTCAGACGCAACTTGAAATTAAGAACTCCAGTATATTACATCATAAGCATTCAAATATTTTATGCCTACCACTCTTTGCAATGAATACAATGAAATCAAGAGGATTCAAATATTTAATGCATAAGCATTATAATCATAAAATGATCATTCTTATTCATCTTGGATGTAAAAAGTTATAGTAGTAGCAATTTTACACTCACCTGAAATCCTTTTGGAAAATGAGTGTTTCCAAAAGAATAGTACGAGGAATAATTTCCAACTTGGTCATCTGAATAAACACAAATGCAATCTTATTACTTTCAATCTCATGAAAAAAGCTAAAATCTGGAAAAAAATAGGGAAATTGTTTTGCAAGATTGAAACAAGACAATAATTTACATTGCTTCAATTTAACTGATAGAATCCAACAGAGTTAAAACCTAGACAGAAGTTCAAAATTCCAATAGAGATACCATTCAAAATACCAAATCCCATTACAGACCGTGCATCAAATGGCTTATGTTCAAACAGTTTCAACCATAATGCTATATTAAGAGAACAAAATGTAACCAGAAGATGCCAACTTTTCAATGTTGTGGCTGAAAATCAAAGTAGAAACATATAATTAGTCAAATTTACCAACCAAAAATCACAAATATGTGGCAAAATCCTTTCCAAATGATTAAAAATTAAAATTAAAATTTTACTCCCTCTTTAGCCTACTCTAAAGATAATATATTGACTCTCCAATAATAGACTGACTATTGATGAAAAAGTGTAATATTGGGGCTCAAATATCCTCAATGCAAGATAAAATTTGTTTCCATTACAAATTTTGCATGAAAAGGAATAGAAATTTGCATAGTTTTTTACATCAAAATCTTATGAATATCTAGAAGTGGGGATTTAACAACCTTTGATCACCATTGGACCCCATCATTACTGTAAGCATGGTTGAAAACTCAGATGGGAAGTATCTTTACCAAAAAGAAGCACACCTCATGAAAGAAAGATGAAAAGTTTACCTTAATTCAATAATATGGAATTTTATTCTTCATGGCCATTGGATAGAAATTTGTGAATCCATTCAACTCATGATTTCTAGTTAAAACAGTCTTATGATAGTAGGAGAATGATATACATGTAAATTTTACACTGTAAGCATATATTGAAGATATAGATAATAACTAGAAACTCATAGTACAGATTCAAGTTCAAGCATCAATAATCATCCTCTTAGACTTACGTCAAGGATGAACAATGTTCCAGCCTAAGCTCAAAGAAAAAGGATCAATCTAAATAGAAAAATGACTCAATCTCAACTAACCCTACATATATACACCGTATACTTTACCATTTAGGCCTCTGTGATATAGTCAGTAGTAGGCACAACTATTGTTTTTAAGATTTTTGGTTTGTGTGGTCCTTAAGTGGGGACATCCATGCATGACAACTCGTTTCTAGTTACACTAGGATTATTTGGACTGTCATCAAGATTGGTATGGTTGCATGTTAAATTTTGACCTTCTTTAATGGAAAGATGATAGGTGGGGTTTTCTTTCTACCTTATTGGTAGATGGCATGCCAAAAAAACCCTTCTCATCAAGGATTGATGTGGGATTAATGTACAAGAGAATAGTTATCTTCATGTGATATTAACTGTACTCACAACCTTCAAGTTGTTGGTCATTATGAATTGATGGCGTTGTGCCAGATGATTCTTGATGATTTTTCACTTATATTACATTGTGATTTGTCAAGACCTATTTGGAATAATTGGAGATGATTTTACAGGAATCCTATCCATTGATTACCAATAAAAGGAACTTTTGTGATAAGGTTGGTCCATATTGATCAATATCCGATCACCTCAATTGGAAATGTAACGGTCATGATCATGAACTAGGATGTATTCAGAGATATCAAGGCATCTTGCACTTCTAAAAGTCAAGTTCTTGGGTGTCTGGGCCTTCAAAATGTCCTATCAGTTAACAATCATCTTCATTGATCTAGATTTACTAAGGTTTCTATTTACTTTGTAATGAGTAAGCACGAAATGTGGTAATGCAAGGTTGCTGATATGTTTAAAAACTAGATAAAAACTAAAAATAGTATTCTTGTTGTTGGTCCAACTCACTGGCATGGGGCTTGTTAGAAGACAAATGATGATTTGGCATGTGGGTAAGAAAATGTGGAATTCATTCAGATTAGTTGGCATTTCCTTCTTATAGAATAGACATTGTCGCATAGTCAGCTTTCCAAGAGTCAAATAAGGCATTTGGATAATATTTGGCTATCCATTTTTTAACAAGGATGGCTATTTTGTCAAAAATATAGAGATAGTCTTCTCGACGGGACGAAGGTGAATATGCTAGTTCTCCTTTTATAGAAAGGGAAATTTTCAGGAATACTGTTGAACATAGTCTTTTCTTTGCATTTCTTTATCCACTTCATTGGAAACAAATTTTTTTTGAGGCCAAGTGAATAATCAAGCAGGCTGATATGAGAGTGCGGAATACAATCAGATTACCTGCTATTCCCTCCTTATAGAATGGCACCACTATGTAATTAAATTTGGAAGAGGAAAGTAAGCCACTAAACCCAACAGTAGCTGCTACATCAAATTATATTTAGAGATATTCTTCGAGTGGGAAATAGGGTGATTATGTTGGCTTCCCTTGCTTTTATAGGAAGAGGAATTTTTAGAATGTTTACTTTTCAGAAACATTGAGATAATATTCCAATGGACAGGGGAATTTTTTGTTTCTGTCCTCTGAAATGTGCATTAGAATCCATTTTTCATGCCATATAAGATGCCCTTTCAATTAAAATATCAAAAGCTTGTCAAGAAACATAGACCAGAATAAAAAAGTTCACAAATAGGCCTTCTATAATTCTCTAGAAAGGGAAGTAGACAATCTTGGACAAATTTTTACCGGTTTTGAACAAAGTAGCATTCTATTACCATACATTTCCTTCCTAAATAGAAAAAGTTTCATTCTATTCCCATATATTTTCTTGCTAAACAACAAAAGTAACATATTTTTCCATGTATTTTCTTTGTAAACATCAAGTAGAACTGGAGAAACCAAAATTATAACACATACTTCAATCCTCCATCATGTATATGTAATCGTTTTTGAATGTAATATATGATAAAAAAATATGAAGAAGTTATAAAGAAATGTAAATTAGAAGAAAACAATCCACAAAGAGGTTTATTCTAAATTCTCCCAAAATAGCTACTCGGAATTGAACAAAGTTTATCCAACCATTGTCTCAAATGAAAGGTTATCCAAACATTTCTCAAATATTGGATTTTACTCATGATTGATCTAAATGAAGGGTCAACTAAACCTTAACCTAAGATAGTACTATCAATGAGGCGGATAATATGGAAGAGTTGACCAAACCATCTTCGAAGATAAGATTCTCAAGGAGATAGAAAAAGTATAATGGTTGTTTGATCCCTATTCCAAAATTGTCTTTATGTGATGATCTATGTCAGGGAAGGGTCTACCAAACCTTTCTCCAAGATAGTTTATGGCATGCCTTCTTTCTTTACCCACTCTCTTCATGTGCATAAAACTATACTTCCAGGTTGCCCCAAATAATTTTAAATCTGGCAAGCTCAACAATTTAATTTTTTTTCAATTTGGGCAATTTCTAAGTATGGGGAAGTTTTACCTCTCCGGTGGTTATAAAACCCTAGTTATTAAAACCCAAATAATCCATCCCAGATTTCAGTCTTGTTATTGCGGAAGCTTCACTTTTATCATGTTCTATGGTTATAAACCATAATCAAATCGCACTTCATGAATATTCAACTTGTTTTAAAACCAAAGTATCTCCATTACACATATATGTAATGGTCACACTTAACAATTCATATTGGACAATATTCATATGCGCTCGTTAACATACGTTCAACCCGCATCATATATCAACTTCGAATTTGGATTAAACCCTGTTTATAAACTTTCGACTTCTGTTAGAGCTCAAAGCCCCATCATATATAAAAATGACCTATTCAGTCACATAATTGAACTCTTATGAACAATAATAAATCCGAACTTCACTTAACACTCAGGCCCACACGCACTTACCTTACCATTAATCTTCGAGCAGCTTGGAGATGCGGCCACCATCCAATCTCTTGATCAGCACATCCGATGGATATCACATTTTTTTGGCCCCTCTAAGTTATCACTCAAAAATTATGCGAAATGGGTGGTATCTGAATACCGCTCCAGGCTAGATGTCAAGCGCCAAATGCTATCACATTTTTTTTCCAATTTATGCTTACCATTTTTAGATTATGCGAATACCACCAGGTTGGATCTGCAAAACCGCCTCAACGTTCCATCAATCACGGTTCCAACCTATTTCTCATAGGTTCAACAATGCGATATTCATTCTAGTTCACGGTTTGTCCACAGTTCTACTCGCATCAGTTAACTCACCTGGTTCTGTTCTATCAATCCATTCATGGCTTCAAACCGATCAACATACAGTTCAATTTTGTTCCTCACCATTCTTGAGCGACTCCATATCTATTTTGTAGTCATTTCTCCAAGGTTTGGACAAGGTCTTAACAGCCTCGGCCTTTGCTCCTATCGTTCGATCTGCACTCCTACTTTGTCGCTTAATCTTGAAACTGCCGTTAACTTTGACCACGTTCAGCAAGGTTCACCTGATTTCCATTTCAAACCCACTCAGCTTCAATGAGTTGGACTGTGTTTGATTCAGGACTCCGCTCCTATCAAAACCACCCTTGTCTGTCTTACTCCTACAGATCTCAGTCGATATTTGTTTACACAATCAGAGAATCGATGCCATGTTAACATACTCAATTGCAAATTATAAATTCTACCTGTGTTGAATCAGACTCTGTCCAAACAGAGTTTCAAATGTGCATTCAACAACCAAAGATCTCATTGCGCCCTCATCCAAGAGGTCACAACATCATCGACCTCTATCACCCTTCACACAGGATTACATTCTCCATTGGTTATTGTATCGTGGCCTTGGAAAAACCAATGTCTATTACACGAATCGAACTCAACAATCTCTTACACAGAGTCCTACCAAATTCAGAATGGATTTCTGAATTAACAAGAACCTCTTCATACATTATTAGTGTGCGATTAGTTCATACAGAAACTTATATAAAACATATGACTCAAGGAAGCTTGAAAGAACAAAATTTGGTTCTTCGCGCAAAGAGAAATAATCCAAATCCTTCCACAATATAATAACTGAGGAAAAAGGAATCGAACCCTCTCTTAGCCATACGGTGAATTCATAATTTCAATTCATTTCAGAATGCATCTAACTTTCCATATATAAATTGAGACATGCAATTAAAATCCCTACATGAATCGATCCTTTCAGTGATCGATTCACCCAATTTGCAAGTCAAACTCAAACACACACAGCCTCAAACAAGAGTCAAATTGACTCTAAATTCCCCTGTATAATTAAACTCAATTAATTACAAGAACTTACTTCCTCTGTGGCCTGATCTTCAATTTAATGGCCATTCTACCCTCACTACTCTGCCTCAGCACAGCTATGAACCACCCCTCCTATCTGCCCATAGGCTTACATTTATACCACCTAATAATGAATTGGTTCAGCTTCCTTAACAGCTCAAAAAACTCTTGGAATTCTCCAAAGTCCTAAATTTAGACTCAATTCCTAAATTTTTTGAAACTGATCCTAAATTAACTCTTAACCCTCTGTTGTCTCTTCATATTCCTAACTAATCACCTTCCTCTCATGTTCTCTAATGATTCGAGAACATTTACAATTCCTCACTATTTTATTAAAAAGACTAATAATTACATGAGAATTTAGAAACATAAGACCCCCCTATGTCTTATAAAAATACAAAGTATTTCTTGAGCCTAATGCCCCTGCATCAGACTCCCAAGGTTAAAATTGAACATGATCTCCTAATCATGTGGTCTTGATTTATTGCCTCCTGGATCCCATACCTTGCTTTGTTGCTGTCCAACAGCTGTATCATCCTTCAACTGCACTTCTCTAGGTTTCCATATCTTGTTCTACAACTTGCCTCCATCTATGCTTTCACAATCTCTTCTTGTATTTCCCTTGCTAAAATCCTTCTGCTTTCTTGCTAATGTCTGTTGCTTCTGAGAAACCTTCACCATCAGTTGTATGATGTTTTCAATTTCTCTGTCCAGTTTATCTTCTATCTGGAAATCTCTCTGCCTCTTGTTGTTGCCTTCAATTTCTGTTTCTGCCAACATTGTTGCTCTTGCTGTCTTACATGTTACTAACATGTTTATTACTCCTGCAGATATCACCCCCCATGTTTCTGCCTCCCAAACTTCCTGTCCCTCTGCAACATTCTCTTGCTCATCACCTGCAAATTTACCTTTAAAAAGTAAATTATCTTTTATTTCTCTAACTGTAGTAACATAACCACTCATTTCTCCTTGTATACTAGTAAGCATAATTAAATTCTGCAAACTAGTATCTCCTCCTAGTTCTTCCACAGCTTTAGGCAAATTCACTTTAGTGTCTGCAATTTCATCCTCTTCTCTAAATGTTTTCAGCAAACAATTCAGCCATCTATCCTCAAGAATTTCATCAATATGTTGCAAACTTGTTTCAGCATGTTCTTCTTCTTCTTCCTTGATAATATCCAGTAATTGTCCTTCACCATCTTGATTGATTCTGGAAATCAAATCAAGTTCTTCAACCACTGTATCCTCACTCTCTCTCAAAACGGAATTCTGATTCTTCATCACTGTGTCAATTTTAAAAATCTTCCCCACAGTCTTCCCCTAGCCCATCAAGCAAGCCAATTCTTCCTTGTCACCAACAGTAACAAGTTTCTGCATGACTTTTTCACCTTCCTTCAAGACAATCCCAAGATATGGACTGTCTCCTGCAATACCTGTAAGAAAAATCAATTTGTCAGTTTCAAAATCACAAGACCCAATGGTCTCACTTGCTGATCCAGTCACCAAATTCTCTTTTTGCAGTCCCAAGTCTATTTCAAGACTCAGAAATTCTTCACTGTCCTTCTCCCCAGCTTCTAGAGTTATCTCCATTGTTCCAATCACCATGTTAAAATGATGACCCTTCACTATGTTTTCAGCTAACACAATTTCCTTCTTATTAACTTTCCTGACAATTTCCATTTGCTGTTATTCTTTGCCTGCATAATTAACACATGAGCCTTCAGCACAAAATTACAAGGTCTCAATACCGCTTCCTCCTCTGACAACACATTAGTATGTTGTTCTGAGTTTCCTTCCAATTCCTCTATCAACACATCAGTATGCTGATTTGCATCCTCCATGAGATTGTCAACTAGTCTCTCCTTCTTTCTATCATCTGTTTCATGAATGTCCTTCTGCTGTGACTCACCAAAATGAACTCCTTCATTTTGCTGAATAATTTTCTTATCCTCTATTCTCTGATTTTCATTCATGATAATTCCTCTATCTTTCTTCTTCAGCAAATTGTTCTGTGCATAGGTCCTCTGTTTCTCCAATTCTCTTCTTTGAAAATCCAACCTTCTATACAATTCAACAACTTCAGTTGGAGTAGATTTTTGGAACCTCACACAACCTTTTATACCTTCACTTGTTCTTGACCAATCATCAAATGGTCCTTCACCTATTTCCTCAATATTTTCATTAGACTCCTTTGTCTTCAATCCCTCCTGAGATCTTGCTATCTCGGTATTGATCTGAACAGATTTCAGATTCAGTTTCTCCTCCTCAAAAAAATTTAAAGCTTGTTCATCTCCTTGTGATGTACCTGCAAACATACACAACTCTTTAGTTTTAAAACCACAAGACTTTTTCAGTCTCGGTTGCTTCCCTTATCAGTGCCTCAGACTGATCCTCTTCCTCTGTAGAACTTGTCAGCGCCTCACAATTGTCAGATTCAAAAATACAAGGCTTCACATCTTCCAGCTGATATGGACTTGTCCAATAACTCAGGAAATCATCAATGATTTTCTCTTCAGCAAGAAAAACTTCTTGCTGCCTTAAGTCTTCACCATGATTCACAAGATCCTTTACAGATCTCCATTCTTCATCTGTGCTCTGTTCTGCTTCATAAAAGAAACTTCTTTTCTCAACCCAGCTGCTCTGAGTTCTGCACATTCCAATTGTGCACTCCTCCTCTATTCAAGCTTTCTCAGCTTTTATGAAAACATACAAAAATCATCACGTGTAAATTCATTTGACCCCTTGGCCTCACTTGAAGTTTCAGTCTTCAAGTCCTTCTCGAAATACTCAATCATCCTGAGTAATCTCTCTTTCTATTAAGCATTTATCATTTTCTCTCTGTTCATCTGTAGCCTATGCCACTTCACTTTCTTCTTCATGAGCCAACCAACTCTCTGGTTTTCCTCTATCATCATCTCCACTTTATTAAAATTTTCTCTGATCTCAGCTATCTCTTTCCAATATTCTTCATCAGTCAATTTTTGCCTAATGCCATTTTTCCTAGCATCTTCTTTCTCTTTTCTGTTGTGGCCCCTCTTAGAACCTCTGAAATTTCTGCTATGATTATTAGTAGTCATCCTCTTCTCCATGAGCTCCTCACTCATCAGCTGCACCAAGCCTATGCAACAACAATCTCTCCTGATGCCACTTACCTCACCAATCCTTTCCTCTGGACCTAGATTTTGGCAAGTACTGGTCCCCTATCTGTTGGAACCTTCTGAGCACTCTCTTCTGCTCTCTCTAGGCTTCACTCTGCAACTTCTCAAGAACACATCCATTCTTGTTTCATCCAACCTATGTTGGGAATTCTCTAGGTTCTGCCACACTTTCTTCTTCACTTTAGAATCCTCTACTGGACTCTTTTATCGCTGCTCTCAAAGCTGTGATCTGCTTTTGCTGAGATTTCTTCATTTTCTTGCAATTAGAATTCTGCAAAAAATTCTTAAAACGAGAGTTAAATACTACTCATAAACTCACCTTCTCTTGAGAAAACTGCAATTTTTCTCCCTATCCAACCTTTAGATGGATATCAGGCTCACTTTCATCACCATCAAAACTATGTCTTCACTTTCTGCAACCATAATTCTACAATCATAATCTCAAATAAGATTTAAAATTATTTTACTTGCAAGATCCCTGCATGATCTTGTTCTTCATTCATTTCTGCAAATCCTATTCACTGCAATTCTGTGTACCTTTGCATATCAGATTTTAGAATCTGATCCTCTTTCTTCTCTCATCACACATTCAGACTTAAGAAAAAAAATCCTTTACTTCAAATAGAGCCTTTTTGCTCTGATACCACTTGATGGCATGCCTTCCTGCTTTACCCACTCTCTTCATGTGCATAAAACTGTACTTCCAAGTTGCCCCAAATAATTTTAAATTTGGAAAAATAAACAATTTAAATTTTTTTCAATTTGGGCAATTTCTAAGTATGGGGAAGTTTCACCTATCTGGTGGTTATAAAACCTTGGTTATCAAAACCCAAATAATCCATCCCAGATTGCAGTATTTTTATTGCGGAAGCTTCACTTTTCTCATGTTCTATGGTTATAAACCATAGAAAAATCTCACTTCATGAATATTAAACTTGTTTTAAAACCAAAGTATCTCCATTACACATATATGTAATGGTCACACTTAATAATTCATATTGGACAATATTCCTATGCGCTCGTTAACATACGTTCAACCCGCATCATATATAAACTTCAACTTTGGATTAAACCCTGTTTATAAACTTTCAACTTATGTTAGAGCTCAAAGCCCCAGCATATATAAAAACGACCTATTCGGTCACATAATTGAAATCTTATGATCAATAATAAATCTGAACTTCACTTAACACTCGGGCCCACACGCACTTACCTTACCATTAATCTTCGAGCAACTTGGAGATGCGACCACTGTCCAATCTCTTGATCAGCACATCCGACGGATATCACATTTTTTTGGCCCTTGTAAGTTATCACCCAAAAATTATGCGAAATGGGTGGTATTTGAATACCACTCCAGGATACGTGTCAAGCACCGAATGTTATTGCATTTTTTTTCCAATTTCTGCTTACCATTTTTAGATTATGCGAATACCACCGGGTTGGATCTGCAAAACCGCCTCAACGTTCCATCGATCATGGTTCCAACCTCTTTCTCATAGGTTCAACAATGTGATATTCATTCTAGTTCACAGTTTGTCCACATTTCTACTCGCATCAGTTAACTCACCTGGTTCTGTTCTATCGATCCATTCATGGCTTCAAACCGATCAACATACAGTTCGATTTTGTTCCTCACCATTCTTGAGTGACCCCATATCTATTTTTCAGTCATTTCTCCAAGGGTTGGACGGGGTCTTAACAACCTTGGCCTTTGCTCCTATTGTTTGATCTGCACTCCTACTTCTTCGCTTAATCTTGAAACCGCCCTTAACTTTGACCACATTCAGCAAAGTTCACCAGATTTCAATATCAAACCCGCTCAGCTTCAACGAGTTGGGTTGCGTTCAATTCAGGACTCCGCTCCTATCAAAACCACCCTTCTCCATCTTACTGGTGTAGATATCAGTCGATATTTGTTTACACAATCAGAGAATCAATGCCATGTTAACATACTCAATTGCAAATTATAAATTTTGCTTGCGTTGAATCAGACTCTGTCTAAATAGAGTTTCAAATGCGCATTCAACAACCAGAGATCTCATTACGTCATCATCCAAGAGGTCACAACATCATCGACTTCTATCACCCTTCACACAGGATTACATTCTCCATTGATTACTGTATCGTGGCCTTGGCAAAACCGATGTCTATTACACGAATTGAACTCAACAATATCTTACACAGAGTCCTACCAAATTTAGAACGGATTTCTGAATTAACCAGAACCTCTTCATATAGTATTAGTGTGCAATTAGTTCATACAGAAAATTATATAAAACATATGACTTAAGGAGGCTCGAAAGAACAAAATTTGGTTCTTTGCACAAAGAGTAATAATCCAAATCCTTCCACAATATAATAACTCAGGAAAAAGGAATCGAACCCTCTCTTAGCCATATGGTGAATTCATAATTTTGATTCATTTCAAAATGAATATAACTTGCCCTATATAAATTGAGACATGCAATTAAAATCCCTACAGTAATCGATCCTTTCAATGATTGATTCACCCAATTTGCAAGTCAAACTCAAACACACACAGCCTCAAACAAGAGTCAAATTGACTCTGAATTCCTCTGTATAATTAAACTCAATTAATTACAAGAACTTACTTCCTCTATGGCCTGATATTCAATTCGATGGCCCTTCTACCCTCACTACTCTGCCTCGGCACAGCTATGAACCACCCCTCCTATCTTCCCGTAGGCTTACATTTATACCAACTAATAATGAATCAGTTCAGCTTCCTTAACCGCTCAACAAACTCTTGGAATTCTCCAAAGTCCTAAATTTAGACTCAATTCCTAAAATTTATGAAACTGATCCTAAAGTAACTCTTAACCCTCTGTTGTCTCTTCATATTCCTAACTAATCACCTTCCTCTAATGTTCTCTAATGGTTCAAGAACATTTACAATTCCTCACTATTTTATTCAAAATACTAATAATTACATGAGAATTTAGAAACATAAGACCCCCCTATGTCTTATAAAAATACAAAGTATTTCTTGAGCCTAATGCCCCTACATCAATAGTATTATTGTGGAGGTGGATCACATAAAAAAATAGTGTAATACTTCCTCTAGGATAGCACTCTCAATGATGCAAATGAAGAGGAATGGTTAACTAGCCCTTCTTCAAATATGGAACTTTGGTCATGATTCATGTAAAGGAATTATCAACCAACCTTTCATCCATAAAATTATGATTAATGAGGTGGATCACGTATATGGTTCAATTGACCCTTCTTTAAGGATAATATTCTTAAGGATGTGGATAAAGTGTAAGTATTATCTCACCCTTCCTCCAATGTGATAATTGGGTGATAATTGGTATTTGGTATTTTTTAATTTAGTGAGATTTCTTGATGGGATCGGTTAGTTTTAGAGATAACGCATTGAGGAAGTTCAAGGAATGGAGACGCATGGTAGTGCTATATGGTTTATATGTGTCGCTAGTGTTAGTACTAGGATGTGACATGGAGTGCAACATGGTGGAGTAGGGGGTAGTTGTGTGGCACATTTGTTGCGTTGAAAACAGGATAAATAAATCATTCAAGTGTGAAAAAATTTGGGTCTTGAACCCAATGATGAATGAAAAAGGTTTTTAGTTAAGATTTTGAAGTTTACCTCCAAAATTGTGGAGTTTACCCATTGAGTAGTCCATTAAGAGAATCATTACCCCTAGCTTATGGAAAACACAAATGAGAAATGGTAATGGAAAATAATGATACCATATTGATGGGAAGGATGATGTTAATTGATTATGTTAGTAGAGGATGCATGGACAAAGTAGAAAACAACACGTGGATCCAAAATAGGGGTCATGCAATGACATAGTATTGTCATAGTGAAAAGAAGATGTTGACCATGTGGAAAGGGAGCTTTCCAAGGAGTAAAAAATTAATTTAAGTGTTAGGAGGCCTTGGTTTGAGACCCAATGTAGTATTTAAAATTTATTTTTGTTAGAGGGTTAAAATATAGAAAGGCATCAAAGGATTTCCATAAAAAAATTTCCTTCGAGGAATCTTTTGCCTCCCTCCGTCGACAATTGCTGATAGTTGGACCTGAAGAGATGGTGAAATAAACAAGGAGGAAAGGTTAATTAAAAGAGTCAATAGCTAGTGAAATCAACATGATGTCATACAACTGAAAATTCAATCATGTGGAAGTGAATATATTCATGTCCCCCTTGAGGAATCTTTTCTCGTAGGTGTTTTCCAAGCCAACCATAGAAACCAATGGATGATTTTGATGGGCATGACATTAAGGTGATGTCAGACCAATAAGAATCATATGGATGGATAGGAATATGGTTGATTTAATAAGAAAACAACTACTAGAAAGGGCCCAATAGGGAGGGTAATTAAGGAATCTCTTTCCCCCAACTGCTAGGGGGCTCGAGAAGAGCATATAAAATTCACTTGTGGATAGCCTGATTGAGCCTTTCAACATGTAAATGGAGAAGTGATAAAGCAAACCGACTCTCCACTTGCACACATCTAACAAGTGTAGCTAATAGAGATGATTAATTTCATAGAATCATCCATGGAAAAGTAAATTAATAAAGTTGTGTTGAATTCAAGGTAAAAAGAGATTGACTGACCAATATATTGTGAATGTTGGTTTCACAAGATCACTTGTGAACAAGTAAGATTGAGAAAGTGATGCAAAGTGAAATGTTCCTTTGTTTCTTCTAGTTGTACCCCTCTTGACATGACTTTTGCAAGATCCAACATAACCCAATACTGCTTAAATACATTGCAACTTCTTCCCTAGCAGGATCAACAATTACAATCTCAGCATCAATCACCACAAAAATTGCAAGTGCAATCACTGCTCTCCATAATTCCATGCGTAGAGAACCTTTAAGAACTCCAAAATCAACGATCTAAAACTTACATCTACGAATATATCCTTGTGCAATAGATCCACCGCAAATGATATCAGAAGACTGACCCAGAGTTGCGAATCCATTATCCACTTGATGTTCTGAGAACATACGACAGACAAAAACCTAAGAGTCACTGCATTTCCTAGCACTGTCTCATCAGAAATCATCCAATCAAATGGGCTAAGATTTGAAATATTTCGATAATGCTTGACAAGTGCCCTAATATCAACCTTGTCCACGTCCCCTGGCACTGAAAACTAAAGCTTCTTAAGCCTTTGGAAATAGAGGGAAGCAACATATTATCACATCACTCATGATTTTCACGCATAAATCTGGACCTAGCTGCAGGTTCTCGAACCGCTAGTGGTGGCCCACTGGAATGGAAAAAAATTCATCCATGAGGTTACAACACTTGTCCACATTCATCACATTCATCTCCCGGAGTTCCTTCACCTCTAGTCTTATTACCATGTTCATGGCACTACCTCCTTAGAAGCTTACGCTCCAAAATTTGTTAGACACAGTGGTAGAGTCCAGAGGCATGACGAAGAGCCTAAAAACCCTTGCAAATGGAGGCGAGGCTAGCCCTATCAAAACCCCTGAAAAAGGAGGCGAGGTTTGCCCTGTCACTGGAGACGAGGTTGGCCTCGTCCCTAGGATTCAAGAGGGAAAACAATGTAACAATGATTCATCAGAAGAGTCCACCAGTCAACCTCCCACTCCTCTTTCGACCTACTTATAACAATTACCTGTCTCCAACCCTCACAATGTCTACTTCCCCTCTTCTTTTTCGTAATTTTATCGTTGATCCTTGAACGAATTGTCTTAATTTCCAAATTAATTGAAAAAATTGTCTTAATTTCTAGCTTACCACAATCAAAGTAGTTTTAATTTTTAAACTAAAATAATAATTTAGGATTTTAAAACAGAATATTAGTTTGTCTTAAAATTATTTTTATAGTGATATAATTGTTGTATGTAACAGTGATATAATCGTTATGTTTGTTTAATCATTTAATGTTTTCATAAATAGTTAAGGTAACCTTATTAATAAAATTCAATAAAATCTTCATAAAGACACATCTAAAAACATTGGATATGTACAACATCACCTGGATGCACAAAAATATACCAAAAATGTTAATGGCAAACACCCAAGGAAATAATTTTTTCCAAAATAAGTAAAAGTTCTAGAAAAAAAGGTTTTCATGAGAGATCGAGTTAGATAAAAATGGTTGGAAAGATAGAGGAGAAAGGATGAGGGAAGCAATTAAATATAAAAAATATACACCAACACAATATCATTTTATCCCATCAGTCTAGAGCATTACATGGAACCCTCAATATTTTTCTCAAAAAACCTCTAAATGATGAAACCTATGAATTTATAAAGGGTGCACCCAAATGCTACTCATGGTAGGTTTTGGCCTTTCTAGATGACGCCCCCATTCATATTTAGGAGAACTAGAAATGAGTAATGATCTCATCCAAATCCAAGAGGTTTTTATTATCTTTACTTTGAACAAGGTCCTACAAATCGAGATTGTGTAATATATGTTTACTCCCAACTCTTATTGGTTAAAATAATAAGGGAAGATAGGAGAGTTGTCTCATGTCGAACTCTTTGAGCGAAATATCTATTCATTTCTCTTGCGAAGAATACCACATGAGCGCACTCGGAAAATGGAATATTGTAAGGGCCTTCGAAAGGGGAATTTATAAGCCAACACCTCTCATTATGTTTAATAGCAAGTGATTGAATTCACAAATAAGGGCTTTTTAAAATGAGGGTTTTTTATATGACCGATGAGCTCGAAACTGATTAGTTTGGGCTCAATATTCATCCCGTATAACATGTTCGTACAGTGGTGCCATGGCATCAAGTTTTCTCTAGCAAGACCCCATATATTCGGTCATTTTTTTTAATAAAAGGTGCCTCTGTGTTTGGATTTAATAATATGTCGTCGCTTTCACCTAAAGGTTCTATCTCTTGACATTGATCATAATTGGTTGTAGCATCCAAGATAGCCATATGATGAAGTCTCAATAACCACACTGAACCTCAGGGCTGCTACAGAAAATATTAATTTTGAGTGTCTCAGACTCCACAAGTAGTATCCTGATTTCCTGTAGAAAAATATCTAAATGAGTAGTCTAAATGGCATTTCAAACTAGACATAGTCTTCCATATTTGAGTGCTATTATTGTCGTTTGCTCCGATCAGATATCTAATAGCTGAAATGTATGGTAAGATCACCTATGAAATGTATGCTTATGCAATAAATTGAACAGAAGCATAGTCCAATACTTATGAAACAAGGGTACTTCTGCAAATCATGCAACAAGTGTCATAACTCCATCATGCAGTAGGAGTAATAAACTGTGTGAATCATTGTGAAACATGAAAGTGCCTACATGAGATAATTTTGGTATGCCAATTCAATATGTGACATATGTTGTTCTAGGCTTGTGGGTAATTCAATTCTTATGCCATGAGCTAAACTGCCACTTAAATTTCTATGTTATTCCCATAACCAGTAACCCATTGTAATATTCCCAATTTTCCACAAGATATTTGCAATATTAGAGTTATTAATTTTCATACTTAATTAAGTAAATAGGAGGGTGGAGGGACCCACAAACCCCAAAACTAAATAAAATCCACTTTTGATGTGTGCATGTGGATAATTCAGATCTAGATCTACATAATGGAGTAGTGGAGATGCTACTTAATGTGAAAGGAGTGGAGATCATGTCTCATTAATGAGAAAGATCATGGAGGGAATAAAATGTAAGATCATAAATCATTCATGACAAGATGATGGAGGAGTAGTGAATTTAATGCACACATGATGGAGAGCGTGATCATTACATTCATACATGATGGAGATGATGGAGAGACAAAACAGTCAACATGGAGACCTATGTCCACATGTAAAGCATAGTTTAGAGGTGGGCCAAGGCATGGGAAGGCTAATATATATAAAGAAAATGAAGACACAATAGAAAATGGGGACCTTTGGATTATTTATTTTTGATCTGTTTAGGTCTGGATTTTCCATTTGACATTCCATGCACTCTTATGTTGTTTAGCTAAGTCTGCAGTGTTGTTTAGCAGAGGGTGTTCCCGAGTAGGAATCCCACCTCTTTCCTTGAGTGACCTCTAAGGAAGAGTGTTTGCACTACATTCATCATCAGGCATTGTTTCCATATTTTTCCTAGTTTCTACAGAACATCCATATTCTGAAATTGCACATTTCTGAAGATCAGTTTGAGAGGAGGAGGTTGTCCTACAATATTTCAGTTGAGGAACCAGTGAAGGATTCATCCTATCACCTTGAGCTTCAAGATAATCCTTCCAATGCTTCAGATCTATATCAGGCATTAGGCCATATATTATTCATCTCCCAATAGCAACATTTCCATCAGGAATTGCGCGGTCCATTCCTGTAGATCCAAGGGAGAAGGGAAGTTGCTAGGATTCCAGCTAGTAATCCAGTGGAGGACCATTCCTTCACATTGTATTCATTATTTCCATAATTTCTGAGCTACATTTCATATATTAGCAATAGGCTAGAGAGCCTCCTTCCTTTACAACAATGTTTTTGTGAGCAGTTGTGTAGTAGCAATTACAATCTTCAGAGGAGGATTGAGGAGCTAGATCTTGAGCTTCTAGCTTGAGGATCTAGTGAAGGGATCAACCCTTCAAGCTTAGATCTGATCTTATGACATATTTCAGCCATCTATTTGTAATATATATCTTCAGATCTCCATATCCCAGTAGACCAGGGATCAAACCCCAAGAGGGTAAATTTCCAATCTTGTAGATCTAGAATTTCCTTTCTGGGTTATCTTCGGTTGCTATCATAGAGCCTAGACCTAGAACCTTGGCATCATCAGAGCTCCAGATTTCCATAGATCTACATTTTCCTTCAGCCAACAGCTAGATCTACATTATCTACTAAAGGGATAGTGCAGTATTTGCTTCCATCAACTCTCCAGTTACGCAGTGCTTTCTTTGGCATGTTTGCAGGGTCATTCTAGCCTATGAATTTGGCTTGAGTGTCTCATATTTTGAGCACTGTTGTACTATTTATCCATCTCCAATAATAAGAAAAGGCTCACCTATTTTGTATATTCTATGATTTTTGAATCTTAACATGTACATTTTATGTGTTACGAATATTGCGTTTTTGTATCAATGCATTAGACCATTTTTGGATATTACAGTGGTATCAGAGCATGATCTTTGGCTCAACTTATGGACATTATTGACAACATATGAAAAGAAGATAGTAGAGGATCTACTATAATGGAGGGATTAATTTTTGCCTCATCTTTCTTTAAAGCTATGAAGGATCTCTCCAAAGAGATCAATGAAACAAGAAGAGAAAGGAAAAGAGAAACCTCAAGAAGCTTTAAAAAAGTATAAGGTCCCAGTACTTCTTATCAACAACAAAGAATACTGGAGAATCATAGATCTCCTCATAGATCTACTATGCCCACTTTCTTTGAAGAAGGTGAATGGTGTAGAAATGAAAGAAGAAGAGAACTTGAGACTCATGAGATTCTCAGCCTATCTTGAAGAGTATAAGGTGCAGTCTAGAGCATTCAAGGAGAATCTAACTCTCCAAAAATTCTTTGAACTCAAAGAAGAAAGAAGATCCTATAGCAAAAATAGAAGGAAGAATCTCAATAGATTATATTTTTTTTACATTTGATGGGTCTTCCTCAAGCACTGTTAAGGCTTGGAGGGAATAGTTAGATGCATTTTTTATGCTACATCTTGTGGCTGAAAAAGAGGTTGTCTAGATTGCAACACTTCATCTTTTAGGTGAAGCCAATCATTGGTGGTTTGGTCGCATGGAGCATGAAGGAGTCACTTAGTATCCAGGTTTCTTTAATAATTTGAGGAAATATTTTGATGTTAGAAAACCAGAGATGCTTCACAAAGAGAAATTTCGTAAGGAAGAAAAGGAGGATGTCATTCTTGTCACTCTGGGCAAAGAGTCACTACATTCACCACCAGCTACAAAGCTTCTTGTATCTGGAGTAGAGACACTTGCATCTTTGCAAGATAGTCTTGAGCTCTTGACATAAAGAGTCCCATGCATGATTCAGGAGATGCATGAGGAAGGGGAGGTATATTACAGCACTGGTGCACTTGTATAAGTAAAGCCTTCACTCTTACCAGTAGTTGGAGGGACTATTGTTCTGGTTAGAGGAACTCTTGTGGTCTTGCAAGAAGTTCCCACACATCAGTTTATCCAAGGTATGAAACCACTTTCATCCGATATTGTTTTAGTATCTTTTATTAAAACTTATGGGGACATGCCACCAGGGCTATTGCATGACAATGGGTTAAAAAAACATGCTTATTTGGAGCAGCATCATATCACTATGCAGAGGACCCTTGATCTAATCAAGGAAAAGATGAAAAGATATCCCATTTCATCATTGTTCAGCTACATTCAGCCCTTTGAGTTGAAGTGTAGATTTTCAAAAGATGGGATGAGTATGATCCTATGTAAAATGACTGGCTATGAGTTCAACATTGTGCCTTTCTTTGAGACAGTACATGCTTTACCTTGCAGATCTACAATGTTGTTAATGAGCAACAGTGAGAAGAAGAGTACCCATTCCTTAGGGGAGCACTCAAATGGTAGCCTCACTCATGAAGAAATGGATAGGAAGATTATATATTGTCAATGATATGGAGAAAGGGGTTTCCAAATCACTTGAAAATCTATGATACAGGGAAACAAGAAGCATGGCTGCGCTGGTTGCTCTTGGGTGAGTATGGTTACCACCCCATAGGTAATATTTTTTTGATTCATGCCTTCGACATCAATAGAAGAATGCAAAAGAAAAAGACATGGTTGCTTTGGTTGCTTATGAGAGAGTTTGGAGATCTCATGATATATATAATCTCCATGTATTTACTCTTGTTTGGGATATTTCTCATGTATTTACATGTATTTCTATTCGGGATGTATCTCATCTTCATGTATGTACTTGGGTTTGGGAGAAAGTATAACTCTCACATGATGTGGCATAAGGGAGCTTGTTTGTACTATGTTGATGAGAAAATTCACATGTCCATTAATATGTTGTTGCTCCATGACTTACATCATGATGATGTAAGGAGGAAACAAGAATCCTTGTTGCTATGGTTACTATTGGGAGAGTATGGCTCTCATATTATCATTGATGTTGATTTGGCATGGCAACAAGAAGCATTGTTGCGGTGGATTCTTTTAAGAGAGTATGCCTCTCTTACTTGTTTTCATGATGATCTAGCATGGCAGCAGAAGGCTTTGCTGCAATGGTTGTTATTGGGAGAATATGGTTTGATATTTTTCATGTTCATCCGTATGTCTCTACTTATTTTTTTTCACTATGTTGATGTTGTGTTTGGATCCTACATGGCCAACAGGGCTAATGATGTGAGCATTGATAGATGCAATCTACTCTATGTATCATGGGTTGGAGAGATAGTTCATGAGTTGGGAATTTTCACTTTGGGAATGAACCACTTAATTTTATGTATCTCATGTGTAGAGGAGATCTTTGGTCATCATATGGTTGCCACTTGGAGATTCATTAATGAGGATGGGTTTCTAACTTTCTAGTTGGAGGCCATTCTAGACATTCTAGCGAGGCAGCTTCGGAGCTAGACATGCATGACACATTGTGACATATGGGGAGGCCTTCCATATGAGTATGCCATTGGGAGGGAGGTTGTTTGTTGTAGCATCCACTTTTGCAATTGCTTGAGGACAAGCAACATTTTTCCGGGGAGGACTGTAATATTCCCAATTTTCCACAAGATAATTGGAATATCAAAGTCCTTAATTTTCATACTTAAATAAGTAAACAAGAGGGTGGAGGGACCCACAAACTCCAAAGATAAATAAAATCCAATTTTGATGCGTGTATGTGGATATTTCATATCTGGATCTACATAATGAATTAGTGGAGAAACTACTTAATGTGAAAGGAGTGGAGATAATGTCTCATTAATCTGAAAGACCATGGAAGTTGAAGCAATCAAACTAAGATCATGGAGGGAATCAAATGTAACATCATAGATTATTCATGATGAGATGATGGAGGAGTAGTGAATTTAATTCACACATGATGGAGATGGTGATCATTACATTCATACATGATGGAGATCATGGAGATAAAGTGCATTCAACATGGAGACCTATGTCCACATGTACAACGTAGTTTAGAGGTGGGCCAAGGCATGGGAAGGCTCATAATCTATATAAAGAAGATGAAGGCACAATAGAAAAGGGGGGGCTTTGGATTATTGATTTGTGATTTGTTTAGATTTGGATTTTTCATTTGACATTGCATGCAATCTTATGTTGTTTAGCTAAGTCTGTAGTGTTGTTTAGCACAGGGTGTTCCCAAGCGGGAATCCCGCCTCTTTCCTTGAGTGAACTCTAAGGAAGAGTGTTTTCATTACATTCATCATCAGGCATTGGTGCCATATTTTTCGTACTTTTTGAAGAACATCCATATTCAGAAATTGCACATTTCTGAAGATCATTTTAAGAGGAGGAGTTTGTCCTTCAATATTTCAGTTGAGGAACTGGTGAAGGATTCATCCTATCACCTTGAGCTTCAAGATCAGACTTCCAGTGCTTTAGATCTATATCAGGCATCAGGCCATCTATTATTAATCTCCCAGCAGCAGCATTTCCATTAGGAATTGCACAGTCCATTCCTGTAGATCCAAGGGAGAAGGGAGGTTCCTATCATTCTAGCTAGTAATCTGGTGGAGGACAATTCCTTAACATTGTATTCATTATTTCCATCATTTCTGAGATACATTGCATATAGTAGCAGCAAGTTAGATAGCCTCCTTCCTTTACAACTTAGTTTTTTTGAGTAGTTGTGTAGCAGCAGCTGCAATCTTCAGAGGAGGATTGAGGAGCTAGATCTTGAGCTTCTCGCTTGAGGATGTACTGAAGGGATCATCCCTTCAAGCTTAGATATGATCTTATGAAGTATTTTAGCCATATATTTGTCATATATAGCTTCATATCTGCATAACTCAATAGACTAGGGATCAAATCCCAATAGGGTAAATTTCCAATCTTGTAGATATGGAATTTCATTTTTGGGTTATCTTGGGTTGCCATCATAGAGCCCAGATCTGGAATATTGGCATCATTAGAGCTCTAGATTTCCATATATTTTCATTTTCCTTTCATTTAGCAGCTATATCTACAGTATTTGCTGAAGGGACAGCTCAATATTTTCTTCTAGCAGCTCTCCAGTTAGTAGTTCTTGCTTTGGCATGTTTCCAGGGTCATTCTCGCCTATGTATTTGGCCCGAGTGCCTTATATTTTGAGCAATGTTTTATTTTTTATCCATCTCCAATAATAATAAAAGGCTCACCTATTCTATATATTCTATGATTGTTGAATCTTTACATGTACATTTTCTGTGTTACAAATATTGTGTTTGTGTATCAATGCATTATTCCATTTTGGGATATTACACCCATTCAACACGATGTTATAACGTTAAAAAATCACTTTAGGGAAACAGAGGCATATGTTAACCATTTATATGCCACCTACATATTTTTTGAGAAGAAAAGGGAAACCTCAAGCATGTACAACCCCAATCTATGGCGAAGCATCTAGAATAGAAAAATAAATTTACATAGATCCTAGCTACAACTAGTGAGTGTGTTGTGCTAATTTCAATGATAATTATTATGTTTCCTTCAGAGGTGATAATGAGGACATTAATTTCAAGAAATTCAATTATACATCCATTAGATGATCAGAAACCAAAATTTCTTAAGAATGGTAGTAAGATATGCATTAACAAGTTATAGTGAACACTATCATGGTATCCAAACTATGAATCATATAGACATAAATAGTTCCACCATGCCATTGATGTAATGTATCGTGGTGTATATCCGTTTTTCCTTCAGACATTTTTAACAACAATAATGAGAAACTGTTACAAGGAAGAATCAACAACCTGAAATGGGTAATGTATCAATGGGCCACATCTAAAATTGCACCCTGAACTCACCAATAGTACAATGAATTTTGTAAATATGTCAGCACTAAACCATGCAATAGTGAAAAATTCCATTAACCTACTTTTCTGTGTCAATTTACTACCCTTTTACATCTATTCACCTTGAGGCATTATCAATATCGAAGCACAGTTACTACCAGTAAAATAAAAACCTGAAATGCCACATCTGTATGCTTACAACACTTGAAAACTACATATATTTGAGTCTCATCTCTTCAGGCATTGGTGATATAGCTATTAAGCTACTTAATAGTTCATGCCCTCATTGAGATCTAAATAGGAAAAGGAGCCACAACAAAGCATCATATAGACCTTACTGCAAATGATGGTTATTTTCCTAAGAATTTGGTCATTTTCTCCCTATCAAATTCTTAGCTAATTACTATGCAACACCATTGTATACAACACTTTAGGAGGCAAAGGCACACATCTAGGTTGGAGTATGGAAATATGCGAAGAACAAATTTATGATGAGAAATTTCCATCACTCTTTTCCTCGGAAAGTGCATCGAGAAGCCACAGTGGGAAATTGGGCGTAGGATACCTTGTGATGCTAAACCTGATGAGGTGTCAAAATTATGTACAATAAATAACCATAAGGTCTATGAATTACAATTATAAGGAAAAACCTCCTATGTTGTCTCCATTAAGGATTGGCCTTGCTTAACCTAGGGTCCATACATAAGCATATAAGAATAACAGAACAACTATCTAGGTATAGTTACACATTCAGGTATGATCAAACATCATATTTTTATGATTCTGATTTATCTTACTAGTTGATATTGTTGTTTGTGGTCATGGCTGAGAACGGAGTGGAATAATGAATACCCCAATGATAAAACTTAATAAAAAAAGGAAATACAAAGGGTTGTGACCAAATTCCATTGGAAATCACTACCGTTAGAGGGTAATTCAGAAGTATTAAGGAGTTGCGTACAAGACTATAGAGCGCGTACAAGACTACAGAGGGTAGTTAAGGTCTGAGAATGAGAACAAGTAGGAAAACTTAAGGATTTTCCCACTATAAATAGGGCTAAGCTTTTACAAATCTTATTCAAGGCCTTAATACCTAAATCTTGCAAATTGGGTATGGAAGTGGAAAAATCCTCCAAGAGAGTACATTTATTCACAAACCCTACAAACCCTAGATTTGAAATACAATCTTGTGGTTGGTCAGGGTTCCCTAACTAGGTTTTTAAGGGATTTGGAGGTACTGTAGATCTTGGTCCTACAACTGATCCATACATTTAGAAACATTTAAGTGTTTGAAAAGCGAGAAACGATAGAAAGGAGGCGTGCACGAGACCTGAGCTTTGAAATTTTTTGTGTGTGCACTTGGTTCCAGACAATGCACATCATGGATGCTGACAGAAAATCCTATGGCCACGCTAGCTGTGTCAAGATGACGAGGGACAACAGTTATTGTGGCTTCTAGTAATCCCATGTTTCTCGGGACAAAATCTACTGTGGATTATGACAATATCCACCCTCCTCTCCAGTTTTTCCCCTTTCGTTATGGGCTCTCACCGGACAATAGTTACTATGGCTTATGGAAATCTCCATGTTACTCTCGCATTTTCCCCTTTGGTTGTGGGCTCCCACCACGCAATAGTTACTGTGGCTTATGGAAATATCCACGATGCCCTCCAGTTTCCCCCCTTTGATTATGGGCTCCTACTAGACAATAATTATTGTTTCTTATGGAAATATCCATGCTACTCTCCAGTTTTCCCCTTTGGTTATGGGCTCCCACTAGATCAATTAAGTGATTAACAACCAAATTTTCCCCTTTACTTTAGGTCTCCCGCCAAATCAATTGAGCGAGTAGCAACCAATTTACCCCTTTTTTTATGGCTCCGGCTGGATCAATTGAGCGAGTAGCAACCAATTTTTCCCCTTTGGTTATCCAAAGGGATATGGGAAACTTGAGTGTATTGCACAAATTATTGAACAAATATAAGAAAATACATGTAAACAACTTGAAAAATAGTTTGAAACAAAACAACTTTTGATCGTAAAAAATATATAAATGTTTTTAGAGTTACAATGAATTATATTTTTTCATGTTGCATTTTTTATATTCATTACTATTGTGACAAAGATTAATGCATATTTAATATTAAGCTTCGTATGTAAGGAGTGAAAATATGGTTAGGAGGATTTTTTTCTGTCTTATTTGCATCATTAAAGTTTAGGGTGACATAAGATCCATAACCATCAATAAAGGAAATATATGTAATATCACATAGTAGTGTGAGAGATCATGTTGGGATGAAGATATTTTTGACAAATGGTGGTGTGCGTATTATTTGGGATCATTTTCATTAATGTTTTCTCTACGGGAATTTTATTTATATTTTTACCTATGGAATGGTAAGTTTATATTTTGAGCACAAGACGAACAAGATAAAGTGATGAGTGACAATGATTTTCACATCTATCGTTCATCCAATATATCACAAATAAAATCATTTTCATAGTTCATGTAATATATCACAAAAAAGGCCATTTGCATGTTCACCCACTTCTCTAATGATTTTTCATATAAAAACATAAAATATTGACCATTGGTTTCCATAAAGGATCTATTACACATGTAAATATGTAGACCATTTTTAAATACCTAACTATATGGAAGAGCCTATTTACCTTCAGGCCTAAGATTTTATTGAAGAAAATGTTGATATGGATGCCCATGACTATGGATTACTTCAATTTGGTACAAGATGTAATATCTACTCTATTGAAAAATTGGGTATTAATTTAGTTTAGTCTATGTTAGGATATATGTTTCATCATATCATAGGACAAACTCCTAAGAAAATGAGGGTAGAAGGAAGGGATCTCACACCAATTCCAAGGTTTTTTAATTTCATGGTCTCTCATTTGGATGCCATTTCCATTCCTAAATTTCATACTCATATTAATAAATGACAACCACTAAACTAACATGATAATGTATTTGGAATTTCCTTGAAAAAAAAAAAACTTCTGGTTTTCCCCTTTTTCGTAATGAATGTATATTTCTTTCTCTAAAATAGCATGACTTAACCAAAAAACAATTGTATAATTTCAATGAAAATATGATAATAGCCAACCTCAATTTAATTTTTTCTCTTTATATGGTGTCACTTGTGTAATTTGAATTGATATATTAAATTTATTGAAGTGTCTTTACTAATCCTAATAGGTAGAACTAGTGGATTGCAATTGCAATATGAACAAATATCATTCCACTATGGAGATTTAAATATTTAGAAGTCATTAATAAATCTTAGTGTTTGATATGTTTCTCAAGAAAGAAACCTATTGGACAAAATGGAAAAACAAAATGCATTGAGGTATAAAACAATTTCCATGCACACCATAGAACTAAGCTACCTCAATAATATTTTCTCTCATGTCATTGGTAAAATTTCCCCTTATTAACTTATTGATATTTTGATTGTTAATTTGTTTGATAAATTGGAATATATCAACCACTAATTGTACATTGTTTTTATTTCAATTTTTTTAATAATAAAGTGTCAAAGGTTTAGTTAAGAGCTAGTAGCAAAAAATATTAATTCAATTGGTAAATTCTCTTGCAAAAGAGTTCATAGAGCTCTCGATACAAAATCTTATTAATTATTTTAGGGTTACTAGTTACTATTGTGCTCCATTTGAAGACAAAGAAAGGGGGTAAACCTATAGGGATTGAAAATGTACCAGCCTCCCTTAGAACATTTAATACATTGGTGAGTGAGGGAAAATATTCTTTGAAAAATGAAATGAACAATAGTCCATTTACTAATTAATAGACAACTATTAATAATATATAAGATATATATGATAAATATAATGGAGAAATTTGTAACACCCACTCCCCAACCATTTTATGTTATGATTAGTTATTATCCTACCTACTAAAAGATTGATTGATTGGTAATTTATTGTTGATATTATTAGTATACATACAAGGTATGTATGTGTTATATAAATACACATAAATCACATGGATCCGTTTGTATTATGTGGTATATTATGCTAGAAGATTGATCAATGATTAAGCGAATTATTAGCGTTAATATTGATTAAGTTTGATTAATTTTTTAACTATAATCTTATGAATAATTTAATATTAAATTAATTTTTGCCCTCTCATGACTCTTTACTTTCATTAAATAACTAAATTCGTTTGATAATTTATCATGTATTAATTCTTATTATTTGGTGGGGCAGGGGGGGGGGGGGAGAGAATGTCATTAACGTTAAAAAATGGGTAGGTGAACCATTAATGGGGAATAAATATTTTGTGGAAGGAGAGCGAATAAGTCTTGGAAGCAGAGTATGGGGAGAAGGAACTCTGATCATTTTTTTAATATTTGGGTTTTTTGAAGTTTTGGGGAGAGAGGAGAGGAATAAAGTTGAAAGAAATTGGATACTAAGGATTCTATAAGGAGGCTAAGGGAGGTGATAAGAACTTGATTATTTGAGCACACATTTTGAAAACACTATGGGTGGAAATTAGGGCTTGGGCATAGAGGGTTAGGGAATTTGTGGAGGATCCCTAGGGTTATGATGTCAGAAAGGCTGTTCCTAGTTGGTTGGGTCACAAATTCAGTCAGGTGGGCCACGACTCTTTGCCTCAATAGTTGCATGTACCAACACAATTAGTAATGGAATATCACTACCCCAATTTCATTTAGTATCAAGTGACACCATAATCGATAGATGCAAAGTTCAATTGTTCAACTAACACCGTTGGCACTTTGCAATCCAACCTATATGTGCACAAAATTGGATAAAATTACCAACAAATAAATTATGCAGTAGTATCTAAAAAAACCTCGATAAAACATGTAAACAAAGTAAATTAATGCCACTTATCAATTATAGAGACGACTCGATGTATATTATCAACATCTCAATCCACTAGGACGCCCCTTCAAATACAATATATTGTCCAATAATCGCCGACCAATATCCTTCAGAAAATCTCATCAAGCACACAATCGACAAATATATTCAATGATGACGCAAACCATTAATTAATTGTCCCTCATATAATTAATGACCAACTTGGAAAATAATATCCCCATAGACCAATTAATGACCCCAATGAGACTCCTTTGTGATCAAATTCAAAATTCAAATATGTTACCAACTCCACCAACCAAAATGAATGCACTTACATAGCAGCAAAGATCCTCGAAAATCCCCGATCATCTAATTCCAAACCAGAGAGGAGCAGGAGATCCATAGGAGAAAAGGTTCAAAATAAATACCACATAAAACAACCAGCTAGTGCATCTCAGATAGACCACAAAGAAAATGAACACGTAGTAGCTAAGTTCCTCAGAAATCCCTTGATCGACCAATCCAAAATGAGAGGAGCAGGAAGATCCACAGGAGCAAAGCTTCAGAATAAATACAACGTAAATAACTAGTCAGTGCCTCTCAAATAGAACACAGAGTAAACCAATAGATAGAGTGGAAAATAAATTTTTATTAGTGTACCTTGAAAAAAAAACTAGTAGAGATAGTTGAGATCATCTAGAATCAACATAAAAACCTAATCTAGCTCAGTTAATTATGCTTAGACTTATTGCACCAAAAAACACCAATGAAGGCTACATTTAATCCATCTACCTCCACACCTACAGCAAAAATTACTACCCTTGTGAATTTTGTGACTAATGCTTCCATAATCTAATCTTTTATCCTCAGTGTTTTCTTCTCAAAAAAGTTGTAGATATTTTGAAGTGGGCATATTGTCTATGAACGGATATTCTGTAATTTTCCTCCACCATCCTTGTAGAAATTATGGTGTATATTTACAACTACTCATGGATTTTTAATCAAAATCACAAGACACGAACCTACTATTTTGCTATGCGAAAGTTACTTCACAAATTAGAACAAAAATTTTAGACATGCAATAAGAGATAACGCAAATGCACACAATATTTTTCTTGTGGAAAGAAATCTGCTAAAAAATACAATGTGTGCTTTCATTAATATGATGAATAGAGATGAACAGATATTTGGTCATGTGTTCACAAGATACATGAGTGAACCCACTAGCTATCGATTAAGGGTAGCATCAACTCCTTCACCTAAAGTGGCATCCTCCTTCCTCCAGTTTCTCACTAGAGGTGTCTCCATGGGTTTACAAATATCCATGTAGAATCTATGCAATATCTCATTTTCATACTTGCCTTGATACACAAACAGTTCCCGATTGCCTTGCATACTTCCAACTTGAGGAAGTAGTGCATGAGACCCATGCCCTTAATTTCAAATTCCCTTGCAAGGTCCTCCTTGCAAGATCTCATCAACTAGTCATCACTATTTAAAATCAAATAATCAAAATATAAGGCAATAATACAGAATTTACCTTCTACCAAGATGTGATAGAGGTTTGCATCTGCTTCATTCATGGTGAAGCCCAAACCAGTGATATAGTTATCGATCTTGGTGTACCAAGCACGAGGTACTTATTTGAGACTGTACAATGCTTGTTTGAGTCTGCACACATGAGACTTGTGATCAAATGTCCCAAGATCTTTTGGTTGCTTGATTTACACCTCCTCCTCAATAACCCATTTAGAAATCTTATTTTTACATCCTTCTGGTGGATCTTCCACCCCATCTATGTAGCCAGAGTAAGAATTTATCTAATGGATGAGTACCTTGCTATGTGAGCAAAGGTCTCCTCATAGTCAATATCCTCAATTTTAGAGTACCAATTGGCCACAAATATTCCCTTATACTTCTCTATGCTTCCATCTGCTACCTGCTTCACCTTGAAGATCCATCTTGAACCCACTATTGATTTATATGCTGGCCTTGGTACCACTTCCCAAATGTTTTTATTTACAATGGATTCATATTCCTCCACCATTGCATCAACCATACAGGTTTCTCTATTTATTCCTCAAAATAGCATGGCTCAGTCTTTATAAGCTCAGTCATAAGAGACATGTAGCCAGTGTACCTTTTAGCTGACCTTGTTTTTCCTGCGCAAATTTGAAGAAGCTCCCACATTCTCCCTCGCATCCTACACAAGTGTATTAGCTTCCCTGGTTATTTTTCTACCTTCTGTGGATGGTTTTTCTCGAGTGAATGTCTCCACTCTTTGCTCCTCAATATTTTTTTTCCTCCACAACTTCTTGAGGCTCCTCCTTTTGAGCTAAAATCTCCTCTTTTGGTGGGATCTAAATATCCCTCTCAAGAGAGCACCACATCACATTCTCCTCATAAAACTTTAACCCTTCACACAACTATCATTACGAGGGATGGAAAGTACACAAACTAGTTGTGGGAAGTTTCTGTGTAACCCATAAATACCCCCAATTCGGTGGTCGACTCATGCATATTCCTTTATTCTTTGGAGACATGGCAGTAAATACAGGCTCCAAAAATCCTAAAGTGTGACACATCTGAATTTCTCCCTGAGAAAGCCTTCTTGGGTGTAATCATGCGAAGAATCTGATGAGGACTATAGTTCTCCAAATAGACTATTGTATTGCATGCATCAACCCACAAATGCAAAGGTGGACTTTAGTAATGCAACATCACGCTCATTTCTCCCACAATGCTATGATTATTTCTCTTAGCCACCCAATTCTGTTGTGGGTTGTGGGGTGTTGTAGACTCTCGTTGAGTGCCTTTGTAGTATTCCTAAATTAGCACACAACTAAATGGAATATTAAATTTTGATTTTTCTCTTAGATAGAGGAATAAGAGGGTATGGAGACCCATAAATCTCCCTATTAGGAATAAAATACACTCCTAGTGTGAATGGAGGTCATCTAAAAGCTAGATTGAAGACCCTTAGATGTGAAAAGGGGCTGGAGCATGTTGAATAAGTGAACTTTGACCAAATAAAACAACATTGTTATGGAGTAGAGGCATTAATGGTGGGACAACGCAGTTTTGGAGGGAGATTGATTGCATTATGATGGAAATCCTAATGAGTGGGACCCAAGGTGAGAAGACTCACATCGTTTATAATGAAGAGGATGGTAGCCATATTAGGTGCTGTTATGATTATTATTTTGATATGTTTGTTTAGACTTTGTTGTTCTCTTCAACTGTTTAGCTAAGATTGTAGTGTTGTTTAGCACATGGTGTTCCCAGTCAGGAATCCCACCTCTTTCCTTGAGAGGCCTCTTAGGAGAGTATTGATCTATCATTTCCACACATCCAAAAAAATTTCCAAGCTTCAGTCTTCAACTACAATGCATTTTCTGTTGAGATTTGTGTTTTTTTGTAGGGTGTTGCAGTGGAGGGTTGAGAAACCCACTTTCTGAGCTAGTTTTTCATAGGAGGAAGGATTCCTTCTCTTTGGAGATCAACAAGGAGGGTTCTTGGTCACATTTCAGATATTTGGCACCAGGCCAACCTATTCCCATCATTCACAGTGCAGTTTCAACTAGGAATTGCATTATTTTGGAGGGCAATTTCATAGGAGGATCTATTGGATCTTTTAAAGTGCTTTCTTGGAGGTGAAGGGTTCAGCCTTTCATTGGAGTTTACCTTGGGGGAGATCTACATCAGATCCATATTATTTAAAGCTTATATTTTAGGGGCTTCATTTGCAGTGATTCATCAACCCTAGGGCTGTAGATCACCATTTGTATTTGGGTGTATTTCCGGAAACTCTTCCCGGGTTCTCTTGGAAAGGTGTCTAGGAGGCTAGATTTTCACTCCTAGCATTATTTGAGCTATATAATAGTAGATATACATTGATTCATATTTATGCAAAATTTTATTCCCTAAAATTGCGCTGTCATAGTTTAGGGGATTTGTATGGCAACTATTTCTCATGTATTGACATATTTTTGTTGTGGAGGCGTGTTTGTATTGCTTGAGGGACTAGATCCTGAAGTTATTCTGCCTATTATTTGCTGATATGTTTAATAAGATGCCTGTACATTTGTCTCATATCATGATGTGTTGATTTATTCACTTTTCTTTCAATTATTGTGTTCATGTATTCCCGCTTTCCCATTTGGGAATATTACAGTGGTATCAGAGCATAATATTGGCTCAGCCTATGGATCTCAACCATTATGCTATCAGAAGAATAAAAAGAAGGAGAAAGAGATCATAAGGGTGGAAGGAATGAGTTTTATATCCTATCTTTTCAGATCTAATAAGGACCTCACCAAGGAGGTCAAGAAAAGGAAAATGGAGAAAGGGAGTGAAACAACACTAGGGTTTCAAGATGAGGAAGGTCCATGTACTTCCTATCCGCAAAAAGAAGATCGGGTATTGCATATAACTCTAAAGAAACATGATATGCCCTTTTCATTTGAAGGAAAGAGGCATGGAGATGAAGGACACTTAGATCATGAGATTCTATGTGAGTATCTTGTAGAATATAAGTCTCAACCTAGAGCTTTCAAGGAGAATCTAACTCTCCCACAGTTCATTCAGCTCAAAGAAGAACAGAGACATTACAACAGCAGACTAATGGAGGAAAATATATTTCTATTATCTACCTTTGATGAATCATCCTCATGCACAGCAAGGGCTTCAGGAATGAAGTTGGATGTATTTTTCTTGCTACATCCAATAGTAGAGAGAGAAGTTGTTGAGATTGCAGCACTGCACCTTGAGGGCGAGGAAAAAATTTGGTGGTTCAGCCATTTGAGTCATGCAAAAGTGACCACATATGCAGATTTTACTCACAGGTTGATCAATAAGTTTGACAAGAATAAATCATAGGGGAAGAGGACTTTACCACCACTTGCTACAACAGCACTTGCATCAGGAGAAAGAAAGTTTGCACCTTTTGTAAGTGATCTTGATCTCTTGACAGTTAGAGTCCCATGCACTATTCTGTAGATGCATGAGGAGGAGGACACTTGTACCAGCGCTAATGCATCCATAGAAGAGTAGCCATCATCATTAGTAGTTGGGGAATCCATCACAATAGAAGGAGGGACCCTTGTAGCATTACAATATGTTCCCAAGTTTTACCAAGGTATGCATATGTTTCCACTTTCTATTATTTCAGCACATCATATGGAGGATTGTGGGGATGTACCATTGCATGACCTAGGGTCAAATTAAATTGTTGATTTGGAGCAGTAGACTATCACGACACTGAGCAGCCTTGATTTTTTCAAGGAGGATGTATACAGTCATCCTAGTGTATCATTGTTGAGCTGCACACAACTCTTGGGGTTTGAGTGTAGATTCTTGGAGGATGGGATGAGCATTGTCAAGAACCATGTAATGCAGAACTATGTGCTCGACACTGAGCATGACCTTGAGACAACAGATGCACCATTATGGAAATCAGCATCACTGTCATTGAGCAACAGTGATGAGTTGGGGCCCCAAACATTATTGGAGCATTCCAATGACCTTTCTACATGCGCAACAGAGGATAAGCAGATGGTTGGTGAGAGACATCTTATCTTCCATTGTTATGATGGATCTTTCTTGATGAACATTTCATTACTCAATGAGAAGATTTTTCCTTCAGTATAT
This sequence comes from Pinus albicaulis, assembly GCA_034641835.2. Taxonomy (NCBI): domain Eukaryota; kingdom Viridiplantae; phylum Streptophyta; class Pinopsida; order Pinales; family Pinaceae; genus Pinus; species Pinus albicaulis. The sequence continues at coordinate 253,209,038 of CM076580.1, read as the reverse complement.
TTTGATCCTTATGGGATCAAATTGGTCATTGATGAGTGGTCATCATTTGGAGATCTCCAGGAGATTGCATTTAAACACCCCATGAAATGAAAAGATAGAAATTTGATTTCAGAGGATGGCATTCTCAAGTGGAGGGATGTCAATTTTGAGCATGATGATAGACACTCACCATTGGTTGGATGGGTGATGTTGATGAGCAAGAGGCTGGGAATCCACTTGCAGATCTATGACACAGGGCAACAGGAGGAAAGGCTACGTTGGTTACTCTTGAAAGAGTTTGGTCATCATATGGCCCATTCTATTTTAAATAGTTGGCTGGTGGATGAACCTTGGCATGGCACTTGCATCATATGGAAGAAAAGAGTTTGGGTGTATTGGGGTGATGTGATATATTTCATGTCAACCATCATGTTGTTGCTCCATAGTTTATATGGTGCTGGTGTGGGGAGGCAACAAGAGTTGTTGTTGCTTTGTTTGTTCTTGGGAGAGTATGGACTAATTTTCTTCCATACTTTGCATAATTTTGCAAGGGTAGGTGGTGGCACTATCATGGTGCAAGGGGGCTAATCCTTAACCTTGTATGATCAGGTGATATTTGAACCTTGGAAGGAATCTCCCATATATAGCAGCATTATGATAAATTACTTCGACATTTTGCATGTCAAAAAATCGAGCTATGAGATAACAGGAGCCTTATTACAAAGGCCAACAACGCTGTCACTTAGGAGATTGGGTTTTTTGATGGAGTGTTCCCAGGATCACTTGATATATGATGCACTTGATGGGAAAGTAGGAGATGAGAGTGATGAAGTAGTGGATGGATACATCTATTACCATAATATGATCTTCTTGACTTGGATTTCCAAGCTTAAGAAGAAATATCTTCATGCAGCACGTACTTCATTCCCCTTCATGGACGTATGGAATACCACTATGGAGGGCTCATTCCTCGATATTATTATCAGATTACTCTTAATACAAGTAAGAATTGTTTTTTTGCACTTATTGATTATCTAACTCAGTGTTTGCATTCTCTTACCATATCTATACAGTGCATTGCTCCACAAGAGGGCAAGCCTCTATTTAGGCTTCATGGTTATTTTTGGACCAACATCTATGATTGAGAGAGCCATTTCTTGTACGGATTTGGGAAAGTGTTGTACTATTTACTTTATGCTCAGTTGATATACAATTCCATTTACTATTCACTAGTAGATGTGATGACATGCACAACTAGCAATTTGTTAGGAGATAGCTTTCCATGTTATTTTCTGAAACAACAATTAGAAAAATTGTGATGTGACTACTTGAGAGAATGTTGGTACCTTCCAAAACTATGTTAAACCTTCAGTACCTCTCTCATTTTGATTCCATATGATGATAATGTTGTATTCATTTTATATGGGATGATCTGGGCAAGAATCAAAGTGTGGGTCTTTTTGGATCCTATTTCCTTTTTTCTCCATGAAGGAAACATTATTGCAGCCCATATTCAGCAGAAAATCTACGCTTATCATAATTGGAGAGGTATATAGTGTGGGATGGATAAATTGATCCATCATGTTCAACTATGTAGCCCACCTTCTTTGCATGATCCTAAGGTGGAGGAGATGTTTCATGAGTTTCCATGTTGGAGGGTGACTCACTTTTTGTCGATGATAGCTTGGGGATGAAGGCTTCAAATGGGAATGATAGTTCCCAATATATTTCAGATTCCATGCCTCAAGAAGGCCTCTAGACCACACATATTTTCTTCCATGGATATTCCACTTGTTCATGATGAGAGCCATTTGGAATTTTCACCAAAGGTATACTTATACACTTGGGAGGAGCAACTTGGAGACTTATTGATGAGACAAAATCTTGTTCATTGGAGGAGCTTATCACATGGGGATGCTGCAAGAGGAAGAGGAGAGGCTCTTCAGTTCTATCTTTGCAGTTGCTTGAGGACAAGCAACATTTGGGAGACGAGAACTGTAATATTCCTAAATTAGCACACAACTAATTGGAATATTAATTTTTTATTTTGCTCTTCGATAGAGGAATAAGAGGGTATGGAGACCCATAAATATCCTTAGTAGGAATAAAAGGCACTCCTAATGTGAATGGAGGTCATCTAAAAGCTATATTCAAGACCCTTAGGTGTGAAAAGGGGTTGCAGCATGTTGAATAGGTCAACTTTGACCAAATCAAACAATGTTGTTATGGAGGAGTGGCATTAATGGTGGGACAATGCAGTTTTGGAGGGAGATCGATTGCATGATGATGGAAACCCTAATGAGTGGGACCCAAGTTGAGAAGGCTCACATAATTTATAAGGAAGAGGATGGTGGCCATATGAGGTGATGTTATGATTATTATTTTGATATATCTGTTTAGACTTTGTTGCTCTCTTCAGCTGTTTAGCTAATATTGCAGTGTTGTTTAGCATAGGGTGTTCCCGGTTGGGAATCCCACCTCTTTCCTTGAGAGGAATCTTAGGAGAGTATTGATCTATCATTTCCACACATTTGGAATTTAGGCCAAGCTTTAGTCTTCAGCTACAACGTAGTTTCTGTTCAGATTTTTGTTGTGTTGCAGGGTGTTGCAGTGGAGGGTTGAGAAACCCACTTTCTGAGCTAGTTTTTCATAGAAGGAAGGATTCCTTCCCTTGGGATATCAGCAAGGAGGTTTCTTGGGCACATTTCAGATATTTTTCACCAGGAAAACTGATTCCCATCATTCACAACTCAGTTTCAGATGGGAATTTCGTTATTTTGGAGGGCAGTTTCAGAGGAGGATCTATTGCCTCTTTTAGAGTGTTTCCTTCGAGGTGAAGGGTTCAAAATTTCATTCGAGGTTACCTTTGTAGGAGATATACATCAGATCCATATTATTTCAGCCTTCTATTTTAGGGGCTTTATTTACGGTGATTCTTCAGCCCTAGGGCTGTAGATCACCATTTTTATTTGGGTGTTATTTCAAGAAACCCTTCCCGGATTCTCTTGGAAAGGTGTCTAGGAGGCTAGATCTTCACTCCTAGAATTATTTGAGCTATATAATAGAAAATATACATTGATCCATATTTATGCATCAGTTTATGCACTAAAACTGTGTTTTCATAGCTCAGGGAATTTGTATGGAAGCTATTTCTCATGTATTGACATATTTTTCTTGTGGAGGCTTGTTTGTATTGCTTGAGGGACTAGATATTCAAGATATTGTTCCTATTATTTTTTGATATGTTTAATAATATGGTTTTACATTTGTCTCATATCATGATGTGTTGATTTATTCACTGTTCTTTCCATTATTTTTTTCATGTATTGTTGCTTTCCCATTTGGGAATATTACAACCTTCTTTCAGACATAAATTTTTAAATTTATTCGACATGTACTCACCTCTGTTATCACTCTTGAGAGACTTCAAATTCTTATTGGTTTCTTTCTCAACTAGTGCCTCGAATTCATACGAACTTGGAGAATGTCTCATATTTCTTTTCCATGAAGAACATCCAACACTTTCGTGTGAAGTCATCAATAAAAATGAAAAATGACAAAATAACATAAAGGTGTGTTGAATAATGTAACTAGGTTCGATATTCATTATTAATGTATTTGTAAAAATAATTTATTATTAAATGACTCATTAAAGCATGGATTTCATGCTTGGGCCATATTTAGATTAAGGTCCCAATTGTGTACTTCTAGGTTAGTTGTTACAAATTTAAATTGATCCAATTATTGGGATTTTAAATCATGTAACATCAGGTTGTCAACAAGGCTTCTCCATCAATTCATGTTATTCAAATTCATCATCCTCGAATTCATCAAAATATTCTTCATCAAGCAGCCTTCAAATTAAGTAACAAAATTCCTCAAGTGATATACAAGTCGGCCTCCATCAATATCCTACAAGTTAGATTCACTAAAAGGCATGTCAACCTATTATATGGATGCATTTTTTCATCAAACACATGTCGGATTATTAATATGGGACAACTACTATAAATACCCCACTGATTTCACATTTCAGGACAGATAATTTTATACAAGTCTCTCTGAGTTTTTTGGTAGGTAAGTATAATGAAATAGTTCATACTTCTTTGCAATTAAGGCTTGGATTATATTCTTATAAAGGAAAAATAGTCCACATTTTCAATGAAGTTATAATCTCATTATTTCGATGAAGTTACAGTGAATATGACTCGGTGTAGTTGCAGTCATCGTTATCTCTGTGGTTCATTTCTATTCTTGGAGAAGGTACAATACAATTGCTCGATGACATAGTGTTCTATGTTACATTGACTATACATATACTTGGTTCTACAAGTTTGGTGTTATATCCGTCATGAAGTTCGATGCCACAACTGATGCATGATGATGATCTGTGTTTCTCGTATGACGTTCAAGTGTTGTGATGCTCGATGTTATGTTGTTATCTTAACCTCAGTCATGATGATAGGGATGAAGTTTGGGTGCAAGAAAGACAGATCCCAGTGTCGTGGATATCTTGCTTCTTATATGGTGAAGGGATGAATTAATGAAGGAAGCCTATAGTCTAAAGGTCTTGGTCATCTATCTTGAACCTATTGAAGAAAGAATTTTGACTGGGTTTTCCCCAAAGAGTGGCGTTTTTCCCTGGAAGCGTGGCTACTTTTTCTGTCCTCTTCTATTTATTTGGCATTAGTCTTGATGATGAAGGATAAAACACAAGAACACATAATAATAATCACAAGGTAATTTCATGCCAAAAGAAACTAAATTAACAGTTATTTCTTTAACATGGTTTCAAAGCGAGGTTATGATCAAAGGAAGTCTGAAGATCATTTGAGTACATTTGTATTCAATATCAGCGAAGGATTCGAATGCATCATGTAGGAATAACTTAAGAAATGGAAATCCAAAAGAAAAAGGATCTCCATAGTACCTCAATTTCAATGAATACATAGTCTCAGAACTACCTCAATTTAGTGCTATTAGATAACCATAACAACCACATTCAGTGATACCATAGTAGTATAAGTTTTGGTTCTATAACTGTGATGTTTTAAATATTATATACATTTCAGTGTCACAGTTGAAGTCTCACAGTTAAATCTTAGAATCTATGTAATATGACAAGGTCTCAAATAATACCACACCTTTGATGATATACCATAGTAATAGAAATTCAGATTTGTCACAAGGAAGATTACAGTGACAAGAGGTCGGTTGGATCGCAATGAAGATTCTCATTCATTTGGTTTCATCATAGTTCATTGATAAGAATCCCATTTTAGTTTATCAAATTTAACTTAGTACAGAGATAAGGTCTTAGTAACATGGAGGAAGTCTTGATTTCTCCACAGAATCTCAAAATAAATTACATAATTTTGGAGATTATAGTCATATGGATAGATGATATACCTCGATACAAAGGATTCAGTGGTACAACCTAAGCACTCCAAGTTATTCCACCTCTATCTCAATGTCAACACTGTCTCAGTGCTTCCATAATACAATGAGCTCAATTTTTTGTATGCCATCACTAAAGAAATCTGAAGTCTATCCTATGAAGTTGACAGTGCTAGGAATCTACTAGGAAGAAAGGTCTCCCTAAAGATTTTAAATACAAGGAACCAAGAAAGTATTGATGCTACAAACTAAAGGTATGAAATTGCAAGGTATGTATATAAGCATAATCATTTTTTATATATATTCTAACGTCAGGAATATACTATTAGAATCCTAATCCTCTCCCTATAGGGTTTAAAAAGTAATCTAGATATAAAATAAATATCTTGTTGTCAAAATATTTTCATCTTGGATATCTTAGAATTCCATACCTCATGATATTATAAAATATCTAACTTGAGAAAATTAAGCTATGCTCTTATCACATGGTATTTCTTGAGAATATGGATTGTAGGTATATCATGACTTACAATACTAATGATAAAAAAGGGCATCACAAGAATTTTTTTCGAGAAACAAAGGTATGTCTTAAATTACAAATCTTTGTTAATTGTCTATGATCTACACTACTAACATTTGTTATGTTTAGCTCTCTTGAATATTAAAATATTCTTGCTTTGGGTGATTCATCATATGATGAATCTACCCACCTTATACATCTCTAATTTTCTGCATAAAAGGAACCCTAAAGGGTTTTGTGGAAACCCTAACCTAGGGTATGTTGATAATGTATGAAACCCTAAAACCTATTTGGGGTTACTAAAGAAGAAATTTCTATATTGATTGATATATTGATAATTTCGAGTTTGGGATTTTGATAAGGTAATGGAAACTCTAAACTTGTTGGAGTTGAGATGATGTTGTTCAAAATATTGAACCTTGATGTTTGATATAATAAGGGTGTGGCAGTGTGTTGAAACCTTAGGTTTTGGTTAGGTCTAGAAGCAAAATCATTGTTATGGAAAGCCATAGGAATGAAACCCTAAATATATGTTCTCTTGATCAAATCCCTAGCCTAGTATATGATGATATGTGTCTAATTTATATATGTTGACTAACATGTTATGTGCTTATAATGGTGATCTCCTAGATATGTGTGTTGACCTATTTTTCTAATGGTCCTGAGAATCTATGGTTTGGATACAAACCATTTCAAAATCTTGAAAGATCTAGGGTGATGTTTAAACTCTCTAGTATGTATGTTGATTTGAATCTATATGATCTATGCTGAGAATTTATATATGGTGAATCTAGGGTTTACATCGAATCCTAGTGGAAGTTACTTATGATGTGTTCTAGGATCTATATTAAACCCTAGTAGAAGGTCATTATGATATGTTCTGATAATTGATTTGAAATATAGAGTCTGCAACTAACTCTAGTGAAAGATGATCATGTGAATAATCTTGATTGACTTTGTTGTATGAAATCTAGGACTTTTATGAATTATTAGTGGAAAGTATAACAAGTGAATTTTAAAGGTTGTTATTAGTCTTGTTTGGATATAGGGTTTGCTATATGCTATAGCAATGTATGATATACCTTTAAAGAAACATTGAAACCTTACATAGAATAAAATATATTGAAGTAATCTAGGGTTTATGATAAAATTCCCTAGAAAAATGTTAAAGAGTATATGTTTCTTGTTTGAAAATTCTTCCGTGATTCTGATATGGCCAACTTTATTCTTCTATAGTTTTGGTTGTACTTGTTGTATAAATTTTTGTAGGTAAATCATGAATATTAGAAGATAATAAGTACGATGAAAATAATGGAAGCCATGAAAAATTCTCCAACACTGGATAGAATAGATCTCCCTACATTAAGAGGGAGCCTGGATAGAAGAAATCTTCCTAGTTAAGAGGGAGGCCATAATAAAGTTTCTGGTTGGAGAATATATTCTAGAAAGATATGTTTCCAGATGTGAAGTAGGAAGAGGAATCCTTCTTAAATGATTCTATTGAGAGTCCTACTAAAGTTAGTTGAAAGGCAACATCAAAACCCAAAAATTTGTTTATACATTTGAAATTATTGATGATTGGGGTTTGTATTTGCACAAGTGAATCTCTTGAAGGACTTGATAACCTTCTTGTTACCAATCAGTTTGATTGGGAGAGATTGGTTATTCTTGATCTGTTGGATCAAGGTGTGTTGAGCCTTTGTGAGTGAAGCATTTCCTTAGGCTTTTTGAGTGAAGAATTTCCTAAAAATGTTGTGTTGAGGCTTTGTGAATGAAGCATTGGCTTGAAAGACATTGGACCAACACTTTGTGTTGATGTCTGGTTGGGAGGGTGGAATTGGGTGTAAGTACACCTAGTTCCCTAGGTTGATGGTTAGTAAGTAAGATTGATGGTACATATAGAGGCTTAAGGATTTATTCTATCTTAGTCCCACTTAGATAGATTTCCTTGGTCAGGAATCTTATCCATGGCATTGTAGTGCCTAAACTGTTGAGTGACTAACAGAAATATTTCCTTGGTCAGGAATCTAGTCCATGGCATTGTAGTGCCTAAAATTCTTCATAGATAAAGAGAGATCTTCCATGTAATTCTTTTATATATGAATACCTCCCTAGTTAAGAGTGAGTGTTGAAGAATTTAGCTAGGTCTGTTGTTCATTACTAATGTATTTTTTAAAATAATTTATTATTAAATGACTTATGAAAGCATGGGCTTCATGCTTGGGTCATATTTAGATTAAGGTCCCAACTGTGGACATCTAGGTTAGTTGTTACATATTTAAATTGATCCAATTCCTGGGATTTTAAATCATGCAACATTATGTTGTCAAAAAGGCTTCTCCATCAAGTCATATTCTTCAAGGTCATCATCCCGGGCTTCAACAAAATCTTCTTCATCAAGAAACATTCAAATCAAGTAATAAAAGTCCTCAAGTGATATACAAGTCAGCCTCCATCAATCTCCTATAAGTCAGCTTCACTAAAAGGCATGTTAGCCTATTATATGTATGCATATTTTTGTCCAACATAGGCCGACTTATTAATATGGGACAACTACTATAAATACCCCACTGATTTCACATTTCAGGGAAGAGAATTTCAGACAAGTCTCTCTGAATTTTTTGGTGGGTAAGTACAGTGAAAGAGTTCAGACCTCCCTGCAATTAAGTCTTGGATTAAAGGCTTATGAAGGAACAACAGTCCATAGTTTTGGCGAATTTACAGTCTCCTCATTTCGGTGAAGTTACACTGAATATGGCTCAATGTAGTTGCAACCATATTTACCTCTGTGGTTTGTTTCTATACTTGGAGAAGGTATAGTACAGTGGCGCGATGAGATAGTGTTGTATGTACATTGACTACACATAGAATCAATGCTACAATTTTGGTGTTATATCAATCATGAAGTTTTATGCCACAAGTGATGCATGATGATGATCAATGATGCTCATATGACATTCAAGTTTTTTGATGCTCGGTGTGATGTTACTATCTTAGCTCGAGTCAAGATGATAAGGATGAAGTTTGGGTTGAAGCAAGAGAGATATAGGTGTCATGGAGATCTTGGTGCTTAAGCAGTGAAGGGATGACTTGATGGAAGAAGCTTGTAGTCTTAAGGTCTTGGTTGTCTCATCTTGAACCTACTGAAGAAATAATTTTGACTGGGTTTTCCCCAAAGAGTGGGGTTTTCCTGGAAGCGTGCCTACATCTTGTGTCCTCTTCTATTTTTTTGGCATTAGCCTTGATGATGAAAGATAAAACACAAGAATACATAATAACAATTACAAGATAAGGTCATGTTAAGAGAAACTAATTAACTATCATTTCTATAAAAATATGAACCACTAATACTTTACCTTTACCTTTTTTACTAATGCCTCATATTGAAAATTTTAAGACAAAAGATTTATTTTGTCTTAAAAGACCCTTCCATGTAGTAGTGTTGAGTGCAATGACAGACAAGTTGTCTCTAACCGTATCAGCATAAATCGAAGGGACAAAAGAGAAATTGATGTCCGAGAAATCTTGTCAGGAAAAATTTTCGCGTTCTTAAGAGTCATCCACCCCCACAAAATGATCAACACAACAAGTCATTGTTTTTGTATAAGATAAAATGAATGGCAAGTGAAATAAAAATCTTGGTATAAGTGCAAAATAATAGTAGCCTGCAAGATAGTGGACTTAGGGCACACTTCTAGAGGCAACTTTGAAGTTGTTAGATAATATTTTCTTAAAATGATATTTTTTTTTTCTTAATTGTTAATTGTCTTAAACGTGTTTTTTCTGAAGTGGTTGTTGTCTTAAATATATAGTTTTGTCTTCAAATATTTTTTTCTCAAACTGTTTTTGTCTTAAATATAAATTTTTGTCTTAAAATATTTTTGTCTCAATTTTTTTTTTTCTTAAATTTTTTTTGGCTTAAACTGTTTTTGTCTTAGAATAATTTTGTCTCAAACTATTTTTGTCTTAAATTTAAAGTTTTGTCTTAAATTATTTTTGTCTTAAATATAAAGTTTTTCCTTTAAATATTTTTTTCTCAAACTCTTTTTGTCTTAAATTTTATATTTAAGACAATTCAATTGATATTAAATTTTGATATAAAGTAATTAAAATAAAAAAGTGAATTTTAAAGGAAAAGGATTTCTTTTGTCTTAAAAAAATGTCTTATAAATGCCCTTGGTGTAGTAGTGCCATAACCTGCTAACCCTCAAAGTGTATTGTCCATAAATACCACTATGGATTTCTGATAAAACCACCACTTGCTACCAACCTTCAAAGGGTATTGTCCACATAAAAGGTTATTGTCCACATAAACTAGATCACAATACTCAGACATAAGAGGTTATGTATTGTAAGTCGAAGGATATAAACTAGATCACAATACATAAATTTAAAGGGTTACCTATTGTGACTTGAACCCTAAATAAGAAAAGTATGGGACAAACTTTGAAGAATAAAGTAAAATTTGATTTTTGTTTATTATTTTTGGTGGATGGTAAATTGGGTAAATTGTGTGATTATGGTGGCACCAAATTATGGGGCCTCCCTTGTAGGGAATAGAAGAAATTCAAACAATGATCAACAAAAATTAGCAACAATATAAAAAAACTTCACATATGAATCTAGACCACTTGAACTAGCCCTTCAACTTTTTGTATATTGTATATATAACTATATAATAATTGTTTATTATATACTTAAACAAATTGGGTTCATGGATTTTGATTGCTGACATTTAATGGTATCTTCTTCATCTACTTAACAACTTTATTACTATCAAGAGTTATCCTTACAACTATAGATATGTTTGTAATATATAAGTATATTTTTAGAAGTAAAATATTTAATATTAATAATTTTAGTATTTTTGGTAAAATGTATAAAATATTAAGTATATTTTTAGAAATTTGATATTTCGAAAAATGGTAAAAATTTCATGAACAATATTATTTATGTTACAATTGTAATTATGTTGATAATTCTAAAATATATATAGATTATAAATTTGATCTTTTTGAAAAATGTATATAATATCAAGTATATTTTTACAAATTAGTATAACCATATAAATTAAATAGTTGGTAAACATTGATACACATAAAAAAAAAACTTACTTCATAATACACCTCTATATTGCCAAGGCTAAAAAAATCATAATAATTAGCTAAATTATGAATTTATTTTGATTATTATTATTATTAATTTAAAAAAAAATTAATATATGAATTAAACATATATACATTAAAAAAACATGTAATAAGATTTTTAATGATGGAGATTCACTCCTACTTTAATTTGGAAATTGTTAATATGTCAATAGGTTTTTTAAAAATACCATGAATTACTAGTACCACATGCCGAAAAAACCATAACTCATGTTCATATGACATTTTTTTTCATTAATAAATTAATATTAAAAAAATTTAAAGGCATAACAACTTTTGAGATAAATCTCAACTTTTGAACTATGACTACTACAAAGAATATTCTTGAATATTCAATGGAGGTTAAATTCCTATCATCCACCTAATAATTATTGATAATTAAATTACAATTCTAGAAACCTTATTCTAAAATAGACGCACCTATCACTTAATTACAAATTTGGTATTTTCCCAAAGGCTCGATAAAAACCCATGAACATTATCATTTGTGCCATAAAATAAGTCAATCTCGTTTTTATGCTGCAAGGTGTTTTATTTATGAGATTGGGTAGGAAAACATTGTTTACTCCACCCAATCAAAACACTTTATTTTTTCCCTTCCAAGGAATTTTATTTTGACACGTTCTGACAGCTCATTTCCTCCTCTGCCAGTCGCATCGCCACCTCTACCAGCTGCTGCTAGAACGATTTGGTAATAATGACACGAATGTGATCTCCTCCCAGGTGGTGCACATGGTTTCATGGCCGCCTTCACTAGCTGCTGCCCGGATTTCCGTTTGTCCAAGAATAAAAAACCCACCAACATATCGAGTGGAAGGGAGGAGATAGGATGAGGGAAGCAGAGGAAGGGAAGAGGTTTAGGAAGGTATGGTTTCGCTGAGGGTTTGGGAAACCATGGAAGGGTGTCGCATCAAGAAAGAGAGGATTGCAACAGAAATTGAAGCCTCTTTAAACTAATAAAGTTCCAGAGACGAGTTTGGAGGATTTGTAGTTACTCTATGAAGTTTCAACTAAAAGAGAGTGATAGAGAAATCACAGGAGTAGATCCACTTTCTAGAACTTCTGACTCAGAATGTCAAGTAGAAAATGAAACATAAAATAAATGGTCTACAAGGGAAGTTAGAGGAATAAGATCGATGTTGGGTACAATGGAGAAGAGGCTCAATGCACTGGAAAATGCATCAGATTTCATGAGAAGGTACATTGGGAAAAATGTTGAATTTCATCCATTGATGGACATGGGCATACTGTCACAACTTTCCACTGATGGAATTCATATATTTATTTCTTCAATTAGAGGCAGAGGTAGAGCGATGGGAGTGCATGAATTCTTCAATTTTCCCTCTTATTTTTCAGATGGGAGGGTTGTTTGTATTGAGGACAACAATACCTCCAATGGCATTGTTAATCAATATGCTTTCACTTTTCCTAAGGCACTTCCACCCAATGCTCTATTCTTCAGTGGACACACACTTATATCTAAATATAGCTATGATTTCATCAATATATGTGATTCTTTCACAAATTTTGTGCCCTTATTTTACCAGAAAATTGAGAGTCAATGCTCCATTTACAACAAAATCCTGATTTTTCAATTAGGGTGTCTACAATTGGGCATCGACGCCTACATCGTTGTCCAACATTCAGTTCGGTGTTGTCCATGTCGGGAAATTCCTTCTAGTAGCAAAGGCATATCCTCTAGTTAAAGATACAGTTCAAGATGAAGAAGCAAGAGCAGTTCTAGGTGGTAATACTTGAGATATTTATATCCTTGTCTGACTATATTTTATGGAGCTTTGGATCTCATTTCTATTTCTCTCTAGATTATTTATTTTGAAAATTGTTCACATCATATAGATGTCTGCTTTGCTACTGGTGCTAAAACTAGTCATGGTGTTGCGCGCGTAAGCTACTAGATCTACCTTAAAACCAGGTGTTTCATTCAATGTTTCGATGGCTATTTCTTTCTTTTGATGTCCTCATAAACGAATGAAGTAAGTAAAGAATTCTGGAGGCAACTGGTTTGAGCCCAAAGATTGAAACTCTGAGATATGATGGATAACCTGTTTGCTTCGAAAAAGACGATATGAATCGCATGGGACTACTATGCACTCTAGCACTGTGTTGTCACAATAAACCTAATCTTAACATAACATATTCACTTCCTCCAGTTTGCCCTTTCTATCGGAGTAGCATAGTACAACTAGTGGTTGTCCCTCCCAAAGAGAGCTACACTAACATTGATTCTTCGAAGACTAACAAACCACGAAAATCTAAGAGTTTCAGTGAAGGGAGTAACAGGTTGAGAGGAATCTCATCCAAGGGATCTTTTGGGAAGATAAGTGCAAAAGGTCTAGAAAAATTGTGGACAACAGTGATTGGATGGAACATAAAACTTGATTTTTGATGCCAAATATAATAGTTGAAATTTCAACCTATGTTATGGCATTACTAATCAATCCTTGCACTCCAATCCTTATATATATTTCTGCCAAGAAGAAACATAAATCTTTCAAAAATGGATTTGGAAGCCTATAATGCTACGTTTATTCATTCAAGAATCAAATCTTGTTTGATTTCAAATGGAGAAAATAGTCATAGTTTCTCGCATGGGCCAAGTAAGTTTTGGTTCTATGGATTAAAGGTTGCTTGATAGATGAAAGTGTTGTTTAGTAGTTGTTACCAAGGTATAAATATTTACTGTGTAGATGAATTGAATCATATTGACCATGTAGATGAATTGAATGTAAGGGAAGTTTTTTAGGATCTAGAGTTTGAACAAGAAATTTGTAGGCAATATTTCAATGATGACCCTGATTTGTCTGGTATTAAATTTTTTTTAATCAATGATGACCTTTATGGAGCCCAATCAACAAAGGGAGAAAAAATTTCTGTTTGGAGCTACCCCTTTAGTGTCTTCTTCGACTGATCAAGAAGAAAACATTGAAGATAATATTTATGATGCTATCAAATTTGAGTTTGTTGCATTTTCTTTGATCAATTGTGTACCATTGAAGTTCAGGACTATGGGCATCAAATGTGTGCCCTCTACACTATAGCACTGTGTTGTCACAATAAACCTAATCCCACCACATCATATTCTCCTCCTCTAGCTTTCCCTTTCTATCGTAGTAGCATAGCACAAATAGTGGTTGTCCCTCCCAAAGAGAGTTGCACTAATACTGATTCTTCAAAGACTAACAAACCACGACAATATAAGAGTTTCAGCGAGGGGAGTAGAAGTTTCAAAGGAATCTCAACAAAGGGATCTTCTCGGAAGATGAGTGGAAAATGGGATGGAAAAATTGTGGACAAAAATGATTGGATGGAACATAAACCTTGATTTGTGATGCCAAATATACTATTTGAAATTTCAACCTATGCTATGGAATTACTAGCTAGTCGTTACACTCCCATCCTTATAGATATTTCTTCCAGGATGAAAAATGAATATTTCCAAAATGGATTTGGAAGCCTATAATGCTACCTTTATTCATTCAAAAATCACAGGGAATTTCTAAGCTCTATAGCTTGTACTTTGCAATAGTTCAGGAACATGTAGGAATCACATTGGAGCTTATCCATTCTAGAACCAATATATATATTGTTTCTCTCAATGTATTTTAGTAGAGGACTATTTACAGATTTGCTTCTTCAATTGGGAATTTCTAAGTTAAATATTTTTTTGTAATGGCATCATTCAAAAATAGTAGGGTGTCCCATGGGTTTCAGATATCGAAACTTTATATTACCATGATTTCCCTGCAATTTGGGTTTGTAAGTATGAATATTATGACTAAGGTTTCTCTCAATGAAGGAATGAGTCACTATGTTCTAAACATGCCATTGGTATGATTTCCATGGTTCCTTTTTCATTTTTTGTTGAAGGTATGATAAAGTATTGTTTAATATTTTCATTTTTTTTAATGGAAAGTATATATTGATGTTAACCATGAATGGAATACAAAATGCTAGGTCTAAACTTGTATATTAATAAAATTTTGAGGTCTGTATTTTGTTTCTTTCATCCTCTCACTTTGACGTTTTTACTTTGTTTCCTTCTCTTTCTTTTCTTTGAAAAGTTCTAAAAGTTCTATGCTAAAAATAGTTTTATAATGATTTATGGTTGTCACATTGTGGTAGTAATGTAATTACATTAAAATGAACTTAATATTTTATTTAGGTGTTTTATCTCTACAGTCTACCTTTCTAATAATTTTGGAATTTGAATCATAGGAGAAAAATTAAATGTTTCACTTAATTTATTAAATTCAAACAATATTAATCCAAATAAGAATTACTAACTTTCACTACGTCTGCCTTTTTCACTATAAGTTGTACTTTCATCTTAACATTTCATTGTAGGAAGATGTGACCAAAGCTCACTTTTTTGACTTTCTACCTCATATTTGTGCTAGCCTTGTAAGGGTGGGTACTTTTAATATTGTTTACTTCTCATTGCAGCTAGAGATCTATTGTAGTGAACACTAAAATTTGAATATTGGTGTATGCATACAGGCTTGTGTTTGATGAATATGTCTATTATGTTGGTCTGAAACTCGTCACTCCCACCTTTTCCTATGCACCAAGTAATACACTCCCTATCATGACTTCTGTAATGGAAATTTTGTTCAGATAATTGCATTGTTCCTACCATGTTTCTTTATCATCTTTTTCTCATAGGAATGTTGTGAAAAACTATTAAAAATTTAAGTGATTATGTTTAATAATTTTTTACAACGTATATTGAGTTTTTGATTGATGATAAATGGATTACTTAGTTGAGGAAAGATGGTGAATGAATATATGGTTAAATTATAATAAATCATCAATTCAAATTTGTTATATATTAATGGACTAAAAATTTATATTTTAACACAACATTTAAAAAAATACATTTTTGAAGAAAAAATGTCAAAATTTACCCATCTAAATTTTTCTTCAAATAATTTCAGGGATCCTGTATTATATTCTAGTTACTTATATATTTGTATGTTACAAAATGGAAAGATTGAGTATGAAACAAATATGTAGCCAAGCAAAGATAGTAGGAATGCTACTATCAGTTGTTGGAGCAATGTTGATTGAATTGTACACATGTCCTGTTGTTCACTTGTTTTGGTCCCCACATCCAAACCACCCTCATCATGAAAAATATGTAAATTCTGCCTCAGTTGGTGGTGGTAAAGACTGGGTTAAGGTCTCTATCTTGATAATTGCCTCATGCCTTTCTTGGGAAGGATTTTTCATTCTCCAGGTGGTTACCATGTTCATGCACAATTGAAAATATTTCCATGTTTTTATTGAAATGTAGTAATTCAAATAAACATGTACAGTCAATTTAAAATTTTTCAAAAAATTAATTATTTTTCATTGTTTGTGAAGATTGTTGGTTGAAGGTGGAATATGAGATCTATTTTAGAATGATAGTTTATACCTTCTAAATTTGGAAATTAGAAAGATATTCCAAAGAAGAAACTTAACCCTAAAATTTCACGGATTCACATGTGCATGCTTTTGTTGCAAAGAAATATTCATCTCAAATTTCACTTACCACCTTAAACTGCTTCATGGGAACCTTGCAGTTATCTACATTGACTCTGGTTGTTTACCACAAGCCTTTTGTATGTGCTATAGGATGGGACATGAACCTTGTAACTAAAATTTACTCTATATGTCTTCCAGCTACATGTGAACTAAGTGATTTCATGATTTGGTTTACAGACAAATGCAAGACTTCTGGAACACTGATAATTTTATTGCAAATTTACCATAGGCAGGGAGTTGTCGCCTCTAGAATTGCATATTATCAACAAGGTTTTTGCATGGAATTAAAAGGAATTGTATTTTCCACAACATTTAGTCCACTAAAGATGACAATAGTCCATTTCATGGGCTCCATTATTCTTTCTCAGACCATCTATTTAGGAAGGTGAAGTGCCACACTGAAAATTAGACTATAGACTCAGGAGACTGATTTTTTTCTTGAGTGCATGAATATAGAGACATAAAATTAATACTGGTTTATAACCTTCTTATGCAGTGTGGTGGGAGAAATTCTGATTATAGTGGGTCTGTATGCTGTGCTTTGGGGAAAATTCAAGGATCACAAAATACCAACTGGGAAAAAAAAACCTGCAAGTGCTTCCTACAATAGATGTCTGATGCTAATGATGACACTGAATCTCCTTACAACAAAATGAAAAAAGTTATAAAAGGTGGTGAGGATAATGAAGAGGCTGAGTCCAAAAATTTAGGACCTCAGGAATTCCATATATAGAACAAAGCAGAGAATGTCACAATATCAATATGTTGACATGGAAGAAGCCACTTATAGAACAATTGCAGAATACAATCAAAGCATCTGGCAAGGTATTTATTTAATTGTCGCCTTTTCAGCATAATTATGGTCTCAGTGTGATTGTTGTTCTTCATTAGTATAATCGATTAACTATATATCTCTTGAAGGGCACATCCTCATGTGAAAATAATTGTAGAATTAATTTCCACTTTTATCATGAACTCCTAATTAAGGATTGATGCATTTCGCTTCAATGTCTAGGTTCCTCATAAATCATGGATTTTGCTGTGATTTAATTTTAATTTTTATAAGATTTGATATTTTTTTATCCTTTTATAAACATAAAACCATACTAATTTTAATTTAAAAGCTATTTTTTTATAACAAAGAGATAGGTTATAAGATATATTTTAGATAACAAGGAAATAGGTTATTATATGATCATTATAAAAAGGTTATTACTTTATAATTTAGAAAATAGTGAGTGGTAAAAAAAAATTCCAAAAATATATATTTTTATTATATTTTAATTCAAAATATTTATAATGTCATTTATTTTTTGATGAAAATTTTACATAATACCAAGAAGACATAAACTGATAGTTAAAATTCCATAACAAGATTTCATATTTAATGATAGTATGATCAACTTGTGTTAATGTTCACACAGCTAACACAAGGATCTTAGACACTGAGATGGCCATCAAGTGGATATAAAGAGAAAATGAGAACCCAATAAGTTGATGAGTAAAATGTGTAGAGGAAACTTTATTTTCTTTGTCATATCCACTGGATATTGAAACAGACACACCTTCATATTCAACCCTATAAATTTATACTTTCGATATTTTTTTTTTTAAATGGTAAAATTCCAAAGTGTTCTCGCTCAGTTTGTGTTTGTGCATGGGATAATAAATTTATACATGTGATTATTTTATTATTTTTAATAATAAAAATTGCTATAATATAATTATGAATTTTGTTGAGATAGTTATTTTTAATGTATATTAAATATGTATATGTTTAATATAACATGGTTTAATTATGTGAAGTTTTTTCTTTATATTTAACAGTAATTATTGACATTTTTTTACTATAAAAAATTGCAGAGTATTGGAATTCTCTTGATATGGGATTTTGTTCCCACTATACTCTCCTATATGTTTGCATCGTGTAGCTTTTACTCAAACTAGCCTTCTCTATTATTTACTCATTCTAGAGATTTTTTAAACTCAATTTCTAGATGTTCCAAGTGCTCACTTTGAATGCAACCTACTGATGATAAAAGAGTGTCCAATCTTGTATATGAATTTTTGGACTACTGAATAGTTGGTTGGATGATTTGCCAACTTAATATTATGTAGAAATTTAATCATGGTAATTGGTTACAAACACCTGAACTATGTGCAATCTATTTTTTTACCTTTTCATTACTCTATAAATTTTAATGCGACCCCCCCCCCTATAGATATAGTCATGGTATACAATGGCTAATTAAGATATCATTTTCCATACCTTAATTTCAAAGGAACTTCACATAGTAGCCAAATTTGACTAGAGATGCTCGTGAGCCTATTATTATACTCAAATGAGCATATATTTCTCAACTGTCTTTTTTTTACACTTTTCTTTTCCTTCTCATTATTAGCAAGGATCTTGATGAATTTTTTTTGATGTACTGTATGAGGGATTTCATGGATGCATTTTATATGCTTCTTGGGTGTTAAGGGTTTCCTTTCTTTCATTTTCTCTCTTCATATTTTTCGTTGATTGATTCCTATCCCACCTTGATACTTCCTCCATTTCTCAAATGTCATATAGTAAAGTGTGGGATGTGGAAGGAGCAGAAAGGGGAATGATACCATCATTACTATTGCATCATTATAGGACATTTACGTTAATGTAACTTTTTTCTTAACTTTAATATCTTGGTACTATAAATACTAATTTTTTTATTGTATTTAATTGTCCTCAGAGAAACTTGATTATTTCCTTCCACAGTTCCCTAATCCTCCTTTCAGCATTCCTTTTCACCTCTGGGTGAAAGTGCTAGTTATTATATATTGATGTAAGCCATTTCTTCTTTTCCTTAAGATATTTAGGAATAAGCTTAGCTCATATAGCTTATAAGAAAACAATTGGTTGTTTCTTGCAATTTCATGGAACATTATTGAATCTTGCATTGAATGCAAATTCAGTAATGGAGATTTGATCATTTGGATTATGTGTCCAATCAAAGTCTAGAAAACATATAAACTCATCATCTAAATTATTAGTATATTCAATAAGATAATCAACATATATTTCCACTTTAAGATACAATATTAGATACTATGGTAGCACAAATTGAATAATTGACTTTTGGTCATTTGAATTATATATCTAGTTAGAGTGTAAATACATATCAACTCAACATTTAGATGATTAGTGCATTCAATACTATAATCAAGAGTTCGATTTACATATCAAAATACTTTCTTGGAAACATTTTAATTACCCTCATGTGGCTTAGTCATGAAATGGCTAATCATATATTTGAATTATATATCTTATTAGAGTGTAAATACAAATCAACTCAACATTTAGAAGATTAGTGCATTCAATACTATAATCAAGAGTTCGATTTACATATCAAAAAACTTTCTTGGAAACTTTTTAATTACCTTCATGTGGCTTATTCATGAAATGGCTAAGAATATTAATGGCTTAGTCATGCAATGTCCGATACTGTTCATGTTAGAAATTTGAAAAATCTCATTGATCTATAAACTATCGCGAATATTCCACTGGACAGTTCGTCACAAAAAATATGATAATAATATATTAAAATATTGAAATTTTACACTATTACTGTTTTATTAAACTTTAATATATGTAGATTTAATTGTAATTAGTTCATGCATGCGAATATAAATTATGAAAAAAAGTAGAAAACAACAAATAAACTCACACATGCACATAAGACAGAAGATATGCTTTCTAGGAAACCCTTTTGGGAGAAAACCCAACCGGAAGGTGAGGCCACTTCGCTCTATTTCTATGTCTGAAGATATGGCTACAGGTACAAAGAAGTAATGCTTGTGTCCCATGGGATGCTACAGTGCACATATCCTCTTTGTGTGCTCTACCTTATCTCTCCTAGCTATATTTTCTCAGTTATGGAAAAAAATTCTCTTAAAAGAATGGAATGCTTCTTCTTCCTAGTGGTTTGATTATAACACAACCCGATAGCCTACTAGTGGTTAATTTTAACTACATTAACTCTTAAATAAAGATAAAATATAGACTCTTCTAGAGTATTTTACATCATAATAATGTGGCTATCCCATTTTCCATGAATAATGGGCGCTGGTGTGATATCCTCATGAACTATAGGTGTGAAAGCATAAAGGTTAACTTCTAAGTGGTATAAAATTTGCATACAGACTCTGATTGACATGCTTGTTGCACCATTGGAAAGGTATCTTTATGTGGAATAACATGACAAGGTTTTGTGCTAAAGAAAACAAAATTTTCCTCAAAAAATGTCATTTGATGCCTCAAAATTCTCTTCAAATGTTTCAGACCTCGTTTTGCCAAACTGAGTCCCACAGGTAAAAACGGCCCCGTGAGTTAATTCCTCTATTTTTTCCAATCCAAATGAATCAATATGGATGAAATAAAATATAATTATAAAACTAGGATCACACCTCCCCATTTTGGGAGGATTTTTGGTCCCCAAAAGCTTTTACTGAATTAGGTGAGGAAAGTTCTCCTCCACCTTCTCTCTGGTGTACCATTTAGATTTCCCTAGAAGTTGTCCCTTCAACCAAATATCTGAAAGGTCATGCTGCCATATCTTGTAGTCCTAGATCTCCTCTGAAAAATTATATATTTTGTCCACTATGCATGAGCACCTAGCGCTAAATCCTCCATAGAAGGTAGAACATGTTCCTATTTTTGATCTAGAATGGAAGGATCATAAAGTTTCAAATTCTCTACATTCACAACTGAGTAAATGTGCATATATGGTGGTAAAATCAGACAATAGGAATTATCACCTATCTTTTCTAGTATCTCAAAGGGACCATATCTGAGATCCTTGATTTTCTTACTAGGCCCCTGCAGCCTCTCCTTGTTCAATTGTAGCCATACTCTGTCTCCCACCTTGAATGATTTATCTGTTCTGTGTTGATAATACCTGACCTTATACTTCACCTACAACTTTTGTAGTGTTTCATTTACTTGTATATGGATCTACCTCATCTTCTCTATAAATGTTTCAAACCTCAAAAAATCTTTTGTAAGATCGTCCCTCACTCCTCCTTGCTTCCCATATGAAATATCCAAAGGTGGAGGTGGAAAATATCTTAAACAAGTCTCAAATGGGGACTTTCTTAGAGAACTGTGGAATGCTCTACTATAGGAATGTTGTATTTATACTAGATTTTCATCATAGGTATTCATATTCTTTCGGTTGTATCCCCTTAGAAGTTGCACGAAATTCTTGTTGACTACTTCTGTTTTCCCATTTTCCGATGGATAGAATGTTGTATATCTCTTCAACGTCATGCCCATCGTCTCCCACAATGTAGTATAAAGTGCACTGAGAAATCTTGTATCCTTATCTAAAATGATGCTCCTTGGTATCCCAAAGTGCACCTAGACCTTTCCAAAGAACATATATATTATTGAACTTGTCAACTAACATGAATAGGTAGTCATGTGCCTTCTTGGTTGTCAGTAAGCGTCACACAAAGTCCACGGAAATGATTTCCCAAGGTCAAGTAGGTACACGTAAGGGATGTTATGGATCCTGTTTCCTATTTCTAGGCTTCATGGTACAAAAAATCATGCATCCTTTTATGAATATAGCTACCTTCTCTTGTATCTTGGGCTAATACACATACCTTTGCAAGTTAGCCATAATATTCCCTACACCAAATTGTTCTGCAACCTTGGAGGTGTAAGCCTCTCTAATCAGCTGCAATCACTCACCTTTAGAAACATATAGCTTACCCAGCCTCTAGAGTAACCCATATTGGAGATGGTAGTCAAAGGTGTTGTCACCATCATGCACATGACTTTAACTCTGCAACTGTTGATACACCTCCTTGAAGTCTGCATCTTCTGAATATGTCTCTCTATATGCATTTGGTGACAGTACTCGACCAACCAACATTCAGGGGATCTCCCCGATATAAAGTACCAACTAGTCCTCACACCGCTTGGATTAGGAGTCCCATCAGTGGGTGGTTCATGATATGCATTGGCTGCGAAAATGTGTAAAGTGATGTACAATGACTTTGGTGAGAGAAAGTGTGTGACCTTGTGGATATTCAAGTACGATGCATGAATAGTTCCAATACATGAAGGGAGATTAAGTGAGCCCCTTAAAATAATGTAATAGTACACAACTTGAAAGGAACACACGAGCATAATGACATCAAGATATAACATGCGGAATAGTCCACAAATTAAGGTGATGAATTATTACAACAACACACATTCAAAAAGATTCATACAAATGTAAACGGAATAGTTCATAAGCATAAGTGTAAGTTAAATAAAATACATTGCAAATATAACAAGAATAGTCATACTATATTAAAAACATATGCATGAAAGCATATAGGCTAAGATATTTTTTTTAAATTTAAATTTGCAATCATACATCCACCATTGATGGACCACTATCCCCAATAGTGGAATTTTACAATCAATAACACCTTCTCCTCGAAAGACGTATACTCCCTCTATGTTGCAGAGAATCCAAGGCTCTCTGAGAACTCCCAAGCTCCTTCTAAGCCTAAGCCTAACCAAAATCTTGGCTCCCAAAATTCCTTTACATGAATTATAATGATATATTTATAACAAAGGGAGGTGGTGATGCTTCAAATTCCCCTTTGTGAATCTTTGAATTTCCTAATGACTCTTCAACTTATTTTACAAAGTAACTCATTAAATTACATCATGAATTTTCACATTCCAATATTAGTACTTGGAATTTTACTTTATAATAATTATAAATAATATTAGATTTACACTCATACCCATATAATACAAAAAAGTGTAGAGACAACTTGACATCCTAACAAGACAAAACACTATGATGCTTGAGTTTGGGGAAACTCTAGCTCAACCACTTTTACTTGATGCTTCTTGGTCACATATTTGTGCCAAGCTCGATACAGTGTGATGACATCCCAAAACTATGTAATGGTGTCTGGCTCGAAGGGGACTATAGCCTCCATAGCATCTTGTCACAATGATTTGGATCTAGTATTGAATTCCTTCTCGAGAAAGAGAAACATTGTTCCGATCTAGAAAATACCACCAATGTAGGTCTGCATATTCTGTCTATTCAGCTGCAAATCCTCCTTGTTGGAAATTTGTCTCAACTTCTCCAAGTACTATTCAATCTCCTGCTTGACCTGGTGTTTCAATTTTGCTTCAGTGAGTGATCCAACTGATGGGATCCTGTGTGTTCTCACCATGAAATCCAAACTATTGTATAACCGTATATATGGGGCTTTAATAATGCCAATGAACAAGGAAAAATGCTTGTTGTTATAAATCAACATTCAAACTCTTTCTTTCTCCAACTTTGCCTAAGACCTCATTTTCTTTACCAAGTTAAGTGGTGCCAATTTGTATCACATTGTCCATTCATGCATGAAGATGATGGAAACTTGTACATTATTAAGAGTTTTGACAAAGTATTTGATCTACTGCGACAATCCATGAAAGTGGAAAAATTCCTTATATATGGTTATAAGCTCCTCATATAGGTCTCGCATGGTCTCTCCAAGTGTTGATACTTCACCAAATATCACTACTCTCATTTCCTACAAGTAGACCTGTGCGGAAGATGCATTATGCGATGTTGTGAAAAGTTGTTCTATCTCTTGCTGGTAGTTTATAAGTTTTGAACCAATTGATTATTCTTGGCTATCAAATATTGAGTGTTTGATCTTGATGCATATGCAAAGGCGAAGTTGGCTTTGACAATGGAATTTGGATTGATGTTGGTGTCTGCCACTATCACCCTCTATTTGATGAATGCAGGTGATGTGTGATCATCGAGAAAAGGATTCCTTCGTGGTTGTATAGTATTATTTTGGAATTCATCATACGAAAGATTGTACACATCGATTACTAGATCATCATCAAGAGTAACTATGCCCGCTTCCTCACTTGGGGCTAACTCTGCGACTAGAGGTAGTGAAGACTGAATGATGACTTGTGGTTCAATGGGCATCAATTCAACATCTTTATCCTGCAACTTTGTTTCCAAATACATATCCAAAACTTCAATCAAGTCTTCAATCTCCTGAGAAAGCTCTTGATCCTGCATCTTTTCGTTGTCCTCTTTTTCTACAGGTTGATTATGTTCTTTCTCTTCTACTTGCTTATGAGTTGTTTCTGTTGCTATTGTGCCTTACCTTTATTCTTCTTCCTACTTATGTTTCTCCTCTTGTTCTCTCATCCTTTCTTCTCATTCTTCCATCAATTCTTGTTCTATTTTCTTTGTCTTTAGTTCTGATTCCCGCAAGCTAATATTTTCTATCTTTCTCTGCTTTGCTCTCTACATCCTCTGCTTCCTTTTTTTATGCTGCAAAAGATGCTTACATGAGGATTGGATCGAATTTAATATTGTATCTTTGTTCTCCCTCTATAATTTCAGAAAATTTTCTCTTTCCCTTATCTTGTACCAGGTTGTTTCCTTCTGCTATTGCTACTTCTAGAGTTGTTTCCCTATGAGGAGTTTCTCATGAGGTTCCTGCTATACTGACTGACTTGTGGAGTTTGGAGGCATTGTAGCTATATTCCATGGATCCTCCTCCGGCCAATTAAATGTCCCACTCATCCAATTGTAATATATTCTTGTACAGTGGTATTTGAAAATTCCCCTTGGAAAATTCATATTCAAGTCTTTTGTACAGAACTCAATATTTTCTAGGGATTTTACTTCGATATCAGTAACTTTAATATTCTTGGTCTCGTATTATATGATCTGCAAAGGAAGGGTGGGCCATGGTGATTTATTATTCCTATGATATGCTACCAAAAACCCTATGGAAAGATGATATGACACTTATTTCATGATAATATTGTCAATGGCATACGTTGGAAAAAGATGCAGCTACTTTTGTTCGCTGAACACTCTAAGAAGTGTGCCATCCGGTAAGGAAAACCAATCCACAATATTTGATATTGCCTCAATTTACCCTCATGACATGCAAGGTGGATATTCTACAAATATAACCTTGTATAGTGGAGTGATGAAGTGGTCAATTAGCTACTCCATAAATCCTCAATGACTGCAATCTGAAAGCATATTATAATAAACATACATTATAGGGTTTCGTGGTGTCCATATCCAATTCATTCCAGGGAAGTGATTCAGTGAAAAAACCACATACAGAAGATATGCATACATATAGAACCTTGCTTTCTCATCCTTAGGAGGGTCCCATACCTGTGCTACATGGGTTATCAGCTGGCGAGCTAGCAAATCTGACCATTTGAATGGATTCCCTTCATTCACAACCAGGTTCAATAAAACTTCCCAACCTTTAGGAAAGGTCTCCTTGCCATGATTACCATGAATTTTACAAGCTAAGATGAATAAGAGTTGGTAGGCCCTCTTGACATATTTTTTCCTGTATAAATTGGTAGGTGTTTGTAAAAAATTTGAAGGCTCTTTAACCCATATTTTGACAATGTCTCTTGTTTTCACATAACTATTTCTGGCATAGAAGTATGATTCCATGAGATTTTCTAGCTCAGGAAGATGATACATGAGTTGATAATATTTTACTTGAAATGTATCAAGCTTCTGTCTGTTGGCACAATTCAATGTCATGGTCTTCTCATCAATATGTGAAACAATCCATCTAATGACATCTAAACATGGGAAGCCTGGATATCTACATGTAGCCTTGTGTAATAATAACCGCTGAACATTGATGTAGACCAATTGGTCCTCTAGATCATCTCTGAAACTCTTTGCTGCAAAAGCTTCCTTAACCTTGTGCAATGTTATATATGAATCATTTTCAACAAACATTGGAATGTCTACATAGACTAGAAAATCTACTAGCATTTTATCAACTACTTCGCCAGTTCTCATTTCAGTTGTCTCTTTTGAAATAAATGTCTTTGGTTCCATGGTAATAGTGATTACTAGAGAGAAGTACTTCAACAACTGTGGTACCTGTGGGACAGGAAAGGTACTCATGGAAAAAAAAACAATAGCATTTTTCAAATCTAACTTCAAAGCATGATCAAGCATAAAACTGGGAAAATGATGAGAGGGATCACACAATTTTCATCAACAAGCAAGGGATATTAGTTGTGGGAACTGCACACTACACAGTCTCAATAACTAAGGGTGTAACCTAAGCCTTGAGATTTCCCAATGCATAGTTCAACCTCAAAAATGGATTGAGAGAGACTGTGCATTGTGTAGTATTAGTGGCCAATGTGGTAGAATGGTCCCTGTAAATATGAAATGCATAGTTGGGCTAGCCTATACTGCACATTGCACAGTCTCATAAGCCAAGCTATCGGTTTGAGCCTCAGACTTGCATAATTCCCATTTGGGAAAATTGAAAATTGGTTAAGAAAAGTGCAAATCTGCCTCGTGGAAGTGTGGGAAATGAGAAGATATAAGTGATGGTGTGAGATTGAGTGAAAATATGGCTAATTATAGATGAATATATGTAAATAAAGTGAAAAAATGAGGAAACCAATTTGAAATGTGTTAAAGGAAAACCAAAACTTGAAATAAATTGAAAATATAGGAATTATTAAGATAAACAAGTGAAACAATACTCACAAAAGTGAAACGACTAAAAGTGACAGAAAAAGCGGCAAAAAGGGAAAAAAGAAAACTCACCCAGAAAAGTGGCGACAACTCGATCAAAGGTTCCTTGATCTCCCCCGGAATGTTAGAGCTCCATGATAGAAAGTAAAAATTATCTCTAGGGGTGTTGATTAAATATATTTGAGAAAATTAGAGTTTATTATGGGCATGCCTAAAATACAAGAAAAATCAACACTTGGAAATTTTTTATAAAAATAGAAAATGTGCCTCCTTCAGGAAACTAATAATGGATCCCTATTTTATAGGGATGCTTTTTTATTTTCATCTTTTTATTTTTTGGGAAACTTTATGTTAGTGTGAATTCTAATCGCAAGCATACAAAAAAAGCTCACTTTAGTTGTGCATAACAAACAACCCTAACATCAAATGTGGTTGCCAATTTCCTTAGATATGTAGTAGGTGATCAGAATAAATGCTACAAAAATATAGATC
Source organism: Pinus albicaulis (assembly GCA_034641835.2). Taxonomy (NCBI): domain Eukaryota; kingdom Viridiplantae; phylum Streptophyta; class Pinopsida; order Pinales; family Pinaceae; genus Pinus; species Pinus albicaulis. The sequence goes on along the minus strand of CM076580.1, from coordinate 253,181,373 downwards.
TATGCAATTAAAGAAATTAAATAGAACAAATAAACAAGAGTTGATCCATACATCCAATAGACAAGACAATAATTTATAAAGAATATTTTGTATAATGACACCTAGGAAGGGAACACGGAAAGATGTTACCAGTCCCCCTTAATGCGATGGGTTCTTGTATGTCCTCAGCACTTCATATCCAAGATCTCTCTCTCTTGATGGTGCAAAAAAACCATACAAAATAGAACTCAAAGGGAGCTCACAAGAAAAAGTAAAAGAAATATGACAATGATGAAGGATCAAAGTCAAACCAAAAGTATAGATCAAAAGTTGATCAAAAAGAGGTAGTGAATGAATGAAAAATCCTTCTATTTATAACAAAATATTGAGTTAGTCTAGATATTGGTACATAATTAAAATATTATTAACCAAATATAGATCCAACTTGCTTTGAATATTTTATTATTTTTGGTGGAGGGAAAAGGAATTTAGAGTTGGTTAAATCCCTTTATTTATAAATAATAAATAAATAAATGATTTATTTATTGTTTGAAGGATGAGGTTAAGGAATAATTAAATAAATAATGATTTATCTAATTAATTATCATGTTTTGGGTTATATGACAAGGAATATTATTTAATATTACCAGGAATATTAATTAAACAGTGGTTTAGTTAATTATCCCTAGAAGAAAATCAAACAAATCAGGATTTATTTAATTATTCCTCAGGGGATTTCCTATTTAGACCAGAAATAATTTAATAAAACATGGGTTATTAAATTATTTTTCATAGTGAAAGAAGTTTTACTATCATAAAGTTGGTCTTACATGGTGTAATTTAGTCCATCTAATAGTAACAGGTTAGGTAACCAAAAATTGGTGTAACTGATTCCCCCCCAACGTGCGAGCGTTAGGAGATAATCATATGACTGAAGTACGTTGTACAAACACAATCACTAGACACTGAAGGGGAGACATAGAGAGAGAAATATAGGATATACTGAAGTGAGAGAGGACAAGACCCTGAGGAGGCGAGACTTACAGGTGTGAAAAGTCTCTTTTATGAGTGAGTACATGTTCTCAAATGAGGCAGGGGAGGCATACCTATGCCTACCGAGATGACAAAGTACAAATAATAATGGTGTGCCCAACAAACACGGAACTGAGTTGTATAGTACATGCTGGCATAAGCATGGGCCAGATAAAAAACATAATGGATCCCACATACATACTATGCCTCAGACAACATCCATGAATTATACAATAATATCTGAGTACATGAGATATAGTAACAACCAAAGAGGCCCTGTAAAATAGGAAAGGGCTTTGAAAATCATAATGATACATGCAAACTAAAAAGGTGTTGGAAGCGGCTAAGGAAGAAACAATAAAATCTATGGAGCTGCACCCAAGGATGTAGTAAAAGAGGTCAGCCGGGTATGTGGGGGAATACCTGAAGGGCCACACCTTCATGAGGTATGAAACATCTCACATACACCCGAGAATCACTAGTACAATCTGATACATCACTGAACCATCAAGTATATGGATCTTGATCATGCCATAAGGAGTTGGAACTGAGAAACAATCAACTGAAAGGGAAATAAAGGGTCGCTTTTCCTGATCCGATGCACCAAACAAGAGTGGAAGTTGGAACCAAGCTACACCACCCTCTAGACCTATATTTCGCAATGAATAATTTGATGTTGACAGAAAGGAGGTTCGTCATAGGTGAGGCAATAAGGAATCCTCAACTAAGGCATAAGGGATAGTAGTATAGCGAATGATAGACTGACACCATGGGTGATGGTGGAATGGGGGGGAGTGAGTAGCAGGCTGGAAACCTCTCTTGTTAGAGCATAAAGGGCATGAATGACCTGGAAGCTAATAACTCGACTCTAGAAGGGATAGGGAACAGTATGACTGAAGGAAAAAAATTTGTGACATGAGAGAGGTACAAAGAAATGAAGAATGAAAGACTATGATGGGAGACAAAAGGAACTCAGGACAGTTTCCATGGATACGACGATGACTCAACTCATATGCTATAAACAAGGGCAACTCGATGATGCTGCCACACAAAATAGGCCCAGTGGGGACCATGAAAACATAAGTAAAAGATGAATACTCACAATGAAAATTGACACGACCATCAACAAGTATGAGGGCAAAGTAGGGCCCCAAGAACAAGTGTTGTAAGTGAAGAAATTCGATTTTGAGAAGCGGTGAAGTGACCCTTCTTGGAAAAATGTCTTCCAGGTGAAGTATCAAATCACCAAAAACTAAGGGATACCCATCTAAGTGCTCGGTGAGAGCTTTACAATGGTGTTGATGGTTTGTGAAACAGAGCTACGGTTTGGCCGCAATTGGTAAAATAATTTTTTTGAGGTTTTTATTTTAATAAGGAAATTACCATCCAATTTGATTCATTTGCAAGTGTATCTATTGTGAATGTAGAGAGGAGAAAAGGTCCTAAATCTTGTGGCGATCATAGTAGACAAGCCGGCCATTGGAATCGAGATACGTCAGTTACAGGTAAGAGGCTGAACCATACTCTTTCAATTTATTGGATTAAAGTTTCAGATTAGGCACTGAAAGCCCAGGAACAAACCTTTGCTCGTCCTCATGGGTGGGTAACACTTTTTGGGGTCTATTATGCAATCTAAGTAGCAGGTATTGGGCACAAAATTATGACTTGTCCTAGGAAATGGCCTAAAAAGTGTGACCTGTCAGAGAAAGGGGTTTCAGTGATGTTCCTTGGTTGAGAGCTAGGATTTTATGGTTATGATGCAGCTTTCCATTCTATATGATGAAAAATATGATGATTTTGTGTAGGTATGGTAGAGTTGAGGATCAACTAGGGAGAGAGAGACCTCGATGCATTATGGTCTGAGATCTGAGGGGATCATGTAGTGCACACCGCATTTGTCAGGTTTGGAGTCAAATTTTTTGAGAAGCCATTGATGAGGGCAGGAGAGCCCTTGCTAGCCCAGATAGTCAACTATTGGAACCTGGATCATGAGATCTTTATAGTGCAGGGGCACCAGATCGAGCTGACAGTTTAGGACATATATTTCTTGACTGGTCTCCCACCTCTGGGGATGGTGAGAAACACACAGCCAATGTTACCGCGAGGGTGAAACATTATGGAATTTTTTTAGCACCACTGCCAACCAGGTTTCCATGTGAAAGGCATGCGGATACTGATCAGAGACCTAGAGAGGCTATAGACTCATGCTGTGGCCGTAGTGGTTCTGCAGATCCTGGGCAACCAGGTGCTCCACCATATCACCGGAGGCTATATAATGCTGGTTGAGGGAGTATTGAGTGGAACCTACTATTTGTGGGCCTAGATGATGTTTTCATCATTGAAACGACAAATTTCGTTGTGCAAGCAGTAGGTGAACCATGACTATGCATATGGTAGATTGCTTTGCTCACTCTTCTTTAAGAAGATCCCTACACTTCGTCCTTGTATACAAATCCATACTGGGGGCCCGTGAGAGCCCACAATGCGGCACTAGGGACAACTGTTGTGTAGAGGAGGAGGTGGGGTAGTTTGATAGGTGTTCCAACCTAAGTTTTTTGCGCATTGGGATCAGATTCCATTATACATAAACGACTATCCCTATAATGGGATGAACTATGATGGGGACTCGGACTTGCCACTTTTACCAGGTTGAGCATGGGGGCTACATGGTAAGTGAAAAGTTTCTTATATTTTATGGTGCATGTTAAAGTTTGAGAATATTGTATATGGTACTAATTCATTTACTTTTGGTATGCAGATATAGCACCGGTGAAACCAGCCGGGTATATGGGATGACCTATAGTGTCAAGAGCTGTAGAACCTAGTCGACCAAGGGGAACACAAAATGAGGATGCAGTGGCCCTCTTAGAGGATGTATGTTGTAGATGTGAGAAGCTACTGACCAGTGTTTCTGAACATGGTTGGCAGGACCTTGACGACCAGTAAATAGAGCCATGTATTGGTCTACCCTCAAAGTGGAGAGGAGTCATTTGGCGCATGGTGATGGCTCGATAGGGGATGTGTGATCTAAGTGTTGTAGGATCCGAGCCATTAGCATGGGACCCTCCAGATAGTAATTAGACATAGGGGCATGAGGTGCCTCTAGTTTTTGTTCTTTGTAACATGCTATGGGCATGTCCTATGTATCAGAGTTAATGGACTCCCAAACATTGTATATTTGGAAGACACATATTATGGATATGCATTGTTTTATGTTTTATGGTTATTGTCTTATCTGAAATGCATGTGATAAATTCCAATATAGAATATTATTTGCAATGCTATCTACATAGTGATTATGGGCTCTAGGTACATGACTAAATGTAATGGTTTCAAATTCACGCATTAAAATCTTCACTCTTAAATATCTTCTAAAAAGGACAATATTATGCACACGATAAACACCATTCAATTTCATGACAAGCAACAAAGAATCTAAACAAACATGATGGTGAAGGATGTGACGGTCAAGGGAATTGTCTAAAAAACCTATCACTACATCATATTCGACCTGGTTATTGGTGGCAGCACCAATGAATATGTCATTAGAGAGGACAAGAAAATGGAAGGGGGTGAAAATTGCCCATGCTACTAAGGCTAGATTCCGGGAGTAGAAACTTGCACCATCGACATAGTCGATATACAGTGTGGATGATGGATCCATCTGAAAGGTGCTACAATAAAACATATGATGTGATGATGAACAATGCTGGCAACATGAACGCAAGGCAGAATTAAAACAAGAACTTCTAGGGGGAATGCTATGGGTAGAATTTCTACACCCCACACACTAAATAGTGGATGGTGTGGGGGGACTATCTTGGAGAAAACTTGTGCTTAGGTTGCGAAAGTCACCATAGACACAGATGGTGCCATTTTCCTTGTGGGCTAGATAGATAAATTCAGGGTGGTCAATGCTTCCATAATGTTGTCATCACAATAAAAGATAGGGTGACTGGTGGAAGAAAGACCATGTAATGTGGCGAAGCTACCTGACTCATCATCATGAGAAATGAGGTTCGCATGCCCATCATCACAGAGGATGATATAAGAAAAAGTAGATGAAGAGTCTACTGATGTTGAGCCCAATTTGATCACTGAAGGAAGGTCAAGCATAATATAAGGGGATGCCCTAGAGGGGTCTTCCACTGTGGATCTCATAGATGATGACATGTAGAGGATAGAGGTTGAAGACTGTATCATTGCGACATCAAGAGGGGGTATTTCAATGGGAGCTGTTGTGTCCTATGTTTTGCTGGAGAAAAATGCGCAATTAAGGGAGAGGCAGACTCGTTGCGCTCGACCACATATTGGAAAACCACTTCCAAGGAGGTACAAAAATATTTGAGGTGGGGAAAGAGGTGAGTATAGTGGCCATGTAAATCACACAAAATACATGGGTGATTTGTGTACAATGCCTCGAGTTTCTTGGCTGAAGCCGATAAAGTAACATGGACGTTTGGGACATCAGACTCAGGAAATGCTTCATTGACCATGGGTTTTATACGAGACAATTCGGGAAAAATTGTGGTTATCATGACCGAAAAAATCACACAAAACACATGGAGGTGTATGAATTGGATTCTTAGGAGGAGCGGGTGTTGTCTGGGTAGCCTTGTCCTTATGTGCCTTTTTACAGGCTTTTCTCCCGTCACCTGAGGCTTTTGCAACAAGAGTAGATTCCTATTGAGGTCGCTGAGGCAAAGAAGTGAAGGGAGGGGTCATAGAGATCGTTTGGACCAGGGTCAATGTAGTGCAAGCTTTGAGCTGACCAGGCGGGGTATTGGCTTGGGGATCAATATACCAGACTGGGATCCCCAGTTTCATGTTGGGAAGGGTCAAGCTAGCCTTAATAGGTACCAAAAATACTCCAAAAGGGGGAGCAAGAAACGATATCTCACCAGAGGGTTAATGGCCAAGCGGAATAACTCCCAAATGGTTAAGGCTAGGAGGAACCATTCCATGAGGAAAAATAGGATCAAGGACACTAGCTACAGATGAAGGGCCTTGAGGAGGAGGTCCCAAAGGCTGAGTCGAAGTACTAGGAGCATGTTGCAAAGGTGGAGGCCGCTGACTAGTCAAACTAAACTGCTTGATGTCAGACTGAGAGGATTGCATCATGAAAACATTCAATGAGTTAGGGTCATAGATACAAGGGGGGAGACCAGGGGATGAACCAAGCAAAGAGGAATATTTATAGACTCTAGGTGAGACACTAGTCAGAGGTTAAAATATTTGTTTATTGGCCACCGAAGAAATAATGGACTTTGGAGAGTTCTGTGACTTTGGTTCATAATATGTCAGTTGACCTATAGTGAAGATATTTCCGTTGTGAGGAAAGCACATATTATGGTGAAAAACAGATGGGACAGTAGACATCACATAAATGTAGCTACGACTCAATAGAATTTTGTAGTCTAAGGGAGCATCAATGACTTCAACGTCAATACAAGCAGTTTTTCCCGCAACAGTAATAGGACAATAGCGGAACATTCGAAGGGGCTAGGAAGAGTGGCCATCCCATAGACGAAGGGTGATAGTGGAAGGGTCTAATTTGAATGATCTTAGATTTTTTCAAACAGAAGAAAAAATCACGCAGGTGGATGCCCCCTCATCAATGATACATTGGGAGACATTGGCATTCTGGATCTTGACAGGCATTTGGAAGGCAACGGATGTAGGTAGGGATGGATGCTCTAACTTGTCAACATCGAAGACAACCAGACTATCATCTTAAGGATCCATAGCACCCATGGTATTTAGTAGAGCTTTATGTTGTGAAGGGCATGATTTTATGGCTTCCATCATTGACATGGCGGTAGGGGATTGCGCCAAGTCATATACTATATTGTAGGTGTGGGCGGCTTTACCGAAAGTAGTGTTTCAGCATAACTATCCTTTTGGATCATGGTATGTACCTCTACATTAGGTTGAGGGATCTATAAAGGATCATTGAGTGTCAAAATTGGCTCTATGGGACCTAAGGACTCGGGCTTGGTTGCACACATAGCAGGAGGCTTGGTGTACTGGCATGACCGAGTCAGAAGATTGAGATCAGCAGTATTAGACTGCTCAGAGTTCATAATAAGGATCCAGTAATCAGAGGTACCAGATGGAGGAGGTTGAGCAGCCACCTGACCTTCAGGGGGTTGGGAATCCACATATCCTGGTTGGGGGAAAGGATTTTTAAACACAACTGGTTGATTAGGAGCAGCATTAGGAGGAACCAAAGGAGAAGCTCACTTTCCTCGAGATGTTGCTTGAGCTTCCCATAGTTGATGCATATGAGGTAAAAGGGGACAATCATGGGTATAGTGACCATTTATACTGCAACAAGAAAAAGGATTATTCATACGAAGAGGCATGTTATACTTGGGATGATCACCCTGTTACTGTGTGGAAGTGTTAGATGTATTCCCTTTGGAATTTTTTCCTTGATTACTTTGTGCAGGTTGGTTTTGGTTGTCTTTCCTCTTCAATTAGGAAGTGGGAGGATTAGTTTCACTCTATTATGCATACACTTGAACATGATGGGGGGTGGCTGCTGCTACAAAGCTTGAGAAGGAATGGGAGGCTGAGGTTCTTGTGCTAGAGCGGCTGGAGCACTAGGTTGTGGATACGATTAGCAAGGAGGTTGAGAAACATGGGGGTAAATAGGTTGGGAAAAAGTATACCCTACCGTCGGAGGATATGGTTGGGAAAAGGCGTGAGGCATGTTGTGTCCTGGATACATACTGTTGGGAGGGGTAAAAGTGCTAGAGGAGCTGGCCACTCCCTGAGGGAAACCATGACCCATAGGATGATGACTGTATGGATGTGAAAGGGATCCAATGATACCATCGACAGCATGAGATGCCCCTGGTGTGTTGGCACCACCAGGTCTATAGAGATTAGGTAAGATGGTATAACATAACTAGATTGCGCGTAGATAAATTCATATTTCAATGGAACTTGGAGGGCTTCTTCCTTAGTCTGAGGAAAGTGAGACGCAACATATTTACCAATAGAGGGAAAAAGGGATCTGAGAAACTAGTCCATGTAGACACGGTCTTAAAAACCTGGAGCACAACATAAGCTCTTCCTTCTGCGCCATTCTTGAACATGGTCAGATAGGCTGGTGGCGGAAGTTTGACGGAAAGTGGTTAAAATTTCGGTATATTTTTCATAGCGAAGGGGAAGCTGGAAGTAGGACAGAAATGCCTTGGCAAGAGTCGCAAAAGTAGCATGAGAGGAAGCGGTCTGGTCAACATACAACTTGGAAGCTTCTCCAGTAAGAATACACTATAATAACTGAAGATGGATAGAGTCGTCAGTGATAGAGTTGGAAGAACACCACATGTGGAAATAACGAACATGGTTGGTAGGATCCTCTCCAGCATTTCCTTCAAACTTAGGGATGTTTGGAGGAAGCTTGGTTGGCATAGCAGGCCAACCTAGATAATGTTGTATAGGGTCATTAATCAAATGGCTGAAATTGGGAAGGCTTAGGTCTTTCATATAAGGAAGAAATGGGGTAGCCCTGATCATTCCTGTAGCGGCTCCACTAGTATTGGATCCAAAATTATAGCTGGGGCCACCACAAGGGTAGGTCTTGCACCCGACATGGTGAAGGTGAAAGGTGGAGGAGAACCCGATGAACTAGAATCAGAATCGGAATGGGGACTCGATGAAGGACTAACTTGTACCCTACATAGTGGATTAAGTCTTCTTAACTGAAACTAAGGATGAAGGCCTTGGAGTCTCCGAGATAAAATCTCGTGGGGCACAATGATGGAAAAGATGTAATATTCCAAAATGGAAAAGGGAGGAATATTGAACAGAAACATGGCGATAGTAGTGAATAAATCAGTACACCATTACATGAGACAAATTTACATCCATCTTATTAAAAATATCATCAAATAATAGGCACAATATCTTGAGGATCAAGTCACTCAAGCAATACAAATCAAGCCTCTAATAGAAAAATATGCTAATACATGAGAAACACTGCTATACCAATGCCATGAGCCATGAAAACATAGTTTTAGGGCATAAAATACTACAGCAAAGATATAAAAATATGGATCTACTGTTATATAGCTCAAATTATGCTGAGAGTGAAGATCTAGGCTCCCAAATTATTTTCCTAGATAACCCAGGAAGGGTTTCCGTAAATACCCAAAACATAAAAATGTCGGAATGAAGCCCTAGGGATGAATTGCAGCTGCAACTAAATAACTAGATGGAGATGGTTGAAACTGATGTAGAAATATATAAATCTCCTCCAATAGATCCTTCAAGTGAAAGGTTGATCCCAACAATGAAGACCTAACCCTCCAACTGAAGCACTGAAACCTCCCCTACAGATGCCCAATGAAATAATGCAGTTTGATGATGCAAATGTGTTGTAGGAGGTGGAAATATATTTTCCTAGTGCCAAAATATGAAACAAAGCTCCATGGTCCTCCTTACTGGACTTCCAATGGAAAGGATTCCCCTCCACTGAAAATAAAACACTAAAAGTGACCCTCTCAATCCTCCACTACAACACCCTGCAACACAACACAACTCTGAACAGAAACTACGTTGTAGCTGAAGACTAAATCTTGGACTGATGCCTGGATGTGGACTATACAACTCAATAATCTCTCCTGAGTAGGCACTCTAAGTATGTTGTGAAACCAGCTCCAAAAAGAGAAGAAAAGAGATATCAACACCTTAGAAATAAGCCACTTCGAGGGGGAAACCTCCAATACATTACATGAATGAAAAATTCTTGGGTGATTCAAATAAAATAACATCCTTACTATATATAGGAGTCCATGGGGCCATAATGTAATCCTATCCGACCTAACAATAATAATTTAGGGGCATAATAATAACAATATGGGAGTTACAAGGGTACAATAATAACAATAAGGGGGTTACACTAACAACAATAAGGGACTATACTAGTAATATAGGGACCTAATATGCCCCTCTCCTTCAAAAAAGTGTTTTCCTCAACGCTTGAGTAGCTCTGGGTGCTTCTATATAAAATTCTCATCCTCCGATGTAGAATCTTCAGTGGGTAAGTTCTTCCACTTGATGAGATACTCTGAAATTGATCGATTCCGTAGCTGTTGAGTTCTTGTTTCGGTGACTGCTTCAGGTTCCAATATGATTTTTCCTTCCTAATCAAGTTCTAGCAATATTGTTTGAACTGGAATATTTTCACCTATAACCTTCTTTAAGCATCAAACATGGAAAATTGGATGCACTCGTGAAGGAGCAGGAAGCTCCAATGTGTATGCCATAGTACCAATCTTTTGCAACACCTTGTAAGGACCATAGTACTTTGGCGATAATTTATTATCCTTCTTAGCTTGCTTGAGGGACATTTTTTTGTATGGTTTTAGCCATAAAAATAACCAGTCTCCTACATCAAAACTTCTCTTGCTGCAATGTTGGTCCTCCTGTTGTTTCATTTGATTTTGTGCCAAATTTAGGTTTTCCTTTAAGAGTTGGAGAACTTCTTGTTGATGCTCGATGTGATCTTCCACTGCTTGAACATTCGAATTTTCTCTTAAATATGATGTGATGGATGGTGGATGATATCCATAAAGTGCCATAAATGGGGTCATTTTTTCTTCAGTATGGAAGGAAGTGTTATACCACCATTCAGCGAGAGGTAACCACTTGACCCATTGTGTTTGTTTATCAGATACAAAACAACGAAGATATCCTTCCAAACATTTATTTACTATCTCAGTTTGACCATCGTATTGAGGATGATAAGATGAGCTATGAGCTAATTGAGTACCCAAACAAGAAAATAACTCCATCCAAAAATTTCCAATAAAAATGGGATCTCTGTCGCTCACAATAACCTTTGGGTTTCCATGTAGCTTTTAATTGTGTCCATAAATGTAGTAGCAACTATACTTGCTTTAAATGGATGAGATAATGCACAAAAGTGTGCATACTTGGTAAGTCTATCAACTACCACCATGATGACACTCTTTCCTTCGGACGTAGGTAAACCTGTGATAAAATCCATTGAAATCTCCTCCCAACGTTGACTTGGAATGGATAAAGGTTGTAGAAGACACGGGGTCTTAATTGTCTTGACTTTATTCTGCTATCAAACCAAACACTCCACCACAAAATTTTTAATATCATATTTAAGGCCATCCCAAAAAAATTCTTTCTTCACCCTGTGGTAAGTTTCTAAAAATCCTGAGTGTCCTCCTAAAGGAGAAGCGTGCAATTCCAAAAGAATATTTTGTTTTAGTTGAGAATTATTACAAAGATATAAGTGATCTTTGTACCATAAGGAATCATTTTTCCAACTAAATGTATCAGATGTAATAGGATCTTGCTGCAAATTTTGAATGAGTGTCTACACTTCTTCGTCCTTCTTCCATTCATCTCTTGCTTCGGTTATTCAATCTAGTTGGATAATAGAAATGGCACAAAGAAATTCTTCCACCTCTTCATTCTTTCTCGAGAGTGCATCTACAACAATATTTAGCTTCCCTTTTTTGTATATTATTTCAAAGTCATAACACAACATCTTTGTGACCCATATTTGCTGCTCTTTTGAAGATAGTCTTTTTCCAAAAAGTGTTTAAGACTATCATGATCATTTTTTACCTTGAAGTGTCTTCCCATTAGGTAATTTATCCATTTCTTTAGTGCATGCAATATTGCTAACAATTCCTTCTCATAAATAGGTTTCTGTAAATACTTTCGTTTGATTGGACAGCTTTAAAAGCAATGGGTCTTCCTTCTTGCATTAAAACAGCATCAACTCCACTTCCTGAGGCATCACATTCCACAATAAAGGTTTTTGTGAAGTTTGGCGTAGCTAAGACTGGTGCTAGACACATTGCCTCTTTAAGATGTTCAAAGGCCTTAGTTGCTTCAGGAGTCCATGAAAATGCATCTTTCTTCAATAATGTTGTTAGAGGTGTTGCTATTCTCCCATAATTCTTAACAAACTTTTGATAATATCCTGTTAACCTGAGAAATCCTCGCAACTACTTTATGGTTGTAGGGCTTTCCATTCCTTAATGGCTTTAATTTTGTTAGGGTCTACTTTAACACCCTCGTGAGATACAATATGACCCAAATATTCCACCTCTTGTACTCCAAAGAAACATTTGGATTTTTTTTTCATATAATTGTTCTCCTGCAATAGTTTGAGCACCCTGTCAACATGCTGAACATGATCCTTCCAAGACCCATTGTAGATTAGTATATCATAAAAAAATACTAGCACAAATTTTCTAAGGAAGAGTTTGAAAATGGAATTCATCAACCCTTGAAATGTAGAAGGTGCATTGGTAAGACCAAAAGGCATGACCAAAAATTCATAATGACCCTCATGAGTTCAAAATGTTGTTTTCAGAATATCTTCAGTTTTCTTTCTAATTTGATGATACCCTGAATGAAGATCCAATTTGGTAAAATAAATTGCTCCATATAATTCATCCAATAATTCATCAATCACGGGAATGAGAAATTTATCTTTAATGGTGAGATTATTGAGCTCCCTATAATCTAGGCACATGCACCATGATCCATCCTTCTTGTGTACCAATACTACATGAGCAGAGAAATAACTTTGACTAGGATGAATTATACCTGCCTCTAACATTGTTGTAATCATATGTTCAGTTTCTCTCTTTTGGACATAAGGATATCTATAAGGCCTGATGTTTGGAGGAACACTTCCTGGAATCAAATGAATAGCATGATCATGAGCATGAATAGGTGGGAGTCCTTTTGGAGTTTCAAAAACCTTGGAATGATTGTCCAATACTTTTTGTAGACCTGCAGAAAGAGATGATTTTGATGTTGGAACTTCTAGTGAGCATAATTGTGCAATTATGCCTCATTGTTCTTTCTTTAGAATATTTGTCATGAAATTATAGCTTATTATATTTCTGGGCTTCCCTGCAATACCCCGTAATTCAACTTCCTTTCCTTCTGAAAAAATTTCAAGAAAAGTTCTTGAAAATTAAAAGCTACCATCCCCAAATATTGTAACCATTATACTCCTAGTACAACATCAACACCTCCCATAGCAATGGAAAGAATTGGACCATTCAATACATATTCCCCCATGGTTAGCTTGATATTATGGCATTTTCTAGAGAAATTTATATTTCCTCCATTTGCAACCATCACTTGAAATTCTACTGCTGGGGATAGGAAACAATTCAATTCCTTGGCTACCTTACAATGAATAAAATTATGGGTACTACTTGAATCAATCAGCACTATTACCTTTTTATTCTCGATATGTCCTTCTATCTTGAGAGTTTTAGGAGTGGTAATTCCTGCCAATGCATTACATGATATGGTCAGACTCATTTATTCCTCTTCTTGGGTTGGTTCCTGGTGTATATCCTCTTCTTGTTAATTTTATTCTTCCTCTTCACAATCTATGTAAAATAATTTCTTCTCAACACACTTATGACCTTTAGTGTATTTACTATCACAATTGTAGCAAAGCCCTTTTGCTCTTTTTTCTTCCAATTCTTGTGGTGTCAACCTTGTAGGTTGTGGAAATCTAGGAGTAGCAACACTTCCCTCTTTATAGAAGTGAGTGGTAGGCTTCCTTGTCGCCATAATTTTACATTCAATTTTTCTTACCAACCTGAATTCCTTCTACAATGAATCAGGTTCCAAACGCAAACTTCATGTTGGATTTTATCCTTTAAAGTGCCTATGAAGAGATCAATCCTTTGTTCCTCTGGAATATCAGTTACCCTTATATTCAATTTTTGGAAGTCCTGAATGTGCTCCCCCATTAAACCCTTTTGTTTGAGATTTATCAATTGTCTAAAGAAGGTGTTGCTCTTTTTATCCTCATAATATGCTATCATTTCCTCTGTAAAAATTGACCAAGTGAAAAAAATTTTACGGGAGCAAAGCCATCGATACCATACAAAATTATTTTGTTCTAAATGTAAAGTTGCAATGTGTAACTTTTGTGTGTTTTGGACATTATGGAGATCAAAATATTGCTCCATCTGTAGTATCCATGTTACAGGATCCTTTCCATCAAACTTCCTCATATCCATTTTTGGAATATGGTGGTTCTTCCTGCCAACATTATATTTTATGAAATCACGGTTAATATTTATTTTGTTCTCATCATGAGTTTCCTCTACTATATTTTCACCATTAGGAAACATTTCTTGTATCAACTTTGTCAAACCTTCCATGTCTGCTTTTAGATCATTCTTCATCTTTTCCATCTTAGCTTCCATGTCATACATCTTAGATTCCATGCCAGCTTCCATGCCATCTATCTTAGATTCCATGCCATTCTTCAAAACTTCCATGTCATTTTTTGTTGCTCTTTGGGAGAGCGAAATTTGTTGCACTTGCTCTTGTAATTTTGATATGTCATGTTGCCATTCCTCGTATTCATGAGTCATAGTAGAGATTTCTAAAGGCTTAATGGGTGTTGAATTATTTTTAGGAGCCATTTTAGAATCCAATACTGATATCTATTCTACAATATTCCCTTGGAATCAATTCAACTTGATTCTTCAAACAAGACTTATGCAATTTGGAAAAAAAAAATACACACCTTTTACTTGATTTTGAGGAGCTCGATATTGAAATTGAATTATCTCTATAATTGCAGATCCTCAATATCTGAAATTTAGCCCTAAAATATTCCTCTGAAGCTTCTTTAAAATGCCACAAGTCTAATTTGATTTGGATTCTTCAAGGCAAAGTTATGTCCAATCTCCCACAATGACCCAATTTTCGACTGGTTCAGTAGAGCGAACTTGTAAAACTTGCCACGTCTCATCATTTCCTCCTTCCACTCTGAAATTGATAGAACGAAAACTACAGTCCGTGTACTTGCGGCCAATGTTTACATCATTCCAATCTGATGCTAAGAGAGAGAGCTATGAAGATTTTCCCACAATCACCTCTTTGAGATGAAATTCAGGAGCCTTAAAAAGCGCTAACTTCCATAGATCATATCTATGAAAATATTGTGAACCAATATCTGAAATTTTTCGACGATGTTCCACAGGATTGTAGCTTCGAACTCTAAAAATTTCATCTTCTGAACCTTCGTATAAAAAACTTTATTACGAAAATACCATGATGACCTATTCAGGTTAAATTCAGGAGCCTGCAAAATGACCTTACTTGCACAGATCATATCTCCGAAAATATTGCGAACCAAGCTCTGAATTTTTTTGAAGATATTCCTCAGGATTTTGTCTTATCACTCTAAAAATTTCAGATTAGGAACCTTCATAGAAGATAATTTATATCGAAAATTCCACAATGACCTATTTGGAGCAGCGAAACCCTAGAATCTCAAAGCTCTGATACCAAATGTTGTGAAACCAGCTCCAAAAAGAGAAGAAAAGAGATATCAACGCCTTAGAAATAAGACACATCGAGGGGTAAACCTAAAATACATTACATGAATGAAAAATTCCTGGATGATTCAAATTAAAAAAACCTCCTTTCTATATATAAGAGTCCATGGGGCCACAATGTAATCCTAGTGGGGCCATAATGTAATCCTAGCCGACCTAACAATAATAATTTAAGGGCACAATAATAACAATATGGGGGTTACAAGGGTACAATGATAACAATAAGGGGGTTACACTAACAACAATAAGGGACTATACTAGTAATATAGGGACCTAACAAAGTCCTTCGAGGATGAGTGTGGGATTCTCGCTCGAGAACACCATTTTACTAAATAGTACAACAAATCCTACTAAACAACAAAAGTATACATAGAAATGTCACCTGACAAATCTAGATCTAAGAAGATCAAAATCAATAATCATCTAACGTGCCTCTATGGCTGCCTTGCCCTTCCTTACATGTATTGTGAGCCTTCTCACCTTGGGTCCCACTCATTAAAGACACTACTCTCATGGAGACTATCTCCCATTAACTCTACGTTGTTTCACATTGATGAAGACTCTGCTTATACCAGCGCTATTGATTTGGTCAACATTGACCTTGTCCACATGATTTTTCCCCTGTTCACACATGGAGTTGCTTTATCTAGTTATCATGATGATCCCTTTTCACATTAAGAGGGATTTTATTCCTACTAAAGATATTTATGGGTCTCCCTACCCACTTACTCATCTATCTAAAAGACAAAAGCAAAAATGAATATTCCAATTAGCTGCATGCTAATTTAGTAATATTACAGTCCTCCTCTCCCAAATCTTGCTTGTCCTTAAGAAACTACAAGGATAGAACTGAAGAGCCTCCTCATCTCCTCTTGTAAAATCCTCATATGATAAGCTTCTCCAATGAACAAGATGCTTTCTCATCAATATATCTCCAAGTTTCTCCTCCCAAGTGTATGAGCTAGCCTTTGGTGACAAATCCAAATGGCTCTCATCATGAAGTAGTGGGATACCCATGCAAGCAACTATATTTTCTATAGAGACCTTATTGAGGCATGGAGTCTAAAAAATATTGGGAACCATCATTCCCATGTGAATCTCCCATCCCCAAGCTGTCATCCACACAAATGAATCACCCTCCCAAATGGTAACTCATGGATAAAACCCTCCACCTTTGGCTCCTGCAATGTATGTGGGCTGCGTAACTGAACTTGATAGACCCAATTATATATCCCGTGTTGTTTCTCTCTCCACTTATGGTAAGTGTAGAGTGGCTGTTGATTTTGCGCTGCAATAATTTTTCCCTTAAGAGGCAAGCAGAAAACTGGATCCTCAAAGATCATCTCTCTAGTGTCATGAATCATGCTTGCCCAACCCATCCCATATAAAATAAATAGGACATAATCACAATATGGAATCCAAATGAGAAATGTACTGAAGGTTTTGTATAATGCTGGATGGTACCAACAGTTTCCCAAGTGGTTACAACACAGTTTTGCTAGCTGTTGTTTCAGAACATAATATGGCAAGTTGTCTCCCAACAATTTTCTAGTTGTGCATGTCATCTTATCTACTAGTAAATAGTAAAATCCATTGTGTATCAAATGAGCATACAAGAAATAGTAAAACAATTTCCCAAAGCCATACAAGAGATGGCTATCCCCATCATTGATTTTGGTCCCAAAATGCCCATGAAGGCAAAAGAGAGGCTTACCCTCTTGTGGAGAAATGCACTGTATAAAAATGGCAAGAGAATGAAAATACTGTGTTAGATGATCAATAAGTGCAGAAACACAACTCTTACCATGTACTGAGAGTAAATGAGATCCATGTATTATCTCTCCATAGTGATATGATATGTCTCCATGAGACCTTGGTGAATGGAAAGGAATGAACCATGTGCTGCATGTAAAACCTTCTTCTTATGCTTGGAGATCTAGGTTAAGAAAATCATGTCATAGTAATAGATGTCTCCATCCACCACTCCATTACTCTCATCTCTTACTTTCTCATCAAGTGCATCATATGTGAAGTGATACTGGGAACACTCCATCAACAAACCCAAGATCCCAAGTGACAATGTTGTTGGACTTTGTAATAAGGCTCTGGTCATCTCATAGCTCCATTCTTTGACATGCCAAATGCCAAAGTAATCTACCATAATGCTGCTATATAGGGGAGATTTCTTCCAAAGTGGAAGTACCTCCTGATCCTCCAAAGCTAGGGAGTAGTCCCTTTGCACCATGATTGTTCCACCATCTACTCCTGCAACATCATGCAAAGCATGGGAGAAAATCAACCCATAATCTCCCAAGAGTATCCAAAGCAACAACAACTCTTATTACCTCCTCACACCATCACCATATAGACCATGGAGTAAAAACATGATTATTGATATGAAAGATATCACATCACCCCAATACACCTAAAATCCTTGTTGCCACATGATGCAAGTGTCTTGGCATGCCCCAACCATTAACAAAACCTTTGGAATAGGATATGCTACATGATGTCCAAACTCTTTCCAGAGTAGCCAGTGCAGCCATGCCTCCTTCTACCTTGTGTCATAGATATGCAAATGGCTCACCAACCCCTTGCTCACCATCCACATCCATTCATCCAAATGTGGGTTTCTCCTACCATGCTCCACTTTGGTACTCCTCCAATGGGAAATTCCATCCTCCCAAATCCGATTTCTATATTTGTACTTGATGGAATGTTGAAGTACAACCTGTCCTATGTGCAGTGATAGTCCGTTACTCCAAATCAACAGTGTATCTTGACCCTAGGTCATGCAAAGGCATGTCCCCACAACCCTCCATATAATGTGATGAGATAACATAAAGTGGAAACATTTGCATACCTTGGTTTTTCTTGGGAGCATCTTTTACTGCTACAAGGGTTCCTCCCACCGGTGTGATGACTTCCAAAACTACTGATGATGATGGCTTCTCCTCTGTGGATGCACCAACACTAGTATAAGTATCCTAATCCTCATGTATCTCCATAATAGTGCATGGGAATCTAAATTTCAACGGATCAAGACCACTTTGGAAAGGTTCAAGTGTTCTTCCTCCTGATGCAAGTACTCCTGCAACAAGTGGTGGTGGAAGTTGCTCTTCCTCTGGAATAATAATATGGACATCTTTCCTTGGCTTCTCTGTTTTCTTCATATAAAACTTTTTGATCAACCTTTGAGTAAAATCTACATATGTAGTCACTCTTGCATGACTCAAATGGATAAACCAGCAAATGTTTGCTTCACCCTCAAGGTGCAGCGCTCCAATATCAACAACTTCTCTTTCTACTATTGGATGTAGCAGGAATAAATCATTGTTGGGAAAAATATTGAGGGGGGGGGGGGGGGGAGTGAATCGGTATTTATAGCTTACTCAAAACTTTTACTTTTTCCTTACTAAATTCCATACATGACTTTAATGAACCAAACTCGCGTATATACACGGATATTCTTAAGAGAACTTGTATATTACCAGAGATCTTATTATGCATATAATTCTTTACTTAGATTAGTGCATCATTCATTCATCAGATCTTTAGTAATCAGTAAGCATGTGCAGTAAGAACAGAATAAATCATCACACATAAGTAACACACATGAACACCAGGATTTAAGGTGGAAAGCCAATTCGGGAGAAAACCACTGCTGCTATCATCTCTATCTTCAATATTTATTATAAATAAAACTGCTTACAATCATGTACTGGTGTAGACTCATACCAGCACAGAGGCACCCACCTGTAGAAGGTTGCAACCTTCTCTCGTTCTCTAGCTACTACTAGAAGGGAGATTCAATCCCTTGATCTCGTTTACCAGCCACTCCTGCAAGGGAGCTACTACCCCTTGATCTCATTTACCAGCTATCACTGGAAGGGAGCTACAACCCCCTCACTGAAGGCTTCGACCCTCAGCACCACCATGGACCACGTTTCATCAATTTTCATACTAGATCCAACAGCTTCCACACAACACACCTTGTAGGCCTCCTTTCATCAGATTTTCAGACTAGACCCGCTCCACACATTTAAGCTCAAAGAACATACATCAAACTAAAACTTATAACCCATTCAATTAATTCATTGAATCATCAACCAATCAACCAACCAACCACTGATCTTTAATCATAATAAACTAGCATCATAATTAGTATTCAAACAACTCAAATCTCTATGAAGACATTATTGACATAAAACAATAATACAAAAAAATAGAACAGAGATTTACTTTTGCACACTTCAGCAAAACCCTAGGTTCCATATGCGCTTTTACTTCATTGAACCCGCGTATATACGCGCTTTTCTGCAAACCAACCTGCGTATACTTCTGTGTATTCTTCAGAAAACTCTAAATGCCATACATGCTTTTAATGAAGCGAACCAGCGTATATACATGCTTTTACTGAAACCAACTAGCATATAGATCTGTAAATTTATATTTCACATGACATGCCAGATCTATAAAACTTACCCAGATTTATTCATTTTCTTTAGCAAACTTGCGCTAGATCTTCATCATTTCTTCAGTAGATCATACTAGAGATTCATCATCTTCAGATCTAGAGATCTTAATCCATCATTATATCCACGGGTGCATCATAGATTCAGATCTATCAAGTAAAAACAGAATTCATCCATGCAAATATTCCTTAGAGAATTTTTCATTCATTAACAACCCTTACTCATGCACACCTTGCACTATGATCTTCTTCTCCTTAATTATATTTAGCTTTTACCAATACCATGAGTCAAAACCACTCATCTTCCAATGGTATTCTTAGAAGGAATCGAATACACAATGGAACGCTCAATACTGTGGGCTAATACCATGGTAATGCCCCTTGGTATCATAAAAACTGTCGACTTGGAGCATTCATTTCCACGTGTGTACGAAAATTATCTTCATAAAAATTGCATATATGCTAACCCTAAATGTATAAGAGGGTTGCCTTCACAAATGTAGTGTATACATTGTTACATATTATATTTATCATTTCTTTGGCACTTACTAGAATTATTTTCTCTGTCATATCTGAATTAATTTGTAGCTACATCATTCTTACATATTTAACACATAGGTTGCTTATCATAGGCAACTCATCAAGTAGGTTTCCATCAAGGACAACTTCATCAAGTAGGTTGCCATCAAGGACAACACATTACATCATATTTCCAACAATCTTCCCCTTTGGACTTGATGGCAACCACGATGGTGTTTGATCACCACAACAGATAGCTACATTAATCATAACCATTATTCAAACACCATGATACTCTCCCCCTTTGACATCAAGGGAAAAGGACGGATCAAAACCAAAACAAAATGAATTTACCATGCTCCCCCTGAGTTCATGGTGAATCTTTAGACAAATTTTTCAATGAAGTACATGACTCTATAAGTCAACCAAGTATGACCATTCCTATCACCAAGGACTCATACTTACATCAGTGATCCAACCAAGTGGAATTACATATTTGACTGAACTACCCAACCAAGTGGATTTACAAATTTTGACTCAACTACACAACCAAGTGGGTTTACAAATTTTACCAAGTCCTTACATGACTGAATATAAAAATTTCACATCATAGGTCTCAACATGACCTTTCATAAAATGAATTTTTATAAACAAGACCAATGAATCTCAATCATGAGATTAGACCACAACAAACACTTAGAATGCCAACAATGCATCCTTTCCCACAAGACAAGTGACCCCCCTTAGCTTGTGCATCCTGAACACTTTCAACAACAAATCATCAAGGCATATTCATCAACAATATATTAGAGAATGAAACAGAAATGTAAGAACTAGAACATCACTAGAAATACCCAACAGCACCGCAACTTTTCTGAAAATGATGACCTAGAAAATTATGCCAGTAAAAACCCAATACGCGGCTTCTGTATATAAACTCGCATATATACGCAGCTGTCCTTTATGAAATCCGTGTATCCAATTTAATATTCTTAATTTAAACAGATCTGATCTTCTGAGCAGCATAGAGAATTCCCAGTTTTTGTCTGAGATATTCGAAGGCTTCCCTGGGAAGAGGTTTAGTAAATATATCAGCAACTTGTTCTTTGGAGGGAACATACTCCAATTTCACCTTTTGTTCAAGCACATGTTCATGTAAGAAGTGATACTTGATAGCGATGTGCTTGGTCTTGGAATGCATAACAAGATTCTTTGAGATATTGATGGCACTTGTATTATCACACATAATGGATATGGGAGATGAACATGTAATTTGAATGTCTTGTAAGGTCTGCATCATCCAAAGAAGTTGTGTGCAACATGATGCGGCAGCCACATATTCTACTTTTGCTGTAGATAAGGCAATAGATATTTGCTTCTTGCTGAACCAAGATACTAATGGGGGCCCCATATAGAATGCACCACCTCTAGTGCTCTTCCGATCATAAAAATTTCCAGCCCAATCTGCATCTGTGTAAGCATGAAGAGTGAGATCAACATTCTTTGGATACCATAGTCCAAAGTCTTGAGTTCCTTGTAGATATTTGAATATTCTTATGACAGCCTGAAGGTGAGACTCTTTTGGATTATCTTGGAATCATCCAACAATCCCGACTGCATGCATAATGTATGGTCTTCTCCCAGTTAGATAAAGTAGAATTCCAATCATGGATCTGTATTATGGTTGATTCACTATGGGAGAATCATCATGAGAACTGAGGTTACACCCAGTTATCATTGGTGTACTTATAGGTTTGGAGTCTTCCATCCCATACTTCTTCAAAATTTTCTTGAGGTATTTTTGCTTGAGATAAAAATATGCCATCGGTTGCTTGTTGCACTTGTAAGCCAAGAAAAGTTTCCCAAGTAAAGACATTTCAAATTATTGTTGCATAACAGAAGAAAATTTCTGACTCATGGACTCTTCATTACTTCCAAAAATGATATCATCAACATATACAACCATAATCAATAGTTTATCATTTTCAGTTTTTGTGTATAAGTTGCTATCAGCAGAATCGTTTGAAAATATTTGTTGATGAAGATATTTGTTAAGACGATAATACCATGCCCTTGGAGCTTGTTTGAGACCATATAAATCCTTTTTAAGTTTACAAACAATTTTTTCATCATTGCCCATAATGAATCCTTCTGGTTGTTCTATGTAAACTTCTTCTTCTAGATCACCATTGAGGAAAGCAGATTTAACATCCATTTGATAAACTTTGATTTGTTGAAAGCTTGAAAAAGCAAGAAACGTTCTGATGGCTTCAAGTCTAGCTATAGGAGCAAATGTTTCTTCAAAGTATATACCTTATTGTTGAGCATACCCTTTACAAACAAGTCTAGCCTTTTTTCTAATAACATTTCCATTTTCATTTAACTTGTTTTTGAATATCCATTTTGTTCCAATAACATTTTTATCATGAGGTCTTGGAACTAGTTCCCAATTATGATTCTTTTCAATTTTGATCAAGTTCTTCATTCATGGCTTGAATCTAACATTCATCTTTGCTAGCTTTATTGACATTATGTGTTTCAATGGTGGATAAAAATGCTAGATAGCTAGTAGAACCTACAATATTTCTTCTTGTTTGGACACTTGATCCCTTTTCTCCCAAAATTTGAGATTCTGGATGATTCTTTTGAACATACCTGGATGGAGCCTTTCTAGATAGATCTTCTTCTACTGCTTCATTGGGTTCACCCTCTATATTATCTATATTTGATGCAGGAAGATATACATCATCATCATCATCTTCATTTGTTGTTTGTATTTCCCCTTTTGGAGTTGAGAGAGATTCATCAATTACAACGTCAATGCATTCAACAATCTTCTGAAGTCTTTTATTGTAGCATTTATATGCTTCAATTCTAGAAGAGTAACCAAGAAATATTCCTTCATCTGCACTAGGTTCAAACTTGCCAAGTTTTTCATCATTGTTCTTGATAAAACATTTGCTTCCAAAAACTTCAAAATGATTTACAGTGGGAAGATTATCATACCAGAGCTCATATGGAGTTTTATCACTATTTTTCTTATCAGATAAAATCATACGCAACTGTCACCATTGTAACTCGCGTGTATACGCGGATTTAGTTCATGAAACCCGTGTATAGAAGGTGAAATACATAAAAAATCACAACTCTATCTCCCACTGAACTTATACCACCTGTACCTGTCTTCTCTTGTCACATCATATGCACTGTTAGAAATAAACACAACCAGAATTACCAAACCAACCATGGGAATCACCATATATTGCTCCCCCTGCGATGATACATTATTGATCCCTATAATGTATCTCACATCACTCTTACAGTCATTATGAGAAGTAAACTTTAGAAGCAGATGATTGCAGTAGGATCAACATTCCCTACGTTTTGGACTGGGGCTTCTTCTTTTTCCAGCTTTGCTGGAAATTCTCCAATTTCTTAGATCTATTCATCATACTTAATTTGAATTATTTTTCTACATGCCCATACTTGTTACAAGAAAAACATCTGATGTGGCCAGAAAAGGGAGAATAGGGATCATAATATGTTTTTCTAATGTTTCTTCTATTGCAGTCAACTGCTTTATGACAAAAATTTCTGCATGAAAAACAATATCCCTCAAGGAAACCTCAGTACTTGGGAGCTGATTGTCTTTCTGTGTAGTGTCTATCTGTCTTTGATCGAAACAATTTTCTTCTGCACTTGGCTGCAACATGTCCATAATTATGACATATAAAGAATTCAACATTATGGATCAAAGGAGAGAATCGATTGATACTTCTATATTTAGGAGCGAATGACTTCCTTTGAGAATTCATGATTGTTGGTTTCCTTTTTGTCTCTTTAAACACTTCAGGTTTTGCATTGGTATCCTTTGAATCTTCAGCTTTGACTTGTGAACTAGATTCTCCTTTCACAGTTTCATGAAAACCAAGACCAAATTTAATAGAAGGATACCTTTGACTACTAAGAATATTATTCAGAATCTTAGTACTATCTGGAAACCTCAATTGTTTATCCTTTTCCTCTAATTTACGTTTTAAAATGTTTATCTCAACTTCCAATCTTTGGCATTGCTTCTTCATACTTTCTTCGACCCTTCTTCTATCTTCTACTTGTTCATTCAATTTTAGAATATATTCTTTCAACCCATTTTCTTGTTCTTCAAATGGTTGTATAAGTTCTTCATTCTTCTTATTTGATGTTTCGAGATCTGCTTTGAGAGAGATGATTTCTTCTTCAAGTCCTTCACTGTGATTGGTTTCTTCATCCTGCAGCCTTTGATACTTGTTTATTTGTCCATTCATTCTAGAGATCATATCTTTGTAGATAGATTCCCTCTAATTAAATAATATTTGTTGATCTTCAACTTTAATCTTGAGATTTGCAATTACTGCTTCTAGATCCATAACATTACTTTCACTTTGATTTTCACTATCTTCACCATTTCATGCACAAGAAAGTGAATCACAAGAGAAACAATCAATACCTGTTTCATATTCTTCATTTTCTGCTGTACATGTTTTCTGATATATCTTATTTCTTTTAGTAACCTTCTTCTTTTTCTTCCTTCCCATTGTGACAGATCGCCTTCAAGTGATCAGGCTCCTTCAGAAGGACCTGCTCTAATACCAATTGTTGGGGAAAATAATGAGAGGGGGGGGGGGGGGGTGAATCAGTATTTAGATCTTACTCAAAACTTTTACTTTTTCCTTACTAAATTCCATACGCGACTTTAATGAACCCAACTCGCTTATATACATGGATATTCTTAAGAAAACTTGCGTATTACTGGAGATCTTATTATGCATATAATTCTTTACTTAGATCAGTGCATCATTCATTCATCAGATGTTTAGTAAGTAGTAAGCATGTGTAGTAAGAACACAATAAATCGTCACACATCAGTAACGCACATGAACACCAGGATTTAAGGTGGAAACCCAATTCGGGAGAAAACCACCGCTTCTGTTGTCTCTGTCTTCAATATTTATTATAAATAGAACTGCTTACAATCATGTACTGGTGTAGACTCATACCAGCACACAGGCACCCACCTGCAGAAGGCTGTAACCTTCTCTCGTTCTCCAGCTACTACGGGAAGAGAGCTTGAACCCCCTAATCTCGTTTACCAGCCACTCCTGGAAGGGAGCTACTACCCCTTGAGCTCGTTTACCAGCTATCACTAGAAGGGAGCTACAACCCCCTCACTGAAAGCTTCGAACCTCAGCACCACCATGGACCACGTTTCATCAACTTTCATACTCGATCTAATAGCTTCCACACAACACACCTTGTAGGCCTCTTTTCATCAGATTTTCAGACTGGACCCACTCCACATATTTAAGCTCAAAGAAAATACATCAAACTGAAACTTATAACCCATTCAATTTATTCATTGAATCATCAACCAATCAACCAACCAACCACTGATCTTTAATCATAATAAACTAGCAGCATAATAAATATTCAAACAACTCAGATCTGTATGAAGACATCATTGACAGAAAATAGTAATACAACAAAATAGATCAGAGATTTCCTTTTGCACACTGCAAAAAAATGCTAGATTCAATACGGGCTTTTACTTCACTGAACTCGGGTATATACGCGCTTTTCTGCACACCAACCTGCGTATACTTCTATGTATTCTTCAGAAAACTCTAACTGCCATATGCGTTTTCAATGAAGCGAACCCGTGTATATACGCGCTTTTACTGAAACCAACTAGCGTATCGATCTGTAAATTTATATTTTGCATAACAGGCCAGATCTATAAAACTTACCCAGATTTATTCATTTTCTTCAGCAGACTTGCGCCAGATCTTCATCATTTCTTCAGTAGATCGTACTAGAGATTCATCATCTTCAGATCTAGAGATCTTAATCCATCATTATATCCACGGGTGCATCATAGATTCAGATTGATCAAGTTGTGTGCCAATATGGAGAAGTGCACTTTTGGCATGACCCAGGTTCAATATCTAGGATACATTATTGATGAAAGGGGGGTGCATGTGGATCCAGCCAAGATCCAAGTCATTTGGGATTGGCCAGCCCCAACTACTATAACAGAGCTTCACAGCTTTCTGGGTCTTGCTAATTTCTACCAGAGGTTCGTGTTGGGATTCTCTCTTATCACTTGGTCCTTGAGTCAAGTCACCAAGGGAGGAGCGAGAGAAAAATTCTTTTGGTCGGAACCTCAATATAAGGTGTTCACAGAGTTGAAAAATCGCCTCTGTTCTGCCCTAGTGCTCACTTTGCCAGACTTGCAACAACCATTTGAGATCGAGACAGATGCCTCTGACTATGCTATTGGGGAAGTTCTTACTCAACAGGGACATCCAGTGGCATATCACAGTGGGACATTTTCTGACACAGTTCGCAAGTATCCCACTTATGACAAAGATGTGTATTCCATTGTGCAAGCTTTTCGACAATGGAAGCATTACATTTTGGGGAAGGAAACAATCATCCACATAGACCACCGGCCCCTGCAGTTCATACAGACACAAGGGAGGTTGCAGAATGATCGCCATCAGAAGTGGTCCACATATCTACAACAGTTTCATTTGAACATCAAGTACAAGAAGGGTAGCACCAATAATTTTGCAGACTGCCTCAGCCGAACACCGATCGTGGCGCTCACCACCGTGCTCAACTCTTATGGGCATGAGACTTCTGATTGGCCGCTTCTCTATGAGAGTGACCCAGACTTCGGCCACACTTACAAGGCACTCTTGGGGGGTACGCAAGTTCCAAAATTTCACCTCCAAGATGCACTTTTATGTCACCTGGGACACCTTTGTGTTCCTTCAAGTGAGCGTGCCAAGATGATATGGGAAGCACACTACAGTTGAGTCGATGGACATTTCGGGGTCGAGAAAATAGTAGCAATCCTGCAGAAGTATTTCTATTGGCTGAACCTTTGAAAGGATGTCGAGAAGCACATCAGATCCTACACTGATTGTGTCATTTCCAAACCGACCATCAAGAAGCAAGGCCTATATACTCCGCTACCTACCACTAGTCGACCTTGGGAATCCATCTCCATGGATTACATGTCGGGCCTACCTTCTACTAAGCTGGGAAATGACTGTGTTTTCGTGGTCGTCGACAGATTCTCGAAGATGGCCATCATGATCCGAATGGAAAATGGCATCAACCCATGGTATTCATCTACCCATGTTATCCATCCACTGATGGAATTTACCCATGGTATTGTAAATGGCATCGGCCCATGGTATTCATCCACCCATGATATTTATTCGCCCATGGTATTGTAAGTGACCCATGGTATGTATCCACCCATGGTATTCATCCACACATGGGATTTACCCATGGTATTGTAAGTGGTATCTACCCATGGTATTGGCCTATGGAATCTACACATGGTATTGTAACTAAAAAAAGACTATAAATAACAAGCCTCAATTTGTAAAAGGATAGATTTGTTGAATCTTTGATTAAACTGAGAGGGGGGGGGGGGAGGTGAATCAGTTTAATACATGCATTAGCCTTTTAAATTTTCACCAAAGTTATTTACAGCTTAATATGTGAACAATCTTATTTGCAGCCAATATTAATTTATTGTGACACCATACTTAAGTTGAAAGAAGCAAGCAATTAAGCAGATTGAAATAATCACATCAACACATAAGAAGCACACATAGAGACAACAGATGTAAGTGGAAACCCATAAAGGGAGAAAACCACATCTTATTATTGTTGTGATGCAAAGGCAAGCTCCAACTCCCTCTCACCATTGTTTTTCTGCAGGCACCAACCTACAAGAGGCTCCTACCTCAATTCTGCAAGCTACAACTTGCAAGGAAGCACCAACTCCCTTCAATTTTCTGCAGGCACCAACCTACAGGAGGCTCCAACCTCAATCAGCTACAACTGACAGCTATCAAGCTTCAACTTGATAGGGAAGCACCAACTTCCTCAATTTAACAAACTGAATGTTTGCTGATTTACCTCTGATATCAGCTCTGTTCTATAGCTTCTCTTTCTGCTCTTCTTTCCTTGATCTTCTCTGCTTCACTCTTCTGTATTCTGCCTTCTCTTTATTTACTCTCTCTCTCTTGTGCATATCAAATTGATATTATATAGAGAGATTCTCACATGACTGTTTGTATTTCTCAAGGAATTTGGAGTGATCAGTCATGACTCTTTGGCTTCTGTCTTCTTATTCCTTTTTCCAACTTAATTTTAGAATTACTACAATATATACCAATTTCAGGCTACAGTGGGATTTTTTCCTTTTCTTAGGATACTTGCCTTTGCATCACAAACAATAAAAAATATTTACATTTACATTTTTCAATTATATATTTCAGTATCACTCAGCTCTTCTTCTGAACTTTGGCTTTACTGGATTTTGTCTTTTTCTATTGCTGTCGAGTGGCTGTTATATATCTTGGTTCATCTCTGTATTTATTTATCTGTTCACTGGACTTGTGTGCATTACCATTTCTGTTCTCGGGCGACTTGTCAACATTCTCTGTTCATACATGAGTTTTCATTTCTGCACGCTCTCCTCTTCTTTTCCTTTTCCATACACATTCATCAAACCTTACTCTCCTATTTGTTTTCTCCTATATTCATTTCCTTGTTCATTCCAATTATATAACAGCTGTATGTATGACTACCTTTTAATCAAAACTAAAATAACTTTCAACATTTCATAAATCCTTTTTAACCACACGGATATATCAGTGCTAACAATCTTTACCATAGATTATCAACAGCA
Organism: Pinus albicaulis; assembly: GCA_034641835.2. Lineage (NCBI taxonomy): Eukaryota > Viridiplantae > Streptophyta > Pinopsida > Pinales > Pinaceae > Pinus > Pinus albicaulis. Next base: position 253,152,230 of record CM076580.1, on the reverse strand, counting down.
TAACCTTTGGTTTAATCCATTCTTGGCCTGTACATATATTAACCCGCGTTCACATATTCCTTTATTACAGCATCCTTCAGTTATTAACGAAATCCTACAGCAATCAGCATTCCTTTATTAACTCGTAACCCTTAGTCAAACAGTCCCGATCAATTAGAACTTTGGCTTGGGACCCACACGTACAACTCATTTGCCAACGTGGAGTCAACACTCAACCATTCGTATGCGCCTTATCATATGATACATATATATATATATCAATCAAATCACAATGCTCCGTAATATAAATTGAACCATGCAACATATTAATTCAGAGGCGGTAAAGTTCCGCGGGGGTAGCAGACTCGGGCAGATAGCGGAGGGGGACCCCCCCGGAATAAATGACGTCATCCTCAGCTGGGCCCATGCTTTACATACTCCATTATATATATATATCTATGCGTTAACAGAACCCAATAGTTTATATATATTTCCGCCCCGGGCCCACCATACAATCAAACGAATGCATACACCGTACCTGGCTTATCCTTCGAGCTCTTCCATTAAACTTCGTGCGGGTCCAACACGTGATCATCGTTAGATGTTGGCCCACCAGATCGACGGTTTATATGCATTCCGCTCAACGTCTTGGTACGATTTATAACATGCGAAGGTGCAATTTAACTGGGGTCTTTCAATACCACTCAAGACACGCGGCAATTTCTCTGTGGACTTGCTCCCCCCTCCAGGAATACCACTTATGGTCAAAAGTGGTGCGGAATGGGCAATCCGCTCTTGGAAATCCACTGGTGGTTTCGCTACAGTGTTAAACTATGGTTCACGCCGGCTATACGATCTCCTCGCCCATTAACTCGGGTTCGCTACCTCCGATTCCGTTATTTATTTAATCTGACACAGGGTTCCAGCCTATACTCCAAGTTCTGGTCCGCATTTGTTATTTATCAAAATGTTCACTTTTCCATGTATTTTTATTATTCGACTCTGCTCCATTCAATTATATATATATATATATATATATATATATATATATATATATATAATGCACAATTCTACCATATCAATCGACTGTCAATTGAATACAAGTGCTCTTGTTGAATTCAAACGCCTGGAATGTTATGTGTAACGCCCGACTGTATAAAAGATTCTGCCTCTGCCGCTTCTGTCACTGCTTCTGTTCTTGTCTCTATTCTTGGAATAACAGCAGTGATAACGCCTCTGTCTTCGTTTTCTTTTTTGCTGCCTCCATTGTATTTGCTGCTTCCTTTGCCTGTTTCTGCTTCAGCACTGCCTCATTTGCCATCAATGACAACATTTCCAATAGTCTCCCCCTTTGGCATTGATGGAAATCCACTTTCTTCTTGTTTGCCTGCTCTTCCTCCTGTTTTTTTTTTTGTTCTTCCTCCCCCTTTGACATCAATGGCAAAGGGTTGCTTTCTGCATTTCGTTTCTTTGAGTTACGTTTAGGCCCTCTTTTTCTAACTTTGTACCATGCTGCTCCAGAGTGATGTATTAGACTTGTTGAGGGAACACTTCGAGGATTATCAAACTTGAATATATATTTTGTCTCTGTCTGATATAGTGAGTCGATATATGTTGTATAGCTGTGTTTCATATGTAGTGCCTGTAATTTGTGCTAGATTGCAGACAACAATGATGCATTTAATCCTGTGTTAACAATATAATCTGTGTTGAGGCTGTTGCTGCTATATAGACTGCTGCTGCTATATATCTCTGCTATAATCTGTGCTAGATTGCTGATATATGTTTAATCTGTGTTTTTTTTTTTTTTTTCATGTTGAATGCTGATAATACTGAGAATGTGCTGATAATACTGATAATGCTGATCCTGTGGACCTGTTTTATGCTTCCCTTGCTTGCTGATTTCCTTTAGGAAAGATACTTTCGTTTATGCTCTCCCCCTGAGACTATGCTTTCTCTTTATATTAGAGAGTAGTATCTACAGATACTACCCCTAGTCTGTCTCTCAAGTATTCGAATGGTTCTCTGGCAAGTGGTTTAGTAAATATATCTGCTATCTATTCTTTTGTTGGTACATAGTCTAGTTTAACTATTTTCTGAGCCACTTGTTCTCGGAGAAAATGATATTTGATTGGTATATGTTTAGTTTTTGAATGAAGCACAGGATTTTTAGATATACTTATGGCACTTGTATTATCACATTTTATTGAGATAGGTTCATTAATGCTCACTTTCATGTCTTGAAGAGTCTGCTTCATCCACATGACTTGTGTACAAGAGGCTGCTGCTGCTATATATTCTGCGTCAGCTGTTGACAGAGAGATGGATGTTTGTTTCTTGCTTAACCATGCTACCAGACTTTCTCCTAGATAGAAATCACCTCCACTTGTGCTTTTCCTGTCATCTACACAGCTGGCCCAATCTGCATCTGTGTATGCTTTTAAAGTGAAGCTTTTTCTCTTAGGATACCAAAGCCCATACTGTGTTGTTCCTTGTAGATATCTGAATATTCTTTTTACTGCAAGAAGATGATTTTGTTTGGGTGCTGCTTGATATCTAGCCACTAGTCCAACTGCTAGCATGATGTCTGGTCTTGATTGTGTCAAATATAACAGACTTCCTATCATGGATCTGTAGAGTTTTTGATCTACATCAACAGACCCATCATCAGCACACAGCTTGCAACCTGTGGTCATGGGAGTTGACACAGGTTTGCAATCTTCCATTTTGAATTTTTTCAGCATTTCTTTTAGGTATTTTTCTTGTGAGATGAATGTACTTGTGCTCCTTTGCTGAATTTGATGTCCTAAATAGAAACTGAGCTCTCCAATCATGGACATTTCAAACTCTGATTTCATCTCTTCTGCAAATCATTTTGCTAGCTCATCTCTGTTGCTTCCAAACATAATGTCATCAACATATACAACAACAATTAGGAGTTCATTTTCATGGGCTTTTATGTATAGATTGCTGTCCACTCCACCTCTTTTAAAACCCTATTTTTGCAAATATTTATCCAGTCTTGAGTACCAAGCACGAGGATCCTGCTTCAGTCCATATAGGGCTTTTTTTAGTTTGCATACATAGTCTTCTTTATCTGTCAATGAGAAACCTTCTGGTTGTTCCATGTACACTTCTTCTTCTAGATCGCCATTAAGAAAAGCAGATTTTACATCCATTTGATATACCTTGAAATCTTGGTAGCATGCAAATGCCAGGAACATTTTGATAGCTTCCATTCTGGCTACAGGGGAAAATGTTTCATCATAATCAAGTCCTTCTATTTGTGAGTATCCTTTGCAGACCAGCCTAGCTTTATTTCTGATTACTTTTCCTTGCTCATTCATTTTGTTTTTGAATACCCATTTTGAGCCTATAACATTTTTCTCAGCAGGTCTAGGAACTAGTTCCCAGGTATTGTTTTTCTCAATTTGGTCCAATTCTTCATTCATTGCATTTACCCAAGACTTGTCCTTGCTGGCTTCTTCAAATTTCTTTGGTTCTATTTGTGACATCATGGCTATGTATACTTCTTCTGTCTGTTCAGTTAGTTGCCTTCTTGTTTGTACTCCTACACTCTTGTCTCCTATGATTTGATCTTCTGGATGATTCTTTTGAGTGTATCTTGAGGGGGTTTTTGAGTTCAGTCCAGTATCTTCTGATGTTTTGCTTGTTTCATCATCATTTTGATCTTCTTCTTCATTGTTGTCTGATGTACTGCAGCAGTCTGTATCTCTAGTATTGTTTGGAAGTTCTTCATCAAATCTCACATCAATACTTTCAACTATCTTCCGAAGGGTCTTGTTGTAGCACCTGTACCCTTTGCTTTTGGAAGCATATCCTAGAAATATCCCTTCATCTACTCTTGCATCAAATTTCCCAATATTTTCATCATTATTCTTTATGTAACACTTGCTTCCAAAGATTCTGAAATGTTTGATTGAGGCTGGCTTTCCATGCCATAGTTCATAGGGAGTCTTGTCACTGCTTGGCCTTAAGTGAGCTTTATTAAGGATATGTACTGCTGTGTGCACTGCTTCTGCCCAGAAGGTTTGAGCAATATTATTCTCTTGCATCATAGCTCTAGAAATTTGTTGAACAGATCTGTTTTGTCTCTCTGCTACTGCATTCTGCTGAGGTGTTCCTGCAATAGTAAATTGTTGTTTTATGGCATGTTCATTGCATAGGTCTGCAAAGTCATAATCAGTGAATTCACCTCATCTGTCTGATCTGATGCATTTCAGCTTGCATCCTGTCTGATTTTCCGCTAATGCTTTAAATGTTTTGAATTTTTCCAGAGCTTTCGATTTATTCTTGAGAAAAGCAACCCATGTCATTGTGGAGAAATCATATATTATCAGCATAAAGTAGGACTCTCCACTTGGTGTTTTAGTTCTTGCACGTCCACACGGATCCATGTGCACAAGTTGCAGTGGTCTTCTTGTTGATAACTCTTCTTTAGATTTAAAGGATGTGCGAGTTTGTTTCCCCAACTGACAAGATTTGCATATTGTGTTTGAGGGCCTTTTTATTTTTGGCATATCTCTGACAGCTTTCTTCTGACTCAGTCTAACGATATGGTCAAAGCTGAGATGTCCCAATATCCTATACCATAACCATGACTCCTAGAGTTTGCTAATATGGCAGGCTTCATCCTCCTCTTTCACTATGTACACATTACTCTCTGTTCGAACACCTTTGAGTAGAGTTTTTCCTGTTGTGTTTGATCTGACTACACAATCTTGTGCTCTAAAGAGAACTTCACAGCCTTTATCACACATCTGACTGACACTCAGTAAATTTGCTTTCAGCCCATCTACATATAATACATCTTGGTCCTTTCCTCTGCCATTGTCTATGCTGACTGATCCTTTTCCCTTGATCTTTCCTGATTTGTCATTTCCAAAAGTGACATTGCCCGATTTCTTTTCGTCAAGAGTTAAAAACTTGTTTTTATCTCCTGTCATGTGTTTAGAGTAGCCACTGTCCAAATACCATTGACTCTTCAAATCTTGAGCAGTTAAAGCCAAGTCACATTTATTCACCTTCTTTATCCACTGGAAGCCCCCTTTTGTTTGGTATCTTTTGTGAGGTGATGAATTATATCCTTTTAGAGAACACTTGGAAGATATATGTCCAACTTGATTGCATATACAACATTTGATTATATTTTTTGCAGAATTGTTAGCATGAACAAAATTTCTTTGACTCATAAACCTCCTTGAGGTATTGATCATCAGTCTTTGTCCATACTTTCTACATTCAATAATTTTATGGCCAAAATCCTTACAATAAAAGAAATAACCATAGAAATTACTTGCATACCTGATGTAAGGTTGTCTCTTCCATGCTTGCATATTTTGTTGGTTTGAATCATTCCTCCTTGCATGACAATATGCAGCAATGTGTCCTGGCTTGTGGCAAACATAACAGGTGGCATTCTTCATAGGAGGAAAGAATCTCCTCTGATGACTTCCAAATTTGATATACTCAGGGGCATATGATTCTTTTTCTGCCATCTTAGTATTCATTATATTCCTTGTTACTAGAGATTTCTTCTGATCCCTATCATCCTTATTACATGGTTCTTCTTTTGTAGGAATTATCTGGGCTTCTTCATCAGTCTTCTTTGCTTTTACAAAAATTATATTTTTGTTTTCCTTTTCTTTGCCTTTACTCGATTCTACTTCATAGCCTATTCCTGTTTTTATCATTGGGGATCTTTGAGCAACCAGGATATCATTCAACTTGCTAGAGCTTGTTGTTTGAGAAGAGTTTATAACCACTGTCCTTTGAGCATTTTCTAGTTTCTTCATGAGACATACCACTTCTTCCTCCAACTTCTCTTGTTCTTGGGTTTTATCCTTGATTTGCTGAAGTAATATATCTTCTATCTTCTTGGCTTCTTCAAGATTTACCTTCAGCTGCATGAGGACTTCTGAATTTTGTTCTTCTTTCACACATTTGAGGAGAATCTCTTTTTGTTTTCTGCATTTTAGTTTGAGTCTATCAATCTCCTCTAGAGCACTTCTTAGCTCCCCCTCAAGATCGACTTCCCCTTCTTCTTCTTCTTCTAGCAAGAGTCCTTCAAGATCTTCTATGGCCATTAGTAAAAATTCGGAGGTTCCCTCTTCTCTTGAGGGTTCATCTGAGTCTTCAGATGCACTGCTGTCTTTCTGTGCATAAAAGGATTTTCTGCTGAATTTCTTTCCTCTCTGCCAATTCTTTGATGTGTCTTTCTCTGATTCTTGAGCTTGATTTCTTACTTTCTTGTGAGGACATCTAGCAGCATAATGTCCAACTCTTCCACAGTTAAAGAATTTAAAAGGAAGTTTACCTTTGTATCTACCTGATCCTCTATCCAATTTCTTGACAAATTTAGCCTCTTCTTCATCAGAGCAGGAGCATATGTCTTCCTTTTCTTCTTTCTTCTTTTCTATTTTGAATGCTGCCTCCCTTGTACTTGGCTTCTTCTGTGGGAGCCTCATCTCATATGCTATAATATTTCTTGTAGTTGGTTCATGGTCAAGGTCTCCCAATCAGCTGTTTCTTCTATTGCAGACACCTTGGGATTGAATCTAGATGGAAGAGATCTTAGAATCTTTTGTACAATTATACCTTCTGGTATTGTTTCTCCAAGAGCTTTCATACTGTTAACAATTTCTGCAACTTTTAAGAAGAAGCTCCCAACATCTTCATCATCATTCATTTTTAAATTTTCAAACTGGGCTCTGTATACTTGAAGTTTGGCAGTCTTAACCTTTTTATTTCCCTCATGGATATTCTCTAGAGTGTCCCACATATCTTTGGCAGTCTTACTGTGCATTATTTTGATAAACTCAGCTTCACATAGTCCATTTAAGATTGCATTCATTGCTTTTGCATTATCTACAAAGCTTTCTTTAGCTTCTTTCTCTGTATCAGTTGACTTTGTGACATATCCAATTTCCACAGCATCCCAAGCTTCTAATCCTAAAGAAATTATATAAGCTTTCATTCTTATTTTCCAAAAGGCATAATTTGCACCTGTAAAGAAAGGGGCTTTATTGGTTGAGCTTCCTTCTTGACTTGCCATCTTGAGAGCCTAGGATCTCCTTTCAGTTGTTACACTGATATACAAGGAACCCGCTCTGATACCAATTGTTGAATCTTTGATTAAACTGAGAGGGGGGGGGTGAATCAGTTTAATACATGCATTAGCCTTTTAAATTTTCACCAAAGTTATTTACAACTTTAATATGTGAACAATCTTATTTGCAGCCAATATTAATTTATTGTGACACCATACTTAAGTTGAAAGCAGCAAGAAATTAAGTAGATTGAAATAATCACATCAACACATAAGAAGCACACATAGAGACAGCGGATGTAAGTGGAAACCCATAAAGGGAGAAAACCACATCTTATTATTGTTGTGATGCAAAGGCAAGCTCCAACTCCCTCTCACCACTGTTTTCTGCAGGCACCAACCTACGGGAGGCTCTATCCTCAATTCTGCAAGCTACAACTTGCAAGGAAGCACCAACTCCCTTCAATTTTCTGCAGGCACCAACCTACAGGAGGCTCCAACCTCGGTCAGCTACAACTGACAGCTATCAAGCTTCAACTTGATAGGGAAGCTCCAACTTCCTCAATTTAACAAACTGAATGTTTGCTGATTTACCTCTGATATCAGCTCTGTTCTGTAGCTTCTCTTTCTGCTCTTCTTTTCTTGATCTTCTCTGCTTCACTCTTCTATATTCTGCCTTCTCTTTATTTTCTCTCTCTCACTCACTTGTGCATATCAAATTGATATTATATATAGAGATTCTCACATGACTGTTTGTATTTCTCAAGGAATTTGGAGTGAACAGTCATGAATCTTTGGCTTCTGTCTTCTTATTCCTTTTTCCAACTTAATTTTAGAATTACTACAATATATACAAATTTCAGGCTACAGTGGGATTTTGTCCTTTTCTTAGGATACTTGCCTTTGCATCACAAACAATAAAAAATATTTACATTTACATTTTTCAATTATATATTTCAGTATCACTCAGCTCTTCTTCTGAACTTTGGCTTTACTGGATTTTGTCTTTTTCTACTGCTGTCGAGTGGCTGTTATATATCTTGGTTCATCTCTGTATTTATTTATCTGTTCACTGGACTTGTGTGCCTTACCATTTCTGTTCTCGGGCGACCTGTCAACATTCTCTGTTCATACATGAGTTTTCATTTCTGCACGCTCTCCTCTTCTTTTTCTTTTCCATACACATTCATCCAACCTTACTCTCCTATTTGTTTTCTCCTATATTCAGTTCCTTGTTCATTCCAGTTATATAACAGCTGTATGTATAGCTACCTTTTAATCAAAACTAAAATAACTTTCAAAATTTCATAAATCCTTTTTAACCACACGGATATATCAGTGCTAACAATCTTTACCATAGATTCTCAACAGCATAACCTTTGGTTTAATCCATTCTCGGCCTGTACATATATTAACCCGCGTTCACATATTCCTTTATTACAACGTCCTTCAGTTATTAACGAAATCCTACAGCAATCAGCATTCCTTTATTAACTCGTAACCCTTAGTCAAACAGTCCCGATCAATTAGAACTTTGGCTTGGGACCCACACGTACAACTCATTTGCCAACGTGGAGTCAACACTCAACCATTCGTATGCGCCTTATCATATGATATATATATATATATATATATATATATCAATCAAATCACAACGCTCCGTAATATAAATTGAACCATGCAACATATTAATTCAGAGGCAGTAAAGTTCTGCGGGGGTAGCAGACTCGGACAGATAGTGGAGGGGGACCCCCTCGGAATAAATGACGTCATCCTCAGCTGGGCCCATGCTTTACATACTCCATTATATATATATCTATGCATTAACAGAGTTCCGCGGGGGTAGCAAACTCGGGCAGATAGCGGAGGGGGACCCCCTCGGAATAAATGACGTCATCCTCAGCTGGGCCCATGCTTTACATACTCCATTATATATATATCTATGCGTTAACAGAACTCAATAGTTTATATATATATTTCCGCCCTGGGCCCACCATACAATTAAACGAATGCATACACCGTTAGATGTCGGCCCACCAGATCGACGGTTTATATGCATTCCGCTAAGCGTCTTGGTATGATTTATAACGTGCAAAGACGCAGTTTAACCGGGGTCTTTCAATACCACTCAGGACACGCGGCAATTTCTCTGTGGAATCGCTCCCCCCTCCAGGAATACCACTTATGGTCAAAAGTGGTGCGGACTGGGTAATCCGCTCTTGGAAATCCATTGGTGGTTTCGCTACAGTGTTAAACTATGGTTCACGCCGGCTGTACAATCTCCTCGCCCATTAACTCGGGTTTGCTACCTCCGATTCCATTATTTATTTAATCTGACACAGGGTTCCAGCCTATACTCCAAGTTCTGGTCCGCATTTGTTATTTATCAAAATGTTCACTTTTCAATGTATTTTTATTATTCGACTCCACTCCATTCAATTATATATATATCTATATATATATATATATATCTATATATATATATATATATATATTTATATTTATATATATATATATATATAATGCACAATTCTACCATATCAATCGAATGTCAATTGAATACAAGTGCTCTTGTTGAATTCAAACGCCTTGAATGTTATGTGTAACGCCCGACTGTATAAAAGATTCTGCCTCTGCCGCTTCTGTCACTGCATCTGTTCCTATCTCTATTCTTGGAATAACAGCAGTGATAACGCCTCTGTGTTCATTTTCTTCTTTGCTGCCTCCATTGTATTTGCTGCTTCCTTTGCCTGTTTTTGCTTCAGCACTGCCTCATTTTCCATCAATGACAACATTTCCAACAATATTTTCCACCAAAATGTAGCTTCTACAGTTATTCTCTGTTTTAATAAAACAATTTTCTTTGTGGTTTTATTTTCTTTGTGTTCTCTCTTTTTTTTTCTGGAATTCTAATTTTGCAGATCTTGTCAGATCCATTTCAATTTTTTTTAGATATTAGGGGCCTCCCCCTAAGATCCAGATCAGTGGTATCAGATTCAGGTTACGCCTCCATGGGAATGAGGGTTTGAAACATATTTCAGTTTCAATGTTTTGCAGCAATCTTCAGCAAAATCCATGAATTTTTTTGGGCGGCGAGTTTTCAGATCAGATCTAAAAATTTTGGTGAAAATTTGCAAAAAAAAAGACTATATCTGGATTCCTTGCGAAAAAATACTCAAATTAAAAAAAAAATCGGACAAATTGGAGTTCCGATGAGGGAGATATCGCTGATTCAAAATCAACAATGTTGAAGCAATTTTTCTGACGACAATTCATGGACGGCGGCTCTCCTATCATTTTTCACACCTTTTAGTGCAAAATTTTAGAAAAATGGATATAGATCTGATCTCCTCTTGAAAAATCACCCAAGTTCAAAAAAAAAATCTGTCGAATCAGAGTCCGGATGTGGGAGTTATCATTGATTTAAAATGAACTGTTTTTTCAGAAATTTTGCGACGGCGAGACAGCTCCAGCGCGATTCTGAGAGTCTAGAGTCTCCAGATAGTGGTTTCAAACACATCATAAGATGCATAATGATCATTCCATTTCCAAAAATAGGTTATAATAAATATTCTGAGCTATATTGACCGAGTTATGCTCATTTAAAATCTAGAGTAACATTCGGAGCAGGTTCCCTTTGGAGACGTGCCCTCCCACCCCACTTTAGTAGGCACATGCTATTTCATCAACAATCGGCATCACGGTTATGGGTCAACCACAAAAAATAATTTTCATCGAAGTCCATTTGCTAGGCCGCACACTGTTAGTCACACAATGGGTCACAAGCATTACAGGGTATCTCTATCCTTAGATCTGTGTTTCTCATGGTTTTGGTTCATCCACAAACCCACACTTCATCGAAGTTCATTTGCTAGGCTGCACACTGTTAATATCACAGTTGGTCACAAGCATTACAGGGTATCTCTATCCTCAGATCTTCGTTCATCACGGTTATGGGTTAACTATACAAAACCCTTCTCTTCGGTGGCTCTTTATATTCAACAAAGGCTTCTCAGGAGGGAACTTCACGCAATGGGGACCATTGCTTCTTAAGGAGGGAGGAATGATTCGAATGGAAAATGGCATCAACCCATGGTATTCATCTACCCATGTTATCCATCCACCCATGGAATTTACCCATGGTATTATAAATGGCATCGGCCCATGGTATTCATCTACCCATAATATTTATTCGCCCATGATATTGTAAGTGACCCATGGTATGTATCCACCCATGGTATTCATCCACACATGGGATTTACCCATGGTATTGTAAGTGGTATCTACCCATGGTATTGGCCTATGGAATCTACACATGGTATTGTAACTAAAAAAAGACTATAAATAACAAGCCTCAGTTTGTAAAAGAACAGATTGTCCACCACAATGTAGCTTCTACAGTTATTCTCTGTTTTAATAAAACAAGTTTCTTTGTGGTTCTATTTGCTTTGTGTTCTCTTTTTTTTTTTATGGCATTCTAATTTTGCAGATCTTGTCAGATCCATTTCAAATTTTTTTAGATCTTAGGGGCCTCCCCCGAAGATCCAGATCAAGACTTCCACCATATCTTCATCATTTCTTCAGTAGATCGTACTAGAGATTCATCATCTTCAGATATAGAGATCTTAATCCATCATTATATCCACTGGTGCATCATAGATTCGAATTTATGAAGTAAAAACAGAATTCATCCATTCAAATATTCCTTAGAGAATTTTTCATTCATTAACAACCCTTACTCATGCACACCTTGCACTATGATCCTCTTCTCCTTAAATATATGTAGCTTTTACCAATACCATGAGTCAAAACCACTCAACTTCTGATGGTATTCTTAGACGGAATCAAATATACAATGTAATGCTCAATACTGTGGGCTAATATCATGGTAATGCCGACTTGGAGTGTTCGTTTCCATGTTTATACACAACTTCTCTTCATAAAAACTACATATATGCTAACCCTGAATGTATACGCTAGTTGCCTTCACAAAATTAGTGTATACATTGCATCCATACATGGGTTTCCTTCACAAAAGTAACATATACATTGTGACATATTATATTTATCATTTCTCTGACACTTATTGGAATTATTTTCTCTGTCATATCTGAATTAATTTATAGCTACATCATTCTTACATCTTTAACACATAGGTTGCTTATCATAGGCAACTCATCAAGTAGGTTTCCATCAAGGACAACTTCAACAAGTAGGTTTCCATCAAGGACAACACATTACATCATATTGCCAACAAGCATCTAACTTCATTCCCCAAGCCCTTGATGTGCATGTAGATGACCCATCAAATGTAGACAATAGAAAAATATTGTGCTTCCTCCTTCTGTAGATGTAAGGTCTCCTTTCTTCTTTGATTTGAATAAACTATAGGAGAGTTATATTCTCCTTGAAAGCCCTTGATTGAGATTTGTACTCTACGAGATAGTCACTTAGAATCTCATGATATAAATTTCCACCATCTTCATGCCTTTCATATTCTTCTTCAAAAGAAAAGGGCATAATGTATTTCTTTGGAGCTCTATGAAATATCGGTTCTTTATTTTGTTGATAGGAAGTGCATGGACCTTCCTCATCTCGAAACCCTCTAGAGGTATCATTGCATTTCTCCTCTCTCATATTCGTGACCTCCTTGGAGACGTTCTTCATAGATCTAAAAAGTGATGAGACAAATCTCCTTCCTTCCATCTTTGTAGATCTCATTTCCTCTTCTTATATCATATTGGTTGAAACTCACAGGCTGAGCCAAGATTATGCTTTGATACCACTATAATATTCCAAAAGGGAAAAGACAGAAATATTGAACACAAAAATGTAGATAGCAGTGAATAAATTAGTACACCATTACATGAGACAAATGTACAGCCATATTATTAAACATGTCATCAAATAATAGGCACAATTTCTTGAGGATCAAGTCACTCAAGCAATACAAATCAAGCCTGCAATAGGAAAATATGCTAATACATGAGAAACAATGCTATACAAATGCCATGAGCAATGAAATAACAATTTTAGGGCATAATATGCTACGAAAAAGATATAGAAATATGGATATTCTACTATATAGCTCAAATAATGTCAGGAGTGAATATCTAGGCTCCGAAATGCTTTTCCTAGATAACCCAGGAAGGGTTTCCGGAAATACCCAAAACACAAAAATGTCAGAATGCAGCCCTAGGGTTGAATTACAGCTGCAACTAAATAATTAGATGGAGGTGGCTGAAATTGATGTAGAAATGTATAGATCTCCTCTAATAGATCCTTAAAGTGAAAAGATGATCCCAACACTAAAGATCTAACCCTCCAACTGAAGCACTAAAACCTCCCCTACAGATGCCCAATGAAATAACGTAGTTGATGATGGAACTGCACTGTAGGAGGTGCAAATAGAGTAGCCTAGTGTCAAAATATGAAATGAAGCTCCAGGGTCCTCCTTGCTAGCCTCCCAATGGAAGGGATGCCCCTCCATTGAAAATACAACACTAAAAGCGACCCTCTCAATCCTCCACTGCAACACCCTGCAATACAACACAACTTTGAATAGAAAATACACTATAGTTGAAGACTAAATCTTGGCATGATGCCTGGATGTGGACTATATAGCTCAATAATTTCTCCTTATTAGGCACTCAAAGTTCCCCAAGGATGAGTGGGGGATTCCCGCTCGGGAACACCCTTGTACAAAACAGTACAACAGACCTTGCTAAACAAAAAAAGCATGCATAGAAATGTCACCTAAAAAATCTAGATCTAAGAAGATCAAAATCAATAATCATCTAACATGCCTCTATGGCTGCCTTGCCCTTCCTTATATGCATTATGAGCCTTCCCACCTTGGGTCCCACTCATTAAAGACACTATTATCATGGAGACTATCTCCCATTAACTTTGAGTTGTTTCACATTGATGAACCACTCTCCTTATACCAGCGTTATTGATTTGGTCGACATTGACCTTGTACACATGCCTTTTCCCATGTTCACACATGGAGGTTCTTTATCCAGCTATCATGATGATCCATTTTCACATTAAGAGGGATTTTATTCCTACTAAATATATTTATGGGTCTCCCTACATACTTATTCATCTATCTAAATGACAAAAGCAAAAATAAATATTCCAATTAGCTGCATGCTAATTTATGAATATTATAAAAGATACACGGAACCCAATAAGGAAGAGAGGTAAACAAGGGCACGAAGGTGCTTATAAATTAATCACAATGTTTTAGTCTTCGCCTGGCGGTGTAAACCAGCCGCTCTTCACTTTAGGTGTGTGTGTGTGTGTGTGATAAGTGTGTTAATTTTAATTAAGGCTAGACATGTGTATATAAAAAAGAAAAAATATGTTGTATAACTGTAAATAATACTGAAAGCAACAGTAAATGAAAATGAAAGAGATAGTAAAATAAACAGGCAAAGATGCATAAATTTATACGCAAAAAGGAGGGATTCCCAAAAAATAGTCTAAGGGTGAGCAAAATCTACTCAAAATCTGAAGGTCAGATCTGCTAAAAAGAGGTGCAGGAAACAAGAAGAAACTAGAGGGAAAAATGCTGAAAAATAGGTGGCGAAAGGCTACAACCTAAAGGGAAACATATGGGACCCTAAAGGGAGGACCAAAAAAAAATAAAAACAGGTGTGATGGACGGAAAAATAACTGATTTAAAATGGATTTGAAAAGACAGGTTCAAATATGAACAAATGGCTGAAAAACACTGAAATCTCAGAAGACCTACTTCAGCTATACTCCTCCTAAAATGGTGGTAGCGTACTGAAGCCCCAAGGGGCTTGGTTCCTACTTTGAAGAGTAAAAATAAGCAAGTACAGGTCCAAGACTATTAAATATGGAGGTCAGACAACCCTAAACAATGCCCTTGGAAAATCCTGAAAATTACAGAAAAAATCTCGCAAAAAACTGCAGGTCGCTGGTTCTGACCTGTTTTTTGCTGAGGTCGCAGTTTTTTGGTAGTTTTCTACTACTTGAGAGCTGAGGCTACATGTTTTTGCTGAAAAGTGGGACCTGAACTTTCGGATATCTTAGGGGTAGGTTTCACAAAAAAGTGTCGTCTCTGTCGCGACTAATAACTGTTACCTACGCAAAAGGCCCCGAAACACAAGGAAGTTATATTTTTTACTCTTTTAGGGTAAAAAAGGTTAAAAACAACATCAAGGAATGCAAAATAAGAAGCTGAAGAAAAAAAATAGGGGTTGAAGCACCTGTTCATGTAGGGATCTGAAGAACGAAAGTAGTCGTAATTAAAAATCCTTGTTGAGTCGTGAGTTGTTAGTGTGAATTCTAATCGCAAGTGCATGAAAAAATATCACTTCAGCTGTGCATAAAAAACAACCCTAAAATCAAATGTGGATATCAATTTCCTTAGATCTGTAGTAGGTGATCATAATAAATGCTACAAAAATTCAGATCCATGCAGTTAAAGACATTAAACAACAAAAATAGACAAGAGTTTCTCCATACATCCAACAGAGAAGACAACAATTTATAAAGAAATTTTGTATTATGACACCTAGGAAGGGAACACGGAAAGATGTTACCAATTCCCCTCAATGGGATGGGTTCTTGTCTGTCCTTAGTGCTTCAAATAAAATATCTCTCTCTCTTGGTGGTGCAGAAAACCTAGACACAATAAAACTCAATGGGAGTTCGCAAGGAAAACTAGAAAAAATATGACAATGATGGAGGATCAAAGTCAGACCAAAAGTATAGATCAAAAGATGATAAAAAGAGGTAGTGAATGAACGGAAAACCCTTCTATTTATAACAAAATATTGAGTTACTCTAGATATTGGTGCATAGTTAAAATATTATTAAACAAATCTAGATCTAGCTTACTTGGAATATTTTATTATTTTTGGTGGAGGGAAAACGAATTTAGAATTGGTTAAATCCCTTTATTTAGAATTAATAAATTAATAAATGATTTATTTATTGTTTCAAGGATTAGGTTAGGGAATAATTAAATAAATAATGATTTATTAAATTATTTATAAATGATTTAGTTAAATTTAACAAGGAATATTATTAAATAATGATTTAAATAATTATTACTATAGAATAATAAGATAAATAATGATTTATATAATTAATTCTCATGTTTTGGGTTAAATATGACCAGGAGTATTAATTAAACAATGGTTTAGTTACTTATCCCTAGAGGAAAATCAAACAAATAACGATTTATTTAATTATTCCTCATGGCGTCTCTTGTTTAGACCAAAAATAAATTAATAAACTATGCGTTATTAAATTATTTCTCATACTGAAAGAAATTTTACTATCGCAAAGTTGGTCTTACATGGTGTAATTTAGTACATCTAATAGTAATAGGTTATATGATCAAAAATTGGTGTAACAATTTCCATGCACACTATTGGGAAATATTTTGCAATTCTAGGAATTGGGAAACTTTTCGAATCCATGAATTGCATAGTTTCCTAGCTCAAGGGAAGGATTTTTGCAATTTTTTAGTCTGATTGTTGGGATTCCTTCCATGACTACGCAATTTATGAGCTCAAGGAAGATATGGTAGTATATATTGTGCAATTCCAATCATCAACGTTGGCTTTCCCTCATGGATTGTGTAGTTTCTAAAGGTAGGGCCAAAATTGTTGTAATTCCAAGTCAGGAGGTTATCTTCTGACTTATGAAGATCATTTAAGTGTGAAAACAAGGAAAAAAAGCACAGATTAAAAAGATAAGTCTCAATCAAATCAGGAATACCTAACAATAGTACAATATAAGCTCTTGATTATTAGAAGGAAGGCTCCAAAATTTAACCATAAGAAACATTTTGGAGGGTTTTTGTAGCTGCTACAACACTTGGAGACACAGTGATAGAACTCCAACTATCTGTATGGATCTTGTCTCATGTAAAACATGTATATATCTTCTAGAAGTATTGTTCAGCTCATTGACTACCACAATTTATTCACTTAGTTTGAGTTAAATATGTAGTCCCTAACATTCTCTTCATCTGTGGTACACTAACCAAGAAAACTCAAACTAAGTTGTTTAGATAGGGGATGAGGAGAATATAAATTCACAAGTAAAAAAAAATGTTAGAGTCGCAGTTTTCATCTTTCGTGTTGCTCTACTGTGACTAGGCCTGGAGAATACCCTGACAGAGTCACTTTAGGAAAAAAAAAAAATTCTCCACTGCCAATGATCCTAGACAATACCCTCACGAAGTTTCTTGCGTCACCTCTTTGCGCAGGAAGCCTTTCACTTTATTCACCTTTTAAGTTTTTTTTTTCATTTTTTTACATTTTTTTATGCTCATACAATTGTGCATAAGCACTTATTTATTTCATGGGGTGGAAGAGGGATCCTGACTTATTGAGAGGAGAAGAGGTTTTTCCTTCAGAGAAGGATGTTTATATACACCTCTCACATACTTGTTAAGGCTTTCCTCCCCTTCTTACTCTACTCGACTTATTTGATAAGGATTAACTAAAAATGTATAATACCAATTAGAGTAGGAGGTACTAGTTAAAGATTTGAACATTGTGATTCCACTATGATTTTCTCCAAAAAAGAACATATTTTCCATCAAAGTATCATCAACTAAAAGAATGCAAGATTCATGCAAATAGAGGGAATAAACATATAACCAAGAATTGATAGTAGTACAAATTCCTCTTGGGCTTCACCATGCTTGCTCTAAAGCCAAGCACGGTATCATGCAAAAGCTATTCTATAACTAAAAGAAAGAAAAAAAAGGAAAGAAAAAATGTAGGGTGGAAAGAAAATGCAATTCAAAGAAACAACTAAGAAAAGAAAACAACTACTCCTACTCCTAACCTAATCAGAGCATAGGCGAGACTCACGTGAAATGATACTTCTAGTGTAGCCACCAGCGCATTGGCTGGCCTATGTCTGTGAGGGAACACATTTCAAGATAAATATACAAGAATAATAATATAAAAAAAAATATAGGATGATGCAAACCAAAATGTTTGAAGTTTAGAAGTGCATGCACAAAAGTAAGCATGAAACACATATGGAAGAAATTTTGTGGATGCATCGTGATGTTTTGACACATCGCGACTCGAAGCCATGTAGGAAAAAAAAATTGAACTATGAAGATGGGAGAACATAAATAAAGAAGAAAATTTCCATTTCACAACCAAGCTTGCCACATATGACTCCTCCAATGTCTTAGAAATTGGATCGTGAAATATAGATGGAGGATGAGAAATGTTTAGAAGAAAATTATTTTCAATGTGCGTGATAGAGTGATGCGGAGCCTCAAAATATTCAATACTATTCTAATCAGAAGTGGAACTCACCTCAAGGATGTGAGAACTTGACATAATCATAATCTCGGGATGAACGACCTCGATAACTTGGGGAAGTTCCAACTCATCAAAAGACAGATCATAAAAGATCAATATTGGAAAAATTGGAATTGTGACCAAATGAATCAATGAAAAGGTCACAAAAGCCACAATCAAAAATTTCAAGATCACAAATGGGGGCATCCTCATGATATGATGAATCATAAAGAGGATAAGATGGAAAACAAAAAATTCCACCTTCTATGTTTTCCAGAATATGAGATGAGAGATTGGGAAGATTGTAGCATCCCAAAATAATGCATTGATACACAAGCATAATATTTGAAAATGCAACAAGTATACATAAAATGTTCAAAAATCATAGAATATACAGAATAGGTGAGCCATTTTATTCATTGGAGATGGATTACAATTACAACAGTGCTCAAAATAGATGCACTCAATCCAAATACATAGGCTAGAATGACCCTAAAAACATGCCAAAATAGGCACTACATAACTAGAAAGCTACTAGAAGAAATACTGCATTGTCCCTTCATCAGATAATGTACATACAGCTGCTAACTGAAAGGAAAATACAGATCTATGGAAATATAGAGCTTTGATGATACCAAGATTCTAGATCCGGGCTCTGTGATGGAAACCCAAGATAACCCAGAAAGGAAATTCTAGATCTATGAGATTGGAAATTTACCCTCTTGTGGTTTGATACCTTGACTACTGGGTTATGCATATCTGAAGCTAGATCTGATAAATATATGACTGTAATATTTCACAAGATCAGATCTATGCTTGAAGGGTTGATTCCTTCACTAGATCCTCAAGCTAGAAGCTCAAGATCTAGCTCCTCAATCCTCCCCTGATGATTGCAGTTGCTCCTACACAATGACTGCCAAAACCTACGCTGTCAAGGATGGAGGATATCTAGCCTGTTTCTAAAATATGAAAATAATCTCAATAATTATGGAAATAATGAATATAATGTGAAGGAATGGTCCTCCATAGGTTTTCCAGCTGAAATGCTGAAAACTTCCCTTCTCCCTTGGATCTGCAAGACTGGGCTATGAAATTATTGATGGAACTACAATTGTTGGGAGATGTATGGTTGATGGCATGATTCCTGATATAGATCTGAAGCATTGGAAGGTTTATCTTGAAGCACAAAGTGAAAGGATGAACCCCTCACTGGTTCCACATCTGAAATACTCAAGGACAACCTCCTCCTCTCAAACCTTAATGCAGAGATGCATTATTTGTGAATATGTATGGGCTGTAGAAAGTAGGAATAATGTGGCACCAATGCCTGATGATGAATGACATCTCCGAATAACCTTCCCAGAGTAAGAACTCAAAGTCCCCCATGGGTAAGGGTGGGATTCCCGCTCGGAAACACCCTGTGCTAAACAACATTGCAGACTTAGCTAAACATCATAAGCATGCATAGAAATGTCAAATGAAAAATCCAGATCTAAACAGATACAAAATAATAATACAAAGCCTGCATTCTATTGTGCCTTCATCTTCCTTATATATATTTTTATCCTTCCCATGCCTTCGCCCACGTCATAACTACGTTGTGCATGTGGACATAGGTCTCCATGTTGACTTTGTTGTCTCTCCTTGATCTCCATCATGTATCAATGTAATGATCACTCTCTCCATGATATGTGCATTAGATGCACCACTTCCTCCACTAACTTATCATAAGTGCTTTATGTCTTACTTTTAATGCACTATGATCTTAGTTTACCTCTTCCAATATCCTCATGATTTTACATTTAAGATCCATGATCTTACTTGACTGCTTCAACCTCCATGATCTTTCTCATAAATGAGACATGTCCTCCACTCCATTCACATTAAGTAGCTACTCCACTACTCCATAATGTAGATCTATATCTAAAATATCCACATACACACATCAAAAGTGGATTTTATTCATCTATGGGGTTTCTGGGTCCCTCTACCCTATTATTTAATTAATTAATTATGAAAATTAAGAGCTCTAATATTCCAATTATCTTGTGAAAATTTGGGAATATTACAATCCTCCCCAGCAAAATGTTGCTTGTCCTCAAGCAATTGCAAAATTGGATGCTACAACAAACATCCTCCCTCCAAATGGCATCCTCATATGGAAGGCCTCCCCATCTGTCACAATGTGTCATGCATGTCCAGCTCCAAAGCTACCTCTCTATAATTTCTAGAATGGATTCCAACTGAAAAGTTAGATACCCATCCTCATCAATGAATCTCCAAGTGGAAACCATATGATGACCAAAGATCTCCTCTACACATGAGATACATAAGATGAAGTGGTTCATCTCCAAAGTGGAAAGTCCCAACTCATGAACAATCTCTCCAACCCATGATACATAGAGTAGATTACATCTATAAATGCCCTTATCGTTAACCATGTTGGTCATGTAGGAATTAAACATAACATCAACATAGTGAAAAACAAGGAGTAGAGACATATGGATGAACATGAATAATGTCAAACCATATTCTCCCAATAAAAACCAACACATCAAAGCCTTCTACTTCCATGCTAGATCATCACGAAAATAAGTAAGAGAGCCATACTCTCTCAATAGAAGCCACCACAACAATGCTTCTTGCTACCATGCCAAATCAACATCAATGAGAATATGAGAGCCATAATCTCTCAATAGAAGCCACCACAGCAATGCCTCTTTCTTCCATACCACATCATCATGGTACCTAACGTAGTGGCCATACTTTCTCAAGGGAAGCCACTGTAGTAAGGCATCTTGCTACCCCATCACATCATCATTATACCAAGTACAATGACCATAGTCCCCCAATAGAAGCCAACGTTGTAAGGCCTACTATTGCCATCCTCTATCACTATTATGCAATGTATGGGAAGAAATTAGTCCATACTCTCATAATAGTAACCAAATCAACAAGGATTCTTGATGCCTACTTACATCATCATGATGCAAGTCATGGAGAAACAACTTAATAATGGACATGTTGAATGTCTCATCAGAACAATACAAGTAAGCTCCCTTATGCCACATCAAGTGAGAGCTGTGATTTCTCCCAAACACAAGTACATACATGAACATGAGATATATCCCAAACAAAAATACACGTAAAGACATGAGAGGTATACCAATCAGAAGAAAATATAAGGACACAAGATATATCATGTGATGTCCAAACTTTCTCATCAATAACCAGCGAGGCCATGCCTCCTGATGTTGCATGTAATCAGTGATATGTATGGCATGGATCCTCGAAATGTGAGATGTTGGGTAGTATCCATACTCACCCAAAAGTAACCAGCACAACCATGTTTCTTGTTGCCCAGTATCATAGATCTGTAGGAAGGTAGGCAATCTCCTGCTCATCTGGATCCATTCATCCCAATGTGGATTTTGAATCATGCCAAGATCAATCCTGGTATCCTCCAATTGAATAGCTTTTCACTCCATGAAATGTTGAATTACACCTCCATTGAGGTCTCTCCATGAGATCCTCTCATCAAAGGCCCATTGGAACCCATAAGGCTCCATACATGTTGTAGGTAGAATCTCTTCTTTGAGATGTGAGATGGTCATCAAATAAACTTAATCTTGGTAATGGGGAATGCTCACTGCCACAATATTTCTACCCTCTATCATCTGCCCCTCCAGTGCTTCATGAGTGAAGCTACCTTCAGAATGCACCAAAAATAATGGGGCCCTCTCATCATCACTGCTGCTAAGTGACAACGTTGTAGATCTACAAGGTGATACATGTGCTATCTCATTGCCACATACAATGCTAAACTCCAATTCTGGCATTGTAGTGAATAATACTGTGCTTCTCCCGTCTTCTGCAACTCCATACTTCAACAAAAACTGTTGGGTGTAGCTCAACAATGAAAAGTTGGGATAGCTATACATCTTCTCCCTGATCAAATCAAGGGTCCTTTGTGCAGTGATAATTTGCTGCTCCAAATTGGGAAGGTGCTCTAATCCTTGGTTGTACACTTACCCTGATGGCATGGTCTCACAAATCTAAATATGAGGTACTAAAATAACATGAGATGAAAGTATGTGAAAACCTTGGATAAGATCAACATCGGGAACCTCTTGCACATCTACAAGGGTTCCTTCTACCGGTGCAATGGTCTCTCCAATTACTCGTACTGATGATGGCTGCTCTTCTATTGTACAAGCACTGGTATATGCCTCCTCCTCCTCGTGCATCTCATGCATAAATCATGGGAATCCAAATGTCAAGAGCTTAAGACCATCTTGCAAAGATGCAAGTTCTATTATTCCTAATGCAAGTATTGTTGTAGTTGATGGTGGTGGTAGAGGCTCCTCCTCCAAAGTGATAATGAGGACATCTTCTTTTGGATCTTCATGTACTATCTCCTCAATGATGGTACATGTCTCCACGTGAGATGTCTATCGTTTCATTCTACCATACTTCTTCTTCAGTCTTAGAATGAAATCTGCATAAGAAGACACTTTCATGTGTGACAAGTGACTGAACCACCAATCTCTAGCTTCACCTTCTAGGTGCAGTGCTGCAAACTCCAAAACCTATCTTTTTGATATAGGATATTTCTGAAATAAAGTAGCCAAATCTTCTCTCCAAGCCCTCAATGTGCTTGTGGAAGATACATCAAATGTAGGCAAGAAAAATCTATGCCTCTTTCTTCCATTGCTTCTTTTGGATCTCCTCTCTTCTTTCAGTTGCAAAAAATTGTTGGAGAGTGAGATTCTTCTTCAATGCTCTTGGCTGTGACTTGTAATCAGATACATTTTTTCTTAGGGTCTCATGCCCCAAGCCTCCTTCACATTTATACCCTTCTCCTTCCTTCTCAAAGAAAGGGGATATAGTAGAATGATGTGAAGCTCTTTGCTTCTCTGGTCTTCTTTGTTGTTGATATGAAGTACCAGGACCTTCTTCATTTTGAAATCTCCTTGAGGTTTCTCTTTTCCTTTCTCTCTTCATTTCACTGATCTCCTTGGAGAGATCCTTCATAGATCTAAAAAAATATGAGGAAAAACATAATCCCTCCATAGTAGTAGATCGATATAATCTTCTCTTCATGTGTTTTCAATAATGTCCACAATCTGAGCCAAAGATCATGCTCTAATACCATTATAGTATCCGCAAATGGAATAATGCATTGATACACAAACACAATATTTGAAACTGCAACAAGTATACATAAAAGATTCAAAAATAATAGAATATATAGAATATTTGAGCCATTTTATTCATTGGAGATGGATTACAATTAAACAATGTTCAAAATAGATGCAATCAAGCCAAATACACAGGCTAGAATGACCCTCAAAACATGCCAAAGTAGGCACTTTATAACTGGAGAGTTGCTGGAAGAAATATTGCACAGTCCCTTGAGTAGATAATGTACATATGGCTGTTGGCTAAAAGGACAATGTAGATATATGGAAATATGGAGCTCTGATGATGCCAAGATTCTAGATTTGGGCTCTGTGATGGAATCCCAAGATAACCCATAAAGTAAATTCTAGATCTATGAGATTGAAAATTTAACCTCTTGGGGTTTGATCCCTTGACTATTGGTTTATGCATATTTGAAGCTAGATCTAATAAATAGATGGTTGAAATATGTCACAAGATCAGATCTATGCTTGAAGGGTTGATCCCTTCACTAGATCCTCAAGCTAGAAGCTCAAGATATACCTCCTCAATCCTCCTCTAATGACTATAGCTACTGATACACAATTTTTGCCAAAAAATGCGTTGTCAAGGATGGAGGTTCTCTATATTGCCGCTAAAATATGAAAATCAGCTGAAGAATGATGGAAATAATGAATAAAATGTGAAGGAATGGTCCATAGGATTTCCAGTTGAAATGCTGAAAACTTCCCTTCTCCCTTGGATCTGCAAGACTGGACTACACAATTCCTGATGGAACTGCTACTGTTGGGAGATGTATGATTGATGGCGTGATGCCCGATATAGATTTGAATAACTAGAAGGCTGATCTTGAACCACAAATTGAAAGGATGAACCCTTCACTGGTTCCTCAACTGGAATACTAAAGGAGAACCTCCTCCTCTCAAACCCTGATGCAGAAATGCATTATTTCTGAATATGTATGGGTTGCAAAAAGTAGGAACAATGTGGCACCAATGCCTGATGATGAATTGGAGCTCAGAATAACCTTAGCAGAGTAGGCACTCAAAGTCCCCCACAGGTAAGGGTGGGATTCCCGCTCGGAAAAACCCTGTGCTACAAAGCACTGCTGACTTAGCTAAACAACATAAGCGTGCATAGAAATGTCAAATGAAAAATATAGATCTAAAAAGATAAAAATTAATAATACAAACCATACCTTATATTCTGCCTTCATCTTCCTTATATAGATTTTGAGCCTTCCCATGCCTTGGCCCACCTCATAACTACGTTGTGCATGTGGACATAGGTCTCCATGTTGACTGCGATGTCTCTCCATGATCTCCATCATGTATGCATGTAATGATCACCCTTTCCATCATGCGTGCATTAGATGCACCACTTCCTCCACTAACTTATCATATGTGCTTTATGTCTTACTCTTAATGCACTATGATCTTAGTTGACCTCTTACACTATCCTCATGATTTTACATTTAAGATCCATGATCTTACTTGACTGCCTCAACCTCCATGATCTTTCTCATAAATGAGATATGACCTCCACTCCTTTCACATTAAGTAGCTACTCCACTACTCCATAATGTAGATCTAGATCTGAAATATCCACATACACACATCAAAAGTGGATATTATTCATCTATGGGGTTTGTGGGTCCCTCCACCCTCTTATTTACTTAATTAATTATGAAAATTAAGAACTCTAATATTCCAATTATCTTGTTAAAAATTGGGAATATCACAAAGATCAAGAATAGAAGATTCATCATGTCCACATCTGGATGAAAAACTAACATCCCACGTGTTTTGGGAATGATTAGAAGTAGTAATATCTATGAGAACTAAACTTTCAGAATACTGAACATGAATTATAGAATCATGGAATATATCAGGATGATGTAGGAGAGGTGTGGAAGGAATAAAATCGTCCTTCATCACAAATTCTTGTTCAGCTATGGGCTTCACACATAATCATCATAGATTATATCACAAGGTCGTTGAAGAACACCAAATACATCCAGCACTTGATCCTCACGAAAATCAAAATAGTTATTCTAAATAAGAGAACACAAAAACTCACAATCCAGAAGATCAAAGGAACCAAATGATGAAGTAAGAGGAGATAACACTTCATTGTAACCATCATATTCACAATCCAAACCTACACTGGAATTTTGACTATGTGGGGTGGGAGAAGATGGTGGTATATCAATGGAAAAATTCTCCAGTTATCCCACTTAAACCTGCAAAACTAGATCTATTTGATGAGAAGGGGATGAAGGGTGACTTGGAACAACAGCTCCATCTGTCACAGATTTGGAAGCTCTAATACTGAGGTATGTTGGGAGAGGTTCGAAAGATTCAAGTTCATGTGGATTTTCTAAAATGTGAAAAAGATATAGGAATATGTCTACCAAGAAAAACCAATCAACAACATCTTAAGGAAATTTGAATAAAATATGAATAAAACGATCGTAAAAATCCTGGGTAAATACATCAAGTTCTTTTCACAATTTAAGAACTTTTGGTCACAAATATTTACGTTCATACACATCACGTGAAAAACAACTCTGTGAAAAGATGTTTGAATTAGTGTGTGGAGGCATAAGGAAATGTGCCACTATTAAGCAGCATGTTATGCACACACATGGTGTATGAGAAGAATAAACACACACACAAGAGACTCAACACACAATGAAAGATAATCGTGAGGCTTTCTTATTTTTCCATTATACATGATGTACATTTATAATACAATGGTGTGACTCTTGGTTTCATATTCCAATGTCACTTGGACTCCATTGTGAATTTTCGCATTCCACACCTACCCATGTAGGATTAGGTGTTCCAACATCCCCCCTTAATCTGAAGGGGTATGTGTGAGTCCAAGAAAAGAGTTGTAATACAAATATGCAAAGTATACATGGCAGCACTTGCCCTGAATCAACTCTTTGAAATGTTGGAAAAAAGAGGTGGTTTAAGGATGACCACCAACACTGGAACGCAAAACATGTTGCAGTTCCCGAAACTCTTCCAAAACTGGCAAGAAGCTAAAAGCTTCTGCTAGAGAAATTGTCCCTCATATAAAAAGGGAGACCTTCAACCTAAAAGAAGGGAAGCCTACTACCTGTGATGGTTTTAGGATTACCAAAAAATCTGGAATTCTTGAAGCATTTCCTGGAACTCAACCAAAGCTAGCAAGAAGCTGAAGGCTTCTGCTAGAGCAAGTGTTCCTCATATATGAAAGGGAGACCTTCGACCTAAAAGAAGGGAGGTCTACTACCTGTGATGGTTTTAGGTTATTCACCAACCAAAGATGATGGTTTAAGGTTTTCCACCAACCGAAGGCATGCTCATGGGAATTCGTGTCTCTGGCTACATCTATGAATCTGGAATGACGAATTGTGGCTCAGGCTCGCTTGAACTGTTGTGTCTCTGGCTACAACTTTGAACATGGAATGAGAGATTGTGGCTCAGGCTCACTTGATCTGTCATCGAATCTTGTACATGACCACCATTTTCCCCCCTGTCAGGGACAAGGTGAGATGATGGCAAAAACTCAACTGCAAGTTTGCTCAATATTCGTGAACAAGTTCTGAAATGTGTCTTAAACATCTTCTTGGATGTTGATGCCCATTGCCAAGAAGCGATCCATCCAAGATGAATCTTGGTTCTTGCAGGAGGCTGAGGCTTGTTTCTGAAGCATCTTTGTGAAGAATGAGTGTGCCAACCACAGTGCTTGCATGGATGAAGATAAAAACAATGATCTTTCATATGGCCAACTCGATCACAGTGTTGGCATTTTACGATCTGTGATTGTTGTTGTGGAGCAGGATCTGGAACAGCTGCAGGTGAACTGTCATACAGGAATCTGACACTCTGAAATATGATGGGATTTGTGTAGTCTGGAATATTAAAGGACACATCCTTTTCATATCCAAGACCAGTTCGGTGCTTGTTGTGGACAAGCTCTTCCCAAGGTTTGATGATGGGCTTAGGAAGTGCTGGTTGAACTGCTGCATCTGCATGTAAATATGCTCTAGTACAAGGAGGTGAATGTGGATCAACTGCAACTTTATCTTCTTTCTTCTGATGAGAGTCCTTCTCAATCTTCTAAACAGAAACAGGTTCAGAATGGTGACTCTTTTGTTGAAGTTCATCTTGTCGGAGCTGAGATTCCAACTGCAAAAACTCGATCTTCTCATGTACATCTAGCAAACAACTTTGAATGTTACAAAGAGCATCCTTGCTCATTTTTATCATATCATCAACATTTGAATGAATGAGGCTATTCAACAACTCTAATGCCTCATTGATTTTAGCCATTTTCAACAACTTAGGCTCAATAAATAAAAAGGGTGTCGGCTTCAACTGAAAATGCACCCATTTACAATGTGATGCAACAACAAATACAAATGAATCCAAAGAATTTCCAACTATGGAAATATCAAAGTACAAAATCTGCTCCTCAAATGATGGAGGACAATCAACAATCCAACAACTCAAATACTGATTGCAACTATGAAAAAGATGCAAATTCCACTCATAATACAATGTTAATATCTCTGCAAAAATATTTTGTAAATGTGCAGCTGAAAACACTTGTGCAAGAGGCCTTTAAGGCAGCTGAATTTTCTATCAAAGAGTTGTTTTCAATGATGGAAAACTTGTCTTCAAATGTCAATTTCTTCAAAAAAATAACCCTTATGTATATGCCACAAATCATAAAATGTAAATCTTCTCTTTTCACTATGTATTCAGTCCATCTACTACTCATATGCCATTTTCTCTGTTGTTCAAATTCTCTCTTTCCTCTCTCTCTGCTATTTTTTTTTTTTTTTGAAAGAGCAGAGTAGAGATAGGAAATTCACTTAAAAACAACAGTAGAGGAATGCAGTCTAGAAGCTCAAACATTTTCAAAAAAACCCCAGAATTTTTCAGAATATTATAGCAGCAGAAAATTGGAGAATTTGTAGAATTAGAGATTTGCAGAAAACTCAGAAATTTTTCAGTGAAAACTCAAAAATATCTTCAAAAACCCTCTCAGCAGCTCAAAAATGTAGAATTTAAAAATACTCAGAAATATTTTCCACTAAAAACTCATAAACTTCTTCAGGAATCAACTTTAAACAATTTTTCCAACAGCTCTCCAAGATGCATAATTTAATGGGCAGAAATTGCAGGAAGAAATCAACCTTCAGATGTGTAGTGCTACTCTTCTTCAAAACCAATGTTGTTCTTACTCAAAACAAATTATGAATGCTGCCAATTTCTGAATGCTGCTCTTTCAAAGCAGATTTCTAAATGCTGCAGAAAATCTTTGACTGATGAATGCGGCAAAAAGGACTGCTGCATAAACTCTGAGTGCTGCAAAAATTCCAAGAATTTTTGCAGATATGCACAGGCCATAAACACAAATGGCTCACTCAATTTGGAGTAGGGCCAGCAATCGCCCGCTCTGATACCATGTTAAGCACCATGTTATGCACACACATGGTGTATGAGAAGAATAAACACACACACAAGAGACTCAACACACAATGAAAGATAAGCGCGAGGCTTTCTTATTTTTCCATTATACATGATGTACATTTATGATACAATTGTGTGACTCTTGGTTTCATATTCCAAGGTCACTTGGACTCCATTGTGACTTTTCGCATTCCACACCTACCCATGTAGGATTAGGTGTTCCAACAGCCACACTAATTCCGTGCATGCCCTTTAAACATGACAATGAATAACCTACAACAAAAATCCTCACAGTGGATGTTGTGTTTTGTGCAGAAGTCAAGAAAATGATTAATGTGCTTAAATAAGGTTGTTTCACCCTCTCCATTGAATTTGAAATTTGACAAGTCGTGAATGATTCTTGCCGTCACTTTCAATTTTTCGGGTTTAGAAAAACATTTCGAGGTTTTGATTTTGGGTAAAGCCATAAATTAGTGTGGAAGTTCAAACAGACTTCATGGGCTCAACTTGTCATCTAGCCCTCCTTCTAGCATCATAAATGTTTACGGTGCTAGATTTTCCAACATTCAGGGGATCCCCCTGATATGAAGTCCCAACTAGACCTCACAACATTTGGAGTCAGAGTCCCAACAGTGGGTCATTAATGATATTCCTTGGTTGCAAAAACACATAAAGTGATGTACCGTGACTGGTGAGAGAAACTATGTGACCCTGCGGATAGTCAAGTGCGATTCATGAATGGTTCCAACGCATGAAGGGAAATCAAGTGAGCCCCTTAAAATCCTGTAATATTATGCACGTTGAAAGGAACACACCAGCATAATAACATCATGAGTTAACATGAAAAATAGTCCACAAGTTAAGGTCAAAAATTAATACAATAACACACATTCAACAATATTCATACAAATGCAAACAAAATAGTTCATAATAATAAGCGTAAATTAAACAACATAAATTACAAATACAATAAGAATAGTCCTACTATATTCACAACATATGCATGAAAGTGTGCAGGCTTTGAGATTTTATTAAAAGTGAAAGTTCCAATCATACATACACCATTTATGGACCACTAGTCCTAATAGTGGAACATTATAGTCAAGAACACCTACTCCTCCAAAGAAGTATACTCCTTCTATGCTGCGAAGAAGCCAAGGCTCTCTCACATTAGGGGAATTTTGAGGTCTAAAATGGGCCTCCTGAGAAAAAAGTACAGCCAAAATAAAATTTATAAGAATGAAAATCATCAAAGATTATGATGTCAACCATGTGGGATGATTCACGATTTTTGGAGTAAAAAGGTAAAAGTATTAAAAAATAATAAAATAATAAAACTACTTTTTCAACTTATCTCCCTAATTTTTTACTCAAATTTCGAGTGAGAGTACTCATTTGATGCAAAAATTAATTCATCATCCAAGGAGTACCCATGTTGCATACTTTTGATGGAACCTGCTACATGAAAAATGAGAAATACATGAAAAAATGTGATTGAAATAAATTTTTTCATGTGTTTCTCATTTTTCGTGTATCACGACCCATTGAAAGTATGTAACATGGGTACTCCTTGGATGAGGAATGAAATTTTGCATCAAATTACTTTTTTCACTCTAAATTTGAGTAAACCCATAGGGAGATAAGCTGAAAATACGAGTTGAAAATATAGTTTTTATTTTTTCCCTCTAAAATTTGATGATGTAATCTAATGTTATTTTATTATTTTCACTATGATTTTATAATTTCCTTAGGAGGCCCATTTTAAACCTCCCCTAATGCAACTCCAAAGCTCATTCCAAGCCTAATCCTAGCCAAATTATTGGCTCCCAATATCCCTTTACATGAGTTATGAGAATATATTTATAACAAAGGGGGGTGGTGTCCCTTCACATTACCCTTTGGAACTCTTTGAATTTCCTCATGACTCTTCAACTTCTTTTAAAAAATAACTCATTACATTACATCATGAATTTTCAAATTCCAATATTAGGATTTTGAATTTCAATTTACAATAATTATAAATAATATTACATTTACACTCATACCCATATAAGACAAAATAGGGTAGAGACAACTATACAACCTAACAAGACAAAACACTATGATGATTGAGTTTGGGGAAAGTATATCTTAGCCACTTCTACTTGATGCTTCTCGGTCACATATTGGTTCCAATATTGATACTGTGCGATGACATCCCCAAACCGCATAATTGTGACTCGTTGGAAGTGTACACCAGACTTCGTAGCATCCGGGTACAATGATTTAGAACCAATCTTGACTTCCTTCTTGAGAAATAGAAACATTGTTTTGATCTAGATAGGATGACCAATTTAGTTCTTCATATTCTATCTTTTAAGCTCCAAATCCTCCTTGGTGGCAATTTGGCTCAGCTGCTCCAAGTACTCTTCAGTCCCCTACCTAACCTGGGGTTTGCATTTAGATTCGGTGAGCGAGCCAACTGATGTGATCCTGTATGTTCTGACCATGAAATAAAACTATTGTATAACCATATATATGAGGCTTGAATACTTCCAATGAACGAGGAAATCTTCTTATTGTTATGAATCAACATTCAAACTCGTTCTTTCTCCAGCTCTTCATGCGGCTTCATTTTCTTTACCAAGTTAAGTGGTGCCCCATTTTATCACATTGTCCATTCATGTATGTTGATGATGACATCTTGTACATTCTTGATAGTTTTGACAAAGTAATTTCTCTACTGCTACAATCCATTCAAGTGGACAACTACGTTATGTATGGTCATAATCTCCTCATATAGGTCCTACATGGTCTCTCCAAATGTTGATACGTCACTGAGTATCGTTGCTCTCTTTTCCTCCAAGTAGACTTGTGCGAAAGCTGTGTTCTGCATTTTTGTGTAGAGATGTTCTATATCTGGCTTGAAAACCTGTAATTTCTGCTCCAATTTCTTATTCTCAGCCATAAAATACTGAGTGTTTGATCTCACTGCATCTGCAAAGATCAAGTTGGCTTCGGAAATGGTGTTTGGATTATTTTTTATCTCTGCCACTATCACCCTCTCTCTAATGAATGTAGGCGATGCGTGATCATACAAATTTTTTTTTCTTCAATCTTGTACAAAATTATTTTTAAATTCATCATATGAAATATTGTACACATCCATTACCATATCATCATCAAGGGGAACTATGTTTTCTTCCTCGGTTGTGGATAACTATGTGGTTGGAGGTGGTGAAGAGTGAACGATGACCTGTAGTGCACTAGGATCAGGTCAACATATTCATTCTACAGCTCTGGTTCAAACTCCATGTCTGCAAATTCAATAAAGTCTTCAATCTGCTAAGAAATCTGTAGATCATGCATCTATCCACTTTCCTCTTCTGCTACTAGTTGATTATGTTCTTTCTCTTCTACTTGTCTCTTCACTATTTCTACTATTATTATGCCTTGCCTTTCTTCTTTTTCATTCTTATGATTCTCCTCTTGTTCTCTCCTCCTTTGTTCACTTTCTTCCCTCAGTTATTGTTCAAATTTATGCACCCTCAGTTCTGACTCCTGCAAGGTCTATTTTTCTATCTTTCTCCGCTCTACTCTCTACATCCTCTGCTTCCTTTTTTCTTCTAATTCCAAAGCTTCTTGCATGAGAATTGGATCCACTTTCATCTTGCAACTTTTTTATCCTTATATACTTTCAACAACCTTTCTCTTTCCCTTATCTTGTAGCAGGTTGTTGCCTTCTGTTATTGCTGCTTATGGAGTTGCTACTCTCTAAGGAGTGTCTCATGAAGTTCCATTTATATTGACTAGCTCGCGGGGTTTGGAGGCATTGTATAAATGTTTCCATGGAACCTTCTCCATCCAGAGAAATGTCCCAGTGGGATAATTGTAATATATTTTCATACAGTGGCCTTTGCAAATTCTTGTCGGATCATACGAATTGAAGTATTTCTTACCAAACTCAAAATTTTCTATGGATTTTTCTTCGGTATCCGCAATTTTGAGATTCCTTGATCTCGTATAATCCAATATGCAAAGGAATAATGGGAAATGGTGCTTTATTATTTCTATGAAATATTGTTGACAACCCTATGGTGAGATGGTATGACACGTATTGCATGATAAGCTTATCGATGGCATATGTTGGTAAAAGATGAAATGACTTTTGTCCGTTGAACACTCTAAGAAGTGTGCCATCCAGTAAGGAAAACCAATCCTTGATCTCTAATTTTTCCTCCATTTCTCCTTGTGACATGCAAGGTGGATCTTCTCCAAGGATAAGGTTGTATAGAGGAATGATGAAGTGGTTAGTTGGCTGCTCCATAACTCCTCAATGACTGTAGTCTGAAAGAAGATTACAATGAACATATACAACAGGGTGTTGTGGATTTCATGTCCATTTCATGCTAGGGAGGTGATTCTATGAATAGATCACATCTAGAATATATGAAGACATATAGAAACTTTCTTTCTCGTTGTTAGGAGGATCCCAAGCCCATGCTACATGGGCTCTCAGTCGTTGAGCCAAAAAATATGATAAGTTGAACTTCTTCCCTTCCTTCATAACCTGGTTCAATAAGACCACCTACCCTTTAGGAAAGGTCTCCATGCTTTGCTGACCGTGAATTCTGCAAGCTATGATAACCAGGAGATGGTAGGCCCTCGTGAGAGACTTTGTATTTTATAAAGGGGTAGGTGTCTATCGAAACTGTGAAGGATCTTTGACCCAACCTTTGACAATATCTCTTGTGTTCACATAGTTTTTGTTGTAATAGAAGTATGAGTAAATGAGATTTGGTATATTGGGAAGATGATACATGAGCTAATAATATTCCACCCAAAATGTAGCAATATTTTGTCCATTAGCACTATTCAATGTCATGGTATTCTCATCAATATTTGAAAAAATCTAGCTGATGACATATGCATATGCGAAGGGTGGATATATGCATGCAACCTTGTGTAATATTGACCCCTAAACACTGATGTAAACTTGTCGTTCCTCTAGATCATATCTCAAGCTCTTTTCTACAAACACTTTCACAACCTTGTGCCATGTTAGATCTGAATCCTTTTCAAAACACAATTGAGTGTCTACATACACTAGAAAATCTACTGGTGTTTGATCAATTTCTTCCCCAATACTGTTTTCAATGGTCTCTTTTGAAGCAACTCTCTTTGGTTCCATGGTAACAATGACTTTAGGAGAGATGTAATTCAGCAACCATGGTACTTGTGGGACAAAATAGGCACTCATGGAAAACAAACATTAGCCTTTTGCAAATATAACTTCAAAACATGATCAAGAAGAAAACGGGGCAAATGATGAGAGGGATGACATATTTTTCGTCAAAAAGAAAGGGAGATTGGTTGCGGGAACTATGCACTATGTAGTCCCAACAACCAAGGATATAGCTTGAGGTTTGAGACTGCGCAATGCACTGTTCAGCCTGGGCAATGGACTCAGAGAAATTGTGCATTGCGTAGTATTAGTGGCCAAGGTAGAATAATGATCCTTGGAACTGTGCAATGCACAGTTGGGCCAACCTTTATTGCACATTGCACAGTCTCAAAGGCTAAGATATTGGCTTGAGCCTCAAACTTGTGCAATGCCCAGCTAGAAAAAATGAAACATGATCAAGGGAAGTTAAAATATGCCTGGTGGAAGTGTGGGAAACGAGAAGATCTAAGTGATGGTATGAGTTTGAGTGAAAATATGGATAATTATAGGTAAATTGATGTAAATCAAGTGTAGATACATAATAAACATAAGTAAAAACAAATTTGTGAGGAGAGTCCTTGAAATGACATCCATCAGTAAAAAAAGAAGGAAAATGATGCGACACTTGTGAAAGGAAAATGAAAACTTGAAAGAACACAAAGAAAAGCTTAAAATTTTTGAGAATTCATCAATCATGAAGAGAAACAATTGAAACAATTCTCACGAAAGAGAAACAATAAAATGCGACAAAAAAAGTGGCAAAAAACAATAAAAGAAAAAATCACTCGGAAAAGAGATGAAAACTCCATTGAAGGTTCTTTGATCTACTCACGAATGCTTAGAGCTCGAAAATAGAATGTAAAAAATATCTCTATGGGAATCAATTAAATATATTTGAGAAAATTATAGTTTATGATGCACATGCCTAAAATCAAGGAAAAAGTGACACTTAGTGGGAGTTTATAAAAATAACAGATGTGCCTCCTTTGGGAAACTAATAATGAATCCCTATTTAATAGGGATGTTTTTTTATTTTTTTATTTTTTTATTTTTGGATTTTTTGGGAAATTTTCCATGCAAACTCCTCGGAAATATTGTGCAATTCTGGGGAACTAGGCAACTTTCCAGCTTGGTGAATTGCACAGTTTCCAAGCTCAAGAGAATTATTTGCGAAATTTTTGGGCTCAATGTTGTGCTTGCTTCCATGGCTATGTATTTTCTGAGCTCAAGGAAAATATTCTAGTCAATATTACACAATTCCAATCATCAAGGTTGGCTTGCCTTCATTGATTGCACAGTTTCTATGGGAAATCCCAGAACTGCTGTAAGACCAAGTCACGAGGTTCGCTTGTGACTTAGAAAGATTAGTTAAGTGTGAAAACAAGAAAACACAAGAAAAAATGAAAAGGATAAGTCTCAATCAAATTGGGAATACTTTACAACAATGCAAGATAAGCTCTCTTGGATTATAAGGAAGGCTCCAAAATCTAAGCATGGGAAAAATTTTGGAGGGTGGTTGTAGCTACTACAAAAAAATCATGGGTGAATGGATCCATGCCCATAAGATTCCCAATTTTTTTTATTTTCTATGTGTGGGGCGTTGAACCATTTAAGCCAACTTGTTTTTGCTTCCCTTGTTATGATTTATCACCAAATGAAAATGTTGTACAAACCCCATCCACTTGTAACGCCTGGTCTTCTATAGATTACTCTGGGCCTACAAGTACTATAATGGCTTGTAACCTGTGTGGATCACTGTATCCTTTCCCATCAAATAATGCATCCACTTATTCACAACTTGCAGCATGGCATATAGCTCCTTATCGTAGGTAGGTAGTGAAGAACTGGCCCATGAAACACTTCAAAATGGTAGCATATATGCCTTCGTCCCTGCATCAAGACAACTCCTATAGCATACCCACTTGCATTTGTGTCCACTTCAAAGGGCCACTACAAGCTTGGTAATGCCAGAACTGGTGCTTGAATTCTATTCTTATTTAGCTCCTAGAAAGCCTTCTGCTGACCTTTTCCCAACTAGAAATTCTTGCCACTTGCGATTATGGCATGGAGCGATGTTGGTACCACTAAAAAGAGGCTATGAATTTCCTCAGGTACTATGTTTCCTAAATGAAACTCCTGACCTAAGAAAAATTAGTAGAAAATGGCTATTTCATGATGGCCTCCATCTTAAAAGGATCTATCTTCAATTCTCCTCAATCGATAACATACCCTAGATACACCAAATACTGCTATGAAAACTCGCACTTCTTGAGATTTGCTATTAGTTGGTGCTCCTTCAATGTTTCCAGCACCTACATCAAATGTGACATATGCTCCTCCCATGTAGCACTATATACCAGTATATCATACAAATATGAAATAAAAAATTAATATATAAAAGGGCGCAATACATCATTCATTAATCCCATAAATGTAGTTAGTGCATTGCATAGGACAAATTACATAACTAACCACTCCTACAAACCTTGACTAGTTTTGAAGGTAGTCTTCCATGTATCTTCTTCTTTGACTCGAACCTAGTGATATACAAACTTCAAGGCCATATTGGCTAAGAGATTTGCCTACTACAACTGATCTAGCATATCGTGTATCCTAGGAAGGGGCTATCTGTTATTGAGCGTGATTTTATTCAAGGACCTGTAATCTATATACATCCTCCAAGTCTCATCCTTCTTTGTAAAAATGATGATGGGTGACCCACATGGTGATGTAATCAGTCAAATGACACCTCGTTCCAAAAATTTCTGCAACTTTTTCTTCACGTCACTTGCTTCTATCAAAAAACTTCCCATAAAACCCAATATTTGGAAATGGGGAGTCTCGCCATAGTTAGATCTCATGCTCCACTTCTCTCTCAGGTGGTAACCCTTTAGGTTCTCAAAACACATCCTTGTATGCATATAACAACTCCTCTAATTGTTGTTTATGTTTATTAGTACACCCCTCTAAGGGTGATTTACCTCTTATTTAATCCTCTTCAGACTAAATTTCTCTTAAAAATAATAAAACATAGTTGTTACTAGAACTGATCAGTTTCTTGGCTTGGTTGGCACTTACAAGTAAAAATATTTACTTTCATTTGTGAGCATTGATGATAAATTATTTTCCATCCTTGATGAGCCGGTACTGATTGGATATCCTCATAAATATTTCATCATGTATGTACATATATGGACTCCCAAAAATGACTCCACATGCTCCAAGGGGAACCACATATAGGTCTACTTCATCAATAAAATCAGCACTGATAGAAAATCTAATTTTACATTGTTTTGTTGCCTTCAACTTTGCATCCTTGTTTAACCATCCAAATGGATATGGGTTTGGATGATCACAAACTTTCAACCCCAGATTTTTTACCAAATATGCTACAATGTTATTCTCCTGTGATCGTGAGTCAAATAGAGCATCAATATTTGTCCTCTTGACCTATATGTCTTCCTATTGTTCAAGGATACTAAGATTCACCTCCTTCTGTATGGACATAAGAAGGATCTTCTCATCCACATATGAGTTGCTTTCAAATTGGTTGCTTGAATCTGTGGCCATGAGATTCTGCTTCTTGTTCTTCAGGTTTAAATGTGGATACTAGTTCCAACACTTCTCCTCTGTATGGACATCAACGTTGCAGTGGTTTCTAGGATCTTTGCAATGGTGTTTTGTGGCTACCATATTTTTATCTTTTCCCCCTTTTTGCTTCTCCTTTCCCTCCTTAGAATCTTCTTGTTTCTCCTTCTATTTCGATCCACTTGATTGTGATCTTTTTAGGCCTATGTTCTCTAGATATTGTGCTTGTACACAAGCCTCATACTCTGATTTGGGCTTGAACAACATCATTTTCTCACACAGATGGTAGTGTATACCTCCCAAATACTTGAGGAGTACATCTGGGTTATTTGGAGAGATATCGAACATTATAGCCATCTTTATGCATTATGTGGTGTACTTTTGCATGCTTTGTCCCGAATTTTTCCTGAAGTAATGCCATTGGATCCACTGGTACTCCATGTACCCAATGGGATAAAATTGTGACTTAATGAGGGTTTTGAGATCTTCCCACTTATTCACTAGATTTTCTCCCTCCAACCTTAGGGTTTTCGTGTGTCTCTTCCACCAAGTCAGTACATGACACTCTAATTTCAACCATGTGAATGAGATCTTTTTCCCTTCCTCGATGTGATGGACATTGAAATAAACTTCCAATTGCTACAACTAGTGGTTCAATTTCAGAGCGTCGATATCATCATTGTATGACTTGATATCGACTTTTTCCTCCATTTTAAAAAAGGAATTATTCATAACACTCGGATTAGGTTTATCTTTTCTAGGCTCTTTCTTCAATTGGTTCTCCATTTCTCACCAATCTTTGGATCCACATTCCTATTTATCCTCTACATTACAATACCCATTTTCTCAAAATATCCCCAACTTGTTATTCAAGTCGCCATGAGGAAGCTTACATTTCAGTTAATATCCATGACTTGTTGTTCCAGTCGCATAAACCTCACCTCTACAAGATCACGGGCTTCATTTATATATTCACCTACCATGATTAGGATTTTAGTATTTTGATCCCTGCCGATCTGAATCCCTAAAATATCCACAAAATAACCAAATAAACTTGCTTTGATACCAAATTATTCGTAAAATTTTGTGGATATTCCACTCGATGGTTCGCCACAACAAATATGATAATAATATATTAAAATACTATAATTTTACATTATTACAGTTTTAGTAAACTTTAAGATCTGTGTATTTAACTGTAATTAGTGCATGCATGCGAATATAAATTATGTAGAAAAATTAAGAACAAAAAAATAAGCTCACACATGCACATAAGACAGAAGATATTTTCTATGGGAAACCCTTTTGGGAGAAAACCTAGCTGGAAGGTCAGGTTGTTTTTATCTATTTCTCTATCTGGAAAAATAGCTGTAGGTACAAATAAGTACTACCCGTGTCTTGTGGGCTACTACAATGCATATATCCTCTATTTATGATCTACCTCATATCTCTCATAACTATCTTTACTCAACTATGGAACAAAATTCTCTCAAAAGAATGGAATGCTTCTTCCTCCTAATGGCGTGGTAATAACACAACCCAATAGCCTACCAATGGTTAATTTTGACTACATAAAATCTTAACTAGAGTTACAATATAGAATCTTTGTTAGGTCCCTATATTAAAACTTTAGTCCCTTATGGTGGTTATTATATCCCCCTTATTGTTATTTTTGTACCCTTGTAACCCCGATATTGTTATTATTGTGCCCTTCCGTTGTTATTTTTAGGTCGGCTAGGATTATATTGTGACCCCATGGACTCCTATATATAGAAGGAGGTTTTGTCATTTGTATCATCCAAGAATTGTTCATTTATTTAATATAAAGGAGGTTTTCCCCTCAAAGTGGCTGAATCATAAGGCATTGATCTCTGTTTTCTTCTATTTTTTGAGTTGGTTTCATAACATTTGGTATCAGAGCTTTGGATTCTAGGGTTTCCCTGCTACAAACAGGTCATTGTGGAATTTTATCTATAACTTTTTTTCTACGAAGGTTCAGAAGATGAAATTTTTATCACGCGAAGATGAAATCCCGAAGAAGTCCATGTAGAAATTTGAGATCATGGTTTGCAACATTTTCGGAGATATGATATGTGGAAGTTAGGGTTTGTTCAGTCCCCCGAATTTCATCTCAAAGAGGTGACCGTGGGAAAAATGTCATAATTCTCCCTCTGAGCATCGAATTGGGATTATGTAAAAAGTGGAGAAACGTACACGGAATTTATTTTCTTGTGGATCAATTTCAGAGCCAAAGGAAGAAAAAAAGACATGTGGTACGCCGTACAAGTTCTCTCTACTGAACCAGTCCATAATTAGGTCATTGTGGGAGATTGGGTATAACTTTTCCTTGAAGCATCCAAATCAGGTCAGATCAGTGGCATTCGAAAAATGATTTAGAGGGCTACTATAGCACCAAATTTTAGATATTGAAGATCTAATATCATAGAGATAATTCAATTTCAATATCGAGATCCTCAAAAGCATGAAAAAGGTGTGTATTTTTTCTCAAATTGCATAAGTCTTGTTTGAAAAATAAATTTGAAGTGATTCCAAGGGCATATTGAATCATAAATATTAGTATTGGGTTCTAAAATTCCCCCTAAAAATAATTCAATGCCCTTTAAGCCTTTAAAATACCCTATTATGACTCATGAATATGAAGAATTGCAACATGATATGTGAAAATTACAAGAGCAAGTGCACCAAATTTCGCTCACGTAAAGAGCAACAAAAAATAAAATGGAAACTTTGAAGAAAGGCATGGAAGCTAAGATGGATGGTTTGAAGAAATGTGTGGAAGCTAAGATGGATGGTTTGAATAAAAGCATGGAAGACATGGAAGCTAAGATTGATGGTATACAAGAAAAAATTAAAGACAACATGGAAGACATGAAGAATGATCTAAAAGAAGACATGGAAGTTTTGACAAGTTGATAAAAGAAATGATTCCCAATGGTGAAAAGATAGTAGAGGAAACTCATGACGAGAAAAAAATAAATCTTAATCGTGATTTCATACACTCGAATGTTGGATTTAAGACCCACCATATTCCAAGATCGATATGAGGAAGTTTGATGGCAAGGATCCCACAACATGGATGCTACAAATGGAGCAATATTTTGATCTCACTAATTTGAAAAACACACAAAAGGTACGCATTGTATGTTTATATTTAGAACAAAATACATTTTTAAGGAATTAATGACTTTTCTCCTATAAAAAAATTATCAACTGGTCAATTTTTAAAGAGGAAATGATAGCACATTATGAGCATACAAAGAGCAACACCTTCTTTAGCCAATTGATAAATCTCAAAAACAAGGGTTCAGTGGTGGAGCACATTGAAGACATCCAAAAATTGAATATAAGGTTAAATGACATTCCAGAGGAACATAAGATTGATGTCTTTATGGGGACTTTAAAGGATAACATCTAACATGAGGTTCGCCTTTGGGAACCTGATTCATTAGAGAAGGCATTTAGGTTGGCAAGAAAAATTGAATGTAAAATTATGGCGAGAAGGAAGCCTACCACTCACATCTATAAAGATGAAAGTGTTGCTACTCCTAGACTTCCACAACCTACAAGTTTGACACCACAACAATTGGAAGAAAAAAGAGCAAAAGGGCTTTGGTACAGTTGTGATAGCAAATACAATAAAGGTCGTAAGTGTACTGAGAAGAAATTAGTTTACATAGATTGTGAAGAGGAGGAATAAAATGAACAAGAAACTTCAAAAGAAGAGGATATACACTAGGAACCAACCCTAGAGAAAGAAAAAATGAGTCTGACCATAACATGCAATGCATTGGCAGGAATTACCACTCGTCAAACTCTCAAGATAGAAGGACATATCAAGAATAAAAACCTAATAGTTTTGATTGATTTTGGTAGAAATCATAATTTTATTCATTTTAAGTTAGCCAAGGAATTCAATTACTTGCTATACTTAGCACGAGAATGTCAAGTTATGGTTGCAAATGGAGTAACTATAAATTTCTCTAGAGAACTCCATAATATTAAGATAAGCATGGTAGAATATGTATGGAATAGCCCAATGCTTTCCATTCCATTGGGAGGTGTTGATGTTGTACTATGAGTACAATGGTTACAGTCCTTGGGGATGGTGGCTTTTAATTTTCAATAAATTTTCTTGAATTTTTTTTTGGAAGGAAAGGAAGTCGAATTACGGGGTATCAGAGGGAATCTAAGAAATATAATAAGTTCTAATGTCATGAAAATTCTTTTGAAGAAAGAAAAACGAAGCATAATTACATAATTATTCTCACTAGAAGTTCCAACATCAAAATCATTTATTTCTCTAGATCTACAAAAAGTATTGGAAAATGAGTCCAAGGTGTTTGAAACTCCCAAAGGACTCCCACATATTTGTGGTCATGATCATGCTATTCATTTGATTCCAGGAAGTGTTCCTCCAAACATCAGGCCTTACAGATATCCTTATGTCCAAAAGAGAAAAATTGAACGTATGATTACATAAATGTTAGAGGTTGGTATAATTCAACATAGTCAAAGTTCGTTCTTTCGTCCAATAGTATTGGTGCATAAGAAGGATGGATCATGGCGCATGTGTCTGGATTATAGGTAGCTCAATAAGCTCACTATTAAAGATAAATTTCCCATTCCTGTGATTGATGAATTATTGGAAGAATTACATGGAGCAATTTATTTTACCAAGTTGGATCTTCGTTTAGGATATCAACAAATTAGAATGCAGACTAAAGATATTCCGAAAACAGCATTTCAATCTCATGAGGGTCATTAGGAATTTCTGGTCATGCCTTTTGGCCTTACTAATGCACCTTCTATATTTCAATGGTTGATGAATACCATTTTCAAACCCTTCATTAGAAAATTTTTGTTAGTATTTTCTGATGATATACTAATCTATAGTAGATCTTGGAAGCATCATGTTCAACATATTGACAGGGCGCTCAAATTATTGGAGGAGAAACAATTATATGAAAAAACCTCCAAATTTTTCTTTGGAGTATAAGAGGTGGAATAGCTGGGTCATATTGTATCTCACAAGGGTGTTAAGGTAGAACCTAACAAAATTAAAGCCATTAAGGAATGGAAAGTCCCCATAACCATAAATTATTTGCGAGGTTTTCTTGGGTTAACAGGGTATTATCGCAAGTTTGTTAAGAATTATGGGAGAATAGCATCACCTCTAACAACATTATTGAAGAAAGATGCATTTTCATGGACTCCTAAAGCAACTAAGGCCTTTGTACATCTTAAAGAGGCAATGTGCCTAGCACCCGTTTTAGCTACACTAGACTTCACAAAAACTTTTATTGTGGAATGTGATGCCTTAGGAAATGGAATTGTTGTTGTTTAATGCAAGAAGGAAGACCCTTCTCTTTAAAAAAAAATCCAATCAAAGGAAAGTATTTACAAAAAGATATTTATGAGTAGGAAATGTTGGCAATAATACATGCACTAAAGAAATGGAGACCTTACCTAGTGGAAAGACGCTTCAAGGTGAAAATTGATCATGATAGTATTAAACACTTTTTGGAACAAAGAATATCTTTAGAAGAGCAACAAAAATGGGTCACAAAGATGTTGGCTTATGACTTTGAAATGATCTACAGAAAAGGGAAGCTAAATGTTGTTGTAGATGCACTCTCAAGAAAGGATGACCAGGTGGAAGCATTGGTTTGTGCCATTTCTATTATCCAACCAGATTGGATAACTGAAGCAAGGGATGAATGGAAGAAGGACAAAGAAGTGTGGACACTCTTTCAAAATTTGCAGCAATATCCTAGTACATATGATACATTTAGTTGGAAAATTTATTCCTTATGGCACAAATATCACTTATATCTTTGTAAGAATTCCCAACTAAAACAAAATATTATTTTGGAATTGCACATTTATCCTTTAGGAGGACACACATGATTTTTAGAAACTTACCATAGGGTGAATTTTTTTTTTTTTGGATGGCCTTAAATCTGATATTTAAAAGTTTGTGAGGGAATGTTTGGTTTACCAACAAAATAAAGTAGATACAATTAAGAGCCTAGGTCTTTTATAACCTTTATCCATTCCAAGTAAATGTTGGGAGGAGATTTCAATGGATTTTATCACAGGTTTACCTAAGTCTGAAGGAAAGAGTGTTATCATGGTGGTAGTTGATAGAATTACCAAGTATCCACACTTTTGTGCATTATCTCATCCATTTAAAACAAGTACGGTTTCTACTCCATTTACAGAAACAATTCAAAAGCTAGATGGAAACCCAAAGATAATTGTAAGTGATATAGATCCCATTTTTACTGGAAATTTTTGGATGGAATTATTTTCTTGTTTTGGTACTCAAATAGCTCATAGCTCATCTTATCATCCTAAATCTGATGGTCAAACTAAGATAGTGAATAAATGTTTCAAATGATATCTTCATTGTTTTGTATTTGATAAACAAGCACAATGGGTCAAGTGGTTACCTATGGCTGAATGGTGGTATAACACATCCTTCCATACTACAACAAAAATGACCCCATTTATGGCACTTTATGGATATCATCCACCATTCATCGCATCATCTTTAATAGAAA
This sequence comes from Pinus albicaulis, assembly GCA_034641835.2. Classification (NCBI taxonomy): domain Eukaryota; kingdom Viridiplantae; phylum Streptophyta; class Pinopsida; order Pinales; family Pinaceae; genus Pinus; species Pinus albicaulis. The sequence continues at coordinate 253,107,840 of CM076580.1, read as the reverse complement.
ATTCTAAGGTTAAAGTAGTGGAAGATCATATCGAGCATCAACAACAAGTTCTCCAACTCTTAAAGGATAACCTAAATTTGGCACCAAATCGAATGAAATAATAGGCGGATCAACATCGTTGCGAAAGAATTTTTGATGTAGGATATTGGGTGTTTTTATGAATACAACCATAAAAATAAATTTCCCTTGAGAAAGCTAAGAAGGATACTAAATTATCGCCAAAGTACTATGGTCCTTACAATGTTTTGCAAAATATTGGTACTATGGCATAAAAATTGGAGCTTCCTGCTTCTTCGTGAGTGCATCTAGTTTTCCATGATTCATGATTAAAGAAGATTATAGGTGACAAACTTCTAGTTCAAACAATATCTCCAAAACTTGATGAGGAAGGAAAAATAATATTTGAACCTGAAGCAGTCACGGAAACAAGAAATCGACAGCTACGAAATTGATCAATTTAAGAGTATCCCATCAGCTGAAATAACTTACCGACTGAAGATTCTATATGGGAGGATGATAATTTTATACAGAAGTATCCAGAGCTACTCAAGCAATGAGGACAACACTTTTTTGAAGGAGAGGGGAATCTTAGGTCCCTATATTACTAGTGTAGTCCCTTATTTTGGTTAGTATAGCCCCCTTGTTTTTATTGTTGTAACCATGTAACCCCCATATTGTTATTATTGTGCCCTTACATTATTATTGTTAGGTCAGCTAGGATTATATTGTGAATCCATGGACTCTTATATATAGAAGAAGGTTTTGTCATTTGTATCATCCAAGAATTATTCATTTATGTAATGTAAATGAGGTTGCACCCTCGAAGTGGTTGAATTCTAAGGCGTTGATCTCTCTTTTCTTCTATTTTTTGAGTTTGTCTCATAACAACATTATAGTTTATTTTACACCATAATCATCTAGCTAGCCCCTTTTCCATGAATAATTGGGGTTGATGTGATATCCTCTCGAACTATAGGTGTGAAAACAAGAAGGTCAACTTCTAAGTGGCATAACTTTTGCACAAAGACTCTGATTTATGCGCTTCTTGCACTGTTGGAAAGGTCTATGTCTGTAGAACAACATTAAAATTTTTGGTGCTAAAACGATAAAAAATTTGATGCCTCAAAATGATCCCAAATTTTTTAGACCCTGTGTTTCCAAACTAGGTCTCACTAGTAAAAACAGTCTTGTGTGCTAATTCCTTGAATATTTCCATTCGAAATGCATAGATATGGACTAAAAAAAATATAATGATTCAATTTGGATCACTCATAAAGCATGATCATAGAGAAACATAAAATTATTTTAATTTGTATAGTTATCTATGTAAAGTTTGATATTCCATTCCACTAGAAATAAATTGTGTAAGGTCCCTATATTACTAGTTTAGTCCCTTATTGCTATTATTGTAGCCCCCTTATTGTTATTGTTGTACCCCTGTAACCCAATTTTTTTTATTAATGTGCCCTTACATTATTAATTTTAGGTCGGCTAGGATTATATTGTGGCCCCATGGACTCCTATATATAGAAGGAGGTTTTGGTCATTTGTAGCATCAAAGAATTGTTCATATATGTAATGTACTGGAGGTTTCCGCCTTGAAGTGGCTGATTTATAAGGTGTTGATCTCTCTTTTCTTCTATTTTTGGAGATGGTTTCATAACATTTGGTATCAGAGCTTTGGATTCTAAGGTTTCACTGATCCAAACAAGTTATCATGGAATTTGCGCTATAACTTCTTTTTCTACAAAGGCTCAGAAGCTTAAATGTTTAGAGCACGAAAAAGAAATCCTGAGGAATGCCGTGGCCAAAATTTTAGATCTTGGTTTGCAACATTTTCGGAGATATTATTGGTGGAATTTAGGAATTTTTGAAGGCTTTTGAATTTAACCTAAACAGGTCATCATGGAATTTTCGCTATAAATTATTTTATACGAGGGTTCAAAAGCTGAAATTTTTATAGAGAGAAGTGGAAATCTCGAGGAATGTCGTGGAAGAATTTTAGAGCTTGATTTACAATATTTTCAGACATATCATCAGTGGAAGTTAGAGTTGTTTCAGGCTCTTGAATTTCATCTCAAAGAGGTGACCATGGGAAAATCATCATAACTCTCTCTCTGAGAATCAGATTGAAATTATGTAAAAAGTGGCCAAAAAGACACAGATTTAAGTTTCCTTTTTATCAATTTCAAAGCTGAAGGAGGAAACATTGACTCGTGGAATGTCGCACAAGTTCACTCTGTTGAATGAGTCCATAATTAGGTCATTGTGGGATATTGGGCATAACTTTTATTTGAAGAATCCAAATCAGGTTAGACCTATGGAATTTGAAAGAAGCTTTAAAGGGCTACTACAGGGCCAAATTTTAGATATTGAAGATCCAAAATCACAGACATAATTCAGTTTCAATCTCGAGCTCCTCAAAACTAAGAAAAAGGTGTGTATTTTTTTAGAATTGCATGTCTTGTGTGAAAAATCAGTTTGAATTGATTCCAAGGGCATATTGTAGCATAGTTATCAGTATTGGGTTCTAAATTTCCACGTTAAAATAATTCAACACCCATTAAGCCTTCAAAATTCTCTAGTATGACTCATGAAGATGAAGAAATGTGACATGACATATCAAAATTACAAGAGAAAGTGCACCAAATTTCGCTCTCATAAAGAGAAACAAAAAATAAGATCGATGGAATAGAAGCTAGCATGGAAGCTAAGATGGATGCAATGGAAGCTAATATGGATGACGTGGAAGCTAAGATCGATGAAAAAATTAAAGAAAACATGGAAAACATTAAGAATGATCTAAAAGTAGACACTGAAGGTTTGAAAAAGTTGATACAAGAAATGTTTCATAATGGCGAAAAAATAGTAGAGGAAACTCATGATGAGAACAAAATATATGTTAATCACGATTTCATAAACTCTAATGTTGGATGGAAGAACCACAGATGGAGCAATGGCAAGGATCCCGTAACATGGATACTACAGATGGAGCAATATTTTGATCTCAATAATGTGCAAAACACACAAAAGGTACGCATTGCAACTTTACATTTGGAAAAAAATACATTTGTATGGTATCGATGGTTTTTCTCCCATAAAAAAATTGTCACTTGGTCAATTTTTATGAAGGAAATGATGGCACATTATGAGGATACAAAAGAGAAACACTTTCTTAAGCCAATTGATAAATCTCAAACAAAAGGGTTCAGTGGTGGAGCACATTGAGGACTTCCAAAAATTGAATATAGGGGTAACTGATATTCTAGAGGAACATAGGGTTGATGTCTTCATAGGGACTTTAAAGGATAAAATACAACATGAAATTCACGTTTGGGAACCTGATTCATTGGAAAAGGAATTTATGTTGGCAAGAAAAAATGAATGTTAAATTATGGCGACAAGGAAGCCTACCACTCACATATATAAAGATGGAAGTGTTGCTACTCCTAGACTTCCACAACCTACAAGGTTGAAAACAAAACAATTGGAAGAAAAAAGAGAAAAATGGCTTTGCTACAGTTGTGATAGAAAATATGCTAAATGTCATAAGTGTGCTGAGAAGAAACTATTTTACATAGACTGTGAAGAGGAAGAAAATGAACAAGAACCTTCAAAAGAAGAGGATATACACCAGGAACCAACCCTAGAAGAGGAAGAAATGAGTCCGACCATATCATGTAATGCATTGGAAGGAATTAACACTCCTCAAACTCTCAATTTAGAAGGACATATCAAGAAGAAAAATGTAATAGTGTTGATTGATTCGGGTGGTACCCATAATTTTATTCATTGTAAGCTAGCCAAGGAATTGAATTGTTTCCTATACCCAACACCAAAATGTCAAGTGATGGTTTCAAATGGAGGAACTATAAATTTCACTGGAAAATGCAATAATATTAAGATAACCATGGGGGAATATGTATTGAATAGTGCAATGCTTTCCATTCCAATGGGAGGTGTTGATGTTGTACTAGGACTACAATGGTCATAATCTTTGAGGATGGTAGCTTTTAATTTTCAAGAAATTTTCTTGAAATTTTTTTCAGAAGGAAAGGAACTCGAATTACGGGGTATCGCAAGGAAGCCGAGAAAGATAATAAGCTCTAATGTCATGAAAAATCTTATGACGAAAGAACAACGAGGCATAATTTCAAAATTATGCTCACTAGAAGCTCCAACATCAAAATCATCTATTTCTGGAGATCTCCAAAAAGTCTTGGAAAATTATTCCAAGGTGTTTGAAACTCCCAAATGACTCCCACCTATTCGTGATCATGATCATGCTATTCATTTGATTCCAGGAAGTTTTCCTCCAAACATCCAGCCTTATAGATATCCTTATGTCCAAAAGAGTGAAATTGAACGCATGATCGTAGAAATGTTACATGCTGGTATAATTCAACCTAGTCAAAGTTCTTTCTCGAATCTAGTACTATTGGTGCAAAAGAAGGATGGATCATGGCGCATGTGTCTGGATTATAGGGATCTCAATAAGATCACTATTAAAGATAAATTTCCCATTCTTGTGATTGATGAATTATTGGATGAATTACATGGAGCAATTTATTTTACCAAGTTGGATCTTCATTCAGGATATCATCAAATTAGAATGAAGACTGAAGATATTCCGAAAACAACATTTCAAACTCGTGAGGGTTATTATGAATTTTTGTTCATGCCTTTTGGCCTTACGAATGCACCTTGTACTTTTCAAGGGTTGATGAATTCCATTTTCAAACCCTTCCTTAGAAAATTTGTGCTAGTATTTTTTTGATAATATACTAATCTACAACAGTTCTAGGAAGGATCATGTTCAACATGTTGACAGGGTGCTCAAACTATTGCAGGAGAAACAATTATATGCAAAAGCACCCAAATTTTTCTTTGGAGTACAAGAGGTGGTATATCTGGGTCATATTGTATCTCACGAGGGTGTCAAGGTAGACCCTAACAAAATTAAAGCCACTAAGGAATGGAAAGTCCCCACTACCATAAAGAAATTGTGAGTATTTCCTAGGTTAATAGGGTATTATCACAAGTTTGTTAAGAATTATGGGAGAATAGTAGCACCTCTAACAAAATTATTGAATAAAGATGCATTTTCATGGACTCCTGAAGCAACTAAGGCCTTTGAACATCTTAAAGAGGCCTAGCACCGGTCTTAGCTACGCCAGATTTCACAAAAAAATTTATTGTGGAATGTGATGCCTTAGGAAATGGAATTGGTGTTATTTTAATGCAAGAAGGAAGAACCATTTCTTTTGAAATTCATCCAATCAAAGGAAAGTATTTATGAGAAGGAAATGTTAGCAATACTACATGCACTAAAGAAATGGCGAACTTACCTAATGGGAGGACACCTAAAGGTATAAACTGATCATGATAGTATTAAACACTTTTTGGAACAAAGAATATCTTCAGAAGAGCAGCAAAAATGGGTCACAAAGATTTTGGGTTCTGACTTTGAAATAATCTACAAAAAAGGGAAGATAAATGTTGTTGCAAATGCACTCTCAAGAAATAATAAAGAGGTGGAAGCATTGCTTTTTTCCATTTCTATTATCCAACCAGATTGGGTAACTGAAGCAAGGGATGAATGGAAGAAGGACAAAGAAGTGTGGACACTCATTCAAAATTTGCAGCAAGATCCTAGTACATCTGATACATATAGTTGGAAAAATGATTCCTTATGGTACAAAGATCGCTTATATCTTTGTAAGAGTTCCCAACAAAAAAAAATATTCTTTTGGAATTGCACACTTCTCCTTTAGGAGGTCACTCAATATTTTTAAAAACTTACCACAGGGTGAAGAAATAATTTTTTTGGGATGGCCTTCAATCCAATATTCAAATGTTTGTAGCATGTTTGGTTTGCCAGCAAAATAAAGTTGAGACAATTAAGACCCTGGGTATTCTACAACCTTTATCCATTTCAAGTCAACGTTGGGAGGATATTTCAATGGATTTTATCACAGGTTTACCCAAGTCCGAAGGAAAGAGTGTCATCATGGTGGTAGTTAATATAATTACCAAGTATGCACACTTTTTTGCATTATCTCATGCATTTAAATCAAGCACAGTTGCTACTACATTTATGGACACAATTCAAAAGTTACATGGAAACCCAAAGATTATTGTGAGTGACAGAGATCCCATTTTTACTGGAAATTTTTGGACAGAGTTATTTTCTTGTTTGGGTACTCAACTAGCTCATAGCTCATATTATCATCCTCAATCCGATGGTCAAAATGAGATAGTGAATAAATGTTTGGAAGTATATCTTCGTTTTTTGTATTTGGTAAACAAACAAAATGGGTCAAGTGGTTACCTCTCGCTGAATGGTGTTATAACACTTCCTTCCATACTACAACAAAAATTACCCCATTTATGGCACTTTATGGATATCATCCACGGTCCATCACATCATATTTAAGAAAAAATTCTAAGGTTCAAGTAGTGGAATATCTGTTTCGGGGAAATATCACCCTAGAGGTTGGTTGGGATACAACCTCCACAGAGCAGGGGCATACTATTTAACAGAGACTCACACAACCATGCACGTTCAGAAAAACTAAATAGAGCAGAATGAGAAGGTTACCCGTAGATCCTACGTTTGAAGTAGATCCACATGGGGTCCAAACCCCCTGCAACCGTCCTTCCTTCTTAACCTGAAAAACGAGAAGAAACCAGCACAAAGGAAAGGTTGTACAGCATATATCTACTCTAAATGTTAGTGAGATTCATATAAAACATTAAATAAATCATAATGAATGCTTGTATAACAAATATTCTCATACATAAAAGCATACACTAACATGTTTATTTCGGGAACAGCATGGTACTTCTGTATTATAAATAGCATGTACAAAAGTAACACGTGGAGAGATCACCTGATCCTTCCAAGGCCTTCGCAGACCGTCGTCCGGATCCGTCCAGCCCTTGCCTCGCTAAGACTCCTTCCAAACTGGTGCATACGAGATAAAATATAAAGGGATGTGTATCTCAAGGAAACAAGGGTTTCCTACAATGAACTGGGAAAGTGCAGGAGGCACGGGGAATCAGACTTGGATAGGGAATACCAACGGAGTATAATATCAATAATTCTCTCTCTCCCTTAGGCCATACACATGAGGGCTTTTTATAGTCCCTCCAAGTAGTTTCAGCAGTTGGAAACAGTTGGCCACGGGCTGGGGTGGTTGAACTACCTGAGTAACCATCAACCCAGCGCGAAATTAGGGATTTTTATATATTTTTTAACCATTAAAATGGCATACGCGGAAAAGTCTAGCTGTACTAGCGTATACACGCGGAAAAACACGGGCATAGTCGCGTATGAAGGCTTTTCCACTGTTTTTAAGTGAATTTGTCCAAGTCTGTAGGAATGGGTGCCCATAAAGCCATGTAGCAATCATGAATCATGTCAAGGTGAGAAATGATGCTATAACGGATGCCCCCTAATATATGAGGTCAGAAGGGGTACATGATGGCCGAAATGTATTATGCACATAGAAAGAACTTCGCAAGGACAAGAGAGGACTTCACCAGATTTCAGCCTGCCAAAAACCAATGAAAGAAACTAGAGAGTCAACTCATGCTGAGGCGGGCATACCCATGCTCAGTCAAAAATACATCATATATATAGAAAGTACTGAATAGATCCAACATGTATACAAGTATAACTGAACTGAAAGTACATAGTGAATCATCTGAGCAGGGCCCGGAAATACAAGTCTGTATCAATGTCCAAGTATCACATATAAAAAAGCTGATCAAAGATAGTGCAACTGGATGTCTGATCAAGTAACTGAATCTCCAAGTACCGGATCATAAGTGGTGGATCAAACGGTACAATCACGCAACTCGGGGACCAACATATAAGATCTTTGCTATCTTTGAACTTAAACATATAAAGATTAGACCCGGCATCACTCGCGGAATCTTGAAGGAATGTCAAAGTGGCAAAGTGTCTTGATACAACCAAGGTCTTCATAGATCACTGCCAGCTGCAATTCTACACCTTTGAGATAAATGAGGAAGTGAGTCGACCATGAGGAAATGGTGGTCAAGTGGTTAGAGTACCCACTAACCAACGAGACAACCAGAGATGTGATAATGAGTGTCAAGGTGCCCCAGTACAATCTAGCAAGTGCGAATGAATGAGTTGAAGTTGAACACTTGAAAGAATCTATTAATCAAGAGGCAATGTTGTATCCTCACTGTCGATAGCGAAGAGTCTACCACTGATGACTACAAACCCTAAGGTACTGACAAAAGGAATCTAGACCTTATTCCTAGAGCAATGAGTCAGAGTTAATGCGAAAATATCTGCTGGAAGGAAGGAATTAAGGCATCCCACATCAGTCCAGCACGAGTGTAACCCACAGGCCAAGATTTTGAAGGAATTAGACAAAGTAGAGTGAAGTAAACAACTTGAAGTACGTTTTTGGCATGCAAAAGATGAAGCTAGCGCATGACAGAAACCCTCTGAACCAACCAATAATAAGAGAACAAACACGGAGGCAAAAATCCCAGATAAAGTCAGTCAAATCAGTACGAATCCAAGTGTGATGTGTCTGCGACGTCGAACACGGAAACCACTCGATCAAAAGACCCATGATAATGATGATCAAATGCGAAGCACGAGGTCACCTATCAATGATGAAATAGGCCCAAGGTGCGGCTCTAGGTTTGCTCTCAGAGCAATGTGTCGTAGTCGATAAGAGACAAACCCGTCGGCAAGAAGTCAATGGGGACCTTCTCAAACCAGCACGAGCAGAAGACCAAAACATCTGATGTGATAGAACATGATACTAACAAGACCGGGAAGGCCTACTGAATAATGAGTCAAGAGACACCGCAGAATGGCTGACTCAGGCTAGACTTCCCTTGAACAAAAGCGCGACTTTATGATGACCATGGCAGCAAAAAGTGACACTGTATAAGTCTGTTATGCAGGAGGCACAACAAACTCTCCATATGATTGGAAGAGATAACCAACCGGGGGAGAACTGACAAGTGAAACATGGTAAAGGCTGAACCTAGGTCAAAACTAAAACCATCCCAAATGAAGGAAATATATATAAGTATATGTGCTTTGTTCAAGGGCGACAAAACTGACTCTCTACTGCCATCAAAATAATGAAGATACATCCCATTCTCGCTCTTTTTGTTATATTTGATTTTTTTGTCTTTTTCATAATAAGCCTGAAAAAGAATAAAAGAATGCTATGGTACAATGGATAGAACGAGTATCAAGAAAGCAGATGCACTAGTTCCTGGGATTGGATCAATCCTATGCTCAATGCAAGGTGGTGAAAACTGGTCAGTGATACTCAAAGGAACGTTCCATCCATGGGTACAAAGGTGTCAAGTCGTGATAGCTAAGTGCATGCAATGGTTAACTTGTACAGAAAGTCAAGGTCAAAATTTGGCTTAAACATCGAGTCCAAATGAAGCCGGCTAAAGGCCAGGATAAACAAGTAGCCAATATGCAATGCAGTAATACAACTTAATGACACCAGGGAGCCTCTAGGGTAAAAGCCAGAAAAAATGATAGTGATGAAGAAGAAGAATGAAGCTTCGGCACATAAGACATGGTGGGACTAAAGAGGACTCCCGAGCCTACATAAAACGCAGCATGGGCAACAAGTGATAGCGAGGAACTAACTAGGAAGCCCATGTAAAGGAAGGCTCTACCATCAAGTCATGATTAAATAATCGGCGAGTGAAATGGGTATAATACTCATGACCTGATGGGATCGACCCTAAGGCAAGTGATCAGTATGGAGGCTAGAATGCAAGATGCAACGGAAAGTGATTCCCTAACCTATATGCCAGTGAAGATCATATACCTGCCGTGAAGAGTCTGAAATCATGGATCAAAAATCGGGAAAAATCTCAAAATCGTCAAAATGTACCTGAAAACATACCAAACTGGGCATTTCCAAGCAATCGAGTTATACAGCATAAGATAGATCGAAAAAATAAGCATAAGGAAATTTTGCGAAAATTTTCAATTTTTTAGCCATAAATACACAAATTACCTTTCAATTGGTTCATTATTGCATAGCTGATTTGGAAAAAGTGCTCTGGAGCTAAAAACTTGTTTCGTCAAATCAGGAACAACCGACCGTCGGAACTCAGCGAAACTTCAGGTAGGCTCCTTAATCATCCTGTTTATTCATTTTGTCCATTTGGAAATTAAAATTAAGTGATTTTTTGCTTTGAAACCCTTGCTAAAAATTGCGTATCTGCGCATATGTGGGTTTAATGAAGGCAAGTTGCGTATACACGCGACTTTGCACAGGGAAAGTAGCGTATGCGCAGGTCCGATAGCAAAAAAGCGTTTCTAATGCAAATTTCGATGAAATTTCTCAGGATGACCATCTCATGGAGGGAACGTGAGCACAGCGCAATAGACCAAGAGGTCATGCAGGATCGCGCAGCACAAAATATCCTCCGAAACTACGGATTGTTCAAATTCTTTAAAATGCCCAATATGAAAAGCAATGTGCGATTGCCAGAAATGCTCGTAAATTACTGGGAACCAGATCAGGATTGCTTCATAATTGATCAGATGCCACTACGCATAGAAGTGGAGGATATATATTTCATCATTGGACTCTCCAGAAGGGGAGAACCAGTAGACTTGCACGGAAAACCCCTGGGAGGGTTGACCGTGGAAGATTATGTCCACCTATATTGCGTAGATAATTCCAAAAAGGTTGGAACACAGATTGCAATTAGAGATATCAGGGATTTGCACATGAAAATCCTCCTTTTCACCATTGGCAGAGTGGCAGGATCTGCCTCACTACATCAGGCGTCTAGGACGCAAATGAGCATCGTAGTAGAGTGTTTAGTTCATGTGTACGATTGGTGCACAGCCCTGCTACTGAACATGAAACAACAAATGACCTCCATTCGCCAAGAAAAAACAAAACACTTTGGCTATGGGACCATTTTGACAACATTCTTCTTTGAGAGGATTCCAGCTTTGAGACCCAGAGTGATCTCGACTATCAGTAGCCCGCGGGACCCAAGAATCGCCCGTTGGGCAGACATGATGAAGAGACTGGGGGGCAGCGAGGTACCCCGGACCACGTGGGATGATGAGTTCTTCCTGTGGTGGGGAGAAAAAATCATCGCAGTGGATGAATATCCCTATGCCGAGATGGATTTCCGAGGAGATCCAGATCTAGTACTTCCACCTGGCACAGCATGGGGAGCAGTCGGTAAGTTTTGCAATTTTTTTTGACTTATATGATTTTTTTTTTGGATTTTTTTTCAAATATGTATGAAAAATGAAAAACACACATGTTTTTGATTGGATTCATAATGACTGACAATTAAAAATGATCACGTTTCAGATGTTGGACCAGTACGACCTGAGGGTCTCCCACGCCATAAGCGTCGCAGGGGCGAGGCAGAGACAGTGGACTCAGACAGGACACTCCAGGCCGTGCAGAGAAACTTGGAGGGATTGACCGGCCAAATCCCTATGGCTGCCGTGGAGGACTTGCCTGAAGCCATCCAGAGACGGGTAGTTGGAGTACCCCGAGACTGGGTTAGATTATTCCGCCGTGTGGCCACTGCAGTTACGTTCTATAGGAACACGACTGCTGGACAGGGACCTCAGGAGTAGACAGATTTTACATATTAGATGACTGTATATTCTTTTTTGAGACTGAACATGATGGGGCATAAGCCCAAATTTTGTACGAGATTATGGATCCAAATTTTGTAAAGTTTTTGACACTCCGATGATATATATACAGCGATATTTGATGTGATGTGATAAATGTATCAAATGTATGATGTTTTTGATGATTAAAAAATTTATTGTATTGAATGATTAATATGCCAATCTAAAGCTTGATTAGCTAATGAGTCAGCAAACCAATTGTCAGCTCGAGGAATATGAATGAATGTTAAAAATTGAAATGACCTTTGTAACAAACGTACCCTCAAGAACAATCGTAATAAAAATGGATCCCGTACCCGATAAGTGTTGTTCAACTGCGACACCACCAACTGAGAGTCCAAGAACACTACCAACGAATCAACACCTAAATATATTGCCTCCGAGATTAGATGAATGACTGTAGTGTATTCTGCTACATTATTGGAAGCAGGACCAATGCAAACCCCTCTTGATACCAACAGCTGACCGGAAGGATAATGAAGCACCCAAGCCGCAGAAGCTAAGTTCCAGGTGTGTCTACTAGCACCATCGGCGAAACCAAAATGACTCATGACATCCAACACAACCTGCCAAAGCAGATCAAAAACATCACCATCTCATCAAAAATCGAAAATCAATCAGATATGTACAAAGCAAAAACTATAAATATACAAAAGCAAGATGCCAGGCCAAAGCCTAGGCATAATACTTCTTCAAATAGAGCCCGTTGCACGGCTTCGACAACTCATTCCCTTCGAAGTCAACCAAGGTATAAGCTCCTTTCTTAAGGACTTTTTTAACGATATAGGGGCCATACCACATCGATTTAAAATTTCCTGCCCCCAAGGCATCTTTTTCTTGGGCATAGACCAAAAAAAGGTCACCTTCAGAAAAGACCCTAGGCTTAACCGCCTTATCGTACTGAATTTTGACTCTGTTTTTATGCGCTTCGTTCATCGTGGTGGCATCTCGACGCTGTTCATCAAGATGTTCCAGATGAAGAAGCCGCTCTGCCAGACTAGAAGTGTCAGGAAGAAGCTCAACAGCTAATTTAAGAGAAGGAATCTCGCATTCAATGGGAAATACGGATTCCACCCCGTGCACTAGCTGAAACGGAGTAAAGCCAGTTGTAGTTTTAACTGACGTCCTGTATGCCCAAAGTGCAGGATATAGCATAATATGCCAGTTGGATCTATGTTTATCAATCGTCTTTTGAAGAATTGTCTTCAAGGATTTATTCACGGCTTTCACTTGCCCATTGGCCTGAGGATAATATGGAGATGAATGCTCCTGCCGGAAACCCAATTTGAGAGCCAACTCAGCCATCATACTATTCTGAAAGTGATTGCCATGGTCAGTGACAATCTCTCTAGGTATACTGAAACGAGAAATAACTTGGTTGAAAAAGAACAGATCTGCAGTCTCACCATCGTTCCCAAAAGTAGGCATAGCCTCGACCCACTTCGTAAAGTAGTCTACTGCTACGATAATGTACTTGTGACCTTTTGCCGAAGGCGGGTTACAAGTAGTAAAATCCATACCCCACTTTGTAAAGGGTCCGACAGTAACGACTGGAAAAAGCGGAGCTGGATGAGCGCGCATTTTTCGAGTATACACCTGACAAGGATGACACATTTTGACCGATTCAATACAATCCTTGAAAATCGAGGGCCAAAAGTATCCAGCACGCAAAATCTTTTGGGCTGTAGCAAGCCCAGATAAATGACCCCCACAAGCTCCACTGTGAGAATCATTGAGCACAGCCTCTGCTTCTTCGAAAGTTAAGCAGCGTCTTAGGATTGAATCAACCCCTCGATGGTACAAATCATCACCAATAATCAGATAATTCTTGGCTAAGTGACGCAGCTTACGACGCTCATCTTTCGAAAAATAAGAGGGAAACTTCGCAGTCTGGAGATACACAGTGATATCCCCATACCAAGGATCTTGTGGAGAGATTAGAAACAAGTGCTCGTCTGGAAAGGACTCATCATAGATCATCTCCTCTCCACAAGGCAACTCGGAGATCAATTCCGCAAAGACTAATGACTTCTTGGATTTGGCAGACATGAACTCTAGATCAAATTCTTGTAAAATCACAATCCATCTATTATATTTGCCCCCAATCACTCACCTGCTGAGGACAAATTGAAATGGATTGGCAGTTGCCAAGACATAAGTTTTGCGAAGAATAATGTAATGCCAGAGTCACTGTACAACATGAACTGCTGCTAAGGCTAACTTTTCTATCGAGGTGTATCACAGTTCAGGTCCTACCAGTCCTCGACTAAGGTAGTAAATAACATGCTCTGCAAGAGCATCATCCTCCTGAACCAGAACCATACCAATGGTAGATTCTACTGTAGCTAGATACAAAAGAAAATCTCTGCTATAATCGGGTGGACTCAGTAAAGGAGCAGAGGTCAATGCCTTTTTCAAGGCATCGAATGAGCGTTGAGCGTAGTCGTCCCAAAGAAAAGGAACTCCTTTCTTCAACAATCTCATATATCCCTTTGTAATCTCAGCATAGTTAACGATAAACATCCGAAGAAAATTAGACTTCCCTTGGAGACTTTGAAGCTGACGAATTGAAGATGGGGGAGGCAACCGAAGTATTTCCTCAACCTTGAAGGGATCTACCCTTATCCCTTCCCTAGACACAATAAATCCCAACAGCCGACCGGATGTAACCGCGAAAACGCACTTGTTCGGATTCAATCGAATTTTATAAAAACGACATCTTTCAAATATTTTCCGGAGGTGACCAGGATGATCCATCCTCTTTCGAGAATGAGCATCTAGATCATCTAAGTAAGCCTCGATAAGCTTCTTGATGTCGTGGAAGGCGTAAGACATGGCCTGCTGAAAGGTAGCTCCAACATTTTTAAGACCAAAAGGCATTTTATTATATGCAAACGTGCCCCAAGGAAAAAGAAATGCGATCTTATGTTGATCTTCTGGAAGGATAGTAATTTGATTATAACCAGAGAAACCGTCCATGAAGGAGAAAATCTCGTTACCGGCACACTCGTCAATAATATGATCGATGAAAGGTGTGGGGTAATTATCTTTAGGACACGCTTTATTCAGGTCTCTGAAATCGATGCACACTCGAATCGTTCCTTACTTTTTATCTACCGGAACGGGGTTTGAAACCCATTCAGTCAGAGGAACTGGGAAAATGAATCCCGCCTTAAGCAGCTTTTCAACTTCAGCTTTGATAGCTGCTGCCTTCCTAGGATTAACCAGACAAAGTTTTTGCCTGACCGGCTTAGCATTTTCATACGTCTTGATCTCATGCTAGACAATAGATGGATCTATGCCAGGCATTTCCTCATAAGACCAAGCAAAAACATCCCTATACTCTTTGAAGAGCTCGGTATAGATTTGAATCTCCTCATGGGAAAATTCAGCTCCAATGAAGACATTCTCGATAATGTTGGGATCCCTGGAGATGTTCACCGGGATAGTAGGAGAGATCACAGCCATGTTCCCTTCAGCATATACCTGTGTTGGTGCCAAAGGGCTCAAGACTGGGTGAACAGGACCAGGAGACTGAGGACTTGGAAAACTTGTTTTGACTTCGCTCAAGTCAGGTAGGAAGTAAGACCGATGATGCAAATCATCCCACGGTCTATCTATACCTGTCATCGCTTCCAGGATGGCCTCTTCAGATGGAAGAGTGGTATCTAGACAATCCTGGGAAGAAGAAGAAGTAAGCGTCCAAGCCGGAGCCACATCACCATCCAACTCTTCCGGTGAAAGAGGAGCTGGATCAGACTCTGCAGTGTCAACAATAGACTGATATGAAATCTCAGCTGCAGAAATCGGAAATTCCATACCACCCACTTGACCTTCCGCCAATGTGGCAGTAGGGGAAGGTAAGGTCCAAGGGTCCGAAAAATAATGATTTCGAAAGAACTCTCTTCGAAGGGGAGCCTTGGAGGATGAAATAGCATTAATATGCACCGTAGGAGGAGGAAGATCGAAAGAACCCATCAGGGAAGAATACATTCCAACTCCTAGATTCTCAACAGGCGCCTTAGTATTATCCAACTTAGGAACGGATGAGTCAGAAGGCGCATTCAGGTCTACCTGAGGACAGTCCAGTTGATCCACTGTGACAATCCTCCCTTCGTGGGGGAAACATACAATTCGAAATAATGAGGATGCAATAGCATCCATCTCATATATCCAGTTCCTCCCCAACAGAAGGTTGTAGTCCAAGGCTGCATCTACTACCTCAACCTCTATGTTAATGGTTTTGCCCCCAACACAGATGGGCAAAGCCGGGACAATACCATGGGGTCTGTGAGAATGACCATCGAATGCAGTAAGAACAGTGCTAGATGGAACAACTTTGGGAGATCCAAGTGTCTTCCAGCATGCGAGAGACATCACGCAAGTAGAAGCACCCTCATCGACCACCGTTCGAAAGATATTGGTCTTTCGATACGATGATTTAATATGAAATGCCATGTGATGAGGAAGTCTCTTCTTAAAATTAGTCATATCAAAAGTGATCAGAAGAGAATTTTTCAGATCAACAGCCCCAATGGCAGTGAGCAAAGCACTGCGCTGAGCCGGACAAGACTGGAGTACCTCTAAAGCTGACATAGCACAAGGACTTTGCGCCAGATCTTCTACAATCGAGTAGTTCTGGGCAGCCCTCATGTTTGGATTAATCGTTGACCGCTTAGAAGATGCTTTCGGCATCCGAGGCATAGACTCAACAGTTGGCTTCGTGATATGAAGCGGCTCAGTAGCATCAGGAACTTCCTTAGCTTTCGAAGATTCCTCTCCGTCATAATCACGGGATCTCGTAGCGACATCCACGTGAGCACTCATCATAAAGATATTCGATGGAATTTCCCCTTCCTGGGCACCTCCAGAGGAAGCCCCAAGATTTTGGTTCGCGCCAGCAATTAATTGCTGCCCTTGGGGAAAAGGGTTTGTTAGCACAGCCTGGGAACTAGAAGAACCCTGCTGAGATAACAGGCGCTGAGCATCCTGAATTTTAGGGCAAAGGTGCGTGAGATGGTCTCCAGCACAAAGCTTGCATGGAAACTTCACTTTATTTTTCTCCTTTTGACCCTCACCAACACGCTCGTTGGTTTTATTTGCATTTCCCTTCCCGTTCTTGCCCTTCTTCTTGTTATTACGTCCCTTCTTCTTCCCATCGGATTGTTGATTTCCTTTGGGATCGGAAGTTTGGACAACATTTATGGACAAAGACTGGGAAGGTGATGAATCAGCAGGCACAGCCTGACCAGAAGGAGCAGATTGTAAAGACAACTGCTGCAGTTGAGAAAGCAGGCTGGCTGCACCACTACTGACCGATCCGACAAGTCCGTCACCATGCGGACCAGGTTTAGGTTTTGATAAATCCAATTTGGAGCGAGGAGCATTGGGCAAATACTTATAAATCATCCTAGACTGAGAATAGATCAGTTCTAACTGCTGGGCCCTAAAAATGGCCTGCTCCTCGGAAAATACCCTAGATAGGGATACATCCTTTGAAATTTCTGACTGCAGTGATTTCAAAAACCACTCGAGAAGGAACTCACCTGGAATATGAGCTTTGATAAGCCTCTTCCTTCTCCTCCATTCCTGAATGTGATAAAAAATGTGAGTTGCCTCATCCTGCTTAAAATTAGCCAGGAGTTCGGTCCCAGCCTCATATCTGACAGGCAACTGAAAATGGTTTAGAAATGTGACGGCCAGTTCTCCAAATGTGGCGAAACTGCCCCCAGTGAGCTCGATATACCATTTGGCAGCATTCCCAGTTAGGGTGCGTTGAAATAATCTCAACCTAACCGAGTCATCGATCAGGGAGTTCGAAGAGCACCATAAGTGGAAAGTGGTAATGTGGTCCGCCGGATCCTCTCCACTCTTGCCTTCAAACTTTGGAATGTCTGAAGGAAGTTTGGTCAGGACCGGAGGCCACCCCGGACTATAACGAATCGGGTCATTAGTTAACTTCGATATGTCTGGCAAGTTTAACGTTGCCAGAAACGGTAAGCGAGGCGGAGCCTGAGAATTCCATCCTTGCGGGGATGGATTCCCAACATTCTGAAAAGAATAACCTGGATTTGATAAGGCACCAGGCTGCCAGAAAGGACTCGTAGAAAACGGAGAAGAACCTCCTCCCCACTCCGAGTTACCAAAAGCCCAGACCAGTTCTCCCCGCTGAAGTATTGACTGAAGAGGAGAGCCCCTGATAGGGGTTCCAAGCATTAGACAAAGGAGAAAAGGACTGATATGCACTCGATGAAGGGAAAGAAGCATTCCCTTGATGACCTGCGAAGAACTGGCTCCCTGCCCCAGCCGTAGTAAACACAGGATTCCATCCCGTAAAAGTAGTCGAACTTTGCCCCCCAGACCAAGGGTTGAAACTCTGGGTCTGGGACGTAAATGGAAACGACCCTAAAGAAGGATTGGAACTGGGAATGTGCCCAGTCCCAAAGGGGAAACCCTGAAACGAAGTTGATCCACTAGCCATGTTAGACATGGCCGTAGATCCAGCTGAAGCAGCAGAAAAAGTAAAAGAGGGACTTCCACTAATGCACATCCCTGAACAAAAGGGACCAGAATGGGAAGAATGTGCTTGGGTGAACCCAGAGCCAAACACAGCAGCACTAGAAGCAATCGAAGATGAAGCAATATTGCCCCCTGCTTCGACAGAAGCAGGAGTCTGAATGCCTGCAGCACTCACGGTAGAAGCTGCGTTCCCAGTCGTGGCCATCGAAAGATAAGAATGATACGGAAGATCCGGCGGTCTCTCAGACTCTGGTCCAATGTACTGAAGAACAAACGGATGATCAGGAGGAAGAGGAGATGGACCTGTAGCAGGAGGCTCAGGTACGTCTTCAATTTGAAAATCTCCTTCCTGAGGAAACAAAACTCGCGAGGTGAGCGGAACGCTCCTCTCGGGACCAACACCAGAATCAGCTACGAAACCCTCAGATCTTTGTGGAGGATCACTCTCCACTGCGTCAGATGCTACCGGATGGTAACCACCAGCTAAATCGCTCCTACGCCTTCTCGAAGAAGGCTCTGGACTCTCGGGAGATAACCCCCAGATTCTCCTCGAACGTCGAGGCGCTTGATCAGCCACTTTTATAGATTTTATAAATTAGACTCAAAAAAGTGAAAATCTAGGCAAGCTAGGAGCAAAGAGCACTCTCTAAAATAAAAATCCCTGAGAAACAGCAAGCAAATAGCCTCCAAGTATTTCCGCTCTGGGTGATGAGGACCGGACACCAAAATACAGGAAAGCGAAGTATAGGGCCTTCCGAAAGCAGTCTGGGATGATTAGGGCCCAGAACAACTAGCGAAGGTATCAAAAACAGTTACGCCGACCTCCTAATGACAGCCTTTTCCGGCTCAAGCACCCAAGCTTCGCAAGGGCACCCCCCAGAAGTACTGCTGAAAGTGATGCGACGTCTGCCTCAGGTACCACGGGTATTCCCCCCCGCAGTCACCTGTGTGGAACCTAGGAGTGGCAGCTATGGACACCAATCCGTATCAGAAGCTGGGCGGAACGGTCTTGAGGTCAGATTCAGCTAATCGGAGGGGGGGTATCCCTCTTCTCAACCTTCACTTCCCCTCGCGCTTGACTCTCGGATGAGAGCTTTCCCATTCCACCTCACGGAGTTGGATTTCGCTCAATTAATCAACTTCTATGTTTGTTTGAGTGGCCTTGGAGAGTTAACTCTCCACTCACCTATTCCAAGGCCCTACAACCTAGCTAGTTGGTGATTGACACTTAGTAAAACTTGCTAGTTGATTTTAGATTAAATCGCTTATTTTATGGGCTGTTATATTAAGTCACAAGGATATGGAGATGAAACCAATGGTGTTTTTGACGCAAAAGAAATTAATAAAAAATTAACTACATGCACATGCAGTTCTTTGTCTTTCGATGAAAAGTAATCTCTATACAGGTTCTACGAGACTAAAAATTTGTATTTTTCTTTTCAAAAAGCAAACCCACACTCACAAAAACTAAGAAGCTAACTAAATGATTATATGCACCTAATGCAAATCACTACAAGCATGTAAATCCTAAGATGCAAATTCTCTTAAAACAGAGTGAAATTTCCCAAAAAGCTCCTTCAGTTTTAACTCTTCTTTTGTTGTCCAATAAGCTAATTCTTGAAATCAAGAACTCTTAAAATAAGGACACCAAAATACTTATCAATAAGAAGAAGAAATCAAATGACAACTCCTCCTTAAAATCAAGCCTAAAACTAAAGCAAGAAACTTCACCAAAGCTCCAAAAGATATGGCCAAACGAAAATGAAAATGCAACAACAAAAACAAAAACAAGAGACAATGTTTTTTGAGTTTTTGAAATGCAAAAAACAAAAAGCAAAACAAATGATTTTGGGCTTTTTAGTTTTATAAAGCAAGAGTTCGAAAAGACCAAGCACAACTATCAAAATCCAAACCAAAACGAGACCGAATTTCAGGCACAAACTTCAACAATGCTCCCAAACCTTATAAAGCTAACAGTAGCAAGATCAATAAGAGCAACGGAAGACCAAAAACTCAGCCACTCAGCCTAGACAAATAGTGCAAACTTCGTTGCAAACAAAGACTCCAAAGAAGCAAGAAAAGTTCTTCGAAATTGCAACAAAACCCTAGCCTATGGAACTCACGAAAAACAATAAAAAACGAAGCAAAAATCGCAATGCAAAGCACAACACAAAGATAGGAGCGAGTCAGTGAGCAGAAGCTCTCTATTCTGTTAAAGCAGAACAGCCAAGAATGCTCAGAAAGCGATCTTGGAACTCAATCTAGAAGTGCCAGCACCAAAAACAAAAATTTTGCCAAAAGACTAGTTTCCACTCAAACGAAAGAGAGAAAAGAAATGAAATCACTTCCTTCACACTCCAGTAAGCACAGAGACTCTGTAGACACATGCCTCAACAGCCAGAAAGGACCAAAAAGTCAAGAATCCCAAAAATTCAAAATCAGCCTAGGTATACACGACCTAGCAGTTATGCAACCAGCATGTATACGCGTCTGTGCTAAGGGAAACTCACGTATATGCGGGTCCCTTTAGACAAACTCGCGTGTATACGCGACTGTGTGTAGAAAAAAGAGCGTATACAAAGGAAAATAATGAAAAACAAAAAAGGACAAGCCTGGAAAAGACACCAGGACTTCAGACTGACTGCAAGAAAATAAACTGGACTGCAAATGACAGATAAAACTGTTGGCAACCTACCGAACATCCAACAGCAGAATCACAAGAATGTGATCCCCAGTGGAGTCGCCAGTTCTGTTTCGGGGAAATATCACCCTAGAGGTTGGTTGGGATACAACCTCCACAGAGCAGGGGCATACTATTTAACAGAGACTCACACAACCATGCACGTTCAGAAAAACTAAATAGAGCAGAATGAGAAGGTTACTCGTAGGTCCTACGTTTGAAGTAGATCCACGTGGGGTCCAAACCCCCTGCAACCGTCCTTCCTCCTTAACCTGATATACAAGAAGAAACCAGCACAAAGGACAAGTTGTACAGCATATATCTACTCTAAAAGTTAGTGAGATTTATATAAACATTAAATAAATCATAATGAATGATTATATAACAAATATTCTCATACATAAAAGCATACACTAACACGTTTATTTCGGGAACAGCATGGTACTTCTGTATTATAAATAGCATGTACAAAAGTAACACGTGGAGAGATCACCTGATCCTTCCAAGGCCTTCACAGACCGTCGTCCGGATCCGTCCAGCCCTTGCCTCGCTAAGACTCCTTCCAAACTGGTGCATACGAGATAACATATAAAGGGATGTGTATCTCAAGGAAACAAGGGTTTCCTACAATGAACTGGGAAAGTGCAGGAGGCACGGGGAATCAGACTTGGATAGGGAATACCAACAAAGTATAATATCAATAATTCTCTCTCTCCCTTAGGCCATACACATGAGGGCTTTTTATAGTCCCTCCAAGTAGTTTCAACAGTTGGAAACAATTGGCCACGGGCTGGGGTGGTTGAACTACCTGAGTAACCATCAACCCAGCGCGAAATTAGGGAATTTTTATATATTTTTTAACCATTTTAATGGCATACGCGGAAAAGTCTAGCTGTACTCGCGTATACACGCGGAAAAACACGAGCATAATCGCGTATGAGGGATTTTACACTGTTTTTAAGTGAATTTGTCCAAGTCTGTAGGAATGGGTGCCCATAAAGCCATAGAGCAATCATGAATCGTGTCAAGGTGATAAATGATGCTATAACAATATCACATCGAGCATCAACAAGAAGTTCTCCAACTCTTAAAGGATAACCTAAATTTGGCACAAAATTGAATGAAACAATAGGTAGATCAACATCGTAATGAGAGATGTTTTGATGTAGGAGACTAGGTGTTTTTACGGCTACAACCATACAAACAAATGTCCCTCAAGAAAGATAAGAAAGATAATAAATTATCGCCAAAGTACTATGGTCCTTACAAGGTGTTGAAAAATATTGGTACTATGGCATACAAATTTAAGCTTCCTGCTTCTACGCGAGTGCATCCAGTTTTCCATGTTTCATGCTTAAAGAAGGTTATAGGTGAAAATCCTCCAGTTCAAACAATATTGCCAGAACTTGATGAGGAAGAAAAAATCATATTGGAAACTCAAGTAGTCACAGAAACAAGCACTCAACAACTATGAAATCTATCAATTTCAGAGTATCTCATCAAGTGGAAGAACTTACGCACTGAAGATTCTACATGGGAGAATGATAATTTTATACATAAGCACCCAGATCTACTCAGGCGATGAGGACAACACTTTTTTGAAGGAGAGGGGCATGTTCGGTCCCTATATTACTAGTTTAGACCCTTATTTTTATTAGTGTAGCCCCCTTATTATTGTTGTTGTATCCATGTAACCCCAATATTGTTATTATTGTGCCCTTACATTATTATTTTTAGGTCGGCTAGGATTATATTGTGGCCCCATGGACTCCTATATATAGAAGGAGGTTTTGGTCCTTTGTAGCATCCAATAATTGTTCATTTATGTCATGTATTGGAGGTTTCCCCCTCAAAGTGGCTGATTTCTAGGGCCTTCATATCTCTTTTATTCTATTTTTGGAGTTTTTTTCATAACAAATTGAGTTACTTTCATGGAGGTTAATTTTTTAATAATTCATTTTTCATATTTTATATAAATTATCAAATATTCCCATCCTCCTTTCATATTTTTATTCCTAGAAAGAATGCATTTGTCAAATATTTATCATATCAAATTCTTTTAGTAGATGAATTTTAACTTCTTCAATCAAATATGTTACATTTTATATTCAAATCATCTATACATAAGGAAATCTATCAGTTTGACCTATCATGACCTAGACGTTTGAGTTTGTTCAAAATCATATGGTTTTATGTTTAATGTTCACGCAATATTATCTTGTCATTTATTTACAAAACCGTCCGGCTATTTGATACATGCCTCCTCTTTTAATTCACAATTTAAAAAAAATAAAAATTCATTTAGTATATGTATCAATTATAAGCTTGTGTGGCATAAAACCGTTGGTGAATGGATGCACTATTAAGACACTAATTTTGTGATGGTCACTAGTTCAAAACCCCATGGATGTCCCACTACATAATTTAAAAAATCCAATGGTATTAATTTTAGCTATAGGTGAAAATTTTAATAGTAATGTATGCCTTCCTTTCACGTGAATAAAAATTTGGAAAATATAATAACTTTATCTTATTGAAAATTAATACATTCCTAGAAATAATTGTTCAGAATGGAACCATAATTTTTTAACATCCCATTCATTCATTCTTGTAAAATGTAAATATTGGAAATCAAGAAAAGTCATATATTGACATGTAAGTGAGAGAATCACAACCCATTAATGGCACCAACAAAGATACTTTCAATAATTAAACCTATGATAATTATTTATCTAACTTTTGATAATATCTATGCTCTCTGAGTAGCTACAAGGAATTTGTTCTTGACTCAATTTTGAGTGCAACTTCTTTTTACGATTAGAAGTATGGCCTTTTATCTACTATAACCTATACACATTATCTAACTAAGAAACAAATGAAGCCAATAAAACCAATTTTCTGCAAATAATATAGAATTGAGAACTATTTATTGAATCTAACTCCTTTGCAAATTGATATCCAACTAAAAGAAATCTATGAAGATTATCAAGGCTAATACTATGCCTCATTGATTGTTATATGGGAATGAAGGCTCTATTAAGGCTTTGGTTCAAGTATTTGCTACTGCTCTAATACCAGAAGCCAATAATAACCATCAGTGCATTCACATGTCTATGTTTCTGTCATCCACAATAGATGAAACTCTACAATGTTAATATAACATTACATAATATATATACTTGTTTTTACACAAAATGAATAATGCTACCAACTTGCTATGTAGTTTTTTGATAAAAAATAGAAATCAACTTAAATTACCCTTATAAATTTCAACACATGTTTCAAGATAGGTAATGATAATCTCTCTCTATATATATATGTATGTCAAGTAAAAAAAATTCCACTGATGATGCTTCACTAACGAGGGTCCGAATATGGTTCAAAATGATTTCAAGATACGATGTTATGGTTCATTCAACACCCATACCTACACTTTTTTCTATGTGTATATAGTCATGCTATAATATAAATTGTATATTATTTATTAATTGAACATGAATGAGAGAACAAACTCCTAAATCATATAAGTAATGGAAATAATTTAAAACAAATGAAGAATTAAAATAATCCACTACATTCCAAAGTAATATGAACCAAATGAATTATTTAGGCAATGAATTATGAACCACTCAATAGATATCCAAAAAGTTAGTCAAACAACTAAAACTAGTGGCACAACCTATTAAACATGGGTATTATATACTAGATTCCATACATCTTGAAAAACCTAGATATCACCTCCAACTCATCCCCAATCAATTTTTACAACACTCAAACTTAATCTATTTCTATGTATGGCATAATGAAGAAGCCTAATATGTGTACGCCTATGGTTAGGAAAAAGCCTATGTTGCATAAGGCTATGGGGATGAGGCTTGAGCTAATAAAGACTTCAAAAACCACCATATTTTGATATATGGAATTAGTAATTACCATAAAATTGAAACAAACAAGAAATGGTAGCCATATATAATTAGTTTCAAAGTGATTTAAATAGTGGGAAGTATAAAGCTATTTGTGTTCTTCATTTTGCAGTGATATTAAAAGTATTAACTAAAATGTAGAGTTAAAGTGTAGAAACAATCCTCACACTAGTAAAACTAAATATGGCTTCTTATGATTTGTGACTATAAAAAACACTTTCAAGCCATAATAATTCTCTTTGTAGGGAATATTTGGCATTAAAGTTGGACATGGCTGCCATTATAAGGTGTTCCACACTAAGGTGGGTCATAAGAAATTAACAATGGTTAAGGAAAGAAAAAGAAGTTCCTCAAGATATTGTTGAATCTTTTTAGACATAAAAACCTAAAAAATAAGTCTTCGAACCAACATATGAGTCCTCTATCGGGGTTAATTTTTGGCCTCCAATTGGGATACAAATACTATGGATAAGTTTTGTGAATTTGAAAATAATTTTGTGGAATAAAACTTGTTGTGGGGAAACAATGAATTTAATCCCTAACTTAACTTATTGAGCTTAAGAACCATGAAAAAAATCTAAAATTTTATGACATTAGCTCTTCTTAAGGAGTATTTAACTTTTTAGTTTAGTATGGGTGCCATTATGAGGTATTAGGCATCATGTACAAGCCTTAAGTCCTAAATATTGATCAAGAGAGAAAAACAAGAATATCCAATGCTAATAATTTATTCTCAAGATTAAGCACCATGGAAAAGTAATTAAAAACAAATAGATATGGCCTCTATTGGGTGTCATTCACCTCTAAGTGGGATATGGATACCATTATTAGGATAGTTATGAACTAAGAATAGGTATCAATGTCTAACCAAGGTCATGGAAGGAAAACAAGAAACCTATTCTCTAAATTAAGATTCTTTTGCCTAAGTTCAAATAATAGCTTATATAACCCATTACGCTTATCTAGCTATATAATTGCATGAATGGGCCCTTAAACTCACATGGTACCCCTATATGATATCTATTTTCTATTAAAGGGGTATAGGTGCCATGATTAAACCATAACACAATCCGTAAATATAAACATTTCTTGGTACACACATAGAATGGTTCTGGAGGTTATGGTTGAGGTTCATTAACATTTTAGTGGGATATCAGTTACATGAGTAAGTTTTGTGTAATGGAAATTGGTCTCAAAGAATAAACATCGTCAATAGAGAAATATATGATTCAAACCATAATTGAAATTTATTTAGCTCAATATCAATGCTTAGGTAAGTAGAATAGCTAGGCCATAGGCCCTAAATGTAGATTATTAGGCTTCATTCCCATGAAAAAATGACCCTTTGGTATAAGTTTGGATATGAATACCATTACAATGTTTTATGCATAGAGGACATGTCACCATGCCCTAACCATGGTAGAGAAAAAAAATGGAATTCTCATGATATTTTTGAATCTTATCAACGTTAATAAATTTGAATAAATCCTTGTATCAACACATGAATCCTTTTTAGGGTTCTTTGCAAGGCAAGTTTTCTACAAATGCCATAATTATGTTTTATTCACTAGAAATGGGTATTAATCCTAAACATGGTTGAGGGGAAAACAAGTGTATTAAACCTTATTTGATTTTTCTTGAGCTCATTCACCATGAAAACCACCTAGTAACTATTACATCTGCCCTCCCTAAGGATTCTTTGGCATTATAGTGAACATTTTTTCCATTATAAGGTCTTGGGAATCATGGAAGAGTCTAAGGTCATTAAACATATTTGAGAGATGGAGAAAATGGATCCAACACTAGACATTAATGATTATGTTCAAGCACCGTGGAATATTCCTTCAACCGCCACATATGATCTTTATAGGGTGTCATTCACCTTTAATTAGGATATGGGTGCCATGACTATGTTAGTTTCGAACTAAGAATGGATCTCAAGGCCTAACCAAGGATAGGGGAGTAAAATAATATTATTTCTCCCTAAATGAAGCTTATATTTCTTAATAACCATTAAAAAAACATATAACCCATGATTCTTCTTTGCGTAGAGAACCAGGACGACGTTCTTGATCCACTGCATGATACCCCTACATGGTATATTTGGACTATTATGTATATATGAGCACTATTATTAGATAAAAACATATTAATTACATAGGAATTTTTTCCTCATGAATATATTCCAAGAATGGCTCTGAAGGCCATGGTTGGGTTTATTTAGCATCTAAGTGGGATACAAGGACCATGAGTAGGTTTTATTTAGTGTAAATCAATATCAATGCTTAAACATTCATGTAAGGGGTGAAATGAGGGAATTAAGCCCTAAATGATTCTTCTTGAGATCAAGTTCCATGTCTAATGGAGGATAAAACTTGGGCCTTAGGCTCAAACATAACTTATTAGGTTTTATCACCATGAAAAACACCTCCAAACCATAATGCATCCACTTTCTAGGTGATCATTCAAATTAAAGTTGGATATGGATTCCATTTAGAGGTTTTTCACTTCAAAGATGGTTTTTAGGTCTTATACATGGTAAATAAAGGGAAAAAAATGCTATATAATATTGTTGAATCATCTTGAGATAAAGAATTAAAATATTTTTTGAACCTAGACTTGAATCCTTTGTATTTGTTTCTTGTATTCTTAGTGGCATAGAAACACCATCACTATGTTTTTTTCATTGAAAATGATTCTTAATGCCTAAAAATAGTCAAAGGGGGGAGAACGGACTTAAGGAATATTATAATATTCTAGATTATAGACATCATTCAAGAAAAGAACTATATTTTAGCAAGCACACATCTGATACTCAAGAGAGATATTTGGGGAAGTTAGGCAACCAATTTCATATTCCTTCTTCAAGGGTATTCATATAATAGACAAATTTTTATAGAAATTATCCCACTCCAAGTAATTATTCATTGTGTTCTATTTATCATGTACTTTATTACATATACATTCATACATTCACTTATGCTAATTTATAATGTCTTAATCTTTGATGAATTTTACAAGGGCCTAAGACGCATCCCAACATCTCCCCCATCCTCAAAGTCTTTCTTTGTAGTAAAGAATTTTTTTTGGAACATGCTGGTATTTACTTCTATCAAAGTATCCTTACAATTAATTAATCATGAATATTGGTTTCCATGGCTAGATCAGCTACAATAGACACTAGTTGTATAGGAAGACACACAGAAAAGGTTATATTATGAATTGTTATTCTTTACCGTAAATATTTGATCGAGGAGGTGGCTATGAAGTTAATGAGTCTCTAGCCCTTTGATCTTGCCCACTAATAGTCCTCCATATTATTACAACATGGTGCCTTTTGGGTAGTCTCTGTCTCAGATTATGCTCATCTTGATCCTACACAACACCCTATAATGGGGTGAACCACTGTAACATACCTACAATTTATGTACTTTTCTATTTTGAGCTCACAACCTAAGGAATTGATATGCAAGTCTTACATTTTAGGGCTCAATAAATTTAATCATTACTATGCCATAATCATGTCCATTAATCTCTTTATGTGTGTGTGTTATGGCAGACTAATTGCTAGTGCAGACATAAGCAATCTCCCCAGATTTCCACAATACCTAGTAGCAAACATCAAAAGAATTGGTACATTTCCTTAGACTATAAATAAAACATGAAACATGTAGTATGCGAAGGATCACATACCTATTAACAAAGTGATTGCATAATTTTTTTCAATGTTTTCCACATCCAACTTTCCCTCAATGCCTTAGAGTGTTTCCAAACGCTTTCCACAACTTTTCCATGATGCTCCAAAAGAGACTTTCATAGACAAAAACATTCGAAGGGATAAAATAATATCTCATATAAACTGAAAGGTAAATGAAATCCATAATTTAGCATAAAACATATTATTAAATCAATAATCAGTCATAAACCATGCGATCAATCAAGTAATCTCACAAAAAACATCAAAATAGACACAATTAGGAAATAAAAATTACTTTGTATTGAATTGAAAGGAAAAAAAATCTTACAACCTAGTTTCCTTAATGTCACAAGCCTCTTCCAATGGTCTCTGTTCCTTCCCTTGATGACAAAATTGTTAGACCCGAAACCAACAACATCAGTTTAAAAATCCAATTCCTCTCCATTCCTCGAGTCCTATGCTCAATTTAAAGGCAAGAGGAAGTGGTTTATAGTTCCTCTTCTCAAGCGATATGATGCTTAAGAGGAGTAGAATAGTTCCATATACCAAGGGATGGGGTGCAGGTATGTAGTGTTTTGAGGTTTCTAATTTGTATAAGGTTCCTCCACCAAAGCTTCTAGAATTTGTTTCTTTTTATTTTTATTTGCGTGAAAAGGATTGCATAGTCTATACTGTAAGTCAATGTAAATATCTGTGTAGGAAACAATGGTAAAAAATTTCACATGTGCGGTTAATGCTTGGGAAAACTATGCAGATGCTCAAAAAGGGTTTTTAAGTAGTGCAACCCAAAATTCCTTTTGAGCTTGGTATTTTTTTACTTCAAGCTTCATAGGGGATTCACTTGAGACACTTATTAGATGCCAAGAGATCCAAATTGATAGTCATGGTGAACAAATTTAATGTAACAAATTTCCCCCTAAAGTACAAAGCCAGAAGATATTTTTTATAACTGAAGCGCTTTATCATGTTAAAGGTTCAGATTAGAGACCAATTGGTTGAGGACCTTACAAAAATTAAGGATTACCATATCATTTCATAGAAATGTTACTGATATAGGAATTCCCATACTCAGAGTACAAGTATCTCAAAGAATTAGCATGGAAATATATATGAAGATCCATGTCAACAAAAGACATAGTATGGACGCAACCATCATTGGATCTATGTTTAAAACCATGAATATTGAATAACTCCGTGTAGTTTGGATGGATGAAACTAGATCTACGGTCTTGATATCCATCTCTCAACATACAAATCTAACCATGTGAGTAAATTTCATGACATATAACATGGTAGAAACCACATGATTACCAATCAATGATGTAAATCGTTAAAAAGTGCAAGAGAAACCACCGATAATGACAATGAATGTCGAGGTAATCCTATGTAATGTACGAAGTTTTATGAATTTTTTTGAAGTAGAGCACTTATAGAATCATTCGATCGAAGGAAAATGATGAGAACCCATCGTTGAAAGAGAGAAACATGCCACTGAGGCATGCATGCTCCAAGGTACCCAAAGAGGTTTCCATATAACCTTCCTAGACAATGAGTTGATGTTGATAGGAAGCTACCTGTCACAAGAGGGCCTACGATATGAAAAATCATGTCAAGTTTTGAAGAAAAAATTGAATTAATTCAAGTCTGACTCAGGGATGATCAACGTGATTGAAGGATATGAATATCAAGTTAATTTTGATTGAGGTTGGAATTCTCTTGCACATATCACCGATATAAATTTTCAACTTAGAAGCATTTGACACAGAAATAGAACCGAAAACTGTTTTAATACTTTCAATGAGGTATGATAAATTTAAGAGGGAAATGGATTTCCCAACCCAGACACAAAGGTGACAAAGTGTCATGTTCAAGCGCGACCTACTACCTTTTTACAATACAAAAACAAATGTTTATTTCCCATTTTACCCCACCATTACTAGAAAGTACTTCTTTATTTTTAAATTTTTTTGAGGAGGATAACATATGTTTGTCATGTAATCTCACCCTTCGGATGAGTCCTTCAAAGTATTTTTAATGAACCCTAGGAAGGAGTGGTTCGGTCTCATCATGATTGATGATTCCTACATTGTTTGGATTTTACAAGTCTAGTGAAGGGATAAATCGATGCCATTTTCATTTTGAAAGAGTTTGAAAATACATGAAAATAAAAATCATTTATCTCTTTCAACATAAATTTTAACGAGCCCAAAGAAAGTAAAGATCAATGTCTTTCAGTTTTAGGGAGTCAGGAGAAAAACATAAGTAAACTCCATAATGTTATTTTCCATAAATTTAGTCTCTCAACCCAGAAAAAAGATAAAATAATGCAAGAGGTAAATCTATTGACCATGATTAGTCAATGTATACATAATTCGTAAATAGTCTACATGATCCGTAAAAGGGGTAAACTTATATCAAGCATACATTTTTTTATTTTCTTTAATGAGTTAAAAAAAAATAAGCATACTCGATAATATTTTTATTTTTCGAGAGTAAAAAAGAGCTTAAAGATAACTCTAGGGTTTCAATTTTTCATGGTTTAAAATAGCTCAGAAAAGAGATAAAAGTGTACTCGTTTGACTGACTTTCAATTTAATTAACGAGCAGGAAAAGACGAAAAGAACTTGAAATTTTAATGTACATTTTACGAGCATGAAAATATAGAAAAATAAGCTCAAGATTTTTATGAGTTTAACGAGTCTTAAAAATAATAACCAAAATGAAATCGATATAGGTTTCATTTCTACACAATCTTGAAATAGAGAAAAACCATTCTTGAGAGTGGTTTCATTTTTACACAAGCTTGGAACAAAGGAAAACTATGCTTGAGAGTAGTTTTCATGCCCCCAGCATAATGACTCAAATCCAAGTACATGCCCCCAAGCTTCATTTCATTCACCTAATTAGAATACTAGTTACTAATAGGTGTATGGAAACAGGGTTCATTTACAATATCATATGAAAGACTTGATTCAAAATTTAAGAGATGTAATCAAAGACTCGATTCAAAAGGGGATCCATTCATTATTCAAGAAGGTTGAAACAGTAAAACAACTATCCTCTGAAGGACCTAATTCAACTTTTAACAAAGTTGACATAGTAAAAGAACCATCCTCATGGATCCCTTGATCATGGCTTCCAAATGGAAGAAATGCATGCAAGGACATACACTGATCATGGCTTCCAAGAGGTCCTCATCAAAAGGAAGAACAATTATCTCAAAGAAACACATGTCAAGGGACTCAATAGGGATAGAAATATCGATTTTGAATGTCCCCATTTAAGGGTTCACCATGTAAATTACCAGATCTAAATCAAAATAAGATGAGAAACAATGAGAGGCTCGCTTACATCGGTAACTAAATGTATGGGACAAGCTTCCACATAATTAACCCGTGGTAGGGTAGATACCACTTCCATATAAGGAACATTCAGGGATGTCGGATGGTTGGTATTCAAATCAAGAATAAAAAACAAAAGTTATTCAATAGTTACAATGATTCTATTTTCAGGGAAAGACATCACTCAAAAGAGTGCAGACACAACAAATTTCACAGATAGACATATTCTCTCCCAAGAAGAAAATTAAAATCTAAGGGGCCTTGGACTGTAATAAGATCAATACAGAGAATTTTACCTTCCAAGGTAATGGGAAATTTAGGAAGGATCCCTAAAGGTTCACTAATGGTTTTGTTAAAAGATAACACATTCTACGTAACAGGGACAATTTGAGGGGAACCAAAAATCTTTCTAAGTGGTTGAGGATAAAATACTAACAAAAGCACCTTAATCTACATTTGTGTGAAACAAAGTCATATCATAATCCTTCATTATGATTTGGAAAGGGGTGGAAGAAGGAAGATTAGGTTCTGTCAGTCTACTCAAATCAGAGGAAGTGACCTTAGTAGTTGGAGGGGGTTCCATGAAAATAGGTGAAATTCCCCCTTTGTGTAGAAGAATATGAAGTAACAAGAAGAACTTGAGTGGTATTATCTTCAATATCTAAGGGGAGAGTGCGATCGACTAAAGGTGGAAACGAGTCAACCACTTGATCAACTAACGATTCATCAATATGAGTGATATGTGTTTAACTCTCTAATGGAAGAGTGTGATTGTCTGTACCTTGAATTAGATTAATGGCTTCGTCAATTGAATGTACAGTAACCATTTGGATGTTGATGTTGAGAAACAATAAGTTTGTCCAATAATTTTGAGGCTTCCTCCATATGAGAAAGAAGGTGACTATGATGAATCCCTTTACATAACCTACAATAAGACATAAATTTACCCCTTTTCCCAGGAACATGACAATCACTGGTCGATGGATTAGTAGTAAGTTGATAAGAATTTTTATACCACAATTCTAACGTCTTTGGAATACCAAGAAAATCAATAAGAAGGTGGTCACCCTTAAAAAAAATTCAAAGGAATTTGAGCTTGTGGCTTCTTTTAGACGGTTCCTCAACATTTTCTATACTCAAAGTTGGTTGGTTGACTTCTTTCTTACCTTGATTATTTTCCCTCTTGTTCCCTTTCTTATTATTCTTAGCTACCTAGTTACTAGCATCAAGGCTTTTACCAAGCGAAGAAGAAGAAAGGGAGGAAGATATTTTTGGAAATATGATTCCTATGTCTTAATATTTTGTCCTTGATGGCAACTCTCTAGTAAAATATGTAGTATATGTCTTCAGTATAAGCTCAGGAGTCCATCAGAAGAAATGTGTAATGTCCAACAGAAGATTTGGTAATATTAATATTGAATATTTAATACATAGGTTTGTTCAGGCCAAGTCGCGTATACACGCAGATAAGAACGATCCAAGACACGTATGCCTTTTGTGCTCCAAAAAAGATAATACCAGGGGGCATTACCATGGTATTAGCCCACAGGATTGAGCGCCATGTATTCTATTTGATTTCGTCCAAGAATACCATCGGCAGCTATGTGGTTTTGACTTATGGTATTGGTAAAGGCTAAATATATATAAGGAGAAGAGTATCATAGTGCAAAGGTGTGCATGTGTAAGGGCTATTAAATACTTCTCTTTGAAGTATATCTACATAGGAAGAACTCTATTTTATTGATAAATCTGAATTTATGATGCACCCTTAGATAGATTGATGGATCAAGATCTCTAGAACAAAAATGAATATATTCTTACATGATCCATTGAAGAGATTATTATATCTGAGACCTGGCACATGTTTACTGAAGTGGAGTGAAGAAATCTAATTAAGTTCTATAGATCCGAAAGATTCTGCAAAATTAATATTTACAGATCATCTCAGTAAAAGCATGTCTATACGCAGATTTTCTTCAGAAAAGGTGCGTATGGAAGTTAGGATTTTCTGAAGCTTATTACAGAGGTTTTCTGTTATTGCTGCTATTCTTCTGCAGTCTGCCAATGAAGTCTTCATGTAGATCTGGGTTGCTTGATTTTTTTCTATGCTGCTAAGTTGATCATTTACAAATCAGATCAATGAGTGGGTAAATATGTGTAATGATGGCTGACTGATCAAGGGTTCTGTAATTTCTGAAAAGCTATTTGAATGAGAGCTTCAGATCTAGATCTGAGACTGATCATATTATGAAAAACAATATTCACAGATATATACATAGGTTGGTGTTAAGGAAAGTGTGTATATAGGCGGGTTTAGTGAAGCAAAGTAGCATCTGATTTTTGAAATAACAAATGTTTAGGGTTAAATTTGATTTTGCATACTAATTTTGAAATCTGGTTATTACAGTGTTATGATTACAGTGATCTCACGGTTCGATTTGATGTATTGGGTGAAGTTTGTTATTGTTAATCTTTATGAAGGGTTGTGTTGAAGTTGTGTCATCCAGTATGAAATTGATGAAACGTGGTCTATAGTGATTATGAGGGAAGTAGAAGCTTCCTGCCAGTAGAATCTAGTGTTTTGATCAGGGGGTTGAAGCTACCTTCCAGTAGTGGCTTGTAAACAAGATCAGGGGATTGTAGCTCCCTTCCAGTTGTAGCTGGAAAATGAGAGAAGGTTGTAGCCTTCTGCAGGTCGATGCCTGCGTATTGATATGAGTCTGCATCAGTATAATATTGTAAGCAGTTTTCTAGATAATAAATATTGAAGACAGAGACAACAACACCAGTGGTTTTCTCCCGAATTGGATTTCCACCTTAAATCTTGGTGTTCATGTGTGTTACTCTTGTGTGATGATTTATTCTGCTGTTACTACACATATTTACTGCTTAACTAACAGATGCATGACTGATAAGCTGAGTTAAAGATTGTTTCTGAAAATTTCTTCTAAATAATAAAAGTATATCAGTATACGCAAGTTAATTTTAGTATATGCACGTGTATACATGAGTTGGGTTCATTAAAGCAGCGTATGGATTTCAATAAAGAAAAAGTTAAAATTAACAGTGAGTTATAAATACTAATTCACTGCCCTGCAAGTATTTTTCCCAACAATTGGTATCAGAGCAGGTCCTTCTGAAGAAGCTTAATCGCTATAAGGAAGATCAGGCAAGATGAGCAATCAATAAGGGGAAAAATCTATCAGGCCTCCTCTCTTCAATGGAAACAAATTAATCTTCTGGAAGACTAGGAAAATATCCTATTTTCAGTCTCTTGGAGCATATGTATGGGCTATAGTTGAAGGAGGTTATCAATATCCAACTTCCGTTCCAACAGATACAACGACAAGAAATAACTATGAAACCAATGTGAGGGCGGTCAATGAATTATTGGGAATTTTGACTGAATCAGATTTTTTCAATGTCATGCAGTTGAATTCAGCGAAGGAGATATGGGACAAAATCATTCTAAGCTATGAAGGTGATTCCAAGGTAAAAAGTGCCAAACTCCAAATTCTGAGAATTCAATATGAAAAACTCAGAATGCATAATGAGGAAAGCGTTGCCAGTTTATTTTTAAGTATAGATGATATTGTAAATCGTATAAGAAATATAGGTTAAACCATATTTGACACTACTCCGGTAGAAAAGGTTTTAAGATCTCTAACTCCCAAATTTGAGTGAAAAGTGTCTGCTATTGAAGAGAAGCAGGATCTACAAACTCTTACTATTGTTCAACTTCATGGGATTCTGACTACTTGTGAAATGAGAAAAGGAGGTCCAACTGAAGTCAAAGAAGCTGTCTTCAGAGTTTCTGCAAAAGGAATGGAGGTAGAAGAACAAGAAGGATTAGGGCATGTTTCAGAAGAAGATGAGATAAATTTTGTAAACAAGCTACAACTTGGCATTGGAAGGTTCAGAGGTAAGCTTCCTTTCAAATGTTTTTCTTGTGGAAGATTTGGTCATTATGCTGATAAATGTCCCCATAAATATAGTCATCAAAAGGGAAAGGAAATGGCTAAAGGAAATAATAACGGTTTATCAATAGAAAAAGATATTATACTCATGAAGATAGTGCTGGTTTATCAAATAGTGAAGAAGGAGAATTTGATCAAGATATTAGACTACTCATGGCTTTTGCAAAGGAATCTAGTGATACTTTTATGGATGCATTAGAAGAAAATGACTTTCTTGAAGAAATAAATCATCTCAAAATATTTTTGTAAAAAAACAAAATTTCCATAGATACTCTAAAATATCAGCTTATGGAAAAGGAGAAGCACATTGAGAAATTAGAATGTGAAATAGTAAGTCTAAGAAAGGAAATTGAGAAAGTTAAAAATTTAAATCTTAGATTTTCTAAAGGATCTGAAACTTTAGATGAAATTATCAAGGTACAATGCTCTCCTCTTATAAAGATAGTTCTTGGATATATTGGAGAATCATCTCAGTCTTCAGCACCAAGCTATCTAAATACATTTAAAACCAGCCTGCAACATTCTATCTCTCAGTAAAAGAACAAAGGAACTACACAGGTAAAGCATGACCACTTTAATACAAGGAAGAACAATAATAGAAATATCAATGAATAGGTAAACATAAACAGAAGGTTTCATTATCACATAAATTTCTTCCTTAATGGACAATGTTTTTCTTGTCATAATTTTGGTCATAAGGCTGCTTAATGTGTTGCATACAAAACCATCATGACCAGAGAAGCAAGAAAGAAAAGAAATTGGACTGGAATAAAGAAGAATACTTATAACAACTTTTGTCCTCCTCAAAATGAAATTGAATCTGATTGTAGGAGCAAACATCATCCAAAAGAGCATATACGTTCAAATTCCAAGGTTTATAGAAAGAAGGACTTACAGGTTGCAAGCTGTGGCATAGATTTATTTGCAAAAGGGGAAGAGAATCAATGGTACATTGATAGTGGATGCTCAAAACACATAACAGGTGATAGAAATAAACTCCTTTCATAGAATGTTCTAGAGAAATAAAATAATGTTACTTTTGGAAATGACTCTCCTGCTGTCATTAAAGGAAAAGGTTCTATTTTTAGAAAAGAAAAGGGGAAAGCTAACACTGTTATGTATGTTGATGAATCAAAGCACAACCTGTTAAGTGTGAGTCAAATGTGTGATCAAGGAAATGAAGTTGTCTTTAGTTCAAAAGAATGTATAGTACATGAACTTGACACAGGAAAAACGGTAATAAAAGGAACTAGAACAGCAAGCAATATGTATGTATTGAAAGGTGGAAAGAACAATGCTACTTAGGTAAATATTCAGAAAATTGGTTATGGAAAAGAATATTGGGACATTTGATCTTCTCTCAAATAAGCAAATCCAGCAGACTCAAAGCGGTTTGTGATATTCCCAGCATCACTCTACCTAAAAGTACCATATGCAAATCATGCCAATTTGGTAAGCAAACCAGGGTGAAATTCAATGCTAAAGAAGGATCAACAAGTAAGCCTCTTGAACTTATACATACTGATCTGTGTGGTCCTATAAGGAAAAAGTCACCTCGTGAAGAAAAATAATATATTTTATTTATTGATGACTTCTCTAGAATTTGTTGGATCCGTTTACTGAAACATAAAGATGAAGCATCTGAAAAAATTAAGATCTTCAAAGCTTTGGTTGAAAATGAATTAGATCTAAAAATCAAATGTCTTAGATCTGACCGAGGAGGAGAATATATATCAAATGAATTATTTGATTTTTGTGAACATCATGGCATAAAAAGATAGTTTTCTGTAGCTGGAACCCCACAACAAAATGGCGTGGAAGAAAAGATGAATAGAAATATTCAACAAATGGCTTCGACTATGCTTGATGAATCTGGAACTCCCAATACCTTTTGGGGAGAAGCAACACATATTGCGGTAAATATTTTGAACAAGGCTCATGTTCAGGTGAATAGTGATAAAACTCCTAATGAACTCTGGTATGGCAGTCTTCCCACCGTAAATAATTTCATCAAGAACAATAATGAAAAAATGGGTAAGTTTGAACCTAGAGCAGATGAGGGAATATTTCTTGGTTTCTCTTCTAGAAGTAAAGCATATAAATATTACAATAAAAGACTTCAGAAGATTGTTGAATGTATTTATGTTGTAATTGATGAGTCTCTCTCAACTCCTAAAAGGGAAATACTAAGAACAAATGAAGATGATGATGATGTATATCTTCCTGAATCAAATAGCAACAACATAGAAGGTGAACCCAATGAAGCACCAGAATAAGATCTATCTGAAAAGGCTCAATCCAGGTATGTTCAAAAGAATCATCCAGAATCTCAAATTTTGGGAGAAAAGGGATCAGGTTTCCGAACAAGAAAAACTCTTGTAGGATCTCCTAGCTATCTGGCATTTCCATCCACTATTGAACCACACAATGTCAATCAAGCTAGCAAATATGAATGTTGGATTCAAGACATGAATGAAGAACTTGATTAGATTGAAAAGAATCATACTTGGGAATTGATTCCATGACCTCATGATAAAAATGTGATTGGAACAAAATGGATATTTAAAAACAAATTAAATGAAGATGGAGATGTTATTAGAAACAAAGCTAGACTTGTTTGTAAAGCGTATGCTCAACAAGAAGGTATAGACTTTGAAGAAACATTTTCTGTTGTAGCTATACTTGAAGCCATAAGAATGTTTCTTGCTTTTTCAAGTTTTCAACAAATGAAAGTTTATCAAATGGATGTTAAATCTGACTTTCTCAATGTGATCTAGAAGAAGATGTTTATATAGAACAACTAGAAGGATTCATTCTGGGAAATGATGAAAAAATTGTTTGCAAACTTAAAAAGTCTTTATATGGTCTCAAACAAGCTCCTCGGGCATGGTACTATCATCTTGACAAATATCTTCATCAACAATGTTTTACAAAGGGATCTGCTGATAGT
Source organism: Pinus albicaulis (assembly GCA_034641835.2). NCBI lineage: Eukaryota > Viridiplantae > Streptophyta > Pinopsida > Pinales > Pinaceae > Pinus > Pinus albicaulis. The sequence continues at coordinate 253,069,046 of CM076580.1, read as the reverse complement.
AACTTATACACAAAACTAGAGAATGATAAACTACTGATTGTAGTTGTATATGTTGATGACATCATTTTTGGAAGTAATTAAGAGTCCATGAGTAAGAAATTTTCTTCTGTTATGTAGAAATAATTTGAAATGTCTTTACTTGGGGAACTATCATTCTTTCTTGGCTTACAAGTGTAACAAGCAACAAATGACATATTTTTATCACAAGAAAAATATCTTAAGCAAATTTTGAAGAAGTATGGGATGGAAGACTGCAAATCTGTGAGTACGCCAATGGTAACTGAATGTAACCTCAGTTCTCATGATGATTATCCTGCGGTGAATCAAAAAGAATATAGATCCATGATTGGAAGTCTAATTTATATAACCGAGACAAGACAAGACATCATGCATGAAGTTGGGATCGTTGGACAATTCCAAGCTAATCCAAAAGAGTCTCATCTTCAGGTTGTAAAAATAATATTCAAATATCTATAAGGGACTCAAGACTTTCGTCTATGGTTTCCAAATAATTCTGATCTCACTCTTCATGCTTACACATATGCATATTGGGCTTGAAATTTTGATGCTATGAAAAGCACTAGTGGAGGTGCATTTTATATGGGGCCCCAATTAGTACCTTGGTTCAGTAAGAAACAAAGTTCTATTGCCTTATCTACAGCAGAAGCAGAATATGTGGCTACCGCATCATGTTGCACACAACTTCTTTAGATGATGTGCACTCTACACGACATTCAAATCAAAAGTTCACCTCCTATATCCATTTTATGTGATAATACAAGTGCTATTAGTATCTCAAAGAATCCTATTATGCATTCGAAGACTAAGCACATTCATATTAGGTATCACTTCCTACGTTAACAAGTGCTTGAACAAAAGGTTAAATTGGAGCATGTTCCCTCCAAAGGACAAGTTGATAATATGTTTACTAAACCTCTTCCTAGGGAAGCATTCGAATATATCAGACAGAATCTAGGAGTTGCCTCTGCCTCTCTGATAAAATATGCTTAAGTTCAAAAGTTTAATTTGGATACTCTGGTTTCATAAATATGAATCGCATATATATGCAAGTTCCTGTGCATAAAACTGCGTATGGGTTTTGTTGGTAGAGATTCTCTGGGTCAACACTCAAAAGAGTTGTGGTATTGTTGGGTAACCTCTATTGTTGTTCTAGTATTCATATTTCTATATCATTCTCTGATGAATATGCTTTGATGAATTGGTTGTTGAAAGTGTTCAGGATGCATCAGCCTAGGGGGAGCACTTGTCTTGCTAAAAAGGATGAATTGTTGGCATTCTGATTGGTTTCTGATCTATGATCTCTCTCTTGAGTATTTTGGACCTGTTAATGACATATCACTTTTGTAATTTGATGAAAATGGGATGCTGACACCCATGATGTAAATTTCCCTATTCAGTCATGTAAGTACTTGTTCTATTTTGTAAACCCACTTGGTTGAGTTATAGAGTCATGTACTCCATTGAAAATATCTGAAGATTCAACATACACTTAGGGGGAGCATGGTCAAAATAGTACCCTTTTCTCTTGATGTCAAAGGGGGAGAGGATTTTGGGTGTTTGATGTGTTTGAATAATGATTATGTTTAATGTATCTATATGTTGTGGTGATCAAACACCATCATGGTTGCCATCAAGTCCAAAGGGGGAGATTGTTGGCAATATGATTCCTATGTCTTAATATGTTGTCCTTGATGGCAACTATTTGGTAAAAGATGGAGTATATGTCTTAAGTAGAAGCTCAGGATTCCATTAGAAGAAATGTGTAATGTCCAGCATAATATTTGGTAATATTCATATTGAAGATTCTATACGCGGGTTTGTTCAGGCCGAGTCATGTATACACGTGGATAAGAACGATCCAGGTAACATATGCCTTTTGCACTCCAAAAAAGATAATACCAAGGGGAATTACCATGGTATTAGCCCATAGGATTGAGCACCATGTCGTCTATTTTATTTCATCCAAGAATACCATCGGCAACTGTGTGGTTTTGACTCATGGTATTGGTAAAGGCTAAATCTATATAATGAGAAGAAAATCATAGTGCAAAGGTGTGCGTGTGTAAGGGCTATCAATAAATACTTTTCTCTGAAGTATATATGCATAGGAAAAACTTTGTTTTATTGATAAATCTGAATTTATGACGCGCCCTTGGATAGATTGATGGATCAAGATCTCTAGACCTAAAATGACAATTTTCTTGCATGATCCATTAAAGAGATGATTAGATCTGAGACCTAGCGCATGTTTGCTAAAGTGGAGTGAAGAAATATGGGTAAGTTCTATAGAGCTGGAACATTCTGCAGAATTAATATTTGCAGATATATATGCTAGTTTGTCTTAGTAAAGGCGTGCATGTACGTGGCTTTGATTCAGAAAAGGTGCATATGGAAGTTAGGGTTTTCTGAAGCTTATTGTAGAGCTTTTATGTTATTGCTGCTATTCTTCTGCGGTCTGTCAATGAAGTCTTCATGTAGATCTGGGTTTCTTGAATGATGTATATGCTGCTAAGTTGATAATTTACAAATTTGATGAATGAGTGGATAAATATGTGTTATGATGATTGACTGATCAAGGGTTTTGAAATTTTTGAAAAGCTAGCTGACTGAGAGCCTCATATCTAGATCTGAGACAAATCATATTCTGAAAAACAGTATTCACATATCTATACATAGGTTTTTGTTAAGGAAAGCAGGTATACACACGGGTTCAATGAAGCAAAGTAGCATATGATTTTTGAAATAATGAATGTTTAGGGTTAAATTTGATTATGCATACTAATTCTGAAATCTTGTTATTACAGTGTTCTGATTACAGTGATCTCACTGTTCAATTTGATGTATTGGGTGAAGTTTATTATTGTTGATCTTTATGAAGGGTTGTGTTGAAGCTGTGTGATCCAATATCAACATTGATGAATCGTGGCTTGCAGTGATTCTGAGGGAAGTAGAAGCTTCCTGCCAGTAGAATTTGGTGTTTTGATCAAAGGGTTGAAGCTCCCTTCCAGTAGTGGCTAGTAAACGAGATCATGGGGTTGTAGCTCCCTTCTAGTTGTAGCTAGAAAATGAGAGAAGGTTGCATACTTCTACAGGTAGATGCCTACGTACTGATATGAGTCTGCATCAGTACAATAATGTGAGCAGTTTTCTATATAATAAATATTGAAGACAGAGACGACAACAACAGTGGTTTTCTCCCAAATTGGGTTACCACCTTAAATCTTGGTGTTCATGTGTGTTACTCTTTTGTGATGATTTATTCTGTTGTTACTGCTTAACTATCAGATGCATGACTGATAAGCTGAGTTAAAGATTGTTTCAGAAACGTTTTTATAAACAATAAAAGTATATCAGTATATGCAAGTTTCTTTTAGTATATGCGCATGTATATTTGAGTTGGGTTCATGAAAGCCACATATGGATTTTAATAAAGAAAAAATTAAAATTATTAGTGAGTTATAAATACTGATTCACGCCCCCCCCCCCTCTTAGTATTTTTCCCAACAAACATTCTGGGTGAAGAAGGTAAAGGGTTAACCAATGGTTGGTGTTGTTGAGATAGAGAACTTGGTTGAGGTGAAAATATTGGTTGAGGTGGTACAATTCGAGTATTTATGACTAAATAAGTTGAAAAAAACCACACCGATAAACCTATAGTGAATCTAGTAAGTGGCAACATAGCCATATAAGGAGGACTGACATTTACAAATTTAGGAGAAGGACTATGATTCTCGTTAATGGGAATTCATTGAACGGTAACTTCCAAAATTGTTTCCATTAGATTCAACTAAAATAAGTTTTATTAAAAATTTAAATAATATTCACAATCCACATCTGAGATCTATAAAAAGTAAAAATGTGAAAATAACAAACGCTAGTAAATATAAGGAGTCAAACCATGCAAACAATTTTTTCACAATGAAATCACTAGTGGGTGATGAAATCCAACGTCGCAAAGATAAATGTGAAAAGTGAATAAATATAGAGCGGGCGGAGCTAGTTACGCTGACAACCCACTTAATGAACAAGATCTGGTGCAAGTAACTTCACTTATTCCATCTTGAGTGAAGAATACCCTCCAAAAAGGTCCAAGTGAGTCTAGAAAATTTCTCTTCCAGGTACAAGAAAGACACCCCCTATGTCGTCACCTTGAGTAATAGCCTTAATATTATGGTCTCTAAGGTTACCACTTACAATAATTTAACATGGGGGGGGGGGGGGAAGTCGTAGGTGAGACATACATGAAATGGAAGAGTAACAAATCTCAATGCCCTTGAAAGTTCCCCAACATGGTTAATCTGAGGTTTAATTTGAAGTGACTCCCAAGTACCTTTTGACATTGTTTATAGTGTGTGCAAATCACTCTACTGTAATCAATGAAGTGGGGTCAATGACTCCATTATGTCTGATATGATCTCATGCTTAACTCCCTTGTTAGAGGAGCTTCCTAGAGCTAAAGTGTAACAAATGGATTTACTACCTATCGAAATATTCTAGTGTTGGTTTGTAGCTTTGGAAATTGAACTCACTTCCCAATTCCAAATCCCTACTATCTAATCTAATGTAGGTGTAATGAGCCCTAGAAATATAAAAAGTCTAATTTATTTTATTAGGGTTTTTTTTTAAGCTGTTACTTACTCAAAGGGTAAATTTATATGAAATCGGTGGTGTTATGACATGATTCAAAACTTTAATGCAATTGAACATGATATTGTGATATTTTAATTTCGATAAATATCTATATAAAGGAAGGAAGTAAATTCAAATAATTATTCAAAAAATAACGACGAAAAAAAGAAGAATATCCTACACTAGATCTTCATTCATACTCTTACAATGCATTTCAAAGCCCTAAATTGCAAACCATGTAGTGTAATCTATGCACAAATTTCTTGAAAACTATGCAAATGTAATCTATGCATAATTTCTATTCATGTTATGAAAATGAGAATTCTAACTATGCAAATGTAATCTATGCAAGATAATTCTTCAAAAGAAACACAAGATGATTCCAAATCAACAAAATAACAATAAGACTATTTTCCTCCACCAATGTAACTAAATAACGAATCGAGTGTAATTAAAGGAAATTGGGTGAAAATTCCATTTATAAAAAGTGATGACACTCAAAGGGAATTGAGGGGGAAATTTTTTTGCAAAACTGAAAGAAAAAACATGTAAAACTTGTTAAGAAACTGAGACAAACCTCTAATTGATGGCCTTGATTGAGACACCGAATCAACTTGACAGAGACTTAATGAAACTGTAAACCAGTTTAAGAAATCATAAACAAAAGTTTGGACTTAAATAAGAGAAACCTTAGTTTTATCGAAAATTTTATAGGGTTAAGTAAGAAATCAGTTTTCTTCAGTGTGCATATGTACTAGTGCTAAGGACTAAGTGCACATATTTGTGCACTGTTTCTAAAGGAAAACTGTGAAACCTAAAAACTTTAGAAAAAATAAAAAACAAAGGTCTCAAACTAGAGATTTCAATTCTTAAAAGGGTATAAAGGTGTCAAGGGTCACAACATGACACAATGAAGAACTCTCGCTCCCCAGTATGGTGGCCAATTTGTTATGGTAGACTAATTTCTATTGCAGACATAAGTAATCTCCCTAGATTTCAAACAAAACATAGTAACAAACATAAAACAAAATTGCTACTTTTCCTTAGCCTATAAATAAAACATAAAACATGTAGTATGTGAAGGATCACTTACCTATTAACGAATTTATTGTAGAAGTCGTTTCAACACTTTCCACAACCATCTTTCCCTCAATGAATTAGAGGTTTTTCAAATGCTTTCCACAACCTCTCCATGATGCTCCAAAAGAGATCTGCATAGACAAAAACATTCAAAGGGATCAAAGCATCTCGCATATAAAATAAAAGGTAAATGAAATCCCTAATTTATCATAAAACATATAATTGAATCAATAATCAGTCATAAAACATGTGAGCTATCAAGGAATCTTGAAAATAACATCAAAATAAACACAATTAGGAAGTAACAATTACATTTTATTGAATTGAAAATAAAACAAGCTTACAACTTGGTTTCCTTGATGTTACAAGCCTCTTTCAATGGTCTTCTTCCTCCCCTTGATGACAAACTCTTCATACCCCAAACCAACAATATAAGTTTAGAAATCCAAGTCCCCTCCATTCCTCCAGTCCTATACTAAATTTATAGGCAAGAGGAAGTGGTTTCTATCACCTCTTCTCAAGGGATATGATGCTTAAGAGGAGGATATTAGCTCCATGTACTAAGGGATGAGGCATAGGCATGTAGTGGTTCAAGGTTTCTAATTTGGACAAGATTCCTCCACCAAAGATTCTATAATTTTATTTTTTCTTTTTACTTGCATGAACATGATTTCACAGTCTATAGTGGAAGACAATGTGTAGATATGTGCATGCCACAATGGTAAAAACTGCACATGTGTGGGTACTGGTGAGGAAAAATGCGCAGATGCTCAAAAATGGTTTTTATGCAGTGAAACCCAAAATTCTTTTTGTCCTTGGTATTTTTTTATTCCAAGCTTCATAGGGGATTCATTTGAGACACTTATCAGATGGCCAAAAATATGAATTGATAGTCATGCTGACAAAATTTAGTGTAATAGTGTGTAGGTTATCTAATCTCTATTTCTTGAATAGCTTATTTTCTTTTTGGCATGTAAAGGATCTTGGAATCGATACTCTTGTTAAGTACTATAATCAAATCATCGATCAAATGGTGCAAAATTTTCTTGGTTAATGCTCAATATTTTGTTCAAGTGCTTAATTCCAATGCTCCAATGCCTATCTGCTCACTTCTTAATCAAACTTATTTATCTATTTTTTAGTTGAACTCCTTTCTCTACTATTATTCATCATGGGTGTTCAATAAGGATTTCTTTATACTTTCAAATATTTGATAATGAACCAAGATTTTTAATTTATTTTTGCATAAAGAAGAACTCTTTCTGACTTAATTACAACTCTCAATGATCATGATTTGACTCTTTTGATTAGGAAACAATTCACTAGTTGTAATATACTATAAATCTCTCATTACTAATAAACTGAATTCTAAAAAATATCTTTATGATAAAATCATGATTTTATAGACACAAATAAGTGCAACTAACATTATATCGATTGATTTTAGTAAGAAACTAATCTTATAGACTAAATATCAACTTTAATTACTTATATTGTAAAATGCATATGACTCAAATGACTAATACTTAATGAACTAAATTAACAACATAATTTTTCATTTCGCAACTAACTTTTGACTCAAGTATAGTCAATGCAAATTTATAATTTATGTAATACTTCCATAATTTTTAACTCCATATACAGTATTCGATCTAAAACATAAATTTTGTAGTTATTTACACAATATGGATTATTACATTTTCCCCCACATGCCATATATTATTGGGAACTTTTACTAATCGTAGACTCCAAACAAATATTCATGTGACAACTTTACAAAATATAATCAATCCGTTGGATATTACAACACGTTCCTTTAAATACAAACATTATCAATCTAGTGCGCATGACCCTTTTTGGCTTTTTATAATTTTGAGTTACATAAGATTAATGCATGTCAACTCTCCTTTCGCAGTGTTCTATAGACACTAGAAAATTATTAGTTGGCAATCAAGTTTTCTATCAAACCTCTATAACCTGTTTTTTTTTTTCAGAAAGAAAAAAACGCTGTTTTATATTATGATAAATAAAAACAGTGCATAATACATCATAAGAAAGTAAAGTGAGTAATCACTTCCAAAATATGCAACCTCTACAACCTGTTGCCTTCTCCTTCATTATTTTTAAGTTATGTTGCCTTCTCCTTCATTATTTTTAAGTTATATCAACGATGGCTCGATCTGTGCACGTGTGACTTGGTCTATCCATGAACTGTAGAAATTGGTTAACTAACTAGTAAAAACTCGGGATCCTCAAGTTGTTTTAGTTGAATAGATAATCAATACAATCAACTGTTCAAATGAAAAAGATAATTTCTTCTATTTCATTATATTTACATGCTTCAAATCATTGTATAGTTACAAAATCAGACATTCAATCATTCTCTTCACACACAGGAATTGTTGCTTCCATACTTCTCACTACTTTTTCGTGGTTTATATATTTTATTCAATAGGTTGCATTAATGATTTGAGCATATGATTTCTCTTTGATACTCGTCACTTTCCTGGTTCGGTACTACCATCGGAAATGATATACTCTATTTTATGGTGATTTAGATTCTAGATTAATCCAATTTAGACTATGGTTGATAATTGGTTTTATTATGTGGTTTACTAGCTCAAACTATCATCATATAACTCTATCTCTTCATTCCTATTTAGTATCCATATATTTTTCCTTCTATCTCATTAAAAAGGTTTTACAATCATCACATTAGATGGGTAAATGTTTCTCATTTGAGTCATTATGGAAGCGTTGTGCCAAAACAAAAACCCCAAATTTTGTATTTAATCTTAAATAAAAATGGGGACCCTCCTTTTCGTTTCCTACTTTTACTTTCTCCCCAATTGAGCCTTTTCCTTATCATGTATTTTCCCTATCCAGTTTAGAGTTCGTTTTTCTTTTTCATGTCTCGTGGGACGTGAATTCCCTGTCTGTCACCAAACCACGCTTTACCTTTTTACATATGCCTTTTCCAAAGTATCGGGGCATGGCAGACAAATTATCGCCCATTCGCAGCAATGTTTCTATCTCACGTCCCTATCTCTTGTGTCGAGAGCCTACACAACTCACTTTAAAAACTCTTGTGACACGACATTTATTTTCTCATCTAATGGTGTAAAATATTTCTGTTTCCTGTCTCATTAATATTTCCCTACCCTTTCAGTTACTAAGGTGTTAGGTTTCCCATAAGGGACGTAAACTTTTTTTTTAAATAATTTTGAAATTTTTTGTTTCCTAACATTTTTTATTTCATGAACCCCGTTCATTTTCAATGGTACATTATCACATCATGCTAGGGAATGAACATTGCGACGACATGGCTTGCAATTCCACATGGCCTGTAATTCCCTTCAAAAAATACTGCACGACCCATAATTCTACCATACACACAAATGATACACTAGGCCATGAATCAAGTAGACACATCAAAGTGGATAATTTTCACTTATTGTGGCATATTCTCGGGTTCTTTTTTCCCAACACCTCCAGGTTATGTATAAGCTTCTCGAGCCCAAAATTCGATATAATTCCCAATTCATTAATATGTTCATTCAAAAGTTATGCATTGAATTTCAAAAAAAAGTTTTCTGGAATTGATCAAACCTTGGAGGATTCGTGGGCATAAATTCAAAGAAGAGGGTAGAAAAGAGTATTCCATTTCTCCTTTAAATTCAACACACTCCTTTATAATTTCCATGCTCTACAGACTTTATGGAACTAAAGGAGAAACACATTTTCCTTTGGAATGGGTTCCTCTCATTCAATGAGTCTCAACGGGTTATTTTTTTAATTGGGAAACTATCCTATATGATAACATATCCAAGAAGGTTAACTACTTTAGACTCTTTAATATTAGTACTTGTAATCATTTCTTTTATATGTCGACCTATAATACCGATGTCATTTTCTTTTCAAATTCCTTTATCATTATGGCATGGAAATGGGCTCCTTTTAAACCACTTTTTCAAAATTATGGGAGGACAATTACTTTTATCATTTTAACCAAAATTTACACTTTGTTATAATTCTTATTTATGAAGAGATTTTCGACTCAAAACCCCTAAGAATCTCGAGATATGCATGCCAAACAAGGAATTGAATGAATTTGTTATTGGTTTATAAAGGAAAATGTTTGTTATCTAATAATATATGTTTTCCTAACACCCCTCCATGCCTTACCCATTTTGATCCATGATATTGATTCATAAAGAAATAGCCTATAAAACAATTGAAACAAACATTTCCTTTGAATTGAATAAAAATTCTACGAAAATCTGGCAAAGTTTTCCTATACAGGTTGGCATTGATACCTTCTAAAATCCTCAACATGCTAGATGAGCATTAATAAATTTCCATGCCCTTATGTTAGCTCAAATCCATTTAAAAAAACATGACCCTATGGTAATTGTAGGAAATGATTGTGTTTTTCTTACTAAAAAAAAATATATGCATGATAATTCCTCTTTTGATAATATGTTCTATAGAGTTCAGTCCCATGAAGAAGTTTTCTAGAAATCTTGAAAACTTTCCCGTGAATAACACCGAATTTTCCTCACATTTAAAGAGGAAAGAAGGGCATCCTTAACTATAATTTTTCAACAACCAATGGGTGAAGCCATCACCATGCAAGGTTCCACATCTAAGGCATCAATTACTATTCCTGATAAAGACCTAGTAAATGTTGAGCAAATCTTTACAGAAGTCATTGATGAACTTATCAAAGGGGACATTGTCAAAAGGGTTGTAGCTTCAATTAAAATACATGAACAATGGAATGAATTCTCAAATATGAAAATAGATATATCTCAAACACAAGACGTTCTTGACGTTCCTCCTTCAAATTATATTCTTGAGAAGAATACAAAAACGTATATAACAACATTAGTTAGATGTTCCTCCTAACAATGTTGATGTTTGCAATGAAACCCGATTGACTAATTTCGAGTTGCTGGTGAAAACTCCCATAAGTTCTATCCCTGGTAGAAGTTCAAAAAAATAAATATTATAAATATCATTACCACCAGTTGATATGGAATATATTCCTCTGATTGATGTCTTTCACAATCCCCAAAATAAGGTTCTTATGAGGAAAAGAAAAAAGAAGAGAAAAAATGAAAATGAGAGAGAAGAAACAAAAGTTTATTTAAAAATATTTTGGAATAGATCCAAACTTAGGGAGGATAAAACCACTGAGTTAGCCTATTTCATTATGGCTTATGAAAATTCGAACATTTACCATGTCATCAGATTATAAGAAATTTTTGACGTAGAAGGACTATAAAATCTTTTAGTTGGTTCAAAAATTGTCTTCATAGGGAAATCAACTCCAAGCTTAGTTGAAATTTCAAGAAGGTGATGTCAACAAATCTCAGCGTGAATTGAAAGTTATGAATAAACAAAAATATGCTTAGTTGAATACACTCCAAATTAAAATTTTGGAAGCAACAAATAAACAGACTTAGAAAGATTCTAACAAGAAGCCACTGACATCAATTAACAAATCGTTCTTGAAAAAGAGAAATTTTGTACTAAATTTAAGTCTTAATCACGCCTACTAGAACCTATTTGAAACATTCTTCAGTGATATGATTGACAAGAGGAAAAAGTATGAAGAAGCAAAAGAGTAAATGACTGAGCTAATTGCTTGGGAAAACGATGAAAAAATAACCCTTCCTAGCCTACCCCGATTCAATGTGATGCAAAATAAAGTAATCCTAAAATCCTATAAGGCTAATTTTGAAAATTCTAAGGATTTGATTATGGTGGTTGTTGTGTAGGTAAATCCCTTAAGTAGACAAAGGCGATCCCTCTAGCCCTGGGGTAGGTCTAGCAACTACGGGAACATACTAATGTCTACCTTCCTAGATTGTAAATGAAATTTAGAGCAAGGAATATAACCTACCTTGTTCTGATGCTGTGTTTTCATCTTCTGTCAAAGCTTCTTGATCTGCCACACTCCTCAAGCTTGATGCACACTGCTACTAATGTTCGGTTACCTGTACAGACAATCAAGACACCACGAAAAGCGTAAAATCACGACAAACATAGAATAATTACAACCTATCTAACTGATCAAGGAATGATAGAAATCTCATTATAAATGTAAACAAGAGTGGAAGATAAACATCAGTTGCATCTTATTATGGTAAAGACAAGGGGAGTTTACAACCAAGCCTTGATGTTGAGGCTCTCCTTCAGTAGGTCTGTATCGAAGCACGTTTGCAACACCCTCATGCACAAAGGTCCAAGATCTCACTATGTTCCTAAAACAAAAAAACAATCACACTCTACTCTATTCTCCCGAAGCTATAATTTCTTCTCTTCTCTATGATTTTTGCTCCTAACCAGCTAACTCTAACTCTCACTAAAAAATGCAGAGGTGAAAGAGGTCTCCTTATATAACAATGGAGGAGGAGGATATGGACCCTCAAATAATGGGAAAAGAGCTTATCCTTTGGAGTAGTTCCTATTTCTTGGGAATAAGAAGCCCAAAGGGGAATCCCTCGACCATATCCTCTAGAAAAATTTCTAGCTTGCCGCCTCATGAAGTTTCTAGTCGTGGAAACTTCGTTTCTATTCTAAAAACTTTCCAAAAGAAGATCAACGTAGGTCTAACATTAAGACAGAGTGCTAATCGGCGTGGGTCTCAGTGAAAATCTATGCTATCAACTCGGTTTAGACACTGAGAGAAAGTGTTGACCTTCAAAACTAGGTTTTTATAAGGATCTTCCAGAACAGTTATAAAAGGAGATGAATTGGCAGACAAAGTGTGGTTTAGGGGTATGTATTTCATGCTTAGAAATTAAACAAGGGTCATTATATAGGTCTTCCAGGATCAAGGAAAGGGGAGTACAAGGATAGTGACAAATTTTTGTGTAACAAATGCCCCCTAAAGTATGAAGTCTGAATATGAGTGAGGGATGAAATGCTTTACAAGTACGTGCGAGGAACCAGAGACTACTGTCGGGAGACCTGCAAATCAAGCATAGATACATATACATAACCAAAATATCTGATGAAAATACATGAATCAAGGTATGGATGCAACCATCCATAAAAGAGAGCATGATATGGTCGCAACAATCGATATGAGAAGGATCACATATAGACTCATGGTCTGGTCACAGCCATCCATCTGAAAGAAACATGTATCCAATCATGGAAAAATCATATCGCCTCACAACCTTGAATTAAGAGAATAAAATCCAGGGTTTTGCACTGTGTCACGACTCGATCAAGTACAATTTCAATAATGCGAATAAATGAGATGAAGTCGAACATGCAGGAAAATCACCTGATAACCAGTCAATGATGTAAACTATTAACAAGAGCGATAGAAACTACCAATGATGAAAATGGTTCTCAAGGTACTACTAGTACAATCCACAAAATCTGAACAATGAGCTGGAGTCAAACACCCTTGAAATCACTTGATCAAAGGCCAATGATGAGAACCCATCGTCAAATGCAAAGAAATTTCCACTAGGGAATGAAAGCTCTAAGGTACCAGAAAGGAGTCTTTAGATCCACTTCTCGGATAATGAGCTGAAGTTGATAGGAAGTGATCCATCGAAAGAGGGTCATAATGAATCCCACATCATAGACACAAAAGAGAGAATGGAATATGAGTGTAAATCTAGATAGGAACAAAGGATTAGGGAATTTACAAATTGCAGAAGGATTTTCTCTTGAACATATCGGTGACACGACTCTGGAATTTGGTAGCATTTGACTCAAATAGGATCAGAGATCATGTTGACAAGATTGGTAATCGAATGAGAGGAAAATGGATTTCCCAAACCCACGAAGGCAAAGTGACAGAGTGAAGATATCCCAACCTGACACGAACTGCAGATAAGTTTCATGCTCAAGAGTGACATACTACCAACACAACTGATGAATAACTTCCATTTCCCCCCACCATTTCTGGCGAGTACCTCTTTACTTTTACACAAGCTTGAAGATGATAGCATATGCTTGTTGTTATCACAAAATTGGATTTGATAGGCTGCTTGATCAGTCAACTTCATGTAGCTATTTCAAACCTAATCTTTTGACTGAGGCTTAGCCTCCTCAGCCTAAGAGGGGTCTCTCAAGGGTTAATGATTTGGATAAAAATATATATGGCTAACTCTATTTGAGTAATAAACAGATAAATGACAGATATAGGTTGAGAATCACCTTAGCATGTACACATTGGGCTTATGGAGCCAAATAGTCCAGTAATCCAATGAATCTACTTAACATGGAAGTTGAGGCATATCATATTTTTAGTCAAGAGATAAACACATATGAAACTATAAAAACACAGTCAGTTCATTTATATAGGAAGTTAGAGCATCTAAAAGATGAATTCTGAGTAATATAAATAAAAACCACTGCAATAGGATAATAAAGAGATGCAGATAGAATAGGAACACACTAAAACTCCTTCTGAATCTGAAGTTTGTTAAGTAGAAAATCTTTGCATTCGCTGAAAACCAGTCAATTACAATAAGCATAGTTTTGCCAAAAATGTCCAACCTATACTAATTCGACCTCCTGGACTTTAATAGACCTCTTACAACATGATATGATCTACCTCTAGGCTAGATACATTGAATTTCCAATTCCTGCCACCTTGCATAACCATAAGACATGGAATTTATTACAAAAAGACACCTAATCTATTTAAACAATCCTATTCCAAAAAGGACTCAAACTAATTATTGTTATCTATAACAACTTTATCTATTAAAATTTACATCATTCCAAGTGTATCATCACATGATCGAATCTGGATGATGGGCTTCAATTCTTCATGACCATATTTCTGACCTCCATCAAAATAGGAAACAATCCCCTGTTTTATAGTCATAGAGTCTTGTGCATTCTTTGGACATTCTGACCATGATGTACTCTTTATTTCGAGGTCCTTAGTTGTTTTAAATTGATTTAATACATCCTAAAACTCCTCCCTAGGCTCCAGTTTTCGAAAAACACCTCCAAAGATGTTCAAAAGAGTTGTAATGTACTGCGCTACGAAAACACAACAGTTTCGTAGTGCCTTTATAACATTTCCATTTTAATGCTTATTCTTCAAATTTTTTAATTCTTTCCACTTGCATCATTTTATTTACCCTTTAATACATATCCCATATCAATTCCAATCCTTAACTCACTTTTCAACCTTTCAAAAAATGAGTAAAATGAGTAGAAAAGTTGCTACATCAATTTCGTAGTGCTTTGTTGATCAGCAGTTGTCATTGATGTCAACCCAAGCAGCACCAGTGGCTAACCCAATATTGCATTCGATTTTTGACATAAAAAATTAATATATTCTAGGTCAATAATTCTTTTTATGGTTTCTACTTTTCGAGATGTTTCCATTCATATATGGCACACCATGTAATTCTTCACGGTTTGAGAGATATTCATGTTTGAAGTTTGTACCCCCAGTTAGTGGGCTAAAACCCCATGGGTTTGGTGCATGGGTGATTGAAAAGTCATAATTAATATTTTTTAAGCTCCTAAAATCCCTCCCATGTTAACTTGTTGAAGCCCCTCTCAACTTAAGAATTTATATAAATTGTGATCTTCATTTCCTCCTTAGGCAAGGGATTTCACCATCTGAAACAAATCATCGTGGCATTTTCGCTCTAAATTTTTTTTCTATGAAGGTTCAGAAGCTGAAATTTCTATGAGTCGAAGCTGAAATCTTGAGGAAAATTTGGTAAAAAATCCAGATCAAGGTGCGCAACATTTTTGGAGATATGATCTATGGAAGTCAGTGTTTTTGCAGGCTCCTGAAATTCATCTCAAAGAGGTGACCTTGGTAAATTCGTCATAACTCTCTCTCTAAGTATCGGATTGGAATTCCATAAAAATTGGTGAATAGTGCACAGTCTATAGTTTTTTCTCTATCAATTTCAGAGCCAAATGAAGAAAAATGACACGTGGCACGCCGTACAATTGCACTCTACTGAAACAGTCCATAATTAGGGCATTGTGAGAGATTGGGTATAACTCTCCCTTGAAGAATCCAAATTGGGTTAGACCTATGGCATTGGAGAGATGACTTAGAGGAATACTAGAGGACCAAAAATCAGATATTGAGGATTTGAAATAACAGACATACACTAGATTCAATATCGAGCTCCTAGAAGGCAAGAAAAAGCTAGATCATGTGTTGTCAAGGGTTGCAAAGGACCAGAATTTATACGATAGAAAAGCAAAGAAAGGTGCAGAAGAGGGTAGCATGATAAGAGCAGCAACCAAGGTGCGTAACAGTAGCAAGAAGTTCATCATATGAAGTCTTCAAATGGGTAGCACTGCATACAATCATTTCTAAATGTATCATTGTACTTAGTCATTGTAAATACATTATTGTACAAATTGTACTAGTGTCTACCTGCCAAGGGTTGAAGAGGTAGTGTTGGGAGGTCTAGGATCATCATTAGGTGGTTGTGTCAAAGTTGGGGTTATGGTCTAGTATTTCTTCTTCTTTTGCATCATTCTATATCATTGTAAAGTGGACCCTTTTCCCTTGTACGGGAGTCCATTCTTCTTTTATTCTTCTATAGGGTGGTAGGGTGGTGTGAGGGTGAGTTGTAGCTCATTGGGTGTTGGGGCATCCATTCAGTTGACTATTGAAGAATCTCAGGCATTGGAGCGTCCATCCAGTGGGAGCTGGAGAAGAATGCTTTTCTAGATTTTAGGAAGTTGGAGCTTTATTTTCAATTGGAGTTGAATATTAAAGAATTATTAGAAAAGCATTAGGTGGTTTTTGTCTCGGAGTGGGTTTCCACCTTAAAACCTGTGTGCATTTGTGTTCCTCTTTTTTGCTGCTATCATTGTACAAACACTGATAATAATTGAATATTAACTAATGCTCTAATTGAAAGGAATATTGATTCAGCCCCCCTCTCAGTCTTTCCAACAATTGGTATCAAAGCTTGGTTCCTTCAACAACATTTTAACAGCTGGAAGGAGGTCATGGAGCATACCAAGAAAGGTGTACCTCTATTCAATGAAAATAATTATGCACTCTCGAAAGGAAGAATGGAGGTCTATCTCTTGGTGCAAGGTTATGAAGTATGGGACACTATTCAAAATGGATTTACATCAACTGTGGATGAACAAGGTAAGAAGTATTTGGTAAATGAAGCAAAAGCAAAGAATATTATTATCAATGGACTTATTGAATCTGCTAATCATAAGGTGTTGGGTTGTAAAACCACCAAAAATGTATGGGACAAGCTTGAGAATATATATGCAGGTGACTCAAATGTCAAAGAAGCAAAGCTTCAAATCTATAAAGAAAAATTTGAGCAACTCAGAATGAAAGAAGATTGCAACATTGCTGCATACTTCCAATACATTGATGAAATAACCAATACTTTGGAAGGATTGGGAGAGCTAGCTGACGAGAAGAATATTATACAGAATATTCTTAGAACGTTACCAGGGAGATTCAACCCAAAGGTATCATTCTTAGAATACAGTGCAAATCTGGACAAACTCAGCAAGGAAGAATTACATGGAGTTCTCATAGCATATGAAATGAGACTTGATGAAGAAAGGGTACTTCAAATCTAGAGACTGTGTTCATTGCATATAAGCAAACAAATAAGGACAAACAACCTTCAATTGAAATGACATACACCTGCACATGTGAAGAAAAGGGAGATGATGGAAAAGGTCTTGCAAATGAAGAATATGATTGATTTACGAGAAAACTAAAACCTGGTAAGGGAAAACTCAAAGGTAAACTTCCATTGATATGTTTCGGTTGTTGTGAGGTTGGGAATTTCGTAGCAAAATGTCCGAACAAAAGTGATGGAAACTCAAAAGGAAAGAAAGGCTTTAAGAAATTCAACAAACAAGGGAAAAAGAAAGGATCCAAAAGGAACTTTCTCTCTAAAGAAGATAGCTCATCATCCGATGAAGAAATTGACAACAAAGAAGAAGCCAATGAGAAAGTATTGTTTATGGCCAAGCACAATAAACAAGAAGTATCAAACAATGAAGAAGAAGGGTTGACCATAGAAGAATTTTATGAGGAGGCAATCAAGCTTATAAAAGAGCTCAATGCTGAGAAGATCTATTCCGATACTCTTGAAGAACAAGTTCAAGGTCTCAAAATTGAGGTTGAAGAACACAAACGTATTGAAGAGTCACTTCAAAAGAAGTTGGAAGAAAGCAACCAAGAAAGGGAAGCATTAGAAGCCGAAGTAGTCTCGCTACGTAAGGAAGTGAAGAAGGGAAAAACTGTCCAAAAATATGCCAACAGCTCAAGGGCATTGGAAGAACTCATCAACAATCAACGATATTACAACGACAGAACTGGCCTCGGTTACAAAGAAGAAGAAGCAGGACCTTCTACAACAAAATAAAATGAACCTATGAGATCTGCCATACATGTACACTTCATTAGACAAGATTCGCAAGCACATCCTTGGAAGACGATTCCTCAATGAAGATTTTCATCCAGGTGCCAACATATTTTTCATGGCTATTGTTATTCATGTTGAAAATTTGGTCATAAAGCTGTAGAATGTCGCATGTACCATAGGAACCAATACAATTCCAAGAGATTCTTCAAATATGAACCTCCCAGGGCTCAACAAAACATCAATAGATTTGAACATTCAAGAAATAATATGGAATGTTATAAATGTCAGAACTTTGGACACATAGCAAGAGACTGCATACTTAAAAATCCTCCAAAAGAATCTTTGAAGCCACAGAATGAATGAACATGGAAGAAGAAGAAGACTGATACTTGTGCTCTCACTCTCAAGGATAAAAAAAATAAAGATGTGTGGTATGTTGATAGCAGTTGCTCAATGCATATGACTAGAGATAGAAGGAAATTTGTATCTCTGAATGAGAATAAGGATGGAACCATATCCTTTGGAAATGATGGATCTTCAAATGTTATAGGATCAGGTACCGTCACTCTCGAAAGCAAATATGTTATAGCCAAGAATGTTCTATTTGTCGAAAACATGAATCACAATCTGCTCAATGTTGGACAAATGTGTGATCAAGGACACACAATGCTATTCAACTCCACAAAAAGTGAAATCAGGAAAGGAAGGTATGGTAAAATTGTGGCTACAGCAAGTCAAGCTCCAAATGACATATATGTTCCAGATGAAGCAACTAAACCATTTCTACTAGCTAAAGAAGATGAAAGCTAGTTATGGCACAAACAAATGGGTCACATAAACTTTGACAATCTTGTCAGGATAAGAAAAAAGGAAGCAGTACGAGAAATGTCGAAAATCTCAAAACCTTCCAACACACTATGTGAGGCATGTCAGCATGGAAAGAAGACAAAATTCCAATTTAAAACAAAAGAACACTTTGCATCACATCCATTGGAATTGATACATACTGATCTATGTGGTCTTGTGAGAACAAAAGGCTTAGACGGAGAATTATATTTCATGTTAATGATATATGACTATACTAGGATGACAGCCATCAATTTCCTAAAGAAAAAATCCGAAGCATTTGAGTGCTTTAATATCTACAAGGAGTTGGTTGAAAATGAAACTGATTTGAAAATAAAGTGTTTAAGATCAGATAATGGTGGAGAATTCACTTCCAAATTATTTCAGCAATACTGTGACGAAAATGGAATAAAAAGGCAATTTTCAATAGCACGAACACCTCAACAAAATAGAGTTGCTGAAAGAAAGAACAAAACCATACAGGAAATGGGTAGAACATTGTTGAAGGACTCAAAATTGGATGAAAAATTCCGGGTTCAAGCAATTGATAGGACATTCTTCATTATCAATCGAAGTCTTCTCAGAAATAATTGCAACAAGACTCCATATGAATTATGGAAAGGAAAACCAGCTAATGTAAAATATTTCAGAATCTTCGGAAGCAAATGTTATATCAAAAGAGAAGATCAAAATTTGGGTAAGTTTGAATCACGTGTTGATGAAGGTATCCTTGTTGGTTACTCACGCAAAATAAATGCCTATAAATTATATAATCTAAGACGAAAAAAGATAGTGGAGAGCATAAATGTTACATTTGACGAAGATGGTGTTCTAGCGAGTAATGATGAGGATTAAGAATCTTTGAAACTTGAGACAATGGCTGAAAAAGACACAGATAAAATTGTAGAATAAGAAGCAACTATCAACGAGGAAGAAGTAAAAAATGATCATCAGATATACCATAACAACAACAAGAAGCTCCTCCAAGGAGAACAAAAGAGTGGATTCAAAAGAACCATCCATAAAATCAAATCATTGGTGACATAAATTAAGTTCGACAGCTTCGTTCATCACAACAAGCTCACGTTGGTTTTCTAGCAACCTTTGACCCTAGTAGTTTTGAGGAAGCCAACCAGAATGAACATTGGGTAGTAGCTATGAATGAAGAATTGGATCAAATTGAGAAGAATAACACCTCGGAATTAGTTCCATGACCAAAATATAAAAATTTCATTGGGACTAAATGGGTGTTCAGGAACAAATTGAATGAAGATGGGCAGGTTATCAGAAACAAAGCAAGACTGGTTTGCAAAGGATATGCACAAGTGAAAGAAATTGATTTTGACAAAACATTTGTACCAGTTGCCAGAATGGAAGCCATTCGAATGTTTCTCACCTATGCATGTTCAAGAAAAATAAAAGTCTACCAAATGGATGTTAAGTGAGCATTTCTGAATGGAGAATTAGAAGAAGAAGTTTACATCGAACAACCTGAAGGTTTTCTACTATCACAAAAAGAAGACTATGGCTGCAGGTTAAAGAAGGATCTATATGGTCTCAAGCAGCCTCCCAGAGCATGGTATGCTCGTCTTGATGGATATCTACGTCAACAAGGGTTCAAGAAAGGTACTGTTGATAGCAATCTTTATGTACAAATAGATAAAGATAATTTAAGAATCGTTGAGGTATATGTGGATGATATAATATTTGGTAGCAATGATGATCGACTAAGTAAGAAATTTTCTACAAAGATGCAAAGTGAGCTTGAGATGTCTTTACTTGGTGAGTTGACATACTTCTTAGGGCTTCAAATATCTCAACAAGATAAAGGAATATTTATATGTCAATCCAAGTACATCAAGGAAATGCTCAAGAAATTGAAAATGGAAGGTTGCAAACCCGTCCTTACTCCGATGGTAACAGGTTGCAAATTGAGCATAGACAACTCATCTAAGGATGTGGATCAAAGGTTGTATATATCTATGATTGGTATTCTTCTATATGTAACAGCCTCTCGGCCAGATGTTATGCAAGCAGTTGGACAAGTAGCAAGATTCCAAGCAGCACCAAAAGAATCACATATTATTGTCGTCAAAAGAATTCTTTGATATCTAAAGGGAACAGAAGAATATGGCTTGTGGTATCCCAAGGGTAACAATCTCATTATTCAAGCCTTTACAGATGCAGATTGGGCAGGAAGCGTTGATGATAGTAAGAGTACTAGTGGAGCAACATTCTATCTAGGTGGTTGTCTCGTATCATGGTTGAGCAAAAATCAAACTTCAATCTCGTTATCTATAGCAGAAGCAGAATACATTACAACAACATCATGTTGTACTCAAGTCCTTTGGATGAAACAAACTTTGCAAGATATTCAAGTACAATTCAGTGAGTCTATTCCCATATTCTATGACAACACTAGTGCCATTAGCATCTCCAAGAATCCTATCATGCATTAAAAAACAAAACACATTCCGATCAAATATCATTTTGTTAGAGAACAAGTCGCTGAAAAGAATATCAAACTTGAGTATGTTTGTACAAAAGAACAAATTGCTGATATCTTCACTAAACCTTTACCTCATGAAGCATTTGAATATCTTTGTCAAAATCTTGGGATTCTTCCAAGTTCTCATTAGATTACAGGTCTGTAGGACGATTGTGTGTTAGTGGGAGTGGAGAGTGTGTACAGGTCCACAGGATGGTTGTGTTTCAGGGGGATTTACCCTTTTCCATTGATGTCAAAGGGGGAGAGAATTTTGTAGGAACAGGTGTCATGATCGCAGGGAGAGTACTTGTGTTGCCATCAATGCCAAAGGGGGAGATTTTTGATCAGCGGTTTTCATTGTTGTCAACCCAAGTAGCACAATGGGCTAACCCAATATTGTATGGGATTTTTGTCCTACCAAATTAATGTATTCTGGGTCAATAATGCTTTTGATGGTTTCTACTTGTCGAAATGTTTCCGTTGATATATGGCATGCCATGTAATTCTTCACGGTTTGAGAGATATTCATGTTTGAAGTTTGTACCCCCAGTTAGTGGTCTAAAATCCCATGGGGTTGGGGCATGGGTCATTGAAAAGTCATAATTAATATTTTTTAAGCTCCTAAAATCCCTCCCACGTTCACTTGTTGAAGCCCCTCTCAACTTAAGAATTTATATAAATTGTTATCTTCATTTCCTCCTTAGGCAAGGGATTTTGCCATCTGAAACAGGTCATCATGGAATTTTCGCTCTAACTTTTTTTCTACGAAGGGTCAGAAGCTGAAATTTTTATGAGACGAAGCTAAAATCCTGAGGAAGCTGTTGTAAAATTTTTAGATCAAGGTACGCAATATTTTTTGAGATATGATCTGTGGAAGTCAGGGTTTTTGTAGGCTCTTGAAATTCATCTCAAAGAAGTGACCTTGGTAAATTCGTCATAACTCTCTATCTGAGTATCGGATTGGAATTCCATAGAAAGTGGTGGATAGTTCATAGTCTTTAATTTTTTCTCTGTCAATTTCAAAGCCAAATGAAGAAACAGTGACACGCGGCACGCTGTACAAGTGCGCTTTGCTGAAACAATCCATAATTAGGGCATTGTGGGAGATTGGGTATAACTCTCTCTTGAAGAATCCAAATTGGGTCAGACCTATGGCATTGGAAAGAAGACTCAGAGGACTACTATAGAACGGAAAATAAGATATTGAGTATTTGAATAATATAGATACACCAGACTCAATATCGAGCTCCTAGAAGGCAAGAAAAAGATAGATCATGCGTTGTCAAGGGTTGCAAAGGACCAGACTTTCTATGGTAGCAAAGCAAAGAAAGGTGCAACAAAGGGTAGTATGACAACAACAACAACCAAGGTGCATAACAGCATCAAGAAGTTCATCATACCAAGTCTTCATGTGGTCAGCACTGCATACAATCATTGTAAAGGTATCATTGTACTTAGTCATTGTAAATACATTATTGTACAAATTGTACTAGTGCCTACCTACCAAGGGTTGAAGAGGCAGTGTTGGGAGGTCTAGGATCATCATTAGGTGGTTGTGTGAAAGTTGGGGTTATGGTCTAGTATATCTTCTTCTTCTGCATCATTCTATATCATTGTAAAGTGGACCATTTTCCCTGGTACGGGAGTCCATTCTTCTTTTATTCTTCTATAGGGTGGTAGGGTGGTGATAGGGTGAGTTGTAGCTCATTAGGTGTTGGGGCATCTATTTATTTGACTACTGAAGAATCTTGGGTGTTGGAGCGTCCATCCAGTGGGAGCTGGAGAAGAATGCTTTTCTAGATTCTAGGAAGTTGGAGCTTTATTTTCAATTGGAGGTGAATATTAAAGAATTAATAGAAAAGCATTAGGTGGTTTTTGTCCTGGAGTGGGTTTCCACCATAAAAACTATGTGCATTTCTATTCCTCTTGTTTGCTGCTATCATTGTAAAAACATTAATACTAATTGAAGATTAACTAATTCTCTAATTGAAAGGAATACAGATTCACCCCCCCTCTCAGTATTTCCAACACGCTTTTCTGCTTTTTTACACTATCTACACTACGAAACTGCTGAGTGTGAAGTTTTGTCAGAAAATTTCAAAAATGAAAACTGTGGATATATTAAAAACTTTGAAATACACCTGTCTGCAACATTTAAAAACCATATTAAGTGTAAAAACATAGTCATTATAGCTTACTTGAGGTTCCTTCTTCATTTGCACTTGATTTAGCTATTGGCTCTTCAATGACTATTATTTTAATACCTTGGATTTTTACCTCATCCTGAATCAATTATATATGCTTCTCTAAGTTCTCCACTTGATCTTTAAGTCTTCTGTTAGTAGATCTCAAGTGAGTATTTATTATTTTGACAAACTTGGCTTCCTTTATTGCTGGAACAGTCCACTTAAAAAACTGCTCTGCACTACTTGGAGTTTCAGAAATAGAATCAGTTTTTCCTTCCCACAGTGCCTTCATTCTTTTAAACTATGATTTCTCAATACTATGCTTTCTAGCCCTTTTTCTCATGACAAAAATTTCCTGGTTTGCCAACCTCAATTTTTCCTTAAGATGCTGAAACTCTGTTTTCTTTGTCATTTCTTCTTTTCGCCTCATTGTTTTGCTGGCTGTATGCTTCACTGTAGGTGATGAGATATCACCAAATTCTTTAGGAGCTTTAGGTGTCTCAGTGGGTTTATGAACTTCCTCGCTTCCTTCCTTCAGTTTCATAGCATGCCTAGTCATAGGCTTTCTTGCTTGAAATATGAAAGCTACATCTTCCCCAATGAACTCTAGATTTTTGGCAGACTTGACCTTTTTCAGTTTATGCTCATATTTCCCAATGAACTCAGCTTGAAAAATGGGTGTCTCCTCTATGTCAATAGCATGAAGAATGTCCTCTAGTTTTCGCTTTGCTACTGGCATGTCCTCTATAGCAACTGTCTTTCCTTTTGATGCCACTGCTTGGCTTCTGGTTACTCTTTTTATTTCCTGCTTATTGATAGCTTGTTTATGTTTTGCAGGTGATGGAGTTGGTGTATCAAGCATTTGTATCTACTCTGCCCTTTTCTTAGTTTGTTTCCTTGGCTTCAGTTTTACAGTTTTTTTTGTTTTACAGCCACAGGTTGACTTGGTTCTGTTGGTGGTGGTGATGGAACTCCTTTAGATTTAGGGTTTCTTGCAGGGGTTAGGTTTTTCAACTCAAAACCATTTATAAACAAGAAAGATGACCAATCCCTTCCTATCTTCTGAAGTTCATCTAAAATAAATAAATTCATTAAACCATGATGAAACAAGGATGGTTCACTCCATTCAGACTTTGCTTGCACCTTATCAACCATCTTTGCAATACTCCTATGTAGATAAAAAGGAAAATCGAGTGAAATATTACCAGTGAAATGCAAAAGCAACATGAAATTATATGAGTACACCTTGTGATATCTGCCTTCACATGTAAAATACTTCTATATGTTGAGCAGCAACTTTGAATAAGTGTCTTTGATGTAGCCTCTAAGGATAGAATTGTTAAGCTCCATGTTTGTGTATTCAGGCTTCATGAATTCTTTGCATTGCTCCATATCAAATTTGAAGCTTTTAAACCAAGTTTCTTGACCTTTTGGTATCTCTATAACAACAAGAATGGTCTCTAGTGTAACATATACACTTAGCATCCCAACCTTAGTAGCTGTTCCATTAAAATTCATGGAAAAATATTTGGATCCCTGTGGGTGAGAGCCCTGCAATTTTTCACAAAACCGTAAGTAGCCTACTTTTCTAAATTCCTCCATCACTACTGGGTCTTCAATTATTAACCTCATATCTTCAGGTTCATGCCTTAAGCATTGTCCTCCTCTGTGTATTTTCTTGTCTTCTTCCATATTTTTTAGAAGACCTGTCAGCCTCGCTTGATAAATTGTATCAGCCTCGCTTGATAAATTTGTATCAGCCTCGTTTGATATGGGTGTAGAAAACCTTTGTATGAACCGGCCACAGGTTTGGTTTAACACTTCAGAGCTCAGACATTTAGAATGGAGCCAAAAGGGAAATGAGAACGACCAATTAGGAAATATTTTGAAATTTAAAATGTCATCTCATAATTGAATGATGCCTCATTCATAACCTATAATGACAATGATGACTGCAAACGTGGGTGATTACATCGAATTTCATCATTACCTGACTCATCATACCACTAACTTACCCTTTCCCAACGGTTTCTAACATTTTCCAGCTCATCTGACAACACAGTTATAAATATGTGCTTTCGTAGCACCTTTAGTGCAATTTTTCATGTTTGCGCTATGAAACTATCACCATTTTTGTAGCACAAAACAACTTTTTTCAACGGGTGGCACTACGAAAATAGGTTTTTTTGCTAATTGAATAGTTTTGACCTGAAACTTTAGGAAATGACCCACAGATGAAAATAATGAATATTTGACATGAAAGAAGTTTTAAAAAGGACTTCATTTGAACCTAAGGATGAGCTTTACACCATCAAAATCTAGAACGTACCCTTGACCAAACCTAAATTGAATTATGAAATGAATTTTAAACCATGAAACTTTGTAACCTTGTCATAATGATGTGCTAAAATTTTTTGGGTGATAACACTTGTCATATAAGTTTTTCCTTCAGACAAATCCATCCTAGTACATTTTACGAGCCCTAGGAAGGAGGAACTTGATGATCGTCATGATAATAGATCCAATGTCATAAAATTTTAACGAGATTTACAAAGGAAAAAATTGGTGTCTTTTCATATTTAGAGAGTTTGAAAAGAGGTGAAAAGAAAACTCCAAAATGCCCTTTTCGTAAATAGTCCCTCATACCCAAAAAGGTAGAAAAAAGTATATGAGAGAACCTCTTAGTCACGATAGGATAAGGTATTCTTTTTCGTAAATAGTTTATCCCATCCTCAAAAAGGAGTAAACGCATACTGGGTAAATGACATTTTATAGCCTTTAACGAGTTCAAAACTAAAAGAGCTCAGAAATATTTTCATGTTTTGAGAGTTAGAAAAGAGCTAAAAGTTGACTCCTCCTGGAGGAACGAGTGGTATTAAGGGTAGCAAATGGTTCTGGTGATGGTTGAATTGCTCAGAAAAAGTAAAGGTCGTGAGGCTAACTAACGAGACCACTCATTGCAGCAGTTCCTTAGGAATCGGTAAAACAATCAAGTGAAGGCGTATGATCGGTCGAGCAGATTGTAATGATGGAATAAGAAAACCAAGACTCATCTGGAAAAACATGCTCATAAAATGGTAATCACGAGAGGTAAAACAAGAATGGTTTCATTTTTACACAAGCTTGAAATCAGGAAACTCCGCTTGAAGTTGGTTTCATTTTTACACAAGCTTGAAACTTTTTAGAAAACTATGCTTGAAACCTGTTTCATTTTTACACAAGCTTGAAATAAGTTTTCATGCCCCCAGCATGATGACTCAATTCGAAGTACATTACCCCTAGCTTCATTACATTCACGGGAGTATACTCTTATTTACTGATAGGTGGATGGAGTGAAGGTTCAATTACAAGATCAAGTAAAAGACTCGACTGGGATCTTACAAGATCT
This sequence comes from Pinus albicaulis, assembly GCA_034641835.2. Taxonomy (NCBI): domain Eukaryota; kingdom Viridiplantae; phylum Streptophyta; class Pinopsida; order Pinales; family Pinaceae; genus Pinus; species Pinus albicaulis. The sequence continues at coordinate 253,042,028 of CM076580.1, read as the reverse complement.
GATCAAAGACTCGAATTGAAAAGGGAACCCGTTTCATTTTTTAACGATGTTGACACAGTAAAAGAGCTATCCACATACACCTTGTTTCATTTGTTAAGGATCTTAACACAAGGAAAAGGAAATTATGCTCCAAAGAGCTTGTTTCATTTTTTATGGAGCTTGACACAAGAAAAAGAACTATGCTCCGAGTACCTTGTTTCATTTTTTAAGGAGATTGACACAAGAAAAGAACTATGGTCCGATGACCTTGTTTCATTTTTTAAGGAGCTTGACACAAGAAAATGAAATATGCTCGGATGATCTGATCATGACGAATAAGAAGTCATGGCTTCCAAGAGTTTCTCATCCTATGGGAGAATAAAACTCTAGAAATTAGGATCTAATGCCCCCAGTACATTGTGTACTACCTCATTGAATGAATCATCAGCGGATGCGGACATGGAATAGGTGGCCACATAATTGACCTGTGGTAGGAAAGATATCACCAGCAGGTAAGGACCAGGAAGGGATGACAATAGACCAGATGTCACATCAGGAGAAAAGAATGAAAGATGATCAACGGTCACGATTCGACCTTCATGTGGAAAACTGATCACACAAAAGAGGGAAGATACAAGTGCTCCCATGGCATAAGCATAGTCGCACTCCAGGAGTATTTTAAAATCCAAGGGGCCTTGGACCACCATCACGTCTATATAGACGGTTTTCCCTCCCAAAGTAATAGGCAACTTCAGAAGGATCCCTAATGGTTGGCTTGTTCTTTTGTTAAAAGCCAACATATTATGAGTAACAGGAAGAAGCTATGGAGAATACAAATATTTCCATGTAGCTGCCGACATAATACTAACCGAGGCACCTTCATCTATGATTGTACCTGGTACGACCATATTGCAAGCCTGTATAGCGATCTGAAAGGGCATGTAAGAAGGAAGACGATATCTCGTAAATCAAATCCAATCAAAGGAAGCAAGAAAACTACATGTAGGGGGTGCCATAAGAATAGGAGGATTATCCCATTGCATTATGGGAGCAGAAAGATCATCCTGCTGAACTCCAGGAATGAGAACAGGAGGTTCAATTTCTGGAAGTATGGGGACAGGACTTGGAGGATCACCCTCCTGGATCATGGAAACAGGAGGATCACCCTCCAGTCCCGGGGAATCAGAGTAAACAAGAAGAACCAGACTAGGATGAGACCCACTCTCGATGGAAAATACTTGATGAACTATAGATGGAATCAAGTCGACCTTTTTCTCAACCAATAATTGGTCCAAAATGGACTCAGGAGACTGAATTTCAGAGAGAGAGGAATCGATCAAAGATGAATCCTGATCAATGGGTTGATTAAATATTTAAGGACTCAAAGAAAACTTCTAGTAACCAACAGGAAGACAGGACTCAGAAGCCAAAATGGTATCCAATACTTTAGAAGCTTCATCCATATAAGGACAGAGGTGAATGGGATGGTTCCCTTCACACAACCTACATGTAAATTTGATCTTACCCTATTTCTTACGAGTCTCATTATCTTTATCTGAAGGCTCATAATCAGCATGATTCCCAGAGGTTGATGATGAAGGATGAATCGGGCTAACAGACCATACTTCTAGCACCTTAGGAATACCAGGGAAATCATGAAGAAGGTGGTCACACTCACATAGCTTGCAAGGGAATTTGACTCTACAATAAGGAGTGGGAGGTTTCTCGATATTATCTACATGGGTAGAAATAGCTGTTGATTTTACCCCTAAATTATTTTCCTTCTTCTTCTTCTTCTTAGCCACATGTTTACTAGAATCTAGACTTTCACTAGGCAAAGAGGAAGAACGAGGTGCAGAAATAGGAGAAGAAGGTGAGGGGTCAATCTTAAGACATGGGGTTCAGGCAGAGGAGAACTTGGTTGGACATAGGTTGGAACACTCGAGATCACTGAGGTTGAAAATAACTAAACGGGTAAAGCAATAGTTAACCCAGGAAGGGACAACGTCACCATATAAGGAGAGCCAACATTTCCAAAAGAAGGAAAATGACTAGGACTCCCATCGGAGAGGGATCCTTTACTGGAAAACCCAGAAAACATTAACATTGACCTCACCCTAAAGAATCACTAAGGAATATAACTTTAACCAGGAATATTTCATGGGAATTTAATTTTAAGACACTGAAATTTTTTTTTTCCTTTTCATGTTTTAAGAGTCAAGAAAAGGACAAAAGGTGACTTTAGTCGCTTTCAATTTGAACAAGCTCAAAAGGACAAGTGCTTGATGATCTTTTCAAATTTTAAAGAGTCACAAAAAGATCAAAATGAAAACTTAGGAACTCTAAGAAAGAGGGTGTACCAAGCTCTCATGAACTGCAATATCCACCTTGGTGATCAAATGAAAGATAAATGACCAAGGACTTAACGTACATGCAGGTAGTCTCCCCGAATGTTGTGTTTGATGTATCACGGTTAGAGGGCGGCAGACTCGGCTTCCTATGGATAAAGGATTGCAACCTAGTGGGGGTATCCCTTTATATACGTGATGGTATAGGGAGCACAAGTATGTGCTAGCGCTATCTACTGATAGATGGTGAATGACAGCTACTAGGTTTAATGATGCCGGGGCATGTCACTAGCCTAGTCCTCTAAATATGAGTGTTAAGTTTCAATGCTTCCTTATATTGATTGAGTTCATTTTAAAGTTTATCTTGAAACTATGTGTCAGTTTCAAGGCCCTACCGCTGTCATCAAAGAACTTCTATATGCAGCTATATGAGAAAACAAATATTTCAATTCAATGAATGTTATCTAGTTAAGGGAAGAGTCTGAAATAAAGATGCAACAAACAATAATATTTCAAACGAAATGTTTTCCTAACTAGATGAATTTTACTATCCAAAAGTAATCTAAAAAATTCAAAGATGAAAATTATGCAATTTAATCTATGAAAAATTCTCTTTCTGAAAACTATGCAATTGTAATCTATGCACAATTTTATTTTTCTTTTGAATAAATATGAATGCACTCAATGCGACCTTTAGTTTTCAGTCACTAAAAAATGTAATCTAATTTCAATAATAGATTTAAAACATGACTTTTCAGTGCAACTTTATCTAATGAATTTTGATGAAAAGAAAACTTTGACACAAAAAATAAAGTAATGCAAATTTTCTGAATGCAAAAAGGATGCAACCAAACATTAAGAATACAATATTTTTTTGAAAAATTTGTAATGAAATTCCTCAAAAGGCTACAAGAAATATGAGTTCAAGAAAAAAGAGGACTTCCAAAGAATGAGATCAAAACAAGTCATTCATTCCCTTTTAAATGAAGAAAACATACAAAGAAGACTTTTTAGTTGAATAATGAGCAATGTAATCTATGCTCACAAGCAAACAATTAGACCAAATGAACTTGGATAGACAATTGAGACTTGATCACTCAATCAAACAAAAAGAAAAAAGGCAATGGACTAGAGATGGCTCACCAAGCAAGGAGACTGACTCAATCAGCAGGGCGATGTCCCGCGAAGCATGCAACCATGCAATTGATGCACAATCCTAGAAAAACCTAGGATGTAGGATGCACGTCCCAACATAAAGGAAGAAAACAACAACAACCAAAAACCAAGTGAATGAGCCAGTCAAAAAAGCTTGAGTGAAGGGGAGAACATGTAAATCATACAGAGAAAAGAACTGTAAGGGAAAGACACACTAGTGAAAGACTTAGGGAAAAACCTTAATTTTTCACACAAACTAGAATTGGTGTGAATTTTGGGGCTGAAACTAGTGGCAACATCCTGATGGCACAGATTTATAACTAGAAAATAGATCCAATCGGCACAAATATCAGATAAATAAAAGCACCAATTGCTGAAAAAGAAAAAAAAACAAATAATTTCTCCTAACCAAGGCTAGACTGACCACTTCAAGCAAAAACTACAAGATTTTAATTCATGAAAAACATAGGAAAAAATAGGGAAATGGTTGTTCGACTAAACTTGTCAAATGACTAAGACCTTAAAGAGTGACAAACTCAAAGGAAAATCCTCAACACAGTCGCCAATTTTTTGTGCAGGTGAATCCCCTTTGTAGACAGAGGTGATCCCTCAAGCCCTAGGGTGGGTCTAGCAACTACGAGAACATAATAAAATTTACATTCCTAGATTGTAAATGAAATTCAGAGCAAGGAAGATGACCTACCTTGTTCTGATGCTATTTTGTCATCTTTCGTCGAAGCTTCTTGATCTGTCACACTCGTCAAGCTTGATGCACGCTGCTACCAATGTTCGATTACCTATACAGACAGTCAAGACAACACGAAAAGCGTAAAATCACGAAAAACATAGAGCAATTACAACCTATCTAATTGATCACGGAATGTTAGAAATCTCATTATAAATGTAAACAAGAGTGGAAGATAAAAATCAGTTGCATCTTATTATGACAAAGACAAGGGGAGGTTACAAACAATCCTTGATGTTGAGGCTCTCCTTCGGCAAGTCTGTATCCAAGCACGTTTGCAACACCCTCATGCACAAAGGTCCAATATCTCACTATGTTCCTAACACAAAAAAACAATCACACTCCGCTTTATTGTCCCGAAGCTATAACTGCATCTCTTCTCTATGATTGTTTCTCCTAACCAGCTAACTCTAACTCTCACTAAAAAATGTAGAGGTGAAATAGGTCTCCTTATATAACAATGGAGGAGGAGGATATGTGCCATCAAATAATGGGAAAAGAGCTTATCCTTTGGAGTAATTCCTATTTATTGGGAGCAAGAAGCCCAAAGCGGAATCCCTTGGCCATATCCTCAAAAAAAACTTCTAGCTTGCCGCCTCGCGAAGCTTCTAGTAGTGGAAAATTCATTTCTATTTTAAAAACTTTCTAAAAGAGGATTATCGTGGGCCTGACATTAAGATAGAGCGACGATCGGCGTGGGTCTCAGTGAAAATCTCTATTATCGGTATGGGTTAGACACTGAGAGAAAGCGTCGACCTTGAAAACTAGGTTTTATAAGGATCTTCTAGAAACATTGTAAATGGAGATGAATTGGCACACAAAGTGTTGTTCAGGGTTATTTATTCCATGCTTGGAAAGTACACAAGGGTCACTATGTAGGGCCTCCAGGATCAAGGAATAGGAAGTATATGTATAGTGACAAATTGTTGTGTAATAGTGGCACAACAAATTTGTTCCCCCTTAATACAATCCATTATGATAGTAAGTAAATAAGTAGAGCTAGAAGTAAAGATTTTAGAATAAAATCTAATAAAAGTGAATGCACTAAGGAATGAGGTGAAAATAAGAAGACAGGAATATAAAAACAAGATCAAACAAATTCAAAAGGTTGAATTGGATTCCATTTGGAAATATTTGGTTAATCCATGAAACCATGTTTTGATGACCAAATTACCTAATGAAAAAACTGCACAAGGTATTACAGTTGTGGAAACACATATATTTGAGTTCCATGTTAATGTTTGGCTTGATCCTCCTATACAACTAGCACGTCTTCTAGAAATTCACAGTCAATGAAAATCATCCAATAGAGATCCTATGGAAGTTTCTCTAATTGGATAAGAAATTATTTTTATCTGAGCATTCAAACAAACTTTTAGTTTGCTATATTTATTTTTATTGTTAAGCAAATCATGGAGGAAAATTTTACCCTTCTTTTTTGTAATGTTATTTAAACAACATTATGACCCTACAAAAGGGGTTCTAACTTTCTCTAAGAAGGTAAATTTTGCACTATTGTAAAGTTATTTTCTTAATAGAAGTTTTGAACCACTCGATTTCATGTTTCAATGAGGTCAAGCAAATATGGTACTATCACTTCAATTTTCTTTCTCATTCTTTCATTGAAATTGTAATATTTCTTGTTATTGCTTTAATGGTTAATGATTGAAATTGGTCAATATTGATCACTTTATCTTATTTGTATTGAGGAATTAAGATTAAAATATGTGTGTGAATACTGCAAATGAATGAAATTCACTTAATTATTTAAATGAATTATTACTTTATTTACAATTTATTTATTATAACTGATGAACTGATAGATCTATATCTCATGTTTATTGTTGTTTTTTCTATTTCACATATGTAAAACACCTCATATATATATATATATATAAGTTTAATGATATAGAAATAATTTTGTTGAGTGTAATGTTGGCATTGATTTCAAATGGGAAAGGATGGTATATGTAAGGTGTGTTAAGTTCAGAGGGAGTCCTATGGTCACTACAGTCTTTGCTAGAGAACCATCATAGTAACATGATAATCAAAGAAGTTGTAAAATCTTATAATCATCATGGTTGTGATTGCCATGATTTGAAGTAATTTATGCCTCAAGGTATTAACTAAAATTTTATTGGAAGTAGCATAGTTAGATCATTTTTATAGATACCTTTCCAACGATATTCTCAAGTTGTAATTTGGCCCTTTCGAGCGAAAGTTATGGCTGGTTAATGTTAGCAGGCCAAAAATCAACCTAGTGACCTAGCCATGGATCCAAATAGACTAGTCAATGTACAGTCGCGCTTAACTATAGGTGGAAGAATGGTATTGTTTGTTTCAAACTCAAGAGAGATGATTCTAAGAAAAATTGCCTCGATAGTCATCATATTGGCACAAAAATGGTTGATAGGTGGTCCCATGGGGACATGTATCAATAGAAGAAACCTTCTCGGTAGAAACCTCCTCAGAAGATCTCTCGCAATTCCATATTAAAAAATCTTGAGATATCGATATTTCAGACCCTAGGTTATGGGGAATATGTTGTATGGGAGAAGTGATTGAACCAGATGGTTTTGGATCTAAATTTTAGCAAAGGGATTTGATGAAAAACTAAGGCATGAGTCCCTTGTTCCTTCGTACCTTAGACAACGTGGAAAAATCAGAATAGGACACTTGGCATGATTTTACTGGCCAAAGGAGAAATGGGGACTGATGATCTCAGCATAAGGTGATGTGGTATGTGGATGCATATTTGGCATTATTGGTTGGCCAAGTATGCAAAAATTGGGTGACACGTGGCACCACTAAGGGAGTGACACATCACATCCTTACAGAGATGGCATCAACATGGATGATAGGTCATCCCTGCAAAAATATAATTTCTCCAGGTATCAGTGGCACAATAACATGGGATATGTAACCCTAGAAGAAATGAACTTAGAGGTTATCAAAGTAGTGCAACTAAGTTTTTTCTCAGAGAATTTTCGTCAAGATTGGTGGAAAAAGATGGAGGCGAGAGAGAAAAGGGTGAGTCGACAGGTGACGACAATAGCTCTGTTCCCAGAGGATAGGGAAAACAAGTAAACTCAATGAAAATATAATTGGTATGTGTGTTAGGTAGTTGTCCCCATGAGACACATCACCTTAGAAGAAACATAATCTCAGAAGAAACATTCTTAGTGAGAATAAAAGGTGTTCAACTATCTTTTTATTGAGAAATAAAGTCGAAATAAGCACTAGGATAGTTTTATGAGGACCACAAGCACAAAATTTTTGTGAACATAAGTTAATCCCTTAGGTGTATGGTGCAAAGGTGATTAGTACGTAGTCTAGTGGAAGATGTGTCAGTTAATTCAATTTGCATACATTAACTATGCAATCAACTCGACATGCCTTGAAATCAAGAATAATAGTGATGAAAAATATAGTAATTAACGGTTTAATAATAATATAAGCATATGCAAGTAGTTCAATAACAATCATCACAACTCCTTTACATCATAGCATCAACATAGCATAACTCAATGCATCACATTGTCTTGCCTTGCAGCTCTTCAACTGATCTTTATTACATAATAATCTCTTGAACAAGACATCATCAACTAAGAATACATCAGCAAACATACCCAAGCCATCAAAACATAATACAAATGGCTTATTTCTCATCTTTTTCCTTTGCCATCATAGTTTGCATCAAATGCTTTTATTGTAGTCTCATTCTCATTGCCTTGCCTTGCACCTCTTCAACATTGATCCCTTCTACATGATGAATTTCACAAAACCATAATACATCAAGTTATAACAAGAATCAACAACATGCAACATAACAAGCCTAGGAAACTTTTTGTGAACATAGGTTAATCGCTTAGGGGTTGGTGAAATGGGGATTAGTATGTAGTCTAGTGGAAGATGTGTGTGTTAATGTGACCAAAGGCTTGATGCACTCATTATAGAAATGTAGTTGCATATATTCAGATGATTTTTTAAAGGAAATTTTTATGTTGGAAAGATTGTTGTGTTGCAAGGCAAACATATAAGGCAAAGATAAAGGCAAATACACGAAGAATGTTTTTATGTTTGTGATGTTTTGATATGCTATAGTTTCTTATGTATTGCTAATGCATTTTGAAAAGGATATGGATATTATTTGTTGATATAACCATTATAGGTGGATGAAAATATTACTTGGTGAAGCATTTACTTTTTTTAATATTCAAAATCTAAAAAGGCGTGAAACAAATGAGCGGAATGAAAAGAGACAAGTATTTTCAGTTCATATTTGTGTTTGGAATACCAAAATCCACAAAGCTTGCTTATTAAAATGTGTGAGGTTGCAAGATTATATAGTTAGAGAGTTAGATAAAGTGTGAGCTGATTTGTGTTTTTTATTACCTCGCACATATAAAGCACATGTGAAGAATATTTGAGGAGAAGACGAAGCAGGAACAAAGATTGAGGTATGCATATTTATAGACTAGGTAATCAACATATTGTTTCCTTGTATGTCTCATGGGATTATAGTCTCCTTTCAAGTTATAGCTTGATAAAAAAAAACATATTGGAGGTTGTTGAGTTAGGATCCCCCTGTGGGTTGTAGCCTACAAAAAATTGATGGCAGTTGGAGCTCCCTTCCAAGTTGAATCTTGCAGAAATGAGGTAGTAGCCTCCTGTAGGTTGGAGCCTACATAAAATTAGATGTAATAAGGGAGTAGAAGCTTTCATTTTCATCACACCAATAACAAAGTCATGGATTTATCCCTTTATGGGTTTCTACTTATATCTGGTGTTAATATGTGTTGTTGTTATGTTTTGATGTGATGTTTTGGTTTACATACTACTTATTGTTTACATATTAAATCTGTTGTTTATAATTTGTTAAGCTGCTCATTTAATAGTTCAGTTAATCAGTTAAAATAACATAAATTTAATGTCCATGAATGTACTAAATTGATTCACCCCCTCTTAGTTTAATTTTTCATCAGATCATTGTATTATGAAATATTATGTAATATATCAGATTCAAGGTTCAAATTCCCAATGGGTCAAACTATTAAAATAAATAATAATAATAATAATAATAATAATAATAATAATAATAATATTTTCTAATCTAGGTTGAGCCTGGGTCGGGGCCATCCCTACTGTTGAATGGAAGAACAATTTGCCCACTAGTGGGATGCTATCACTAGGATTGTACAAAGCTTGGTCGAGTTTGGACGCCCCTTAAGACAGTTAATTCTCCCAATGGTGGCTCCCATACTCAACCCCTCCCCATGATATGTGAATGAGTGACCTCATGGGAACTAAACCCCACACAAGCTAATTGCTCTACACCTCAAGGGTAGTAATTATTATATTAGAAATAATTAACATATGAGTTAAAAATATATAATTTTAGTAACTAGGATGAGTTTGGGATAGGACCAACCCAAGGATATCTACCCATAATACGATGCTAAAATATCGTAATTTTATTTTAGATCAATATTATTATTATTAAAAAGAATTAATATATGAGTTTAACACATTGGAGAGGATAGATGCTAATGTTATTGCTAGGATTGTGAGAACTAATGGAATTGGAAAAGATAGATGTTAGGATATCACCGGATATCATTAGATGCCCCTTGGGTTAGTTTAATTCCCCTAAATGTAGATTCCATTCTCAGCCCCTCCCCATGGGGTTTGAACTATAGACCTAGTGGAGACTAAAACCTACTTAAACCAATTGATCTACATCTCTTAGGTGAGTTTAACATATAAATTTAAAAGAATATGAAATTTTTAATCATGAAAACTCACTCTCATTTTACCTTAAATTTTTTCAACTTGAAAATTTTGTTTTGTTTATAAAACATGCCAAAATAAAACTACATAATATTATTAAATAGAATGTTTTTTTAGTAATAGTAAAATACAAGAAATATTTATAAAAATGTATTATTTTTCAAGAGAAAAATGAAAACTAATAATTCCATCAAAATTAGTCGAAGACTTCCTATTTCAGCCTCAAAATGGTGAAAAGATGTTTGTTGACTTTTTAATAGATAGCTATGACTTATGTTTGTTGACTTTTTAATAGAAGGCTATGACTTATTCTTTAGAGAATATACTTCATCTTAACATCTCATCTATGGTTGAGATATGAAGAGTGAGAAGGGTTAGAGATATTTATTAATGAAATTTGAACGGGCATCCACTAGTCGAACGTGGCTGAGGACAACCGTTTCATTAATCAGTAGAGTGGATTGTGTCTCAACGGTTTCATCCATCGCCCATTTGTATGGTTCGTTCCTTTAGGCGTTTTAATTTGCTAATCTGAAACCCTTGGGACTCTCTGTTTGTACTCTCTACTTGTAGAAGAAACCACTGATCCTCTCTTTCCACTCTTTAACGCCAAATCATCTTTAGATTTCACATTATTTATATATTTGAGATGACATGAAAGTGCTTTGTTTATTAAATGGATCCGAAGTAGCTTCCGAGTTGCGTGAGGTTTAATGATCGGCAGAAATCAACAAAGGAGCCATAGTTTTCCATAACACTGAAACCCAATATTTTAGAAGAAATCCAGTTTTGTATAAGGAACGACACAAACTTCAACTTTGAGTAAAGTCCTCACACAAAATTCTATGTGATTGTGCAATTTCGACATTTGGTAAAGCACTCACATAGAGTTCAATTTTTTACAGCTATTGTGTCATATATTTCGAATCATATTTAATATTAAAGCACACTGGTCTTGAATGAGGATGAACGAGAATGTTTGAATCCGCTAAGTTTAGGATTACATGTGCACATAAAACCACAATAGCCAGAAATCAAATATGTCGTTTTAGTACTATTTTCTTCTTCTTTTTGTTTTGGCATTGATGAGCTCAACCTCTCTCGCACCAGCACCGACACTGTCACCCATGGTAGGAACACACAGGGTGTCACCAATTCAATCCCGACAGTGTCATTGCCCACTTCTCCTCCTAGTTCCACTTCCCCAACTGTCTCTTCTCCTTTGGCTTCTCCATCTAAGGTCTCCACAACTCAAACACCAGCATATAGCCCCTCGTGTCAAGACCCGGTCACTCTTCCGCCAGTTTGGAGACTATGGCTATATTTGGAGTTTCCTTGCTTGGAGGATCCACTTTTCTCCTTTAAATGCATCATGCGTTCTCTTTCTCTTTGGATTAAATGAGATTATTTTTTCTCTATTTCGTATGCTTTTCTATTGTTCAACTTTTGGTTTGGATTGACAGTGTAGAACCACCATATTCATTTTACATTCTTTATTGTACGCTTACTGCATTTTCCTTTTTAATATATATTTTTTTGGGTATAATTTTTATTCATAAATTTTAATCAAAACTTTCAAAAGTTTTCTATATACAACTTTTAATAAACATCAATTCAATATAGATCCCTAACATGAATTAAGAAGATCAAATTTTTTTAGTTGCAAATTTATTTTAGAGTGCAATAAATAATTTCTAATTTTTTACTCTTTAAATTACATTTTTGAATGTAAAAGAAATTACAAAACATGTGTATTGAGTCATTTTATATCAATTCATATTAAAATATTGTATTCATAATTCACATTGGATATTTTATTCTACAAGACATTAAAATATTTTTGAAAAACATAAGACTTAAATATTTTTTTTACTTTTAATTATTTTGCATGATATTAGGTAGTATAGACAACTAATTAAAAATGCATAGTATATATTTTTCCTTTTTTCTTTTATTATAAGAGACATTTCTTTTTTATTTAGAGAATATTTATTTTTATTTTAAGAACGATGGACATATTTACACATCACTTTCATATTGGACTTAGCGCACATTATCTACCAAAAACCTAGAGGGATCTACTCTCACACTTGAAAAAAAGATTTACAGGTCAATTAATTCATTTTAGTGCTTGCTTGGTAAATATGTGATTAATATAAATCTATAATGGTAATTTTTAGTTGTTTAAATTTCAAATTTTGATATTTTATCATTATTAGTATTTTATATTTAAAATTGAATGACTTACACATTTTCCTCTTATTAAGAAGTAACTACTCTACTTTAACTTCTTTTTTCTTTTTCCTGAACTAAGGTTAGCATTAATGAGCCCATACACACATATATAAACACTCTTTTTGTAAAATAAGTAAATGTTCATAATGAAATATATTAGTTAATATGGATATTCAATTAGTTTCTTTAAATTCTATATTAAAACATACACACACACACACACACATATATATATATATAATTTAAAATAGACATTGAAATATTGTATTTATTACTTAAAAAATGAAAGTAAAATATCAACAATTGATTTAGTGTTAATAGATTTTAAATTGTTTATTTATATGGTTATTTAATTTTTATTTTTTGTTTATTTTGGTAAATATTGGCGAAAATTCCTTTTATTATTTTTTGAAGACATGACATACACATATCCATCATACTTACACATGTCGCTCATAATCGATTATAAAATATACAGCCCAACTCAAACATCTATGAACTATATACTATAAAACTGTAAATTATATTGTTAATTTTACTTGATAATAATTCAAAATTCCAAAGCTGGTACCATAACCGAGAAGACTCGATCTTCCTCAGATCGAATTTTATTACTTTCTTGTATAAATCCCATTTGCATATCGACTGTTAATGGTATTTATTTGGAAACAAATCTTTATGATTTTAGAATTTTAATGTAAAATAGAGAAATAACCATTGATGTGGCCTTAGAGAGGCATGACGATCTATCTAGCCAAATAAATGGATAATGTAAAATACGAAGGGTTAATTAAGAAGTCGCATATATGGGTGCATTGGATAATAAAAAATGGAAGAAAAAATTCATAAAGTTGAGTTTTATGAATTGCAGGATTTCACTATTTCGTGTATTGAGAATGTCAAAGGCTGAATGGAAATGACATTTTTGACATTATCGAGTTTGGGTTTGTGAATTTTTTTTACATTATGTTTTCTAAAAAATCCAATTTCATTATAAATGAACATTTTCATCTTAAATATTTCATAGGATATATTTCATAAGATAGCTTCCAACTTTACTTGAAAAAGAGAACACACTTTACTAAAAACACAATAAACATATAACAACACAACAAACATATAAATAGAAGTAGATATTCCATGTTTCATTCATCAAAACAATAACATAAATACTCTCTACTTAGATCATTTATATTTGTTTCATTTATATTGTATAAATCATTTATATATTCCTTGTATTTTTCACGCTAAAATATTAATTTAGAAATTTTAAATTTTTAAAAACATTATAATTCAACACCTAATTAATTTGAGTTAATATATTTATATTTATAAAATTTAAGTTAGATAAATAAATAAAATATTTTAATGTATAAATTAAGATAAAAATAATAAACGTAGTCTAATTTATAGACTAAATAGTCTTTTTTTTTTATCGAAATTCATTAAAATCTGATAATACAATTTCAAGATTTTTTGTTTTTTAAAATACATTTTTGAATGCATATATAGATTCAACACCTTAAAAATCGTCGAAACACTCGAACTATGCAGATAAAACAATTTAAACTCATGTTTTTAAAAATCTCTATCGAATTTTCATTAAAAATGACTAGAAAAACTATTGTAAAAAGGGTCATTTCGTCTCTAAATTAGACTATGCCAATACAATATATATATAATCCTTAAAATTTTCTCTCAATTTAAAAGAAATATTAATAAGACATTAAATAATCTTTGTTACATTAGATAAATTTGAATAAAATAAATATTCATTTATTTATAATATAATATTGATTTTCATTTATTTTTATTATATTTTGTTAATGCATATATGTTTTTATTTATAGAAATAATATTTTTTTCAATTAATTTATAAATTTTATTTATTTTGTATTTTTTCAATTAAATTGCTATTATAATTGTTAAATAAAATTATGCATTAAGAGATATTAAATTTAAAAGTAAGAAAAATAAATATAGTTTAAAATAATTTTTTTAATTATAATAAAATTTTGTTTTTTTACTTCTTTTAATATAATAATATCCATTTGATTATAATTTAAGAATTAGTATTATACAAAGACCTTATTATTATTCAAATACCATAAATTTAATTCCGATCTTACTAAGTCATCATCATTATTGCTTGAGTTTAAAATATTGAGTTCTTGGTTTTAAAATTGCCAGGGTTTATAATATTAACACCTTGGGTTTATCATTGCCTTTGGGTTTATAAATTTAATAATTCCTTGGTCAATCTAGATCAACCATGGTCCAACGTCACATTGTGACAAATATTGTTTCAATATGAAAATCATCAATGGTTGACCATGGTCCAAAGTTAGATTGTGACAAATATTGTCTCAATATGAAAATGAACCATGTTCAAACGTCGCAGAGTGATGAAGATTGTGTCAATATGAAAATCAAGAATGTTCAACAATGGTCAAACATGCTTATTTTAAATTTTATCATATTTATCTCATATACCTTGGTTAATATTAATCCCCTCGGTTTAATATTATTCCCTTGGTTTTATAATCCCTTTGGTTTTAAGTATTAATAGGTGGGCTTTATTAGTCCCTTAGGTTTATAATATCAATTCCTTGGGTTTATTAATATAAAGGTTCATATTCCTAGAGTATAATATATTTTATAGGGTTTATAAAATTAATAATAGGGTTTGATATAAATACTTTGTGTTTATAATCATGGTCAACCATGGTCCAACATCACATTGTGACAAATATTGTTTCAATATGAAACTCAACCATGTTTAAACATCGTCAACCATGGTCAATATTTCTCAAGCATGGTCCAACATTACAATGTGATAAATTTTGTCTCAATATGAGAATCAACCATAGTAAACCATGGTCAAACATGTTCAATCATGTTCAACCATGGTCCAATGTCACATTCTGATAGGTATTGTCTCGATATGAATATCAATCACGGTCAATCATGTTGCAACATTGCATTGTGATAAATATTATCTCTTTATCAAAATTTACCTTAGTAAGCCATGGTTACATTGTGACAAAGTTTCTCTCATGGTCCAATGTTTCATTGTGACAAATATTGTCTCTCTATGAAAATTTACCATGGTCAACCATGGTTACATTGTGACAAAGATTGTCTCATGGTACAACATCTCATTCTGACAACCATGTTCATCCATGGTAAACCATGATAAACTATGGTCCAACGTCACATTCTAACAAAGATTGTCTCAGTATAAAAATCAACCATGGTCAACCATGGTCCAATGTCGCACTGTACCATATTCACGAAATATGAAAATCAATCATGGCCAATGATACTCAACCATTGTCAACCATGTTTGTTTTAGGGTTTATAATATTTATCTCAAGGTTTATATACCTTTCGTTTAGAATATTAATCCCTCAGGTTTTTAGCATAAATCCCTTCGGTTGATTAGTCTCTTGGGCTTATAATATCAATCCCTTAGGTTAAATAACATAAGGGATCATATTCCTAGGATTTGATATTATTGATAGGGTTTGTAATATTAATCCCAAGGTTTAATATAAATCACATGGGTTTTTAATCCATTTATATTTTTATATGAATAATTCCTTGATTTTATAAATCATAAACCCATGGTCAACCATTTTCCAATGTGGCATTGTGACTAATATTGTTCCAATATAAAAAATAGCCATGGCCAATGAGGGTCCAACGTCACATTGTGAAAAACATTGTCTCAATAAGAAAATTAACCATGCTTAATCATGATTAGCCATCGTTCAATGTCACATTGTGACAAGGATTGTCTCAATATGGAAATCAATCATGGTCAACCACTGTCAACAATGGTCAATCATGGTCAATCATGGTCATCCATGGTAAATCATGGTAAATATGAAAATCAACCACGGTCAATCATGGTCAACTATGTTCCAATGTCTCATTGTGTCAAATATTGTCTGAATATGAAAATCAACCATGGTAATTCATCATCAACCATGCTCAACCATGGTCAATTATGGTCGACCATGGTCAATCATGGTCCAACATCTCATTGTGTCAAAGATTGTCTCAATATGAAAATAAACCATGGTCAAAGATCGTCAACCATGCTCAAACATGGTCAATCAAGGTCAACCATGGTCCAACATCGCATTGTGACAAATATTTTCTCTATATGAAGGTCAACCATGGTCAATAACCATGATCCAAAGTCACATTGTCACAACCATGCCCATATATAGACAACCATAGTCCAACGCCGCATTGTGGCAAAGATTGTCTCAATATAGACATCAACCACGGTCAAACATGGTAAATCATGATCAACCATGGTGAACCATTTTCCAATGTCGCATTTTGATAAAGATTCTCTTAATATGAAAATAAATTATGGTGAACCATGTTGAACCATGGTCCAATGTCGCATTGTGACAAATATCGTCTCAATACGAAAATAAATCATGGTCAATCATGGTTATCCATGTTTTTTTTTGGTTTTATAATATTTATCTTAAGGTTTATATATCTTGGTTTTACAATATTTATCCCTTGTGTTAAATATCCCTTGGGGTTTTAGTGTTAATGCCCTACATTTATTAGTGCCTTGAGTTTATAATATTATTAACTCATTTAGTTCATTAATCCCAAGGGTTTACAATGTTAATCCAATGGTCTTGTTACTCCATTGGGTTTATAATGTTAATCCCTTGGGCTTTATGATTGACGATGGTCAACCATTGTCATCCAAGGTAAACCATGGTAAAATATTGTCTAACATCACATTGTTACAAATATTGTCTCAATATGAAAATAAACCATGGTCCAACGTCTCATTTTGTCAAATATTATTTCAACATGAAAATCAACCATGGTAAGTAATCATCAACCATGCTCAACCATGGTCAATCATGGTCCAATGTCTCATTGTGTCAAATATTGTCTCAATATGAAAATAAACCATGGTTAGCCATCGTCAACCATGCTCAACCATGGTCAATCATGGTCAATCATGGTCAACCATGGTCCAACATTTCATTGTGACAAATTTTTCCTCTATATCAAGGTCAACCATGGTCAATAACCATTATGGAAAATATTATCTCAATATGGACATCAACCACGATCAACCATGGTAAGTCATTGTCAACCATGGTGAACCATTGTCCAATATTGCATCATGATAAATATTCTCTTAATATGAAAATAAATTATGGTGAACCATGGTCCAACGACACATTGTGACAAATATTGTCTCAATACGAAAATCAACCATGGTCAGTCATGGTTAACCATGCTTGTTTTAGGTTTTCTAATATTTATCTTAAGGTTTATATAACTTTGGTTCAAAATATTGTTCCCTTGGGTTAAATATTATTCCCATGGGTTAAATATTATTCCCTTGGGGTTTTAGTGTTAATCCCTTACATTTATTAGTGCCTTGAGTTTATAATATTATTAATTACTTTAGCTCATTAATCCTAATGGTTTATAATGTTAAACCATTCGGTTTGTTAATCCATTGGGTTTATGATATTAATCCCTTGGGTTTTATGATTGACGATGGTCAACCATGGTAAATGTTGTCTAACATCACATTGTGGCAAATATTATCTCAATATGAAAATCAACCATGGTAAATCATAGTCAACCATGTCCAAGCATGGTCCAACATTGCATTGTGACAAATATTCTCTCAATATGAAAATCAACCATGGTCAACCATGGCCTAATGTTGCATTGTGACAAATATTATCTCAACATGAGAATAAACCATTGTCAACCTTGGTCAACCATGTTTTTTTAGTTTTTATAATATTTATATTAGGTTTTATATACCTTGGGATCACAATATTAATCCCTTGGGTTTAATATTATTCCCTTGGGATTTTAGTACTAATCCCTTAGGTTTATTAGTGTCACGAGTTTATAACATCAATCCCTTGGGTTTAATAATTTAAGGGTTCATATTCCTAGGGTATAAAATTATTGATATGGTTTATAATATTAATTATAGGGTTTATAACATCAATCCCTTGGGTTTAATAATTTAAGGGTTCATATTCCTAGGGTATAAAATTATTGATATGGTTTATAATATTAATTATAGGCTTTAATATAATATCTTGTGTTTTTAATTTGTTTGTATTTTAATATGAATAATTCCTTGGGTTTATAAATTATAAACCAATGGTCAACAATGGTCTAATGCCACTTTGTGACAAAGATTGTTTGAATGTGAAATCAACCATGATCAAGCATGGTCCAATGTTGCATTGTGACAAACATTGCCTCAATATAAAATCAACTATGGTCAACCATGGTTAACCATGTCCAATAATGGTAAACCATGGTCAATCAAGGTTAATATGAAAATCAACCATGCTCCAACATCTCATTATGACAAAGATAATCTTAATATGAAAATCAACCATCATAAACCATGATCAATCATGGTTAACCATGGTCAACCATGGTTCAACATTTCACTGTGACAAAGTTGTAGCTATATGAAAATATACCATGGTCAACCATGGTTAATCATGGGTAATAATGGTCAATAACCATGGTCATATTGTGACAAAGATTGTCACATGTTCTAATGTCGCATTCTGACAACCATCGTCATCCATGGTCAACCATTATCAACAATGGTCCAACATCACATTGTGACAAATATTATCTCAATATGAAAATCAACCATGATCAACCATGGTCCAACATTGAATTGTGATAAAAATTCTATCAATATGAAAATAAATCATGGTGAACCATTATCAACTATTGGCCTATGACAGCACACAAAGTGGAGAAGGAGAAAGGAAGGGAAATCCTAACTATCAAAGAGCTTCAAATGAATTTATCTGCCTTTTAATTCAGTTGAAAGAGGAAATTGTCGCTGATTAAGTGTGATGGTGACAAAAATCGATATTGCCCTCATTCATTCCATCTAACCCCTTCCTACCTTTCATTTATCCTAATTCTAAACTCTAATGCTCTAAATACCATTTATCCCTTTTGATTATTTATTTTCCCTAAGTCATTCCCTTTTTATTTCATGAGCGGACACTCAAATTTCTTTTTGCATTGACCAAATCCCAAAATCCTTTAATTGTTGTCTCCTAGAAACCTTCCGAAATTTGATATGCGATGAAGTGGGACACATTCACCCACTGCACTTCCTTTCATTTCATTTCCCTTAAAAATAATTAAAACTTATCATCTTCTTTCCCAATTCCCATATTGCGATTAAAGTGGGGCCATTTTTCCCTGACACGTCACATTTCCCCCCATCATCCATCACACATCGCTAAATATAAACTTCATAGATTAGGGATTACAAATGTCCGCGCTTCGCATAGTTTGTATCTTATGTTTTAAGCGCCGGAAAAGTATCTTGTTTAAATTTTAATGCACGACCCCACCTCCATCTACCACGTCACCTCCCCCACACTTCACACATCGCACTCTTTAGCGTTTACCTTTCGTTGCATGCACATAAACTTTGCAATATGCAATCTGCAAGCATGGGTCCCACTACCTAGCCACGTCATCAATAACCCTCATGTGGCATGTATTTCACCCTTTTCAGTGATAATAAGTTCTGCTATATCCATTTCCTCTTCCGCCATTTATGGCCTCTCCGAAATCCGGTTCTAGTTTTCAATTTAAAACAAAACATGGAATTTTGGGTGGAATTTCAGTATGGTTTATTCAGTTTGCATGGGATAACCTCCACCAAAGGGTTAAGAATGCACGTCACTACTGTTTGTTCCACAATAGGAAGTCAAAATCACGACAATTAGAAGAGTGGAGGTTTTCAAATAGCATGTGGAATCATATAATGAAGGCCGAACTGCTAGCCACTTCTTGCCACTCCTTTGAAGATTCTGGAACTAGGCCTCCTTGGCTGACTGTTTCGTTTCTTTTTACTAATTAGATAGTGATGTTTTGATGGTAAAATATAAAATCCTTATTTTAGCCAATTGTTTTTTGATTTTTCTGTTGTAGGAGTGATTTCTTTATGCACGCTCTGATATTTTGTTAGGATATTTTTGGTGTCACGTGTGGGGGTCAATCATGAAAGAATGTTCGATTGTAAACCTTCAAGTAGAACTTTGCATGTAGTGAGTTCTAAGATGAAAGAAGGGTTATAGAATTTTGGAAACATTTGTTTTAGTTTTGTATGATTGTGCTCCCTATATTCTGAGACACATATTTAAGAGATCTATTTAAATTTAATGTGACACAGAGTTGTTATTTGGATTCCAGATGGAGCAATGAGTAGTATGTATCTGTTTCCTTCTATTATTAGTAATCTCCTTTTTTATGTGTAATCATCTTTCATGCTATGTTTCTTTGAAGGTTTTGTGTAATGTAGCTACCGGTCGTTTGCAATTTTCTTCATGAATTCGTCTTTGTATAACGCTCAGGTGTAAACTCTCATGTATTATGCTTGTTGCACTCCACAAACCTCTGGTGTTGTCCATACCTCATTCATATCCATTTACTATAAATTAGTGGGGGAAAATATCTTCATCTTCTTAAGCCTGTCTCTTGTGGGGTCCTTCTCTGTTATTTCTCAATGCCTCTACATATTTTAAAGCTTCTTCTAATTGTTTTATACTTGGACCATTTGAAAGCCATCAAGCCTCACAGCCTCCTGAGCCCTCTCACAAGTATAGGGATTTACATGAATTAGGCTCAAATGGTCTTCCCTATTCTTGAATAACCAAAACCATTATTCTTTTGACCCATATTTTGTCAGAGGAATTTTTTAAAGTTTTCCATATTTAACCTCTGATCTTAAGATGTTCTAGGCATTGGTCTTTTGCAACTCGAGGCTGTCTCTAGGAGCTATAACATCTTTTGGCATCGTTTCCAGGGAAACGAATGAAGAAATATTTTCCATGGGATACGGAATTATCTTCACCCTTATATTAGGCGAGAACGATGGGTTGAGAGTTGCATATTCCTCACCTTGGTGACTCCACTGTAAAATAGCCCAAATCAGAAGTAGTCTGTGCTTTCACTAGGCCTCACACCAGATTTAGATCCATCATCTACACCCACTTCTAAATCAAATGGTTGTGTCGAGTTCCTTTTGAACAATTATGCCCCCTTGGCCCTCTCTCAACCTCTAAATGGTATTCTGTAAGACTATCTAGAGTGGTTTCCTTAGTTCACTGGGGAAGATAGTACTTTTGCGCAGAGACATATTGAAAACTTATGTGCCTTGCTAAGAATGTAAATGTAGAGCACTTAGATGTGGTATTAAGGTTTTTCACCCAATCCTTGGAGGGATAAGCCCAGAAATGGTTCAAGTCTCTAGCCAAAAACACAGTCCACACTTGGGAAGAAATGGAAAATATTTTCACATTGAAATGGGGAGAAAAGAGGGACCATGGATATGTCCTCACAGAGTTCAATGCTCTCAAGAAGAGAAAAAATGAGGATGTAATATAATTTATAAATAGGTTCAATAAGCTCTATAATAATCTCCCTGCCAAGATAAAAGCCTCCCCAAGCAGGTGCTAAGGTGGTTTTCGCAGAAGCTTTTGAGACAGATTTTGTGTTCACCTTAAGAGAAAGAAGATCCACATCTCTAGATTAGATCCAAACTTATGCGTTGGAGGTAGAGGAAAAATTTTCTTCTACTGGTAAGTTCAAGGGGAATACACAACATGAAGCTAGAAGAAAGAAGGGGGAAGAGGTTTCTATCTCAAATCAAGAGAGGGAATTGCAGGAGCATAGAATCGAAGAGATGAATAAGCTAATCAAAATCCTCTAAAGTAAGATGGTTAAGTTTGAACTAGAGGCCAAGGATTCCCCTCCTCATTCCAAATAAATTATTCCTAATTGGGGGTTTAATCCTCAATATTGGAGGCCCCCTGTTCAACTATTGAAATAGTCCGAGGAAGTCATAGAAAACCAAGAATATTAATTCCTTGCCTACTTTGATGGTGAGGAGGGTGAACCCATCCAGTAAGGGTAACAAGAAGAAGAATAAGTCCCTCCAGAGGAATAAGAGATTGAAAATTACTGTAGACAGTTCATAGATTTTATGCAGGCTCCACTCCACAAGAAGTATGACCATAGGTCCTCCAGAAAGAGAACCTGGGGGCAAGAAAAAAATGAAGAGTCGATATCAAGAGAGCAAACCTCTCCTAGTCCTAATAGTAAAGGGAAGAAGCCATTAGAAGAATCAGCCCCTCATAAGGCTACTGCATCCTCTTCCACAAAGCCAGAAGTTGATCCTCCAAAGATAAGAATCCCTCATCTATACCCTTGACACCACCGGACCCTCCTAAAGAGAAATTCAAAGAAGACATTACCAAAAAAAGGTCCACACCCTTCAATCTCCAAGAAGAACAACCCAGGGTGGTTTTTGGACTAGATATAGAAAACCAGTTTCTAGCTTGTGTTGAAGAACATGAAAGCGAGCTTACCCTCCATGAAGAAGGGGAAGAGCGGGAGTGTTTCCCAGGGGACAACACTAAAAATAAATAGTAGTATGGTGATGTGGAATACGGGGCAGAAGATTTTAATTGTCTAGATCCATAAGAGCACCTTCAGCCAGTAGTGTTGTATTCAGTTATAGAACATCGATCAAGTGTGCCCTATGAAAGCCAAGAAAGCTTGCCAAAATAAGGCCAACCAGGTTTGTTGATTGAATACCACTCAAATATTATTTCCGAGTGTGCAAAATTTAAAGAAGATCATAAAGGTTCTTCATCATTAAGTTCTTCATGAGATGTTAAGGAGAAACACAACAATTGTCATTATTCAATATCCTTTACCCGAGATGAGTGAGAGGTTGAAACTCCCCTGTAAGCCTCCATATGACAATGGAAATGATGAAGAGCACACAAAGCAGTTGATTATAATTGAAAAGGAGAAGAAGCAAGTGTCCTCCTTACTGTTTGAAGACAATCAGTGGGAACACAGAAGTAAAGCAGCAGTTTGGAATGAGGTTTGTTTTCTGGTTACAAATCCTCCAGAAAAACTTATATTGCATGTTTACCATGATACTTTGGTTAGCATATTGCAACCATCAGTGAAGGAAAAATTTTCCTGGTTCATCAATGAAGCTATGGAATTAAGTGGAAGAGATAAGTTTCCACTTTTTAAACCCTTTTCTCTAGCTACAGGAATGTGATGCCAATTTCAGTTAAGCACTCATTTTCTTAACTGGTTACATTGGAAGTTTGATTATTATTTGATGGGATAATTTTTTATCAGGCTAGGTGTAGGGAGGAGTGCCAATAATCTTAGTACTATGAATATCTTTCTAGTTTAGTTTCATATTTCTTTGAAATTTTCAGTTCAAGTGTGTTTCAGTTTCTAGTTTCAGTATAGTTTAGATTTCAACATTATAAATTTTCAAGGTGCGGCAGTGATTCCTGCTTTATACAGTTTTCAGTGCATAACTCGGTTTTAGTTTCACTTCAGGATTACAGTATGCATTTGCGACTCCATGAGCCCAATAAGGCACATGAATTCAGGTCAGCAGGTTCTCAATGCACTTAGAACAACATGTTGTCCCCAGATGGAGCTAATGTTGACCTGTGACCACACACAAAGTGGAGAAGTAGAAAGGAAGGGAATTCCTAACAATTAAAGAGCTTCAAATGAATCTACCTGCCTTTTAATTCAATTCAAAGAGTAAAGTGTCGCTGATTAAGTGTGATGGTGAGAAAAATCCATACTACCCTCACTCATTCCATCTACCCCCTTCTTGCCCTTAATTTATCCTAATTCTAAGCTAAAAAGCTCTAAATACCATTTATCCATTTTCATTTTTTATTTTCCCTAAGTCGTTCCATTTTTATTTCATGACGGCACACTCAAATTTCTTTTGGCATCATCCAAATCCAAAAATCCTTTAATTGTCATCTCCTACAAACCTTTAGAAATGTGATATGCAATGAAGTGGGAGCCATACACCCGCCACACTTCCTTTCATTTCATTTCCCTTAAAGATAATTAAACTTTACCATACGCTTTCCCGATTCCCCGATTTTGATTAAAGTGGGGCCATTTTTCCCTGACACGTCACCTTTTCCCTCATCATCCATCGGACATCGCTAAATATAAACTTCGCAGATCGACGATTATAACTGTTCGCACTTCCCACAGTTTGTAACTTACCTTTTAAGTTCCCGGAATGTATCTTTTTTAAATTGTGATGTGGGACCCCACCTCCATCTGCCACGTCACCTCCCCCACACTTCACACATCATACTCTTTATCATTTACCTTTCGTTGCAGACACATAAAATTTTTGATATACGATCTACAGGCGCGGGTCCGACTGCCTCACCACATCATCAATAACCCTCTTCTGGCATATCTTTTGCCCATTTCAGTGATAATAAGTCTACATAAATCCATTTCCACTTCTGCCATTTATGCTCCTTCCGAAATTCAGTTCCGGTTTTCAATTTAAAACACAACATGGATTTGGGTGGAGCTTGCAGTATGGTTTTTTCACTTTGCATGGGATAACGTCTCCTAAAGATTTCAGCATGCACAACACTACTAGTTTTTCCACAACGGGAAGTGGAAATTATGAGAATTAGAAGAGTGAAGGTTTTCAAATAGTAGATGGAATCATATGATGAAGGCCAGACCACTAGTCACTTATCGCCACTCATTTTAAGATTCCGGAATTAGGCCTCCCTGGCCGACTACTTTTTTTCTTTTTACTGATTAGATAGTGATGTTTTGCTGGTAAAATCCCAAATTTTACCCAATTTTGTTTTGATTTTTCTATTGTAGGAGTGATTGCTTGATGCATATATGATAGTTTGTTACGATATTTTTGGTTTCACCTGTGGGGGTCGATCATGAAAAAATATTCAATTGTAAACCCTCAAGGAGAACTCTATATGTAGTGAGTTATCAGATGAAAGAAGGGCTTTGATATTTTGGAGACATTTGTTGTAGTTTTGAATTATTGTGCTCCCTGTGCTCTGAGACAGATAATTAGGAGAGTTGTTTAAATTTAATGTCATACTAAGTTGTTATTTGGATTCCATATGGAGCAATGAGTAGTATGTATTTGTTTCCTTCTTTTATTATTAATCTCCTCTTTTATGTGTAATCATCTTTCATGCTATGTTGCTTTGAAGGTTTTTTGTAATGTCATTGTCGGTGGTCTGCAATTTTATTCATGAATTCGTGTCTGTATAATGCTTAGGTGTTAATGCTCAGGTATTAATCTTGCTACACTCCCTCAATTTGCACTCCATGAACCTATGTTGTTGTCCATACCTCATTCATATTCACTTCCTCTGAATTCATAGGAGATAGATTCTTTATCTTCTTAAGCCTGTCTATTGTGGGGTCCTTCTCAGTTCTTTCTCAACGCCTTTGCATATTTTAAAGCTTTTTCTAATTGTTTTATACTTGGCCCATTTAAAATTCATCAAGCCTCACAGCCTCCTAAGCCCTATCACAACTATAGGGATTCACATGAATCAGGCTCAAATTGTCTTCTCTATTCTTGAATCACCAAAACCATTATTCTCTTGACCCATATTCTGTCAGAGACATTTTGTACAGTTTTCGATCTTTAACCTATGATCTTAAGATGTCCTAGGCACTGGTATTTTGCAACTCGTGGCTATCTCTAGGAGCCACAATAGTCAACCATGATGGTCCAATGATGCATTGTGACAAATATGGTTTCAATATTAAAATTAACCATGGTCAACTATGTTTGGTTTAGGGTTTATAATATTTATGTTTGGTTTATATACTTTGAGTTTACAATATTAATACCTTGGGTTTAATATTATTCCCTTAGGTTTATTAATCCCTTGGGTTTGTGCAGATTGATTGTGTCAATGATCCCAAGGTTTTATAATATTAATCCCTAGGGTTTATGCTATTAATTATTCCTTTTGTTCATTAATCCAATGGGTTTTTAATATTTATCCCTTGAGTATTTAATTCGTTGGGATTTTAATATAAATAATTCTTTGGGTTTATAAATTATAAACCAATGGTCAATCATGGTACAACATCACAATGTGACAAATATTGTATTGATATGAAAATAAACCATGGTTAACCATGATCCATCATCGCATTGTGACAAATATTGTCTCCATTTTAAAATAAATCATGGTCAACCATGGTCCAATGTCACATTGTGATAAATTTTGTGTTAAAATGAAAATCGACCATGGTCAAAAATGGTAAACCATGTTTATTTTATGGTTTATAATATTCATCTTAGGGTTTATATACCTTGGGTTTATAATATTTATCTCTTGGGTTTAATATTATTCCCTTGGGTTTTTAGCATTAATCCATTAGGTTTATTAGCCCCTTGGATTAAGAATATCAATATGTTGGGTTTACTAATCAAAGGGTTTAATATTGTCTCTATATGAAAATAAACCATGGTCAATCATGGAAAATCATGCTCAACCATGGCCACATTCTGACAATGATTGTCTCATGGTCCAACGTCACATTGTGACAACCATGGTCATCAACGATAAACCATGATCAAAAGTCACATTGTGAAAACCATGGTTATCCATGATAAACCATGGTCTAATGTCACATTGTGTCAAATATTGTCTCAATAAGAAAATGACTGATGGTCAACCATGGTCAGTAATGATAAGTCATGGTAAACCACGGTCGAATGTTGCACTGTGACAAATATTCTCTCAATACAAAAATAAATTAAGGTCAAACATGGTCAAATGTTGCATTGTGACAAATATTGTCTTAATATGAAAATTAGTCGTGGTCATCCATGTTTATTTTATGGTTCATAATATTTATCTTAGGGTTTATAGACCTTGCATTGAGAATATTAATCCCTTGGGTTTAATATTATTCACTTGGGTTTATTAGTATTATTCGTTTGGATTTATTAGTGTCTTTGGTTTATATCAATAACATGGGTTTAGTAATCTAAGGGTTCATATTCCTAGGGTAGAGTATTTTTGAAAGGGTTTATAATATTAATCATAGGTTTTAATATAAATCCCTTTGGGTTTACAATCCATTGTGTTTATAATATAAATTCCTTGGTTTTATTAATGTCCTGGGTTTATAATATTGATAATCACTTACATTTATTATATTAATCCCAAGGTTTTATAATATTAATCTCTTGGGATCTCAATCCTAATCCTTTGGATTTTTAATATCAATGCGTTGAGTTTATTAATCCATTGTATTTATAATAATAATCTCTTTGTATTTAATATCATTTCCTTCTGCTTTACAATTCCTTGTGTTTATAATATCAATAACTTGATATTAGCATTATAAATTACCAGTATAATTATTACTTATTTAATAATAATATTAATTAAAAATAGTAAAAAATATTAATTAGTAACAATAATCTTAATAATAATAATTATTTAGTAATAATAACAATTATTTTTAAATTATTATAATAATTTTTTATTAACTAAATATTATACTTAATATATTATAATAATAATAATAATAATAATTTTGTTGTAATACTATTTTTTTAATATTATATATTTATCAATGTCTTGATAAATATCAATGTAGTTTTTCTAGTGTTATATAGCATTGTAAATTTACTAATCTTACTTGTGCTATTTCCAAGTCATAATAACATAGGTTAATGGAAAGTATAGATTCAAAAAATATAACGAGGGAAAGGAAAAAAACATGAAGGTTTTGGTGTAAAATTCACATAAAGTGACAAGGAGAGTTTCACTACAGTGGTTCTCGAATGAAAGGGGCATGACTCGGGAAAACATGATAGTTTACCGAACACATAGATCTTATAACTAGCACAACCACATTTACCAATGTGGTTGATATACACTGATAGGCCTATATCCACCACCCATCACATTAATAACTTCAAGGTGTATTTTGTTAAATAATTACTATATATAATTATTAATAACTATATAGATAATAATAGTCATAAAATTTTATATTTGTATAATTATAGTTATTATGTTAACATTATTTTGTATATTAATATAATATACAATTGTTACATAAAAATTTATAATATATTAATAGTTATATTTAAACCATTAATATAATTGAAATACAACATTCTAATAACATTTAGTACTTATAAACAATATGTAATTTACCAAAATAGTTATTATATATTCATGAATATAATTACCAATATATTTTATATATTTACTTATAATATATTAATAATATTAACTTTATACATACTCTATATTAAACTTATCTATCTATCTATATATATATATATATATATTAAAATTTTGTTAATATATTAATAGTTATAAATCAAACTAAAATATAATTCAAATATAACATAATAATAATATTTTATTATTATTTATAAGAAGTATATATCTCTTATCAATATCATGAATAATTTGTATATATTCATTAATATAACTCTTAATATCTTTCATATATTTATTTGAAGTAAATTAAAAATATTAACTAAAATAGAGGGATTAATAAACACACATGATTATTAATATTATAAACTAAAAGGACTAATAAATCCATGAGTTTAATATTATAAATCCATAAATTAGTAAACCCAGTGGATAAATATTATAAACATAAAGGATGAATAAACCTAAGGAATCAAATTATAAAATAAGGGATTAATATTAAACCGTAGGGCTAACATTTAACACTTCATATTGGGGTTTTATAAACCCAAGGGATTATTTATATTATAAACTCATGGAATCTATAAACCTTAGAAATTATTAATACTATTAAACCTAATCCATTAATATTATAAACACAAATGACTAATAAACCCAAGGAATCAATAAATTGAGCAAACTAATATTTTAAAAACCCAAACAATTAATAAATGATTAATAAACTAAGAAAAATAAACATTGTTGAACATGGCCCATTTTCATATTGAGACAACCTTTGTCACAATGTGACGGTCCACCATGTTTGATTTACATATTGAAAAAATATTTCTCACGATGTGACGTTGGGCCATGGTTGACCATTATTATACGCCAAGGGGATTTGATGTAAACCCAAGGGTTAATATTATAAAAATTATGAATTATTTATACCCTTGGAATACTAACCCTAAGATCAATAAGCCCAATGGATTGATATTACAAACCAAAGGGATTAATACATAAAAACAAAGGGTTTATAAACCTAAGGGAATAAAACTCAAGTATATAAAAACCCTTAGACAAATACTATAAACAGTGAAATAAACATGGTTGACCATGCTTGATTTAAGCATTAAGACAATTTTTTTCACAATGCGATGTTGGAGCAAGGATGACCATGGAATCCCATGATTTATTTTCATATTGAGAAAATATTTTTCACAATGTGACATTTGACCATTGAAAATCTTGATTGACTATTGCTAACGATGATTAACAATGGTTACCCATAGTTGATTTTCATATTGAGACAATCACTTTCATAATGTGACATTGGACGATGCATTAATATTAAACTGTAGGACTAATATTTAACCCCAAATATTGGGATTTAATAAACCGAAGGGACTAATATCACCAACCCAAAGAATTATAAAACTGAAGGAAACAATGTTATAAATCCAATGGATCAACAAACCCAGGGAATTATTAATATTATAAACAAAAAAAATCAATAAACCCAAGTGATTATTAATATTATAAAAAAAACGTCAATAAATCAAAGGGATTATAAATAATGTAAACCCAACAAATTAATATTATAAATAGAAAATATTAATAATCCCAAGAAATTAATAAACATGAGAGATCAATAAACCCAACAAGTTAATATAAAAACTATAAGAAATTAATAAACCCTAATAATTGATATTTTCAACTCGAGAGATTAATAAGCCCAAGGGATTATTAATATTATAAACCAAAAGAACTAATAAACCCAAGGAATTGGTGAACCCAATGGATAAGGCTGAAAATGTGAAAAGGCTTACACTTTTATGAGAATCGGGGGCGTAAAAAAATTTTCCTCAATAATTCGGTCGAACTATTATAGAGTTCAGCCGAAATTTCAAAATTAGTTCGGCCGAAATTTTTCTGCCGTTTAGATTGGCGGTGTACTAACAACGTGGGAAAATACATTTTTGGCCAAAGATGGGAAAACTGGCAACAAAAGTTCGGCTGAACTTTTAGTTCGGCCAGACTATTAGTTCGGGCAAACTTTTAAAATAGTTCGGTCGAACTCATATTTTATAAATATATATCCTGCGAGATATTAGAGGTTTCACATCTTTTTCACGTGTTTCTTTCTTGATTTTTTGTGGCACTGCTGCTTTGTTGCGCTGTGGTGAGCTCTGTTGATTTTCTACTCTAGAGTTGCGCCACGATGAGTTTCTGCGAATTTCCAAGTTAGCATTTAGTTTAATTGTGTGTATTCATTTTATTTATTATTTCTGTGAATTTTCTCCCATTTATACCTGAAATTCTCCTTCAAGTTTTCAATGTTTTAATGTTTGTGTACTTCTATTTTTTATTTCATTTTACACTAGATGTAGATATATACATAGGTTTGCACTTCCTATATTTTTGAATGAAAATATAATTTTGTGTATTCATTGCCTCCATCTCATCAATTCCTATAGACAGATGTCAACAGATGCCAGACTAATTCCTATAAAATTTGAAAGGGAGTAATTTCTATAAATTTTGAAAGGGAATAATGCCTGTAAAATTTGAAAGGGAATAAGAATTTTACAATGGAATAGTTGTGGTAAAATAGGTGTTTTGCACTCTGTTTAGTAATGTTTTCTATTACACCGTGGTTTCCTGGAGTGTTTTATAACTGGGGTGCACATTTATGTGGCTGTCATGATCTCTGATTGTTTAGCACAGAATAAATATTCCACCATTTCATCATCTTTTCATGAATTTAACCCTCTGCAAAAAAGATAATATTTCTTATCATATCAGAACTTCCTTTAAAAAAGATAATATTTCTTATCATATCAAAATTTCATGAGCTGATCATCCCTAGAAAATACAAAGGGGTTGTCATGATCTCTGATTGTTTTGCACAGAATAAATATTCCACCTTTTCATGA
Organism: Pinus albicaulis; assembly: GCA_034641835.2. Lineage (NCBI taxonomy): Eukaryota > Viridiplantae > Streptophyta > Pinopsida > Pinales > Pinaceae > Pinus > Pinus albicaulis. Next base: position 253,010,737 of record CM076580.1, on the reverse strand, counting down.
TCTTTTCAAGAATTTAAGCCTCTGCAAAGAAGATAATATTTCTTATCATATCAAAACTTCCTTCAAAAAAGACAATAATTCTTATAATATCACAATTTGATGAGTTGATCATCCCTAGAAAAGACAGAGTGGCCGTCATGATCTCTGACGTTTTGCTCAGAATAAATATTCCACCTTTTCATGTTCTTTTCATGAATTTAAGCATCTGCAGAGAAAAATAATATTTCTAATCATATCAGAACTTCCTTCAAAAAAGATAATATTTCTTATCATAATATTTCTTGAACTTCCTTCATGATATCTATGGTTGCTCACAAAAAAGACAATATTTCTTATCATAATATTTCCTGAACTTCCTTCATGATCTCTATATGGTTGCTCACCTTCATTCAATATTGGGTAAAAGTTCATGGTCTTACCCTAATTTCTATTCTAATTCACTTTCCTAACTTTTATGTTCCTTTTGACCTTTGAGATAAACCCAATCATTAAATATGATAGTCGTCCCTTCTAGGGAACTTAGTATGGATTTCTTAGTTGTTTCCAACCCTTATGATGATGTGAGATGGTGTTTCAAACATGGGAGTAACTTGTGTTTGCATGTGATGCTCTGGGCCATGGTTTCTTTTGTGGGTTATAGACGGTTTAGTTCTACCTCCTAAGATAAAATTTCTAAAAAACTTCCCTTTATTCCTTAAAGTCAAAATAGATCTATACTAAGGGTTACTCTTTATACGTATTTCTACCATATAAATTCTAACGATAATTAATCACATATGTGTTAAAGTAGTGTTGGGCGTCAAAATGTCATACAAATATCACTCATTACCATACATTTTTCACCTATGCTTCCATTATATCACTCATTATTCACTACCATGTCACTTCATTTTCTCCATTGCTCATCATTAATGGGCCTCATTTATATCTTCCAAATATTATTTATTTTCAAGGATTTTTAAGAGGAATTCTTGATTAAATGTTAGAAAATAATATATTTTACTTCATATATGGAAAGTGGATTTTTTTGGTGACATGTGTAGGTTCCAAGGAAGCTTCCAAGACACCTTTATGTGGCCTTGAATGATCAATTTCGAATTTGATAAGATAAGCCTTATGGAGAAGATCCTGATCTCATGGAGAAGATCAAGGACAAAAGGGGGTTATGTGTCTAGATGGTTGAGAGATGTATCGAACTAAAGAGAGATTAGTGGATCATCATTATGAGTTTGTTATCTCATCCTATTATATAAATAGGAGTACAATCTCCTCCATTTGTAATATTTTTTCCATTTGTAATCTTATATTTGTTTTGTACATCATGATGAATATTTTTAAATAAAGAATCATACTTTGATTTTTTTGCTTCTACATTTGAGTCTCCTTTGAAGTGGTGTGCTTCTGGAGTTCTGGAGGGCTCCCATGGCCTCACTTACATGTTTATTTTAGGTATAATTTAATTTATGTTTTTTTTTGTTTCATTTCAGCTTTTAAGTTTTGTTAGATGTTCTAATATTGGAAAGAGCCTTATTTGAAAGTGTTCTTGTAAGAGAATTGTAAGATCTCAGACAGTTATTAGATTTAAGGTTTCTTTCATTTTAGCTTTTAAGTTTTTTTTAGATGTTATAATATTGGAGGAGATCCTAAAATTCATTTTTTCTTGTAAGAGAACCTTAGGATCTTGACGAATGTTAGATTTAGGTTTGTTTAATTGTTGGAAGAGATCTTGAAAAATTTGTTCTTGTAAGCGAACTTTAAGATCTCAGACAAATTAGGAATATTAGTTGTTGGAAGAGATCTTGATGAATGTGTTCTTGTAAGAGAACCAAAATATCTTGGACAAATTAGGAATCTTTCTAGATCTATATATTTTAGATAAGTAGTTCTAAGTTTACCCTCTCGGGTTGACATTAAATTGAACTCTGATTGACATCATCAATTGGAACCAAACAAGTAGAATATGAAATAAGCCCTTTTAACACTTGGCTTGGCTCTTAGGTAGATATATCTAGGTGGGTTTGGGAATGTGGTTCACATGAAAAGTAATAGGGATAGATTTAGTGGAAACCTTTTATACGATCATAACTCAAACAATGAGAGAGAGAAAAAAAACCTTTTATATTCAATGTAAAACGCATGCATTAACATATAATTGTGATATTTTCCCTTCTTTCCAACTTAGTCCATCCTTCTAGAAAAATCCCTTTTAATGAAGAAGATATATCCATAGTGATCCATTGATATTTGTTCACCAACAACTATTCCATTTTGGACTTATATATTTGAAAACTATGCTCATTGAATTTATGCATCTATATCTTTAAACTACTCAACTATTTTATTACACCATAGGAATTATTTCAATATATCTTCCATTTTAACGGGGTCTATCACATTTCGAGAAAAACACATTAGCCATAAAAGTTTCCCATTGAAACATGATCTTGTGATATTTTCCCTTCTTTCCAACTTAGTCCATCCTTCTAGAAAAATCCCTTTTAATGAAGAAGATATATCCATAGTGATCCACTGATATTTGTTCACCAACAACTATTCCATTTTGGACTTATATATTTGAAAACTATGGTCACTGAATTTATGCATCTATATCTTTAAACTACTCAGCTATTTTATTACACCATAGGAATTATTTCGATATATATCCCATTTTAATGGGGTCTATCGCATTTAGAGAAAAACACATTAGCCATAAAAGTTTCCCATTGAAACAAAAAGTGATTTGATACAAAACATAGTTTTTAACCTTTTTATAGTTGATTGTTTCAAATAGATTTTTAATAAAATGAAAAATATTTAATGTAAAACACATGCACATTAACATATAATTGTGATATTTTCCCTTCTTTCCAACTTAGTGGAAATCCTTATAGAAAAATCCCTTTAAATGAAGAAGATATATCCATAGTGATCCACTGATATTTTTTCACAAACAACACTTCCACTCTGGACTTTTATATCTCAAAACTATGCTCATTGAATTTATGCATCTATATTTTTAAACTACTTGAAACTATTTTATTACACCATAGTAATAATTTCGATATATCTCCCATTTTAATGGGGTGTATCACATTTTGAGAAAAACACATTAGCCATAAAAGTTTCCCATTGAAACCAAAGGTGATTTGATACAAAAAATAGGTTTTAACCTTATATAGTTTAATTGTTTTAAATAGATTTTTAATAAAATGAAAAATATTCAATGTAAAACACATAGTATTTAGAAACAAAAAGTAATTTGATACAAAAAATAGGTTTTAACCTTATATAGTTAATTGTTTTGAAAATATATTCCTAATAAAATTAAAAATATTCAATGTAAAACACATGCACATTAACATATAATTGTGATATTTTCCCCTCTTTCCAACTAGCCCATCCTTCTAGAAATATCACTTTTAATGAAGAAAATACATCCATAGTGATCCACCGATATTTGTTCAACAACAACTATTCCATTTTGGACTTATATATCTCAAAACTATGCTCATTGAATTTATGCATCTATATCTTTAAACTATTTGAAACTATTTTATTTCACCATACGAATCATTTCGATATGTCTCCCATTTTAATGGGGTGTATCACATTTCAAGAAAAAACACATTAGCCATAAAATTTTCCCATTGAAACCAAAAGTGATTTGATACAAAACATAGGTTTTCACCTTATATAGTTTAATTGTTTCAAATAAATTTTTAATAAATGAAAAATATTCAATGTAAAACACATGCATATTAACATATAATTGTGATACTTTCCCTTATTTCCAACTTAGTGGACATCCTTCTAGAAAAATCCCTTTTAATGAAGCAGATATATCCATGGTGATCCATTGATATTTGTTCACAAACAACTCTTCCATTTTGGAATTATATATCTCAAAACTATGCTCATTGAATTTATGGGTCTATATCTTTAAACTACTCAACTATTTTATTACACCATAGGAATTAGTTCGATATATCTCCCATTTTAATGAGGTGTATCGCATTTCGAGAAAAAAAACATTAGCCATAAAATTTTCCCATTGAAACCAAAAGTGATTTGATACAAAACATAGGTTTTAACCTTATAGAGGTAATTATTTCAAATAGATTCTTAATTTAAAATGAAAAATATTCAATGTAAAACACATGCAGATTAAGATATAATTGTGATACTTTCCCTTCTTTCCAACTTAGTGGATATCCTTATAGAAAAATCCCTTTTAATGAAGTAGATATATCCATAGTGATCCATTGATATTTTTTCACAAACAACTCTTCCATTTTGGACTTTTATATCTCAAAACTATGCTCATTGAATTTATGCATCTATATTTTTAAACTACTTGAAAATATTTTATTACACCATAGGAATCACTTCGATATATCTCCCATTTTAATTGGGTGTATCACATTTCGAGAAAAAACACAAATTGGCCATAAAAGTTTCCCATTGAAACAAAAAGTGATTTCATACAAAACATAGGTTTCAACCTTATATAGGTAACCGTTTCTTGAATGGATTCTTAATTTAAAATGAAAAATATTCAATGTAAAAGAAATACACATTAACATATAATTGCGATACTTTCCCTTCTTTCCAACTTAATGTACATCCTTCTAGAAAAATCCCTTTTAATGAAGCATATATATCCATAGTGATCCATTGATATTTTTTCACAAACAACGCTTCCATTTTGGACTTTTTTTTATCTCAAAACTATGCTCATTGAATTTATGCACCCATATTTCTAAACTACTTGAAACTATTTTATTACAGCATAGGAATAATTTCGATATATCTCCCATTTTAAAGGGGTGTATCACATTTCGAGAAAAAACACATTAGCCATAAAAGTTTCTCATTGAAACCAAAAGTGATTTGATACAAAAAATAGGTTTTAAACTTATATAGGTAATTGTTTCAAGTTATAGATTCCTAATTTAAAATGAAAAATATTCAATGTAAAACACATGCATTCTTATACACCCTTATGTCTACGTAAAGTAGTGAGTGATTCCACTGGTCCTGTACACCGTTCATATGGTATAATTGGGACAGGTAGTGTTAACTTCTACAAGTTCTATAGGCAGACTCTGTAAAGGGCTAGGTAGCCTCTAGATCTCATCTTTTCTCAAAGGTGACATATCTAGTAAATTCCTCTACAGTCAATCTCTGTAAACATCTAAATAGAAGTTCCTCATTTTAATATCCATAAACCTCAACCACTTTAAGGAAAGCTGTGTACATGTGTCATTTCTCCCATAAATTCTTAGGCAAAGTTTTATAAAGCATGTACATGTCATGCTGGCTTTATCCCATTAACTTTAAAGCATGTTTTTTTTAAGTGTATAAAATAATTTTGCAAAGCATGTAAATGTCATTTCTCTCAAGCTTTAAGGCCTAGAAATTGAACCTAAAGTGGCTGAACTCTCATATAATTTTGAAACTCCATAGGATTTTAGTCTGTCTATTGTGTGTTAACTTCTACAAGTTCTAAAGGCAGAGTCTGTAAAGGACCAGGTAACCTCTAGATCTTATCTTTTATCAAAGGTGACATATCCGGTAAATGCCCCTACAGTTAATCTGTGTAACAGATCTTTAAATAGAATTTCTTCATTTTCATATCCATAAACCTCAACCAATTTAAGGCAATATGGGTACATGTGTCATTTCTCCCATAAATTCTTAGGCAAATTTTTTAAAGCATGCACATGTCATGTTGGCTTTCTCCCATTATCTTTAAAGCATGTTTTTTGTAAGTGCATAAAATAATTTTGCAAAGCATGAAAATGTCATTTATCTCAAGCTTTAAGGCCTAAAAATTGAACCTAAAGTGGCTGAACTCTCATAGAATTTTGAACTTCCATAAGATTTTATTCTGTGTGTTGAGTGTTAACTTCTACAAGTTCTAAAGGCAGAGTCTGTAAAGGGCCCGGTAGCCTCTAGATATCATCTTTTCTCAAAGGTGACATATCCAGTAAATGCCCCTACAGTCAATCTCTATAACAAATCTAAATAGAAGTTTTTCATTTCCATATCCATAAACCACTACCACTCTAAGGTTTTTGTGTAACCAGCTCCAAAAATATAAGAAAATAGATATCAACGCCTTAGAAATAAGCCACTTCGAGGGGGCAACCTCCAATACATTACATAAATGAAAAATTCTTGGATGATACAATTTACGAAACCTCCTTTCTATATATAGGAGTCCATGGGGCCATAATGTAATCCTAGTGGGGACACAATGTAATCCTAGCCGACCTAACAATAATAATTTAAGGGCACAATAATAACAATAAGTGGGTTACAAAGGTAAAATAATAACAATAAGGGGGTTACACTAACAACAATAAGGGACTATACTAGTAATATGAGACACCTCTCTGCTTTAAGGTGTTGTCCTCAGCGCTTAGTGGCCTAAGGTGTAGTATAAAGGTCTCATACTCCCATGTGAAGATCTTCGATTGTTGGGTTCTTTCATGATGAATGCCTGGAAAATTGATTTGATTTCATAGCCTATGAGTTCTTGTTTCCGTGACCGCTTCCGGTTCCAATATGATTTTTCCTTCCTCATCAAGTTCTGGAAATATTGTTTGAACTGGAAGATTTTTACCTATAACCTTCTTTAAGCATGAAACATGGAAAACTGGATGCACTCGCGAAGAAGCAGGAAGCTCCAATTTGTATGCCATAGTACCAATCTTTTGCAACACCTTGTAAGGACCATAGTACTTTGGCGATAATTTATTATCCTTCTTAGCTTGCTTGAGGGACATTTGTTTTATGGTTGTAGCCGTAAAAATACCCAATCTCCTACATCAAAACTTCTCTCGCTGCGATGTTGATCTGCCTGTTGTTTCATTCGATTTTGTGCCAAATTCAGGTTATCCTTTAAGAGTTGGAGAACTTCTTGTTGATGCTCGATGTGATTTTCCACTGCTTGAACCTTAGAATTTTCTCTTAAAGATGATGTGATGGATGGTGGATGATATCCATAAAGTGCCATAAATGGGGTCATTTTTGCTGCAGTATGGAAGGAAGTGTTATACCACCATTCAACAAGAGATAACCACTTGACCCATTGTGTTTGTTTATCAGATACAAAACAACGAAGATATCCTTCCAAACATTTATTTACTATCTCAGTTTGACCATCAGATTGAGGATGATAAGATGAGCTATGAGCTAATTGAGTACCCAAACAAGAAAATAACTCCGTCCAAAAAATTCTAGTAAAAATGGGATCTCTGTCGCTCACAATAACCCTTGGGCTTCCATGTAGCTTTTGAATTCTGTCCATAAATGTAGTAGCAACTGTACTTGCTTTAAATGGATGAGATAATGCACAAAAGTGTGCATACTTGGTAAGTCTATCAGCTACCACCATGATGACACTCTTTCCTTCGGACTTAGGTAAACCTGTGATAAAATCCATTGAAATCTCCTCCCAACGTTGACTTGGAATGGATACAGGTTGTAGAAGTCCTGGGGTCTTAATTGTCTCAACTTTATTCTGCTGGAAAACCAAACATTCCACCACAAACTTTTGAATGTCAGATTTAAGGCCATCCCAAAAAAATTCTTTCTTCACCCTGTGGTAAGTTTTTAAAAATCCTGAGTGTCCTCCTAAAGGAGAAGTGTGCAATTCCAGAAGAATCTTTTGTTTTAGTTGGGAATTCTTACAAAGATATAAACGATCTTTGTACCATAAGGAATCATTTTTCCAACTAAATGTATCAGATGTACTAGGATCTTGCTGCAACTTTTGAATGAGTGTCCATACATCTTTGTCCTTCTTCCATTCATCTTTTGCTTTGGTTATCCAATCTGGTTGGATAATAGAAATGGCACAAAGCAATGCTTCCACCTCTTCATTCTTTCTTGAGAGTGCATCTGCAACAACATTAAGCTTTCCTTTTTTGTATATTATTTCAAAGTCATAGCCCAACATCTTTGTGACCCATTTTTGCTGCTCTTCTGACGATAGTCTTTGTTCCAAGAAGTGTTTAAGACTATCATAATCAGTTTTTACCTTGAAGTGTCTTCCCATTAGGTAAGTTCGCCATTTCTTTAGTGCATGCAGTATTGCTAACATTTCCTTCTCATAAATAGGTTTCTGTAAATACCTTCCTTTGATTGGACGACTTTCAAAAGCAATGGGTCTTCCTTCCTGCATTAAAACAACACCAATTCCATTTCCTGAGGCATCACATTCCACAATAAAGGTTTTTGTGAAGTCTGGCGTAGCTAAGACCGGTGCTAGGCACATTGCCTCTTTAAGATGTTCAAAGGCCTTAGTTGCTTCAGGAGTCCATGAAAATGCATCTTTCTTCAATAATGTTGTTAGAGGTGCTGCTATTCTCTCATAATTCTTAACAAACTTGCGATAATAGCCTGTTAACCCGAGAAATCCTCGCAACTGCTTTATTGTCTTGGGGACTTTCCATTCCTTAATGGCTTTAATTTTGTTAGGGTCTACTTTAACACCCTCGTGAGATATAATATGACCCAGATATTCCACCTCTTGTACTCGAAAGAAACATTTGGATGTTTTTGCATATAATTGTTTCTCCTGCAATAGTTTGAGCACCCTGTCAACATGTTCAACATGATCCTTCCAAGACCTGCTATAGATTAGTATATCATCAAAAAATACCAGCACAAATTTTCTAAGGAAGTGTTTGAAAATGGAATTCATCAACCCTTGAAATGTAGAAGGTGCATTGGTAAGGCCAAAAGGCATGACCAAAAATTCATAATGACCCTCATGAGTTCGAAATGTTGTTTTCGGAATATCTTCAATCTTCATTGTAATTTGATGATATCCTGAACGAAGATCCAACTTGGTAAAATAAATTGCTCCATGTAATTCATCCAATAATTCATCAATCACAGGAATGGGAAATTTATCTTTAATGGTGAGCTTATTGAGCTCCCTATAATCTGGACACATTCGCCATGATCCATCCTTCTTATGTACCAATACTACAGGAGCAGAGAAAGAACTTTGACTAGGTTGAATTATACCTGCCTCTAACATTTCTTCAATCATATGTTCAATTTTGCTCTTTTGGACATAAGGATATCTATAAGGCCTAATGTTTGGAGGAACACTTCCTGGAGTCAAATGAATAGCATGATCATGATCACGAATAGGTGGGAGTCCTCTGGGAGTTTCAAACACCTTGGAATGATTGTCCAATACTTGTTGGAGATCTGCAGAGATAGATGATTTTGATGTTGGAACTTCTAGTGAGCATAATTGTGCAATTACGCCTCGTTGTTATTTATTTAGAAGCTTTTTCATGACATTAGAGCTTATTATCTTTCCCAGCTTCCCTGAAATACCCTGTAATTCGACTTCCTTTCCTTCTAAAAAAAAATTCAAGAAAATTTCTTGAAAATTAAAAGCTATTGTCCCCAAATATTGTAACCATTGTACTCCTAGTAAAACATCGGCACCTCCCATAGGAATGTAAAGCATTGGACTAGTCAATAGATATTCCCACATGGTTAGCTTGATATTATGGCATTTTCCAGAGCAATTTATAGTTCCTCCATTTGCAACCATCACTTGACATTTTGTTGCTGGGTATAGGAAACAATTTAATTCCTTGGCTACCTTACAATGAATAAAATTATGGGTGCTACCTGAATCAATCAACACTATTACCTTTTTCTTCTTGATCTGTCCTTCTATCTTGAGAGTTTGAGGAGTGGTAATTCCTGCCAGTGCATTACACGATATAGTTGGATTCATTTCTTCCTCTTCTAGGGCTGGTTCCTGGTGTATATCCTCTTCTTGTTCATTTTCTTCTTCCTCTTCACAATCTATGTAAAATAATTTCTTCTCAGTACACTTATGACCTTTAGTGTATTTGCTATCACAACTGTAGCAAAGCCCTTTTTCTCTTTTTTCTTCCAATTGTTGTGGTGTCAACCTTGTAGGTTGTGGAAATCTAGGCGTAGCAACACTTCCTTCCTTATAGAATTGAGTGGTAGGCTTCCTTGTCGCCATAATTTTACATTCAACTTTTCTTGCCAACCTGAATGCCTTCTCCAATGAATCAGGTTCCAAAACGCGAACTTCATGTTGGATGTTATCCTTCAAAGTGCCTAGGAAGAGATCAATCCTGTGTTCCTCTGTAAGATCAGTTACCCTTATATTCAATTTTTGGAAGTCCTCAATGTGCTGCCCCACTAAACCCTTTTGTTTGAGATTTATCAATTGGGTAAAGGAGGTGTTGCTCTTTGTATCCTCATAATGTGCTATCATTTCCTCCGTAAAAATTGACCAAGTGACAATTTTTTTACGGGAGCAAAGCCATTGATACCATACAAATGTGTTTTGTTCTAAATGTAAAGTTGCAATGCGTACCTTTTGTGTGTTTTTCACATTATGGAGATCAAAATATTGCTCCATCTGTAGTATCCATGTTACAGGATCCTTTCCATCAAACTTCCTCATATCCATTTTTGGAATATGGTGGTTCTTCCCGCCAACATTAGAGTTTGTGAAATCACGATTAACATTTATTTTGTTCTCATCATGAGTTTCTTCTACTATCTTTTCACCATTATGAAACATTTCCTGTATCAACTTTGTCAAACCTTCCATGTTTGATTTTAGATCATTCTTCATGTTTTCCATCTTAGCTTCCATGCCAGCTTCCATGCCATCCATCTTAGCTTCCATGCCTTTCTTCAAAACTTCCATTTCATTTTTTGTTGCTCTTTGCGATAGCGAAATTTGGTGCACTTTCTCTTGTAATTTAGATAGATCATGTCACAATTATTCATCTTCATGAGTCATAGTAGAGCCTTCTGAAGGCTTAATGGGTGTTGAGTTATTTTTACAGGGCATATTTTAGAGCCAAATACTGATATCTATTCTACAATATGCCCTTGGAATCAATTCAAATTGATTCTTCAAACAAGACTTATGCAATTCAGAAAAAAAAAAATACACACCTTTTTCTTGCTTTTGAGGAGCTCAATATTGAAATTGGATTATGTCTGTGATTGCAGCACTTCAATATTTGAAGTTTAGTACCAACGTATCCCTCTGAGTTCTCTTTTGAATGCTGCAGTTCTGACCTAATTTTGATTCTCCAGGACAAAGTTGTGTCGAATCTCCCATAATGACCTAATTATGGACTGGTTCAGTAGAGCGAACTTGTATGACTTACCACGTGTCACGGTTTCATCCTTCAACTCTAAAATTGATAGAAAAGAAACCACAGTCCATGTAATTGTGACCACTTTTTACGGAACTCCAATCTGATGCTTAGAGAGAGAGTTATGAATATTTTCCCACAATCACCTCTTTGAGATGAAATTTGGGAGCCTGAAAAAGAACTACCTTCCACAGATCATATCTCTGAAAATATTGTGAAACAAAATATGAAATGTTTTGATGAGTTTTCTTAGGATTTCAGCTTCGCACCCTAAAAATTTCAGATTCTGAACCTTCGTATAAAAAACGTTATAGCGCAAATGCCACGATGACCTGTTTAGGAGCCTGAAAAAAGACCTACCTTCCACAGATCATATCTCCGAAAATGTTGCGAACCAAGATCTGAAATTTCTAAACAATCTTCCTCAGGACTTCAGCTTCGCACCCTAAAAATTTCAGCTTCTGAAACTTCGTAGAAAAAAAGTTATAGTGAAAATTCCACGATGACCTGTTTGGAGTAGCGAAACCCTAGAATCCAAAGCTCTGATACCAAATGTTGTGTAACTAGCTCCAAAAATAGAAGAAAAGATATATCAACGCCTTAGAAATAAGCCACTTTGAGGGGGAAACGTCTAATACATTACATAAATGAATAATTCTTGGATGATACAATTTACAAAACCTCCTTTCTATATATAGGAGTCCATGGGGCCATAATGTAATCCTAGTGGGGCCACAATGTAATCCTAGCCGACCTCACAATAATAACTTAAGGGCACAATAATAATAATATGGGGGTTACAAAGGTAAAATAATAACAATAAGGGAGTTACACTAACAACAATAAGGGACTATACTAGTAATATAGGGACCTAACAAAGGCAAACCTTGTACATGTGTCATTTCTCTTTTCTCAAAGGTGACATATCTAGTAAATTCCCATACAGTCAATCTCTATAACAGATCTAAATAGAAGTTTTTCATTTTCATATCCATAAACCACTACCACTCTAAGGAAAAGCTTGTACATGTGTCATTTCTCCCTTCTCCCATAAACTTTTAGGCAAAATTTAAGGCACGTGTCATTTTTATTTTATTTCTCCCACAAACTCATAAAGGTGCGACTTTTGACATAACTAGTTGTTTTAGTAAGTGCATAAAATTTATTTCTTCCACAAACTAAAGGCTTCCTCCCATTAATTCTAGATGTGAATTCTACCATAAACTTTTTTAAGTCAAACTTTAAGGTAAATCATGCACGTATCATTTATCTCATGATCATGTGTCATTTCTCCCATGCATTTGCAATAAATGTCAATTTAATATATATTTTTATTGAATTTGTTTTCTTTTTCAGGGATAAGAAAACCATTGAATATCGCTGAAAAATGGAAATTATGCATAGAAGTTTCTTGCTATTCCAATCCAGGGAAAGCAGTTATTACATATGTGCTTTCCAATATTGCGACTAGCACTGTTGTCCAAAGGAAAATGAACATACCGAGAAGAACAACAAACAATGAGGCATATTAAATTGGATTGGTAGAAGGCTTGGAAACAACTATGGAGTATGGATCAAATGGAATTATAGTTTTCACCAATTTTGAACTTGTGTGCAACCAGATGAATGACATGTACTTAGTTAAGAAGGAGAGGCTAAAAGAACTACATGGAATAGCAAACAATATTGTTAGCCAATTTTTATTTTTTAGTATAAGACATTGTTCAAATGTGAATAAGATGTCTGCTGATCTAGTGCGTCGGGCAATGCTAATTCAGGATTCATATATCAAAGATGAATTAATAGATGAATTAGAATTATACGGGTCAATGCCAATGCAAGATTCATCTCTCAAATATGAATTAGTTTTGAGACGTTCTTCTTCAAAAATTCAAGGTTCATCTCTCAAAGATGAATTAGTGTTGAGACTCTCTCCTTCAAAATTTATTGATGGACATTGTAACATATCTTGGATATGTGTGTTTTTTGTACTTATAAATGCATCTTTTTTAATGACCATGTTCTTTTTAATGACCATGTTCTTGGTGAACCTCACATTTTCAACAAGTGGTGAACTTCACATTTTTATAAAATTAAAATGCGAGGACTTCAAATTTTTTTTGTTTAAATGGAGTTTGTTTAAATGGAGTTTCACTTATTTTTTAATGACAATGTGTTTTTTTTCAATTTTATACCAAGCGTGCTCCCACCATGTAAAGCGCAATTTCGTGAACTTATCATTTTTATAAATTTTTTTTCTTTAAATTGACTTTCACACATCAATTAGTGCTTTGAAAGTTATGTTTTACATAATTTGTGTACAGTAAATTACATCAATTTTCTGAAATTTATGTTGAATTTATTTTAAATTCTATTCATTTAAAAAAATAATTGTAAATGTCCACCATAGATGTATATATCATGGAGGATAAATGACGAAGATCAACATAATCCCATATCTCTACGAGAGGGGGGGATCAGGGATCGAGGGATGTTCATGGTATTTAAATATAATCTTAAATCTCCATACATGTGTGTACATATGGAATTTATTTTTTATCGACTTTGCGAGTTAAATTAGTTTTTAATAGGTTTCTTTTTTTATTTTTTAGGAGATAAGAGGAGAAGGGTCTCTACTCCATCCATGGAGCATGCCCATGGTTCACCCAGTCATGGTATGGGTCACCCAGTTTAATCAATGAATATATGTGTGTATTTATATATATGAATGTATTTTTCAATTGATTATAAATTCATATATGTTTATGAAGATTCTCTCTCGTCTCGAGAGGTTGGTGGTCGTTCAAATCCCCTTAGAGGGCCATCAATAAGTGCTAGAAGGTTGCGTGAAGGTGGTGATATTTATTCCCCACGAGGCCAATCAATGGCTGGTGGTGTTGGTTCTCAGCAGGGTCGTTCTGGTTCTCAACAGCTTCAGGGTGGGGAAGATGCTAGCCAACCACATCGAGGTTGCCATCAAGTTGAATATTTTTTCCATTCAATTTGTACAAATTTGTTTACATGTGTTTTTCCTAATATAAAAATTTTTATATATTGATGCAGAGGCTGAAAATGCTCCAAATGTTGGTTGAAATAGACATAGGGTAGAACGCTTAATTCAATAAGAAGGTTGTCCACCCACCACGACATATTCGGCTGACATTCCGATATACTGTGGGAAAGAAACATGCATGAATGCACCTTAGAAAGGTGTCAACATCTTCATGCAAAATTGCAGAGAGATTTCGTGTCTTTGACTCTACCTGCTGAGAGTCGACAAAGCTTGGAAATAGTTACACATTCTTTAGGCCAACTAGTAGATGTGTACCAAAAGCTTGGGCCAACCACAGATACTTTTGCGGATGTCATGAGAAAAATAAAGGAAACAGTGATGGGACTCGATAAATGGGAGGTTGTTAAAGAAAGAGTGACAACAACAATGGAAAAATCCATGTTTGATTTTAAATAAGGGTCAAAAAGAAAGATGATGAAGGTGTAATATTTCAAGCACCCTGATATAGCTCACTATTTGTATGATAGACACCTTGCAGCTTATGGAAGACTCCCATGGAATGACGATGTTCCACTTTATTTTGAAAAATTATTTTATGCAGAATTATATTTGGAAATGAAACCCAATTAAAATGACCTTCCCTCTCAATTTTTTGGTCCTGGGAAAGGTCGATTGTGTCACCGTAGGGGTACTAGGTGTGATGCTAAGTTGCCTCATCCTAAGCCACCATTGGTTAGTCAACCCATTCGTGTCGAAAATTTGTGGTCAAAGATGGAAGCCGCTTCTCAAATTAGTCGAGAAGCAAGGGATGCCATCATCGACAATGTTCACAGTGGATTGGGTGGAGTCGATGTTTATCTGAATCGACAAAGAGCTCATGAGAATGCACGCACCAATTTTTTCTATTATACAGATGAAGAGATTGACAAGATGAGTGTTGAAGAACTGAAAACATATGCAAATAATTGTCACAATGGTTGGCATGACCTAATTTATCATGAGGAAGGGGGCATGGGAACGGTATGTGTTAATGGTTAAGATTCAATTATTTTAAAACATACATACAATTTGTAATATATATATATCTATATATATATATATATATAGATATATATATATATATATATTTATTTATTTCTTTATTTATTTATTTGTATGTACATTAATCTAACAAAAATGTATTATTATATGTTAACACCATTTCCAGTTGTCATGCTTGATGAATGAAGAAAATGTTAATATCACGTTCATAGCCTCAGGTTCAAACAATCAAGATGGGTCTCACCATCAAGCTATGTTGGAAAATGTTAGTGTTTTTTAAACTTGATATTTTTAAAATAAATAATTGTTCACACATGTACATTTTCATGTATATATAATAAAATGTTTTAATAGATTCTAATTTCGTCCGATGTGTTTGGGATGGAGGTATCTTCTTCTTCCTTAGGATATGTACCTTCTACTTCCTTAAGATATGTGCCAGGTTCACAACAAGTATGGACATTTCTTCTCTTTTAAAATTTATATGTTTTTAAGTTATATATATTCCACCTCAAAAAGTTCCATTAAAAAATGAGATATATCTATATCTTGAGTTATTTTAAAAATTTTGACTTTTAGGTTTTTGGAGATTTTCTTTTGGAGCCTCTCTTAGGAGATGTGCCAAATCCACGTGTAGAAGTATTCATTTTTTCACATTTTATAAATTGAAGTTTAAAATCTTTATTATAAACTGAGATCTTGATCCTGAGTTATTTTATAGTTAAACTAAAATTTTAAATTTTAGGTTTCTATAGAGGATTTATTTTCTGCACGGACTCTAGCGATGGACATAGGAACATCCACAACATTTCAACCAGTTGAACAAGTTGTCTATTTTTTTTTAATATTATTGAAAATAAGTTTATATATATATAACTCCCACTAATATATAATTGTACATGTATATTGTACAGTTTACTATTGGATATGTTCCCATGGGGGAAGTTGTAGCTGACGAGCAACAAATGGAGAGGGAACCTCATGAGGTGTTGCATGATTTTTTTTATATTTTGTTTTTTATATGAAGTTCTATATATTATCACTCAATTTTAAAACATCAAATTTTAATGTTTGCACGTGCATTGTCTATAGGTTCCCCATGCTTCGCAGGTTAGCTCGCGGATTGAGACTTTGCTGGGAAAGACACTACATCCATCTGTATTTGATGGGTTATTTCTAGATTTGATTTAGATTTATAGTCTTAAATTTACTTTTTTATATATTATCTAGATGCAGTCATATATATAACTTGATAGTTGATACTTGTGAGATCTACAAATTTTGAACATATTTTATGTGAACTACATTTGGATAGTTGAACTACTAGTAATGTTGTGGTCTATAAATTAATGTTTTTCTTTTGGACTACATTTGGTGTGTGAAGTAATGTTGTGTTATAATTTTTTTTGTTTTTAAAACTTAAGTTTTGGACGGTTGAAGTACATTTGGCATGTGAAGTAATGTTGTGTTATAATTTGTTTGGTTTTTAAAACTTAAGTTTTGGATAGTTGAACTACGAGTAAGGTTGTGATCTATAAATTAATATTTTTCTTTTGAACTACATTTGGTATGTGAAATAATGTTCTGTTATAATTTTTTTTGTTTTTAAAACTTAAGTTTTGGATGGTTGAAGTACATTTGGCATGTGAAGTAATGTTTTGATATAATAAAAAAAAAATTAAAACTCAAGGTTTGGATGGTTGAAGTACGTTTGGCATGTGAAGTAATGTTGTGAAGTACAATACATATTGACATATATATATATATATATATATATATATATATATATATATATATATATATTCGTGGAAAATCTTGTTTTGGCAGCCATTCAAGCTATCCAAAGATTTCGCCATTATATCCTGCTCTGAAAAACAACAATAGTTTCGAATTGCAACCCCATGACCTACATCTTATCACGTCAATTGATAGGGGGAAAATATTCAAAATGGATCATCATTTTGTAGGAGTTTGATTTGGAATTCATCAAGTCCAAGTTAAATAAGTCTTTAGTTTTGGCAGAGCTTCTCTGTGACCTTCCTTAAGATAGTACTAAAACTACGTTGGAATCATCTATTCCAGGCGAGTGTTTGTTTCTGATCAGATCATCGGATCCCTGGTATGGATATTTCATCATTTATCTCCAAACCCAAACTTTTCGAATTGATACCACTCACTCTGATTAGTGACGTATTCAATACCAAGCCAAAAATTATCTCATCGTCGGCGATACACTTTATCGTCATGGTGTCGATACCATTTTAAGGAGGTCCCTCACTCATGAGGAGGCTGAAAAAGTGTTAAATGATTTCCATGTTGGGGCTTGTGGTGGAAATTTATCTGGTTATGCTATCGCACAGAAGATACTCTGTGCCGGTTACTTTTGGCCTACTATTTTTCGAGATTGTATCCTCGCAGTCAAAAGTTGTCATGCATGCCAGATTTATGACCGCAAAATCTGCAAAACGCTAGTGCCAATGCATCTTGTTGTCTTTTCTGGACCATTTAAAAAATGAGGTATCGATTTCATGACCTGTAACCCTCATTCGTCCAGGGGGCACGGTTATATTATTGTCGCAGTCGACTATTTTACCAAATGGGACGAAGCGATGCCTACATTCAATAACACAGGAAAAATAGCTCCATTTTTTTTCTTCAATCACATCATTACACGATCTGGGGTCCCACAGGCTATAGTTATGGATCATGGGAAGCATTTTTGCAACCACATGATGTCTGAATTCACAGCCAAGTTAGGATTTTCGCATGATAATTTTACTCCTTATTATCCACAATCAAATGGACAAGTTGAGGCTATTAAAAAAATTCTTAAATGAATGCTTCAACGAATGATAGGAGTCTATAAAAGGAACTGGCACTTGATCCTGTACTCCTTGTGGGCATATCGAACCTCGGTGAGAAACGCAATCGAATTTACCCCTTTTCAATTGGTGTATGGTGTGGAAGCTATCTTACCAATCCAATGTGAAATATCACCATTAAAACTCACAATAGACTTGTTACCTGATACCTCAGAAGAAGAAGCCCATCTCCTTAACCTCATCCATCTAGATGAAACGCTTCATAAAGCCCAATTGGCCAACTAAGTGCATAAGAGACATATAAAGGTGCAATACGACAAAAATTTCCAACCTCGTATCTACTCAGAGGGTGACCTTGTCCTTCTTTATGACCAGGAAGATGATGTAATAGGTAAAGGGAAATTCGAGCCATTATGGCATGGCCCCTATATTTTCAAAAGAGTTCTCGCTAAGGGTGCCTACGAGTTAGTTGATTACAATGGAATTCCATTGGCACAACCTAGAAATGGGTTGTATTTGAAACATTACTATGCTTAATCATGAGCGTAATAATTTTTTGTATTATATTGTTTATATGCTGTTGATTTGCATTCACTATCTTAATTTTTATTTTAGAGTTTTTTTGACGTTAGTAATCTGCTTCACATTTCATCATAGATGACTAAATATTCGCAAATATTTGTTGGATATGTTTATGGTGCTAGTCGTAGTAAGAAAAATCTATCCTCTTCAGCGTGGGCCATTTTCACTCCGAATGGAAAGTTAGTGAGTTTTCAAGGGATTTGTATCTGTTGATCAGCGAACAATATCATTGAGTGTAGTGCATTGATCTAACTTTTCTCTGATGCCATTTCATTTGGTATTAACCGCATAATCATAAGGTTATACTCACAACTTGTGGTACTGCAACTTAATAGTATTTATACTGTTAGAAATCCAACACTGCTTGGACTGTTCCTTAGAGTTCGACTTTTGGAGAGACATTTTGATTTCATTCAATATCAACACATTTCCAGAAATCTAAATAGTTTAATTGATTCATTAGCTAATCAGGTTTTAAGCAGACATTTGCGACATAGGTAAAGAAAGCATTCACATCGTTGAATAGGATTGCGCATTAAACATAGGAAAAACTCTGAAAACATATAGATAGATAGTTATAGGTTTTTAACAAAATTTGGGCCCAAGACATGTTGGTCATCTGACCTCAAAATGTATGCAAAAATTCATAAGTAAACTAGTGGTGCTCATGATAGCACGCTATAGATCTGGCAATCCTACGGAGCAACCACATCCAATGGTTAGAAACCCCAATTGTGTGTCGTTGTAGTCGCATGGGAAGCTCTTCGATCTAGAAATCCAGAATCTCGAAGGTCAATCCCTCTATGTGTTGCTGAAGCTCAGCAAGAGTCTCAACCATATCAAGGTCCTGAAGGACTTCTCTCCCGACAGCCCTCTCTGTTGGCACATCTACTTCGTGATTTGGTTCCTCTACCAGTTGAACACGACCAATATCTTCATTACATTAAACATCTAGTTTAGTCTTGGAAAGAAATAAAAACACAAAAAAAATTGTATAAACCTTATAAAAAAAATAAAAAATGGTAAAATCAATCTTACCTATTGCACCCCACTGAGCGCCTTCTGGTAGAACTAGATCTGGATCTCCTCAGAAGTTGACACCTGCATATGCATACTCATCAATGGCGATGATTTGTTGCCTGAAACAAGCAAAGAATGCAATCGAGAACACAAAAGTTGATTGGCCTGAATGCCGACCCATGAGTTCTACCCATCTCTGCATTCGAGGATCTCTAGGATTGGATATATACAATGTTACATGTTGTGCCTGCACCAGTGGAATCTGTTCCAAAGAAAAAGAGATAAGGATTGAACCATAGCTGAAATTTTTCTTCCTTCCTCCCTTTGCTTTATTCAATTGTTCCTTTATCTGAGATAAAATAGCTTCAGACCGGTTGAAAACTGTTGGCTCTAAAAATTCCAGCGCATACTACATATACGATCTGTTCACTACATGGAGTGTAACGGTGCCAGCTAGTTTAGCAATCATGAATAGGATGGTCCTCAAAGGCAAATCCATGACATCACGGATGTTTATTTTTCCATCTTTGCTAGGTTCTGACCCCGGATAGAAATATTGCATAACATAATCCCTCATTGTTTCTCCTCCAATAGTAGATCCTGTGAGTGAAATGGGCAAACCTCTCCTTGACAAACCTGTGAGAAAATACACATCCTCAACTATTATGGACAACACTTGATTTTTTATGTGAAATGCATCTATCACTGGATCCCATGCTCGAACAAGGAATTCTATGAGTTCTATTTGTTGCCTCATTCCCAACAGTTTGAAGTACTTAAGTAGCCCACAATCTCTTAAAGCTCTTATAGTACACGGATCATTCAAGGAAATCATATCTTGTTCTCGATGTTCTCTTTCTGTCCATGTAATATTCATTATAATCTGATGGAAACCTGAATATCAACCATAATATCCATTAGATACCATTCATTTCAAAAAACTAGACAAATTTTGGACACAGCATGAAAACAGAAAACTTCAACTGTGCCCAATGCACTCCCTGGGCTAAGGCAGTGCGTTTCACATGTAGGTACACTTCACTGTACCTACTATGCAATGTAGGTTTCGACATTCAGGGTTGCATTGCCCTCAATTTTGGCAGAATTTACCCTAGGGGCCTTAAGACCCTAAAAATTTGCAAGGAATGGTAATGAAATGAATACTGAAAGAAAGAGGAGGCTTTTACTACTGACCTAGATCAAACAACGATGAAATATGTCCACTGAAATGACCACAATGAACGACTAAATTTCGGGGGAAAAATCAGGTTCAAAGCTCCAAAATGAAAATGGTAACTATGGAATGGTAAAAATGAATAGTGAAACTACTATATATAGTCATTTAATTACTTGCAAGTTAAATTTATTGCTGTGACTATAGTTTTATTATGTTTTTATCATGAAACAGGTATTTTTAATCCATTTGAGGTTGCTCTGAACAATAAATACAAATGACAAACAGGTTGGTCGTGCAGATTTATTTCAAGAAAGACTTTACCACAAAGGATGCTTTTTATATTTATTTTTCAAGCTTTGTTAAAAACAAAAAATGATTTGAAGCACACTTTTATCTCTTTTTTGAGCTTCTATAACAGTGAAGAAGGAACCCTTAGAGTCTTCTTTCAGCTCTTTTTAGACTCTGATAATGTGAAAATATTGCTGAGCACTTGTCATTTCGAGCTCGTTAAATTAAATGAATTGATATCTACTTAGTATAAGTTTAACCCTTTTCCTGACTGAGATGGATTATTTACGTAAAAGGAATACCTTGGTTAAACATGACCAAAGAGGTTCTTTCAGATATTATTTTACACTTTTTCGGATCTAAGAGACAAATTTATGAAAAAGTACTTTTAGAGTCCTCTTGCATCCTCTTTTTCAGACTCTCTAAACATGAAAAAGGACTGGGATATCACTATCGTTAAGCTCGTTAAAACATAAAATAGCGATGGGCTTGTCAATCATGGCAAGAATCAAGTTTCATTCATTGCTAGACTCGTTAAATTATTAAATAGCGATATTCTATTCTTTGTTCACCCGAAGGGTTGAATTATAGATCAAAAAAATGTTATCCTCCTCAAGCTTGTTAAAAAATAAAGAGGTACTGATTGACAAATGACCGAGGAAAATTTGGGAAAAGAAAGCAAGGTTTCTTTTTGGTAGAAAGTCGCTCTTGAACATGACACTTCTTTCATTCCATGTCTGTGACTGTTTAGGTTGGGTAATAATCTTGACAGTTCATTCACACGTATGGTTCATCATACCTTCACTTCAGTTTTGGGTCAATGCTGCCAACTCATTACAGTGTTGCCGATATGTTCAAGAGAAGTCATCCAGTGATTAAGAACTCATCCATATGCAATACTCATAAACCTTAATTTTCATGACCGTCATCCCTGAAAATTTCTATATCAAATCATACCCTTGTCTCCAAAATTAGTAACTCCAGTTTTGCAATAAGGTGACTTCCTATCAACTAAAAATCAATATCCACGACGTTCACTTAGAAACATCAGATTCCAGTACCATTGAGGCTTGTTACAACATCGACAAGATCCTTGCTTCCGAACCTTTGACCGAAATATTTTGTTTCGCGTTCGACATCAAATCATCTATTCACGCCTTACGAAATGTACTACAGTACCTTGAGGGCCATTAACATTAATGGGGGTTCTCTCATGTTTGTTAACAGCTCACATCATTGGCTGGTAATGAAACGATGTCTTTCCATGTTTGACAAAAAATAATATATTCGCATGGCTAGACTTGTACCCGAATGATCGAGTGAATGAGATAAGAAGACCCTCGATCCAGTTTCAACCATCCGGGCTACGATTTCAGGATTTTTGTACACATCATATGTATGGTGACTTTACATAAATATTTTCATCCAAACATGGGCCTATATCTATAGGCGTGTCTGCATCTGGGCAACATTCCAATGTAGACGACTTTCTGAATTATGTAAATGTTATTAGATTGTTTTATGTGCTGACTATGGGAATTCCTACCATCAACAATTATGATTAATAGAGGATATATCATGATGTAATATATTGTAATATTGATGCAGGTGACTGCTCTGCTTTGTTTCCAGGGTCATCACAATGTAAAGAATCTCAATCAAATGTTCTTATTATTTGGATCTCATGCTTTAGTGGGAAATTGTTATAGGTCAATCTGCCCATCATTCCAAATGACTTGGTTAACTGGGAATCATCTCCAAGACCGATGATCAAGGGTCTATCATTCCCTATCATCTCAGTTGCTATATTCCCTAAGATAGGAAACAACATGAATCAAACAAGACTTTCATCAAGCAAGGATTTTCCATGGTTTGAAGCTTATTATTAAACATGTGGGAGCTAACCAATGCAGGATCAAAGGGGCCTAAGTGCATTTCATATGTAGGTAGCCCCATTGAAGGCTACTCTGCAAAGCACTTCCCAACATTCAAAGGTGCATTGGTCACATTGGGAGCGAAAATCTCATTGTTTCAGAATCTCCACTTGGCCAGTGTCTTCTAGAAGGGTTCACATGTGTCAAGCTTCGGATCCAAGTGTCCATTTGACATCTACATGAATGGAAACATGTCTTGCCTATTTTTTGAATGTTATTGATTATAAAAAAACCTACATTTCATCTATAAATTGAACACAGATCTAAGTGTTTGGGAGGAAGAATTTGAGTAGGGAAATGTTGGAGAATTTTCAAGAGAGATTTTGATTTGTGGAGATGCTACTAGAGAGATTTATGCTATGATGAGACCTAGGAACCATGCTGGAAGGTCATTTCAAATCAGTCACTAGGTTGTAACCTCTCCTTCTATCATCAATAAAGAGTACTTCTTGTTTTTCCCTACATGTATCCATGTTTACTTTGATTTTCCATATTGCAAGATCTTGGTTGATGAATGCAGTTTATGCTTAACCAATTTAGCTAAATATATTGAATAGATATCTATATTATTGCACCTTCTTCTATTTCAATGTTCTTTCTTGCAGGAAGCATTCAGCCATTTAAAACTGCTTGAATTTGAAGCTGTAGTGGAAGTGATAGAAAGGAGCCATTTGGAAGTGACTGAAACAAGTAAGCATCCAATCCTCTCTGTGTATCTGTTCTGATTTAGGAGAAATGGTAGTATAGTCTTTCACCTGTTTTTCTAGGCTAACACCTACCTAGGGAAGTGTAATTTATCTATAGATTACAATTCTGGCCCAACACCTCCATAAAGAAGATGAAACATTTTTAAATATATGCATGGGATCTAATAAGTTGGTAATCTTAAGATTCTCCAAATATGGGAGGTTATAATAGATATATTTCCTTTTCATCCCAATGGGAAATTTATCAACATAGGTGTCGAAGAATTCTGGATCATAGAAAATAAGCTCCCCATTTGAATCAAACATTTCTATGAATTCCTTCTCCTTCTCTCTCTCATATGCTCTAAGACATTCAGTCGGTGTCCTTATTGGAGGCCTTTGGGTTCTCTGTCCTTTACCATTGAAAGAAAATGTTGCTCTTCTATAAGGGTGTTCTTCTGGTAGGAATACCCTGGAGAAATCATACACTAACTTTGGTAGGTACTTGGACCATCTAGATGTTAGAGAAGTTCCACAACATATACATCCAAAATACCCTTTTGCTACAAGACGTGTGATATTATTATATACAATTTATATGCATGGCACGTTAAATAATATCATGAAGATTAGAACAATTACAACAAATTATATAACTAATATACGAAAGAATATTGTTACATATATTAAAAAAACAATAAAAATGTAATTAACCAGAGAAAACTCATAAGATTGGATAATCATGTGTCATGTAAGCACATACGCTATACAATGTAAAACTCCTCTCTACTACGATGAATCTTGATACATCGTATACATTTATCTCATTCCATAAGTCCTTCAATTCATCTACTAGTGGTTGTAAGTATACATCCATATCTTCACTTGTCTTCCACCAAGGACTATGAGAGACAACATAAGATATTCATTCTTCATGGACAACCATGGGGGGATATTGTTATTGATCACTACTACAGGCCAAACAAAATAGTTGGTGTTCTGGAGGAAATATGGGTTGATGCCATCCATGGCTATGCTGAGTCGTAGACTTCGTACTTCATCCTTGAATTTTTCAGGCCATGTATCCTCTATTTGCTTCATGGCTATTGAATCATTTTGGATTCACATAACTCCCAACTCACTTCTATGTGAGGCACGACATCACTGCAACATAGCTAATTATTTGCAATGAAAGAGCCTCTGAATCCTTTGGATTATAGGCATGTGCCTCAATATATTAAAAGGAGGACCACGTGATTTACCCTTCTTTTTCTATTCATCATACTTGTCATGCCCACATTTCGGATATATCTCTTTGTCTGCATATTCTCATGTATATAGAATAAAATCATTTGGACATGCATGATATGATATGTACTCAACACCCAACATTTTCAAAAATTTATTTGCCTCTTCGTAGCTACTAGGCAAGACATTATCACTCGGAAGAACCTTATCTTTGAATAACATGTAGTTGGTCATCATCATGGAAAATATCAAATGTACATTAATGCCGATATAATTATTAACGTTCATAAAATTTATATAAGGTAGGACTTTATGGTAACTTAGCTCAAATTTTTTGAGAAAAATGCATTCTATAAGCCAAAATTTGATTTCAAGTTTCACACTAAGATCATTGTCCCCAACTGGGTAGACTTTGACTGACCGCCAAGACCAAAGAGAGGGGTGGTGGAAGTAAATTTAAGGCTTTCGAAAAAGCTATCCCCTAGCTGATCATGATTTTGGAATGCATCTAACAACATTGTATCCATGGTATTCGTATCCATTAAGTAATCATCCATACCAACCTCTATTTGATTTCCTCCATTTCCAGCTTGTGAAGAACTACTATTGTTGTAGTCATTCCTAATTGGTGAATCTGGACATAGCAAGAATTGAATTGGTGGTTGATTCAACCATTCTTGGTATCATTCATCTCCATTTTTTAATCTTAATTAAACCTTCTCTCGATTTTACATTGTCATGGGGAGCAACAAAAGACGGTAGGTAGGTCGTTCATCATCACCAAAATGCAAATAATTTCAAAAAATATATTTGAACATGATTAGTACAAAATATATGATATCAATTAGTAAGAACATTGATAATGCATGATTAATTTGTTTGATGTTGAAATAATTACATTAATATAGCAAAAAATTATTATGACCATCATTGTTCTCGGATTGTGGCTAGAAGATGCAATATTGTTACAAATGGCAAGGCGAAGCAATTGTCCATTTTCATCTACCAAATGCGCCTTGCGGTATGGTGCTCCTGATAAGAGCTTCTGACATTTTGGAGCTTTTTGATTATTTTGTGCATCTGAACACGATTCTGAATCTGCATGAGCCTGCAAATTTGTATAATTTATAAATTTTACTAAGCTCATTGACATGGATAAAAATATAAATTCAATTAGATAATGAAAATATAAATAAAATATGAAGTAAATATTACATCTCGAGATGGATAGGGAGAGCTCCATGATGAAGTTTGAGAAATATTATGGAATGAGATGGATTTTGAAGAATTTTCCATTCAATATAATTTTCTCCTTGCATTTTAGAAAAATCAACAATAAATTTTAGCGCACACAGCAAAAAGTAATTTTGGTGCCTTAAAAATGGACTTATTATTATTGGTGCTTTTGTACAGATAACCGCATTGGTGCAGTTTTAGTTACTCTGCACCAGTGCCATGTTATTAACTGACGCACCAATGTGGTGTTATTTGACACACCAGTGACGAAAATCCACAGATTAAAAAAATACAACTTTATTTTTTTAAAGTGAAAAAAAAGTGGTAAATTGAAAAATGGGCAGAAAAATATTTTTGAAAATATAATTTCATAAAAAAATTCTTTAAATACTAAACACTTTTCATTATTTCAATATTTTTGCAAACTTTTTCAGCCAGAGATTTGTAGGAGACATATCTGGAGTAAGAGAGCATGAGAGCACTGTGGAGTAGTGAAATATTTTCGAACATAAGTATTTAGACAATCAGAATTAAAAACCTCTGGTGATTCAAACCCTATACAATTCAATGCCAAATAAGGTTCTGCAAGTAAGCCACTTTAACTTATTCATAATGATTTATGTTTTCCAATGAAGAAATTAAAGACACCTCGAGGATAAATTTTTTTAATATTATTTATTGATGGCTTTACTAGAATGTTCTGGATTAGTTTATTAAAACATAAAGATGAAGAATTTGATAAGTTTAAAATATTAAAAGATTTAGTATAGTATGAGTTAAACTTACAAATCAAATGTCTCATATCTTACAGGTGAAGATCATGTAGCATATTTCTACAGGACTTTCGAATGGTGCACTTGAGAAGTGAGATACATGCAAAGGGTGTACACTGGGGAATTTCACCAAAGCCACCTTTCATGATAAAGACAGCTAAGAAAATGTGATCCTTGAAAGAGTTGACTCAGATGTCTATGGACCATTCTCAACATCCTACACAATAAAACATATGTATTATTTTATTTTTGTAGATGATTTCTCATGCAAGTTTTGGATATTCTTCATGTAGAAGAAAAACCAAACGTTCACAATTTTTTGTGAGTTAAAAGCACTTGTTGAGAAAGATACAGGGAAGAAGTTGAAGACTCTAAAGAGTGAAAATGGTGGAGAATATGCCTTGAATGAATTCAAGAACTTGTGTGCTTCAGAAGGAATTGAATTTGAATTGATAACACCTCATAAACCACATAATAATGGGGTTGCAGAAAGGAGCATAACTATTGTGGGAGTAGCACGAGCTATATTTTATTTTTAATAATATTTTTTTTCCAATTTCATTTTCTTATTTTTTTAAAATAAATTTCGATTTTAAAATGTGTATAATGTTTTAATTTTTAATTTATTTATTTCTTCCTTTATTCTAAATTTTTTCTATTCTTCCCTTGTGTTTTAATTTTTTGTTTCTTTTTCAATTTTTTTTTTACATTTTATTTTTATTTTGTTATCTTGATTTTTTTTAAACCTGCTTTATTTTATTTTTTACATTTTTTGAGTTAATTTTTCTTAAAATTTCATATAAATAATTATTTTTGAAAAAAGAAAACTTCAAAATTTATTAACTTTAGTCATAAGAGAAATTTTGGTTTTCTATGTATGGTTTCTAACTTAAAATTATTGTGTTGAACGATTATGTGATTGGTTCTTTGGTACATTGTTTCATTTGATTTATTGGGTAAGAAATTGTTAAAAAAATATAAAATCATACTTAACTCACGCCTCTCAATATCTTCCCAGTTTCTGATAATAGGTATTAGAGCTAGGTTCCTCCATGAAAAAATTTAAAATTGGAAGGTATCTCAAGGGATGATGGTTAGCCAAGATGGATTTTTTTTGTAGATGCAGAACCAATATTAAATGGATCACATTATCTAACCTTGAAGCTAAAGATGGTAGCTTATTTAATGGCTCTTAAATTGGATGTATGGTTATCTGTACAACATTGAAATAAGAAAAAAAAATATAGTATGGAACCCATGAATTGAATCTTCAGTGCATTATAAAATTTATATTTTGATAAAGTAGTTCATTGTGAGACTACAAAATAAAAACTATATAAGCTACAGTGTATCTATAAGGAATAATTTCACAAGGAACCAAATAAGATCAAAGGCCAAGACTTCTCAGGTAATGAATTAGTTAAAAGTGATGTTTGAATTTTGGTTATACTAAGAGGGGAGGTAGAATCAGTATAATTTTTATTGGATCATATCAAATACTGATATGGAAGCATCAAAAAATGAATCACCAAATTGATACAAGGTATTTGAGTTAGGTTCCTTCAAGAACAATGTAACTACTAGAAGGTGGATCTCAAGGGACCATCGTTAGTGAAGATGTATTTCCTCCAAATGGAGAACCATTATTAAATGGATCAAATTATCCAATCTTGAAGGTAAGGATGGAAACTTATTTAATGGCTCTTGACTTTCATGTATGGCTACTAGTAGGGTATGGAAACAAGAAAAACAAATTTATTATATAAAATATGAAGGAAATATTGATTCCACTATCAAATTGATATTCTAATTAGGTAATTGATTGTGAGACTAAAAGAGAAAAAATAGATAAGATATAGTGTGTCTAACATAAGGAATACTTAGTTATCTCAGTCAATTCAAGTTGATGGTCACACTTGAGGCATGTAGAGTTCTCTCTAAATTTTAGGGTGTCTAGTTACAATTTATTTTGAGTTGTAATTATTTAACATAATTATTTGAGTTAAACTTTCTTTAACTAGTTCTAACTGATGGAGGATCTAGTGAGAGGTACAGTGGATTAAATCTAATTTAATTTACATGCAGTTATCAATGAGATAACTGATAATTCACTATAAATAGTTGTTGCATGTATGTTTTAAGACATAGTTGAGACTAGAGTTAAACGAAAGTATACTATCAGTTGTTTAGTTAGATACTTGTATAGGTCATGCACGAGGTTAGATGAAGGCCGGTATTCCGTTATCAATTCTTGGGAATTTACTAATTAATAGGGACTCAATTTTCCTAGGGATTGTGCAAGCATTCAAGGGAAGGGGATTGAGATAGTCACAGATAGTGCAAATAGCTATCAAGCCTGAGAGGAGCATTGTACTATTTCATATTCTTGTCTTTATTTAATATATGGATAATGGGGTTTTTAGATGAGGCTTTCCACAGATAAATATTTTTGTTGTGTGCTTGGAATTCCTTCTCTTTCTTGTTCATGTGATTTTGTGATGATAATTGTTTTCCACAATTTGTAGAATGAATTCAAGTATTTTGAGTCAACATACTAAAATATGAGTTGATTATATGTGGATTTTCAACACCGTTCTGATTCTAGTAGAAAAAAAGTTAAAATAGATCTACATTGTCTCTGTGTAACACAATTATGAAGAATTTTAATTAATTTTTTTAAATATTGACTTGTTTTATATAATATATAAATCATTGAACTATTTTATTTTAAATCTTAATACATGGCCCCTCATGTTCAAACCAAAAAAAATAAAATCCACAATATTTCCCTCTCTATATATAATCCATATTTAACCTTTTTCTTATTAATATTTTAAAATGTTGTATATTAGCTTTCAAAAATAATATTTATTTTCAATATTATTAAAAATAAAAATAAAAATTGATTGGACCATAAGGGTCTTTATTGCATCCTTTGCACAATATAATGGAATGTCAATATGTTCCTCACATATTTTATACCATAATTTATCGAAATAGTTGCAATACACATGAATGATTTTTAGAGATTTATACAATTATATTTTCTTAATTTAAGCAAGTCTTTTCATAAAAAACTAATAGAAATAAGATGTAAATCAATATACTTATCAGGAATTTCTTCCCATTATTTATGTTTTCCTCAGTGTTTATTACTTATGTGAGGGTAAAATATAAACGGGTAGATTTACAAGTGGTTACTAACAACCAAATTTTTTACTAGAAGATAAGTTCTAACATAGATCCATCTGAACTACAGATCTACCAAGAAATGACAGGTATCAAATCATATGCAAATCTCCTTTAAAAATTCAAAACTTGAAAAATGATTTAGAGGCTAAGAGATTTAATCCTTTGTTGTGCCATAAATCCTTGATTTAGATGGATCTATAGTGGGTTTCTATCTCTTTTTATATATAGACCATTTGTAATTTTTTATTGCTTAAATTGTATTTTTGAATAATTTACTATTATTAATATCTTATATTAATAATTGAATAAATTACACATTTCTCTATTATTAATAAGTAACTAAATTAATTAAACTTTAATAACTTATTCATTTTCAGTTTCTTTTGTGTATTGAAATATTTGATTAAGATGAACATTAACACATTCTCTCTCTCTATATATAAATCTCAAGAGTTTTGAGATCTGATATTGGCTTGGTGGATCCAAAATTAAATGGATTATGTAACACCCCATTTTATTTTAATGTTATTTCTAAAATATTTTTATAAAAAAATTTGAATTTGTTAGTGAAAAGAGATTAACGAATATGGTTATTCGTTAATAAGGAAAGCTTAATTATATTTCATGAATAAAAAATACATTGAGTAATTGATTAACTGATTGGTAAAATAATTCTAAGATTACAGAGTAAAAGGGAGAGGTAGTTTTTCTAACAGTTACCTTCCCCAAAAGGATAAAAAGGAAATCCTAAGAAGGGGAGGGGGTTATGTTCAACAAAGAAGAAGAGGGATTACAAAAAAATGTTGTAAGGGAAATATTTGTCTAGAGGTGGTTATATACCAATGGAGCTTTATAACCAGAAGGGAGTGTAGAGTGGATTGAGGTCGTACGTTCTAACTTTTGGAAAATAACTGCTACCTAGAATCTAGTGTGAAGTATGGGGGGAGCAGAGAAAATGATCGCCTCTCTCATGGTTGGGTGAGAACATCAATTAAAACAAGAATATAGACATAAGTATACAAGTTTACTGGTTAAGTTACACTAGGTGATAGATAAATGGCACCTAAATTTAGAATACTATAAGATTATATATATTATCTCTATCATCTAGAAATAATGTTGTTATGTATTCATTTTTGAAAAGATCAAGTAATTATGTTATGAGTAAAATAGCAAGGAAACGTTATGATGGGCTAAACAGGGAACACAATAAAGTGAATTCTTGGTTGCAGACTATAAGATGAGAAAAACACTAAAACAATGTGAAGATAGAGAATATAGAAGGTATAAGGACTGGAAAAGATCAACATATAAACACTCCCAAGGACAACAAAGTAAATCGATCATACACTGTCAAATTTCCATCTATTACTAATCATATGTAGTGAATAAATAAATACCACAAGTCACACAAGATATTATTAAAAGGAAAATACGAGATAAAAATTCCACAAAGACTACAGTTTGGCATATATATTGTAAATTTTTCACTATTATCAGTGTAGAGTAAAATAGTATCAGAGGTTTAGAATACGAGTGTTGTGGTAAAAATGGCAAGGATCAGTGTCCTCCTGCCGCTGAAATCCACAAGTATATAGAAAACCATATTACACCAAGAAGGGTATAACCTTTTACCGAGAATAATCATTAATTTCAGAAAAATACATTAACCTAGAAGCTCAAATGTCGACTTCTAGACTCTAAGGCTATTACAAGATTATACATTAAAGCAAACGCAGAAGTGTAATATCCCTATTTTTTAGATTTTGTATACAGTGAATAAATGTAAAGGTCAGGTGGACCTAAGGAAAAACTATGTATGAATATATTATTTTGGAAATAATAAATGAATGTGAAATTTTATTATTGTATAAAGACTAGAGTAAAATTGAGACCATGAATTCAAATCCACGGGGATGGACTAGAATCCTAAGACTTTCCCAAAATTCTCTAGAAATACCTGGAGAAAAACAAAATAAAAATAAAATTATTAGATGGGAGAAAAATATCTAATAAAAGCCTTAGTAAAGCGGAAAGTTACTGAGAAGGGGTAAGAATAAAACTAGACTAAGGAAAATCTAGTTTTAAAATAAGCTTTTGGGAAAGAACATCCCAAAATAGTTGGATACAGTTACGGAAACAAGCTGAGTGAAAGAAAGCTTAAATACGCTATTCCTGGTAAGACAAAGGGGTTGTCTACACTAAGGAAGAATTGTCTCTACTCGGGGGAGAGCTGTGGAATAAGCTTAAGGTTGGGAGGAAAAAGAGTATTTATACAATGGTATGCACATTTTGTGGAAATTTTCTGTTTTAGTCTATTGTTATTGGTGATACTATATCTGTAGTGGAATGCATAAAATTTAGTGTTTTATAAATTTTATATGAAATTTATGTAAATTAAGTTATATATTTTATGTGTATTTTACAGTGTCTTGTTTCAGAAATTTAATTGGAATATGTATTTGACATTTTCCTAACTATAACATACTATAGTTAAGTCAATTGTACGATTACATAGACTTGTTAGAAGTAGAAGAAAAACAAACAAAATATCTAAACCCTTCCCTGGGTTCTAAATCTGTTGTTTAAGTCAAAGTTAATAATATGCAATTAAACTGAAGAATTACAGTATATGTACAATAAATATGGATATATTATAGCACGATGCATATCAGAATTTTCTCTAGGCATATATCCTCCAGTATAATTTTTAAACAGGTAAATTCTAGACAGATAACATGAAATTAGATACACATTTGAATTATTCTATGTGGATACAAACTTCATATTGAAATTAAAATATAAATATATATGTTGTAAGATAGAAACTATCATACATCACAAATTTTATAGAACTCAGCCATATATGCGAAAACATAATATAGATAACAGTAGAGATCTATATTATCTAACTTTTGTACATATATCAGTTCATTAAAATTCCTCCATTGGATTTGAGGATGGAATAGTACAAAATTAATTATAAATTAATTATACAGTGTGATATTACAATTACATTAGAGTCATCATCCTAATAAAATGTACAATTTATGATAATAAATTATGCAGAGTAGAACATATGGGGAAAAGCTCTCCATTATTCTGATGATCGACCTAAAACAATATGATATTGACTTTTAGACTCTCTGATTTATGATCGAAACAAAGAGAATGCATGTAGAGGGTAACAATTTAAACTTGAAACAAAAAAAGGTAGTGAAAGTTATAACTTCAATTGAAAAAATTGTATAATAAATTAAAGAGGATGTACAAGGAGAGGGAATACCTATAATTATCTCTTTTATCTTAAAGAATACCTCCTTACACCTACAATGAAGAGAACTGTAAGTAATGCTGGGAAAACCAATAGAACAAACAAATCTGATAAAATATGGTAGTTGAATGTAGAACAAACTTGGAAGAAGGGAATTACAGGCTTGTATTTTTGATAAAATAATCTCATCTGTCGTACATCCAGCTGTGAACATAAACCAAAATAAACTATTACTTTTAGAACATGTAAATGAAAATAGTTAGAGAAGAATTATAATTATATTTAGAAACAAGAGTGAAACTTCAAACCTGGGTTTGAACAAACTGACAAAGATGGGTATACTTGTTGGGTTGAAAGTACTCTACAATGAATTGTTATGATAAATACCACTAGAGTAGTGGTATAAAAAACTTATTTAACAAGAGGAATTAAATATAAATAAATACAACATTCTGGAGTTGAAGTGACAAGGTGAACGGTTATAAAAAAGGAATTAATTCCAATATGAAAATGAATAGGATTCTAGAAAAAGGAAAAATCCTAAAATGACTAATGGAGAATGTCTAACCCACAATATAAAATCTCTTAGAGAGATATATACTGAAATGAAACTGTATAAATTTCCATCTTATAACTTTACTTATAAGAAATTGAAATCTCAGAAATTCAAAACATTCTAATACATAGAAAATGAGTTCACTCTGTCATTATAATTATACAATTGAGAAATATCAATACCTCTATTTGATAATGATACAACATAGTTTTCAATGAGGAAAGAGAGGTTTATAATCCATAAGTTGTAAACAAGAAAAATATATTGATTTTACAAACCAATGAAGAGAAATATTCTAAGTCGAATATATATAAAATACTCTCTCACAGAGAAAAGGCAGAGTGTAAAATTGACAAAGCTGAAATTCCAAAATTGGGAACGTAGAGTCAAATTTACAAGTTCTGGAATGTAATTATAAGGATAACTTAATGCACAAAATTAAAACATAGGTTATTGATATCAATCACTATATATATATATATATATATATATATATATATCGACAATTGAATGATCGATAAAAAACGTAGACAGTAAGTATAAAAATGTACATGATATACTACAAAGAAATTGCCATGCTATTACAGGATTAAAACCAAAATCATTTATGGATAATAGATAAATTTTAATTTAAAATGACGAGATTTAAATCATTTCCAAAACTCAACTTTCACATCCAGAAACTAAATTCAAGTAAAATATAATTATATAGAAATTTTGGGTTTTATGAGAACTAATACAAAGGATTATGGAATACATATTATAAAGATATTAGTTGTGACTTTAATCCACATAAATTATCCAAAATTGGGGTTCTAAAGAGGAAATGGAGTTATGACAAAATTTGGGGAAACCCACAACACAAAATCGAAATAAGAATGATAACCCTGAATGTTATGCTAAACATTAATATCAAGGATTTGGAGCCTTCGTGGACAAAGATGAATCGTTGAAATTTTATCACAGTCAAAAAGAAAAATGAGAAGAAGAAAACCGTGATACAACCTTACCTGAAATTCTCATACCAATCGTTGATTGTGCATTGAGGAAGAGGAACTAACATAGGGTTTCTCTCCGAAATAGAGATCTATACATAAAATTCAATTAATGAGAAGCCATTAAAAATAACATCATAAATAATTCCTAGTAAAATAATTCCAACGTTATAGATGTAAATCGAATTATATGGTGAATCATTACCTGTGGTATCTTATAAAATCTTACCTTCCATGATTTGAATATTTTACAGAAACTGAGATCTATTGCTAGAAATTTTAACCTCCACTTACGAAATTGAAGACATACCATTCGGTATAGAAGAAATAGTGAGTAAAGTATCAGGTTTCAGTGATATTTCTCACGAAAATTCATGGAATGGTAAGATATATGTTCATTGACTACAATGGAATAAGTGCAGCCATAGACCCAACTGATGGGAATGTGAAATGAAAAATTAGGGAGTAGTCTCAGACATAAGGTTTTGAAGGACTACATCAAAGCCACAATTAATATGATTCTTACAGTTTGTCCTAGAGTAGTAACTCTGATCACATGGAGCCATGTGACAGAAAGTACCAAATTTAAATGCTGGACAGAGATATTGTAAGGCATCCATTAAAGAGTAAATGTGAAATGAATGTTTCAACCTTTTGGGTGGAGTGCCATATGAGCTGAAATTGAATTAGCCACAATTAAATAATAATCAAACAATTGATAACCTTACTGTGCATCTAATTAGGGAATTACGATGATAAGGAAGTCATATTGGAATTAACGTTCACCGCCAAGCAATTTGAGTTAATACAAACCTGAATTGTATACTAAAAAAAAAATAGTATGATGAAATAGTAATAAATAAAAATTATACAGTTGGGGTTATGAATTACACTTTTGGGTCTTGAACTATATGAATTATACAATTAATTAATTAAGGTTGAAAATGTATTCCTTATAAGCCTCAAATGGTAAAGTATAAAAGAGAGTTTGGAAACTCTGGAATGAATTGTAGTATTAACTAGCATTCGATACCTAGGTGTATGGAACATTATAGTTTAATAAATTATATCTTTAGGCATAATTTAAAGGGTGAGATAGAATTAAATATTAGTATAAGGAATAAGGAACTCATGTATAAGTAATAGGCAATTATACCTTAGATATCTTAAAAGGGTATGGGAATAAATATTGAAGTAAAAATAATGGTGAACTTGAATTTGAAATTGAGATACACTACATGTTGGAGACATGTATAAAAACATCAAGGAGATAAGATCATTAAGGGGAACGTAAAAACATTTCTAATGAAATAGTTATAGAGAGTAAGTTATATATGCTAAACCAAGGAACCAATTCATATTAAAGACAAGGACATATATTTATGTTGAGAGAAATAAAAATAAAGGCAGACCTAGTCTTGAATTGTCATTGCTAAAGTAGTAAATGGTTAGTACATCGAAATAGGACAATCATCATGACCAGATATAGCATTAAAAGAAAAAAAAATTGGTTAGTGAGATTTATACAATAATATATAAAGAAAATGAAAAATCCTTACATAAGTGATAGAGTCGAGCATGTGGTTGGCTAAATAAACTTCAAATAGGCATTACTAGTGCAGGGACACTTATATACAACTATCCAAGCTATGTATTCAGGGTATGCAAATAACATCCTGAAGATTGAGCTTATGAGAAAATATTTATACACTGCCAAAGAAAAAAGTAATCACTACCAGAAAAAAGGACATTGGTGAGGGTCATTCTTGTGATGGACCTTTAAGGTCCATGATCAATGTCACAGATGGTGACGGTCCTTAAAAGAAGTGTCATTGTAAATGTATATAGTGATTTCCCTTTAAGGTTTGTCACCAAAGCCATTTTCAATGGCACTTTTGGTGAGGGTCGTTAAAGGCCCATCACTAATTCTCTCTTTGGTGACACTTCTAGTGACGAAATTTCAATGACCCTCACCAACACTCTTTTTATTACTTTTGGTGACAGTAAAAAAATGTTCGTCACCATTGATCATTCCAATGAGTTTTTGATGAAGCTATTTTCCTGTTAATATATTTTTTTCAAAAGATAATGATTTAAGGCCATTATTGTGGAGTATTTTTTATGGTATTTCCAAGGCCATAGTGGCTAGAATCAATCATTTTTTTAAGGTGTAATTAGCATGTAAAATTTCCCTCAAGTAATCACTAGTCAAATAGAGTTTTCCTATGAGTCAACACATGCTTCATATCTATTAAGTTTATTACCTATCAAATTCCATTTAGATAAAGTTCCACTAATGTGTGTAGGAAATATATTATTTAATACATAATAAAGCTCTGACAATTCTAATAATGAGAAATACCTAACAATCCTCAACAATCCAGGCACACCTTAAATTAATGCTTTGTCGCACACTAACATTTCTTAGCACCTCGCATGTCTTGGAACATATTTGTACCTAGAACATATTTTCATGAAACTGACATCCAATCACATGGTGGCATATGCTAGCACAACATGGAACTCTCCTAGCATGTGTTCACATGCATGTAGTCCCTAGCATGCCCTGGAACACCTTGGTTGAATGCATTGACATACATTAGCATTTGGCACACAATTCTAGTTGGCATGTATTGGGACCTATTATTAGTGTTAGTAACATGCCCCTTTTGAAAAAGATAAATTCCTGACTTATCAACCATCTTATGTGTTCATTTCCTTACATTTAACTTGGTTCTTCCTTTTGTCACCTTGACACTTCTTGACACATATTGACATACCCTGGCACATTGCACATCCTTAGCACCTAATATGTATTGGCATATCTTGGCACTATTTGGAACATATAATTAGCACACCCTGGAACTCCCTAGCACACTTTGTAACTTATTTACATGCCTTGATATTCCATAGAAATCCTTACCAACGCTTAGCATACCTTGTCACTCCCTCCTTGGCATGACAACTAGCACTCATTAACACTTATCCCTGGCACACGTTCCTCATATTCACTAACTTCCATGAATTTTGACCTAGTGATACCTTAATGTTTTTTCCTAGTAGTCCTTAACACCCCTCAACATGCATTAGCACTCTCTAGCACACCTTAGCACTCTTCAAAACACCATTCAACTTCATAGCATGAATAACACTTGCTAACACATATTGGCGCTTGGTACGTGTTGGCGCTTGGAAAGTATTAGCATGTATGGAAAAAGTTGAGATTCCTTGGTATGATTTCGCATGGTTTAATATTAAATATATTTGAGATCAATTTTTGGAAATTACATGAGAAACAACAAAGGAAGACTTGGCAGTTAGAACACACAAAGACTTTGCACTTGGCACCTATTGGCGCTTAGTGTTGGTGTGCCTAGCATGCCCCTCTTAGAAAAGGTAAATTTATGACTTATTAACATATTATGTGTTCATTTCCTTTTCGTTTAACTTGCTTCTCCCTTTTGTTGCCTTGAAAGTCCCTAGCACGCATTGACACACCCTTGCACATCTTGCCATGCATTATCACTTGGCACATCTTAGCATGTTTGACATGCCTTCGCACTATCTGGCACATCCTAGAATTCCCTAACATGCCTTGGAACTCATGTCCTCGCAGCTAGCCTTTACATTTTTTCATGACTTGGGAACCCAATAAAGTCCTTAGCTACTATAGTTCAAGTGAAAATGTTGGCCTGATTCAACCACAACATCTTGACCAATTGCACCTACTACAATTAGATTATGCATTGTTCACCTAAGAACTGCCTATAACTCATCTTATGCCACTAATATCCAATCTCAACTTGTCCCACTTAACTATTTACCAAGACAAGGATCACATGATCTAGCCATGGCAATAAAACAACTAAGCAACATAACTTACACAGGGAATATTTCACATGTATGTTCAGTTCATATAAAAAATAGAAAATTAACTAAAATTTTGCAAGAACCACAAGATTCACAAGGCCAAAAAGTTATAAGCTGACACAAGCTAAGTGCCCCAAAATGTATACACAAAAATATACAATATGAAATTCTCTATAATAGTTTAAAACATGAGCATGTAGCACTACAAGGAAAATACCCTCTAGCAGATATTTTTGAGGAACCCCTTATAAAAATACCCCAACCATCCGTTTGTAGCGAAGGTTACTAGAGGAGGTAGGCAGGTGGAGGTTTTTGCGAATTTTTCTCTTCTGGTGCATTTATCACCCTAAACCGAACCGGTGTGTTCAACTAGAAAAAGCACTGGTCCGCATAAAACATTAGCACACCGGGACACTGTGCACTCCATACAAACCCACCCAGTTTATTGTAGCACACCAGTGCTTTAAAAATATTCCAAATCAATGTGTCCTAAACCCCATGCCAAAACTAAAATAACCTGGTGTGGTCTTAAGAAACCACATCGGTACACCTATAAAAACCCACGCACCGGAATAGGGTTAAAAAAAAAAAAAATTATAGCCAAAAATTTGCATTTTTCATTTTTTAGTGCTCTATAGCTCTCAAGCACCGCTAAAAATTTACCTTTTATGAGGCGCCCTGCCATCGATGTTCCCATTGCATGCACTGCCAGTTTCTATTGCCCACCATCTCCATTTTGAATTTTGCAAAATGGTGGGAAAATTTAGTTTCACAAATTCTACAGCCAATATGCCTCCTCGATGGCCAAGTGTATAGTTATTTTCCTTGTTTTTCCACAATTAAACCTTTAAGCAGAGTAGTTTTGTAAATTAGCTTAATTTCACCTTTAAAAAAATAAAAAACTCTCGCGTTGTGTGCTTGAGCCGTTTGGCTCGCACCTGTTTGCGGTGTTGCCTATAAATTTACAGGCTGCACCGAAACCAGTGCCAATGGTATCCGCACAATTTTCAGGGTTGTACCAAAAGGCACACCATGGTTTTTTTTTAATTTTAAAAAAGTGCAGTACGATTGGTCACCTGATTGCATCGTTGACCCTATCGAATATCAAGAATGAGGTGCATTGATGGAAATATCTGCCTCGAGGCTGGTAATTTGTCAGCGCACCACATTCCAACAATTCGACATGGTCAACAATGTGGCCTGGTAAAATACAACACCATTGACTATGTACTGATGTCACAAGGGTGGTTCACTGACCAAACTATATACCCTAGGGTGCATAGTTCGGTCAGCGCACCACCCTCCCATCACTGGTCTGTAGTCAACGGTGCGGTCTGTTACACCACCACACCATTAGCTTTGGAATAATTCCAGGACGGTTTTGCATTGAAAATTTGCAGGTGAACCTCCTCCAATGCACTGCAAATTTTCTGTTACACTACCTTTCGTGCACGATAAAAAAAATGCACGGGTACCAGTGCATGCCTATTTTTTGTGGTGCATGGATGGTTTTTTTTTCAAAAAAAGTTATATATGTATATTCCTAAATACATGTCTCATTTAGTAAAAAAATTGTATTAAATATGTCAATCAGTTAGAGACATGAAAGGAGATAAGAGAGGGAACAACAACAACAACAGGAAAACCAGTATAACATGGTTTGCCTCAGAGAGGCACGATAGAGGGAGAGAGATGCGTATCGTCACCCTATTACAGCAGCTACCGAGTGGCTCCTAAGGCAAGTAGGCCTCCTCAAGCTCTATGAGGAGGATACATCCCTAAAGGGCCATGGTGTGTTTTTGCAACATCTTATCCGCAGGTGGAATTCCCACCTACATTCTTATCGGGTTGGTACTAACCAGTGGTACATGCCCACTGAGGAGGACGTCTATTTCATTACTGGACTATCGAGGAGAGGGGGTGGATTTTCCCTCGTTACCAAAGGTTCCTGTTGGCTATGAAACAGGGAGTTAGTTGGTGTAGTCCCAGAGATAGATTAGCATGGATATACTGTCTCCTTCATATTTTCAAGTCTCTAGAGGTCAATTACGTATTGTTGCATTTGGTAGTGAGGAGGTGAGGTGCCTCTCACTTATGATTTAGACCATTTCACACAATTCTAGTGATGGAAAATGCATTAGCTGGTTACTTCTATATTATGTTGATTCCTTAGTACAGGAGCCACGACTTGTCAGGTGGTCTGCCACTTTTTTGAGGAAGTTCTGTACAGCCTTAGATATATGTCGTGATCATACACAAGGGAGGGTCAACTTCCCTTTTTCTTCAGAGCTATTTTTTTTTATTTTTTTAGAGGTTTCTAGAGATGAGGCCTATTTTTTTTCCGCAACCTCATAGGTCGATGCTACATGCACTCATGCACATGTGGGGATAGATGATGCCCAAGAGGGGTGAGACTGAGTTTTCTACTAGGATATCGCATGATGCACTGGAGTTGGTAGCTAGTGTTGATGAACATCCCTTTGTTATGGTCCACTGACCTTATGTTCATTTGGATTGGCGAGCATGTATCAACATCCTCTTCACAGATCATGAGCCGCCATATGATAGAGTTAATATTATTATTTTATTTAAATTTATTCTAACATGTTATTTAACATGTTTTTTTAAATTGTTTAATGAAAATTTCTAATTATTGTTGTGTACTTATATATATTTTGCAGACATTCATTCTTTTGATGGCAATGAGATTCTAGTGCCACCAAATGATCTAGGTGTGGATCCTGATGACAATCAGGATATGGCATATTTCGAGGATCATGAGGTTGGTGCAGATAGACCTGTTCCTGCTGAAGTGCCGGTACTGCCTTTTTCTAGGTGTAGGCTTGATAGTAGATTGAGGATGGAGTTGGGCGACCAAATCTCTGCATTATTTTTTTAGGCGGGAGTCAGGCCTGCCACTATGAGAGATATACAGGTTGATGCTAGGCTACTACATATGTGGAGAGGCATGTCGCATGACATGTTCAACCTGATGTGGCATGTCATAGGAGCTACAACCTTAGTTACGCGATTAAGGAGGGCCCTTCGATGTCACATGTGTGGTCAAGACGTAGCACGTCGACAGTCTGCAAGCAACAATGTATCATCTAATGATCACGATTAGGGAAGTGATCATTGTTAACCTCACACCACGCTAGATGATTAGCCTGCAGCATCGACCAATAGTGATGATGGAGAGAAAGATGGACCATTGGCCACATCGAGTCAATAGCCTGTAGCGTCGAGTAATACTCATGATCATGAGAAGGCTGGACCATCAACCATGTCGAGTTATGACGACGAGAAATTGACAGTTGATCCTGATCAACATGAGGCACTAGTACTAGATCATCACGCATGTGATGATCATCATGTATCTAAGCTTGTCGAGGCTGCACTATTGACTGAGCATTCCTCGACTAGTACTACTATTTATGATGTACCACCAGCTGATATTTGACATTAATATTACAGTTGTATATTTTTGACATTATATATATATATATGGTCCATGTATTTTATGTTCATGTTGCAGTTGTAGTTAATTTACATGTTGGTGATCATGATGATGTGTGTATTTTTAGGTCTTGTTAGATATGTTCATTTAATGTGCAGCTTGGAGATAGATGTGTATGTGATAGAAATTATTTGACATGAGTTGTATATTTGATGTTTGTGTTGGGATGATGTTATACAATGCTAATTGTGTTTTTTAGATGATCATTATCATGATGACGTTAACGAATTTGAATGTGTTTTTTAGTCGAATATGATGTTTGTATGATGGTTATCATGATCGTGATGTTTATCAATTAATTTAATATTAAATGATCATGATGTTTATTAATTAATTTAATATTAAGTGATCATGATGTTTATTAATTAAATTAATATTAACTGTTCATGATATTTATTAAATAGTATGTCATGATTGTAATTGAAATTTTAATTTTATTTGTATGTAAAATTGTAAAATTGTATTTGTATTTGTATTTGTAATTTTAATTGTAATTGTATGTAAAATATTTTTAAAATTTTGATTGTAATTGTAATATTAAATTTATTGTGAAATGATTGTAATTGTAATTGTATATATGTAAAATTGTAAAATTGTAATTTTAATTCTAATTGTATGTAAAATTCTAAAATTGTAATTGTAATGGTATATATGTAAATTTTTAAAAATGTAATTGTAATTTTAAATTTTATGTAAAATTCTAAAATTGCAATTGTAATTGTATGTAAAATTCTAAAATTCTAATTCTAATTCTAATTCTAATTATGATGATGATGATGGTTAACGTCCACTGAGACCATTCTTTGGTCTATCAGACCTAAAGAAAAGAGTTATTTAATTTAATTTAAGATTTTATTCCTATGCTCAAAAATCTTGGAGAGAAGCCTCCCCAACTCACTATAATTTTGACATCTTAAAAGGCTAAGAAGGTCAGTATTGCAACAAAGATTATGAAATTGAGTTCTAGTTGTATAATTGTATGTAAAATATTTGTAAAATTTTAATTGTATTACTGTGAAATGATTGTAATTGTAAAATTGTAATTGTAATTGTAATTGTATGTAAAATTCTAAAATTATAATTGTAATTATATGTGAAATTGTAAAATTGTAATTGTAATTGTAATTATATGTAAAATATTTGTAAAATTTTAATTGTATTAATGTGAAATGATTTTATTAAAACTTTTAAATTTGTAAATTTGTAAAATTTTAATAATTGTAAAATAATAAATTTAGAATAATATGAATTTTAGTAACATAATAAAGTTTATAAAATAATGCAAATAAATTCATGTACTTTAGAATTATCATAATTTTACTATGATCTTACACAAAAAAAAGAACTTTATACACTACGCAATTGTTTTTGAGATCAACATAATTGCAAATTATCATGTGAAATATTGATTTTAACATTAAATCAATGCAAATTACCAATTAATTCATAATACATATTATAATGTTTCGAAAAAAAGAGTGAGCCTATAAGTTATAAGGTAGTTAAGTCCTCTTCTTTATAAAAATGCATCTTAAAAAGTATAAATATTGATGAAATAACACATGTACCATATCACTCTCGGTTCCCATGATCACCATCATTATCTTCCAGCTCGG
The DNA here is from genome assembly GCA_034641835.2 of Pinus albicaulis. Lineage (NCBI taxonomy): Eukaryota > Viridiplantae > Streptophyta > Pinopsida > Pinales > Pinaceae > Pinus > Pinus albicaulis. The sequence goes on along the minus strand of CM076580.1, from coordinate 252,966,705 downwards.
ATGGCATGATAACACTATTGTTCTCAAAAATATGTTTTGATCTAGAGTCATTTCTCAATATGAACCCCCAATCCCTATCCAACACGTATGGGTTAAAAAACACCTGGTTTTAGTGTTTGGGGAAAACATAGGGCTCCTTAGCTTCATCCCAGATATTTCTAGAGTTGATACATATCAACTTACTAGCATGATCGTCCTTTACATTATTCTGATCAAAGGTGTCCCACCACTTGCACATAAAAATAACAGATTGGAAAGAAGAGAAATCAACTTCAATGATCTCTTGTGTCTTTCCAATGTAACCTAACATCCCTCGTACTAGGTTTTTATCACGGTGGATAGATCAAATAGATTTATCGAACTCGATTTCCACTCCATGGTATTGTGTGATGTGTCCATCATCGAAATTTGATATGCGAAAATGTTATCCATATGGCCACATAGATGGCAACAAATGCACCTATAAAAATGTTCAAAAATCATAGTGTCATGTGTCTTATAATAACCAAACGGTTAAAATATGAAATATAGATGTAGTTACATTTGAAAGGTGCATTATTAAGTTTCAAATGTACATATAAATTAAATATATTATCACCGAGTTGCTGCACCCAATCCCTACATTTAGCGTATCCTCTTCAACACTTGAGTAATGACCTGATGCACTGTATTTCTCTCTGACTTGGTCAACAACACAACTATTGGGGCATATTTTTGGCATATTTTCTTTTAAATGAATGGGATAAGGCACACTTCTACCATTCAACCATCTGAATTATTTCCTCTCACTATCCCATTTCATCCTCTTTTGTTCGTACAATGGAACCCACGGTTGTGTCATTTCAGAATTGTAAAGAACGAATTTATTGATTAGTTGAATTTATGCATTCGCTGATAAAATCAAACCGACATTATATAGTACATAGAGGTCAAGATATACATTATATCAAAGTTCAACATAAATATTTACTATGTGTAAACTTGAAAAATTATAAGTCGCTTACTCTTTATTAAGCGTTTTTTTCCATTCGTTTGGAGAAAATGCCCCTTCGATTTTTTCTTCATCCCTTTCATCGTCCAAAATTACCACACCTGGTTTTTTTTCAATCTGCTTGATGTACACATTGGCATAATAGAAAGACTCATACGATATGTACCCCTCTACCATAGACCCCTCAGGTTTTTCCCTTTGTCGAAAAAAACCTTTCAATTTCTTCATGTACCTCTCTAAGAAGAACATCCAATGAAAATAAACCATGCCAACTAATTCAACCTCATCTACTAGGTGGATTACAAGATCAACCTGCAAGTCCATGAAACTTCTCGGCAGTTCCTTCTCAAACATACAAAAAATCTCAACTATCTCTTGAAGACACCATGAAATGATAGCCACATGAATCTCCTTTGACATGATCCAACGTACAAATGAAAAAAATTTAGATATGGCACGACCTACGTCTTGAGGGAATTCATTTTTCACACAGCCACACAAAAACAAAGGATAATTACACTACAAAGTTATAAACACATGCAATAATATACAAAATTAGTTATGTTTTATGATCCCTACATGGGATAAAATTTATTAATATAAAAAATAATAAAATTATGCTTTTGAAATTATACATACGCTTAGAAGATTCAAATGGTCATGCGATTTGAACCCCAAAAAATAGTCATCCATGGTGAAGCAGTGCCGTAGTGAAGACCCGTATCAAGATGGCATCCTCACACCCAGTATAACTTCCTTTGCCAAAGAAATATCATATTTTTTGAAAATCCATGGGACATCACCTTCTTTGAAATACCATGAATTAGAGGGACCAGTGCTTGCCTCTGATCATGTATTTTCTAATCGTCTTGGCCAATGCTTCTTTTTATTTTTTGAAGTAATAAGATCTTTCCTAACAGCCAATGTGTCACTTTGTTTTGATGATATGTGCCTCCATAAAGAATATGAAACATTTTTAAATATATGCATGAGATATAATAAGTGGGTAATATTAAGGTGCTCCCAATATGGAAGGTTATAAAAGATAGCTTTCCTTTTCATCCCGGTGGGAAATTTTTCAACATAGGTGTCGAAGAATTTTGGATCATTGAACATAGGCTCCCCATTTGAATCAAATATTTCTATGAAATCCTTCTCTCTCTCTCTCTCTCTCATATGCTCTAAACCATTTGGCTAGTGTCGTTATTGGAGGCCTTTGGGTTCTCTCTTGTTTACCATTGAAAGTGGATGCTACTCTTCTATAAGGGCGTTCTTGTAGGAGGAATACCCTAGAGCAATCATACACTGGCTTTCGTAGGTCCTTGGACCCTATAGATTTCAGAGAAGGTCCACAACATTTACATCCAAAATACCCTTTTGTTACAATACTTGCAAGATTATTTTATACAATTTATATGCATGGAACGTTAAATAATATCATGAAGATTGAAACTATTACAATGAATTAAATAACTAATATGCGAAAGAATATTTTTAAGTATATAAAAAAATCAATAAAGATGTAATTTACCAGAGAAAAATCCTAAGCCTGTATAATGATGTGTCGTGTAAGCACATATGCCATACAACATAAAACTCCTCTCTACTATGATGGGTCTTGATACACAGTATACATTTATCCCATCCCATAATTCCTTCAATTCATCTCCCAGTGGTTGTAAGTAGATATCCATATTATTCAATTTTATTCTACCAGGGACTATGGGAGCCAACATAAGATGTTCATTCTTCATGGAAAACCATGGGTGGATATTGTTATTGACCACTACTACAGGAAAAATAGAATAGTTGGTGTTATAGAGCGAATATGGGTTGACGCCATCCATGACTATACTGAGTTGTAGACTTCGAATGTGATCCTTGAATTTTTCGAGCCATGTATCCTCTATATGCCTCATGGTTATTGAATCAGATGGGATTCACATAAATCCCAACTCACTTCTGTGTGAGGAATGCCATCCCTGCAACATAGCTAATTCTTTGTAACAAAAGAGGCTTTGAATCCTTGGGATTATAGGCATGTTCCTCAATATCTTAAAAGGAGGACCACGTGATTTAGCCTTCTTTTTTGATTTATCATAACTTTCATGACCACATTTAGAACATATATCTTTGTTTACATATTCTCCTCTATATCTAATATAATCATTTGGACATGCATGATATGATATGTACTCAAGAGCCAATATTTTCAACAATTTCTTTGCCTCTTCACAGCTACCAGTCAAGACATTATGACTCGGAAGAACCTTATATTTGAATAACCTATAGTTGGTGATCATCATGGATAATATTAAATGTACATTAATGTCGATATAATTATTTACCTTCATAACATTGACCATTTGTAATGTTCATTCTATGATTATATTTCTCAAATTTATATAAGGGAGGAATTTATGGTAACTTACCTTAAAATTTCCAAGAAACATGTATTTGATAAGCCAAAAATTTCTTTCAAGTTGTACAGTAACATCATTGTCCCCAACTAGGTAGACTTTGACTGACTGCTAGGTCCAAAGAGAGGGGTGGTGGAAGCAAATTTAAGTCTTTCAAAAAAGGTGTCAACGATATGAGCATCATCCACTAGTTAATCATCATTTTGGAATGCATATAACAACATTGTCTTCATGGAAATCGTATCCCTTAATTAATAATCCATACCAACATCTATTTGATTTCCTCCATTCCCATCTTGTGAAGAACTAATATTGGTGTAGTCATTCCTACTTGGTGAATTTGAGCGTAGAGGGAATTAAATCGGTGGTTGATTCAAACATTCTTGGTATCGTTCCCCCCTGATTTTTTATCTTAAATTAGCCTTCTCCCAATTTGACATAGTCGTTAGGTACAACAAAATACATTAGGTAGGTCACTCATCATCAGTAGAATCCTAATAATTTCAAAAATATATATTTGAACATGATTAGTACAAAATCTATGATATCGATTAGTAAGGATGTTGAGAATACATGATTAATTTTTTTGACATTGAAATTAATAATTACATTAATATACCAAAAAATTATTATTACCATCATTGTCCCAGGATTGTGGCTAGAAGAAGCAATATTGTTACAATTGGAAGGGTGAAGCGGTTGCCCATTTTCATCTACCAAATGCGCCTTGTTGTATGTTGCTCTGATAAGAGCTTCCGATGTTTTGGAGCTATTTGATTATTTTTTGCATCTGAACTTGATTCTCAATCTGCATGAACTTGAAAATTTGTATATATTATAAATTTTATTAAGATTATTGACATTGATAAAAAACATAAATTCAGTTAGTTAATGAAAATATAGAAAAAATATGAAGTAAATATTACGTCTCGAGATGGATAGGATGAACTCCACGATGGAGTTTGAGAAATATTATGGAATGAGATGGATTTTAAAGAATTGTGCATTCGATATAATTATGATATTTTCTCCCTGCATTTGAGCAAAATCAACAATAAATTTTAGCGCACACACCTAAAAGTAATTCCAGTGCCTTAAAAATGGACTTATTGTTATCGGTGATTATGTACAGATAACCGCACCAGTGCCATTTTAGTTACTCAGCACCAATGTCATGTTATAGACTGACGCACCGGTGTGGTGATATTAATTGATGCACTGGTGGTGAAAATCCAAAAAAAAAAAAAAAAACGCAACTTTAATTTTTTAAAGTGAAAAAAAAGCGGTAAATTGAAAAATGGGGGGGAAATATTTTCAAAAATATAATTTCATAAAGAAATTATTTAAATACTAAACACTCTTTATTATTTCAATATTTTTGCAAAAATTTTCAGCTAGAGATTTGTCGGAGACATACTTGGAGCAAGAGAGCACGAGAGCACTATGGAGCAATGAAATAATTTCGAATAGAAGTATTCAGACAATTAGAACTCCAAACCCCTGGTGATTCAAACCCTATAGCATAGAATTTCAAATGATATCGCGATTAAATTTATTTTATTTTTACATTTTCTGCAGTATTTTTTACACAGTAAGTAAAAAATTCCAATTTGTTGTTCATTTTGAGAAACAAAAAAAAAATATCCATTTTTACCCTAAACCCTTAATTATTTTTATTTATGCCCTTGCTTCTTCCTGTTTTTGTGATTTTAGAATTAGGGCTTTTCATTTTAGATTTATAGGGTTTGTATTACTATATATATAGGCCTACGACATCAAACCCACAGAACAACTTTCATAATCAGATCCCAATCCATGTTGGCCCTTACGTGAATTTAAAAAAAAACGTAATTTTTTTAATTGGTACGCCCTACGTAGCCTAATGCACAGGTGCAATGGCTTATCCTAGCTCACCATGCATGGATTGTTTGATAAAAAATTTAAAAAAAAAAAATTTTAATCCCTGCACCATATGTAAAATAGGGCACCGGTGCGCTATTTCATTATAGTGCACCGCTCATGTACTGTTTGGAAAAGACAAATTTTTATTTTTTGTTAGTCAGTGCACGATGTAACATATAATGCATCGGGTCTCCTAGTTGATAGAAAGCACCATATGGTGATGCCTTGTTTGCGCGAGGCATTTATAAGAATAGGCTGCACTTCCCCCGCCACGACACCATATGCTGCAAAAACTAACACTAGACAATTTCTATTATTTTGTTTGTGTTAATCGGTGCAGTGATTAACATGTAATGCACTGGTTCTAATTTTTGACATAGAGCACCATATGGTGTTTTATATTGTTTATGAGGTGTGTTGATAAGACCACCACGCACCGACAACAGTGCATACACAATGAAAAGCGCACCGGTTACTTGATATTTTTTTTTACCTGAAAATTTGACAATTTATTTATAAAATATATTAATGAATGATATGGTATAGGTTTCATATTGATAAAGAAATGGCTGACAAGAGATCAAGTAACAAAAATACTAACAACACATCAAAAAAATAAATAAAGGCAAGTTATTTGTAAATTCTTTACAAAAAATATAATTTTTGAACTATATGTAAGTTTAACTAATATGTATTTTTTACTGTGTATCATGCAGAGCCACAAAATGACGAAGCTCAATAATATTATTTATGTTCTAGGACCAAAAGTGCGTAAAAACTTGAGGGTAAAATTGCAAAAGGATGAATCAAGTGAATTAAAAAATACTATCGATCCAATATGAGTTTATTTTTATAATATAATATAGATAACATATTTCAAAAAATCTATTAATTCACATATTTTTAATTTTCTACAACGACCAACAACTCATAAAAGGAATGTTTTTAAAAATAAAATAAAAAAATAGAACATGCAAATGAAAATGAATTGCTCCTTGGCTCATCTGGAGTTGTGTCGGAAGTTAATGAAAGGGGGAAGAACTTTTTAAAAATTTGAGGGATCTATTGGAATGAATGTATAGATGTTATTTCCACTTACAATACAAAAATCAATCCAATGATTCCAAGAACCAAATTTTATCTAAACTACAAGAAGAGTTTCTAGAGAATTGGTCAATGAGACATGTCAGAATTTTAATAGCAAAAGCATACAAAAACAAAAATGGAATGAAAAAGTAATATTCCTTTAATTTTTTTTCTAAAATTATTTATAAATATCACTTTTATTATATTTAGTTTTCATATATCAATATAGAATTAAATCATTTATTTTCATGTTACATGTTTAGTCAATTTAGTGTCCTAAATTGTTAACATAAATTATTGACCAGGGCTAGTAAACTGATGAAGTGTAATGCATTGTTTGTGCCTAAGTATCCCTTTTCTTACTTCGTTGTTTTAGAGTTTTGTTGATGTTTTTGGGGTTTTTATGTTTTGGTTCTTAGTATTATGTTCTATACTATAAATATGAAGTTAAATCTATGTAAAGAGGAAAAACAGGAAAATGTTAATGAATAAATGAAAACAGAGTTTATTTGCAAGTTTTGTTCTTAACTAGAAAATGATGAAAACAAGGAGTCCTAATCCATGGATATTACAACTTCTAAATGAACATTCATGAAATTAAAATTAACTCAAAACACTACAACTTAATTTGATTCATTCAATTAAAGGTTTATTGCAAGAGCTTGTGAAAAAGATTAATTCTAGTGCAATGAGGATATCCTAAAACAAAAAAGGGAAATGCTGAAACAATCAGTAACTTAGAACATTACAGAGAAATCTCATTCATTTGATAAAGGTTTATTTGAAGAGCTTGAGAAAAAGATTAATTGTAATGTAGTAAGGATCTCCTATGAAATGTTGAAACAACTTATAACATTACAACTAAATCTCATTCATTTGATAAAGGAGCTTGAGAAAGAGATTAACTATAATGTGATAAGGATCTTCTATGAAACGAAACAATAAATAACTCATAATATTACAGCTAAATCTCATTCGTGAATTAAAGATTTATTGAAAGAGACTAATTGTAGTATGATGAGGATCTTCTATTTAACTTAATAACAGAAAATGAAATGCTAATAACTGATAATATTACAACTGAATCCCATTCATTTAATAGATATTTATTGGAAGAGATTGTTAAAGAGACTAATTGCAGTATACTGAGGATCCTTTAACTAAGAAGATGACATGAAATGAAATGCTAGAACATTATGATTTAAGAAAGAAATCTAAGTAAGGAAAGAAAATAAAACAGAATTGAAAATAAATTAGCTAGAAAACATGTAAAACCTCCTTGAATAGAAGGGGCCCTCTGCTACCAATTTCATATTAATCCTTTATCTCCTTAAGATTGTATTCAAAATAGCATCAAGGCTAAAATCCTTTTATTAACACAATGCTTGAAAATAGAGTATCATTGTAATGATAAAATATGTATCAACCATCCTTTCTCGGTATTACAGAGCTTAATTTATATACAAATTCATAACTAACATCGAACAAAAATAGGTACAGGTGTAATATTTAAGTTAAAATTGAATTGAAAATTTTTTGGGACTCGTGTTTTGTTGTAAAGAAAATCAGGAGTCCTAATTCCTATAGAAAACAGTTTCTTTGACCTTTGCTTTGACCATGGGCTTAGACACCTCTAGCTATTGATCCAATCCTTGTGGATAAGAAGGAACCATGTAGGGAATATTTGGAATCCACCCATGTGCTATTTTTCTATAGTTGACACATGTAACATACTTAAACACAAAAATAGTTGCAGAACGCTTGACTGGCTACAGAATGCCTGTATTCTATAGCTAAACTATTCAAAAATTATTAAGACAGTAAAAATCATGAAAGTACAATAAGTTGATCATTTGTATGCAATATTTAAGAAATATTAATTATTCTCATTGATCTTCAGGTTTATGAAATGATAAAGAAATGATGAAATGAGGTGAAAGTTGTCAAAAGAGAAGACAATTTCAGGGCTCAACATACCCCCACTACAAAACTCTTGCATGTCCTCATGCAACTTCATCAAAACTTTATTCCATGTGCTCTGAAACTTCTAAAAGAACATCCAAAATCATTTCCTTCTTCTTTTGGTAGTCAATACCATTCTAGGTTTCCTCATGAATAATTTGAAACTAAGATATATCAGTGCCCTATTCAGTTTCTTATTTTTCTTCTTTAGCTTCCTGTTTTCTTTATACAGTTTTCTCATTTGCAGAGAGAGTGTTGTTCATACCATTCTTCAATTTGACTTGCTCTCTTAAGATTTCATTTTCACTTTTGATATGTCTGTTCAGTATCTCCAATTCATAATTGTCTTTTCACAAGATTTCTATTGTAGTTTCTTGTGGACTTAGAGATCTTTCTTGATTTTCTGAGGCCCTTCTTTCTAGTGATTCCACAAAGTGATAAATTTGTTGTTGGGCTAGATCTATATCTGGGGTTCCTCTATTAGGGTCTTCTTCATACTGATGTAAAGGAGATCTATCAACTAGTGTTTGGATTTGAGTTTCTTCTTCTTCAATATTTATAACTCCTGTTTCCTTAATCCATGTCTTTTTCACCATGCCTTTAAGTCTAGAGCTTCTCCTTAATTTGGGCATATTTTCATATTTTTCTTCAGCACATTCACTTGTTAATTTCTCTTTTCTTTTAACCCTGATCTGTTTCCTAATCTTTGTCAAAATTTCAGAGATTACTTCTTCACTATCTTCCTGTGTTGATGTATCATGTTTTATTTCAATAGCTTTATCAATTTTTCCTCTCCTACTTCTTCTTATATGTTCTTCTTTAGATATGTTTCCTCTAGTTCTTGAAAATGGTTTTGTAGAAGAAACTCTTCCCAATTATCTCTTACTTTCTTCAAATGGAACTCAATCAGTATTTTAATTAGGCCATGGTGGTGCAGATTAGTTTCTAGGAATTGGAGTCTTTTCTGAACATTAGAGGCCATTCTTTTCAAACTATTAAGGAGGAAGAAAGGTAGATTTATTTCATCATCTAAGAAATTCATCATTAGTCTAATATGGTAGACATACATGGTACCGAATCTACCCTCACATGTTATGAATTTTTGTAAAATTAATAACATATTACTCCATTTATTTTTCAAGGTTGTACTTGGAATACCCTTTCTAAACATAGAAAAGTCCATAATTGGATTCTTCAGCATTTGTTTCCAGGTTTCATTATGAAACTCCTTATTCTTGAACCAGTGCTCTCCCTGCCTTGGCAATTCTGTGGCTTCAGATATAAATGACTATATTATAGTGAACTTAATATCCCCAATTTCTACCTCTGATCCATCAAATGACCTAGCAAATGATTTTTTGATTTCTTTGTGGAATCCATTGAATTTTTCTACAAATCTCAGCCACCCAACTTGCTGTAATAGCCCTTTAACTTGTGGGTATCCTTCTAAGTATTTGATCCCAATTGGATCTGTTCTCACCATTAGCCCCATTTCTCCTTGGTAAAAATTGCTTCCTTTCCTTGGCTTAGGTCTACTGCTCGGTCTCTGATCCTGTGTCTAAAGAAAGAGTAGCTGCGGAAGGATGTTTTTCCCTTAAAATGACTTCTTTGTTTCTACAGATGAACTGGCTACAGAATGTAATGGCGGTAAGTGAATGTGGTGGTGAATGAAAAAGGTAATGGAAAATGATGAAAATGATAGGGTTGAGGGTTTGATATGGAATGAAATACTGTGAAGAGATTTATGATGATTTTCAAAATCATCAATAAATGATATGATCTAAGGACGTGACCTAATAGGTCACATATAATTTTTGACCATTAATCATTTAATTAATGATGAACCGTTATGGAGCGGAAGGTAAGGGATATGGTCAAGGTGTTTTTATGATAAGGAAGGATCAATTTGAATGATAGATTAACTTAGGAAACATATGATTTAAGCATATTGTATTTTTTTCATGTTTTGCTATTAAAATAACTTTGCACAATTTACCTCAGACCTTTTGATTTTGCTGCTTGTTGTGTTTGTCCTTCATTTTGAAAAATATTGATATTTTAAGCTCCATAATCTCCTTTGACTATCATCCTTTTTTTATTGAAGTAGGCTTGCATAGTCAATTAGCTGCAGAAAATGATTGGCTACGGAACAGACAGCTATAGAATCTACCTGTAAAAAATATTATGAAATATGGATATGGAATGGAATGAGATGGATGTAGTGAAATATGAGATGGAATGAAATATGAATGAAGTGAAGTATGGAGTGAAAAATCAATCTGAAACTTGTGATTTCATGATATTTAGTTGCAGAAAAGGAACAATTGAAAGTATAGGGTGTCAGAAAAATTTTGATTTTCACCTTGCACTTTTTGTATAAATATGCCAATCACTAATTGGTTTTCATATGTATATTTATATTTTATATTTATATTTATATTTTTTTTATATTTATTTAAGAACAATACAACTAAGCTAGTGAAGAAGAATAATTCTTCTTTACTAACTTCATGTCAATGTTATCTTGGAATTTCTTGACAAATTCTTCTCTTGAAAGTGGCTTAGATACAATTTCAGTCTGTTTCCATTTACAAGAAATGCTACCTTCCCTTCATCTATTGTCCTGATTTTTATTGCTCCATTTTCAAAGATTTTCACAATTTCATATGGCCCAAGCCAATAAGTTTGAAATTTACCTTGAAAATCCTTGAATTTTGAATCAAACAAGAGTGCCCGATCACCTTCTTTAAAATTTCTTTTCTTCGATATACTTGTCATGCCATCTAGTCCTTTGCTCTTGGACTATGATTTTTATTTGGACTGCACCTTCTCTGATCTCATCTAATTCATTAATCTGCTCTAGTCTGTGCTTTTGTGGTTCTGTCAAATCAAGTCCTAATTGGACTGCCATTTTGAAAGTTTGGATTTGAAACTCTATGGGAAACAGGACTTGTTTTCCATAAACAATTTCATAAGAGGTGTGTCCTGTTGTGTTTCTCCATTTGGTTCTGTAGGCCCATAAGGCTTT